>CM062080.1:10239422-11439422 GCA_031163375.1 Conogethes punctiferalis
CACTCGAATGGAGTTACGCAATTTGATAATAATTAAGAAGTTTACCAGGCATGGTAATCTAGGAAAGAATAAATAATGTTTATTGGACAAAAGGAACAAACAATACTGACATACTATCAACTGAAGCCACCCGAAGTGGCAAGAGCGTGCCTGAGAACACTTAGATCACTTTGATTGAAATCACCTGTGCCTAGGGCATAAAAGGAAGTGCTAGTACAAATAAAAATAAATAACGTGTTGACTGAAATATGTATTTGATTATTATTATTAGTAGTTACTGCAAAGTAGCTTTGTTGACGAAATTGTGCAAAAGTGGTAAATCCTGTATTATAAATATAGAAGATTATTTATTCCGTAGTCGGCATACAATCCGGAGTCGGTGCTTTTGAGGTGACATTCCAAGGGCATTCTATACAGATGCCTTTGTAATTAACGGGTATGTTACAAGTTTGAGCTTATTATTTATAACCTACCTATACATACAAGTATGTATACGAAGAAGGTTGCCTACGTCTAACGCTCGAAATAAGACGAATGTAGGCTATCGGTTATAACGAGTTAGGTATAGGGAACACGACTCTTTGTTTCGATTCTTGGAATCTCTATGGAGCTTGATGTTGTGTTGGTAACAAAATATGTTTACAATGTTGATAGACTCTGGGCAACCTACATTTAGTAGAAACACATATGTACATGTGTTGGCCCATTTAAAATAGTTTGTTGATTAAAACTACTTAATGTAGGTATATTCCGAAAGTTGTTCGATATTGGTATCAACTTTTTAACGAAATATTTTTTTATAGTAGATAATAATTTGATGACCACATAAAAACTAAGATGACTGTTCTACATGACACATATTTCTTATTATATTCATTTCAGGTATTGTTTGTTCATATCGTCCCAATTTCTACAGAGCTTAGAAATTCAGTTGACTAGATAACGAGATCACTCAATAGCTTTTTAAAAATCAAAATGGATAGTAAATAGTAGATAAAGCATGCAAATGAAGTGAATTGTAGATCAATTGGAAATAGATCGTGTGTCAGCGGTCGGGCAGGCTCCGGGGCATGATCATCGGTCTGCGCGCGCGCACGATCCACGCCAGCCCGCAGCGACACCACAACATACACTTGCCCAACTTCGGTAAGTACTGTTGTTCATATTAAAAACTCATCTTTGCGTTGGCATATAACACCACAGCCTATATTTAGAACAAGTTACTAATACAATAATTATCGTTTGAAGTTCGGAGAACTTGATAGTTATTTCGAAGATTCGTTCATCTACGATTAGGTACCTCCAGATACAAAAGGTTTATACAAGTTTTGAAATTACAGCAAAATATAAAGGTTAAACTATATGTTATGACGATTTGTTAGTTTTCATTTACAGTAAACATTTTTATTGTTTCTAAATTATACAAGAATCCCCAAAATACTTGAACTTGTTAGCCAATCCATTTTTATTAGTGAAAGTTTATTTTAGGAAGTGAAAATTTTAAACGATTTCACACTGACCTTTTCTATTGTTCGTGTTGTGAAACAAAGAGATCGATATGGCTAAGATATAACCACGCAATTAGTGGGGTTCGCATCGCAATAATTTATGCTTAATATTTAAAGTATCTCGTTTTCGTCGATTCATCTTCGAATTCTGGTTATTTTTTTTTTAATTTGGCTTTTGCGTAACACAAACCGCTTTGCGTTTACATAATATGTAATAATTAATGCTAAAATTCTGAAAAGAGATTATAAAAACTTTTGTAAAATTATCAGTTTTGATACGTAGCTACTTTGCCATAGAAAAGACATTAACGCGCTAGGTGATCGCTATCAACAGTTACCAAAATTACGTGTGGAGTCCAAACTTGCGACACTCGTCAGTGTTTGACATTGTGTTAAGGAAACAAGGCATTTAAATGGGCAAAAGTTAAGTACATTGTGATGAAACATAATTGCCTATTTCATCTGAATGTCCATCTTAGGTGTCCGAATGTAATTACCAAAAGTCAAAATGGCCCCGCCCACGAGTGCTCTCACGCGCCGTGAGGTCACCTTCTCTGACAACCTGCTCACAAAAGCAAATTACAGCACTATACTTAGCGGACTGCTTTTTGACTATTATCTTTATTATAGGTTTGCGAGTTAATGGCTCATTTTTGTTAGTATTGCCAATAGTTGTTAAACGAGAACCAACGAACGTTTCTTGTTTGATGGCGGCATTTGACTTGGAGCAGTCACTGTTGTAAGTATTCATCCGAAATTCCGAATATATCAACATGGAAGAAGAAATTAGCAATATTTTGATATAGAAGAATCTGAAATAAACAAGGTTCACCCACTCACCAAATAGTTCTAAAAAACCAAATGATTTCTCCCTTGCCCATGAACGTCATGTTTATGAGTTTTGCGAAAACATCAAGACATACTACCAAATTGTGTTACATCTAATGCCAACATTATATCGGTTAGTGGTAGTAGTGCGCATTGATTCCCAGGATAGGTAATCTCACATAAAACAAATGTTCCAGGCGGACGAGCGCGTAACTCGGCCCGAGTGACAAGACAATAATTGCAGTGGGCCACCGCACGACGCCCCGCGTACATCTTACGAGACAAATTTACGTTTATCCTGATGATAGACAAACAATTCAACTGCATTTACTTGACTGAGAATTCTAATAAAACTTCATTTGCGCAGACACGTCTGTACGTTTTGAACAGGTATATAAAGTATTCTAACAGTCTTATTCTAATACTAGCTGTGCCGTCGGCGTCTCACGCGTGAATATCGGGTTTAAAAAACAACGGACTTTCATAAAATGGCGCCTCAGTTTTAAGTTAGACCTCTAGCTCTACAATTTCTCCCATTTTCCTAACTTTCCCCTTCACTGCTCTGCTCCTTTTGATTGTAGCGTGATGTATCGTTAAAATCCATCCAGTAGTTTTTTTTCTGTAATGAACATACAGACAGACAGACGGACAGACAGACAAACAGACAAAAATTTTACTGATTGCATTTTCGGCATCAGTATCGATCACAAATCAAAACCCCTGAAAGTTATTTTAAAAAAATATTTCATGTACAGAACCTCTGTACAGATTTATTATAAGTATAGATATAGATTAGCTGACGTAATTAAAATTATGTAGTTCCTTGGCCTGCCATCTTACTAAACAAACAATTAGTCTGACCCGAAAATATGTACCTAGAATATTTTTTATAAACGTTTACTTAGGTACTTAATTAGATAAAATTTTTACAAAATGTTTGTTTATTACGAATAAGTTAGCCCGTGGTGTAGAACCCACAAGACCACAACCCCTGGTAGTAATCGAGTTCATATAGAGCGTAGATAAATAGATAAATATTATTTATTGCACAAAATACAAACATTTACAGAGAATGTAGGTACTTATTACAGACAACAGCGTAGTCAGCCAAGTACAAATATCTAACCAATAATTAATTACAATTAACATATAATCGGATAATGATGACAGATACCTAGAATAATCTCAGAACCGTTAAAATATTCCAAGCGTTTTAAAATAATAATAGCTTACATCAGTATCGGGTCACTGTATAAAAAGTAAATTAACATACGGCGAGTAGACCCGTACGTACATTACCTTTCATAGTTTATCATGGTTTGTATTGTATATGTTATATTCGTTCTATTTGATATTATAAATATAAATGTATTATAAAAACAATAGTATTTTTACTTTAGATGTGGTATTACAATTATTCCAATTAGTACCATGAATAGAGCGAGCACCCAAATTATTATTCCGTCAGAGCGTTTGGTACCGAATATAAAAATATAGATGTACCTATATACCTAACAAATTTTGGTAACAGGTACATATCTACAAATTTACTCTACCTTGCTAATATTACAATAAAAAGAAAATTTTCTGTATTAGCCTACACTTATATGATTTGCCACTTACGTTACATTAAAAATGTAATACTTGACTAAAATAATGAGAGTTATGTAGTTCAACAGAAAGTGCTTTTCGGTTTTCTTTTCTAATAATAACAACCCTAAAAATAATAAAGGTCGACTAATGGCAGCCTAAAATACCGGCCATTTACTTTTTTAGATCACAGCTTAAGAACATCACGACATTGTCTCGGTTGAAAAGTAGATCGTATCATCGCGTCAGCCAGTGTCGTACTGTCGTAGTGCGGTCGCATACTGCTCTTTACATCTGTCTAAAATATATTGAATTTTGCCCATAAGGGAAAACCATAAAGAAGGAGTTGATGCCCTGGGTGTCTCTCAAGGCCCAAAAAGAGCCTCAGAAAAGATGCCCTGGCTAGAAAACCTCCGCTCGAAGGCCAGATGAGCAAGCACATCGAGCACCCGCACGACAACACAGCTTTTTGAGAAACTAGTCTGGAAACTCAACCAATGCGATACATTTTCTACAAACTTTTGACTTATCATCATCATAATTATTAAATACTCTTAACTGCGTTCCATTAGGAATACCTTACCTACGACCTTTACATTAGTAAATCACTAATTTTGACTCGTCAATTTTCGACTGTCGATAACATTAATGAACAAGTGAACAGCACTAGCATGCACAGTCCGCCTGCGTGTGTGCGTGCGACCGCTCAGCGACATCGACAAGTGAACGCAATCACTAATTGAATCAGCCGATAGTGAGTGCCACCGGCACTCCGACGCCACTATATCACTTTCTGTTTACGAAATTTAAAGCCCACCAAATTCATTAATCTAAAAATCAGCCAAGTTTCTTTAAAAATCATATTTTGAGGAAATAAATTATTTATTCAAAGATGTAGAGCAAAAACAGGAAACAAACAACTTTTATTAAACCACTAGCTTTTGCCCGCGACTTCGTCCGCGTGTTTAAATTTATACATACAAAAGTTTTTTCCCGCTAACTCCCGTTCCCGTGGGAATTTCTCAAAATACAGCCATAACTAAACTTTATATTTACTAAGGTACCTGCATGCCAAATTTCAAGCGTCTAACTTAAGCGGTTTAGATTTTTCATACAAAAGGATTTTCCCGCTAATTCCCGTTCCCGTGGGAATTTCGGGAATTCCTTTCTTAGTGCACCCCTACGGTACCTAAGCTACGTCCCTTCCAAATTTCAAGTGCCTACGTTTAGCCGTTTGGGCTGTGCGTTGATATGTCAGTCAGTCAGTCAGTCAGTCAGTTTCTCCTTTTATATGCCCATAAGGGAAAACCATAAAGAAGGAGTTGATGCCCTGGGTGTCTCTCAAGGCCCAAAAAGAGCCTCAGAAAAGATGCCCTGGCTAGAAAACCTCCGCTCGAAGGCCAGATGAGCAAGCACATCGAGCACCCGCACGACAACACAGCTTTTTGAGAAACTAGTCTGGAAACTCAACCAATGCGATACATTTTCTACAAACTTTTGACTTATCATCATCATAATTATTAAATACTCTTAACTGCGTTCCATTAGGAATACCTTACCTACGACCTTTACATTAGTAAATCACTAATTTTGACTCGTCAATTTTCGACTGTCGATAACATTAATGAACAAGTGAACAGCACTAGCATGCACAGTCCGCCTGCGTGTGTGCGTGCGACCGCTCAGCGACATCGACAAGTGAACGCAATCACTAATTGAATCAGCCGATAGTGAGTGCCACCGGCACTCCGACGCCACTATATCACTTTCTGTTTACGAAATTTAAAGCCCACCAAATTCATTAATCTAAAAATCAGCCAAGTTTCTTTAAAAATCATATTTTGAGGAAATAAATTATTTATTCAAAGATGTAGAGCAAAAACAGGAAACAAACAACTTTTATTAAACCACTAGCTTTTGCCCGCGACTTCGTCCGCGTGTTTAAATTTATACATACAAAAGTTTTTTCCCGCTAACTCCCGTTCCCGTGGGAATTTCTCAAAATACAGCCATAACTAAACTTTATATTTACTAAGGTACCTGCATGCCAAATTTCAAGCGTCTAACTTAAGCGGTTTAGATTTTTCATACAAAAGGATTTTCCCGCTAATTCCCGTTCCCGTGGGAATTTCGGGAATTCCTTTCTTAGTGCACCCCTACGGTACCTAAGCTACGTCCCTTCCAAATTTCAAGTGCCTACGTTTAGCCGTTTGGGCTGTGCGTTGATATGTCAGTCAGTCAGTCAGTCAGTCAGTTTCTCCTTTTATATATATAGATACTATGAGAAACGTGTTATCCCTCGCCTTGGACAACAGGCGACAGTTTCATCTTTTCATTCAATAAAAGCATCAAATCTCAAAATCTAGGCTTGCCATTATGTCTCTCGCGGGGTTTAACATGACGCCCAGCGAGAGAGGGAGAGGAGTGCGTTTTGGCAACGCTAAGAGGAAAAAGGTATAGCTAGAGGTAGATTTTTTGCAGAATTAATGCACAATGTATGTACGCCTTCTATTAGAGAGGTTGACTCTTAATATGTATAATCACTTCGTTAGGCTAGTTGGGATGCGTCAGCATAATCTTAGAGTTCAAAAACAGCGAGGAGATTTAAGTAAACTTACAATATGCCTTAAACTACATGCGCCCTTTGGTATGGGGCGTAGACACTACCGAGGTATCCCTGCCTGCCGTAGGAGGCAACTAAAGTGCTGCGCTGCGGTTAGCGGCCCCGAAGAAGTCGACGACACATGCTTTCGGGCACAGTGGTCAGTGGCGTCGTTCATCGCAAGATGCAGGAAGGACATTACACCGTCCTCCCCACTAGTACGTCAACTACTAGTTGCAAGTTACATTTTAACTTTTACCTTCTGGATCAAGTTTTATTATTATTATTTTATCCGATTGAAGGAAAATTATGACGCCCTTACCGTAAATATCTGTGTATTTCCAAGGAACATCAATATATCGCGTTAGTGATTGTATTTTTTTATAGTAACTGTACATAGTGGCTTCCCTACGCCTGATGGAAAGCGAAAGAGAAGCCCAAGTTGCTGTGACAACTGGCAAGTAACTGGTTAGTTACTTGTCAGTTGCCACTGCCATGCCAGCCCAACCCTAACCCCCCACGAGCTCCGGAAACCCTACTCACTAGCAGAAACACGACCCGGACGGAAGTCATTTGGCTGCGGTATTCTATAAGGTGGAGGTCCTTCCCCGGACGAGCAGCTCAATTAGAGCAAAGATTCGCTATGTCCGGTAGGACATAGCGAGGTATCTCTTAAAATTATTTTGTTAAAAAATTACTTTTGTTTCACATCACATCTACAAGTACGTTTCTATACCTACATATGTATAAATAGAGCCCATGGAACGCTTAAATACATTTATATATGATTATAATACACAACGATAAAATAATAATTTTTAACAGTAACGAATTAAGATATTAAGGTGCATTTTTTGTTTAAGAGCATTGATCTCGTAATCAGCACTTTGGAATGTCGCTACCGTGCACAATTTTTCTCCTCGCGTTATCGCGTTGTCAGATTCAGAAACATCTCAGATAAATTCGTGATAGCGACGGATATAAATGCTTTGAGCAGTAAGCGATCACTACATTGGAAATACGAGTATACTCGTATGTATGATGAATTTTCAGATTATAATAACAAATGAACGTATGGGTATGGATAGAATCTATTAATAATATTAGATACCTATAACACATAAATTTGTTACCAGGTTCTTTTTTTATTTTATTTTTGTTCTTAAAATATGAGCCACCTAGATTTGATGATATTCGTATTAGAAAAAAATATCTATTATATTTCTGTATCTCTTCAAAAACTGTCAAAGAAACAAAAGAAATTATTGATAAAACAATCCTACAGGACATCTTCATTCTACCTCTGAAACTGTCACTACTTAGTTATTGAATTTAATTTCCTGTTTACTTTGAATATTCCAAAGACAGCAATCGTGAACAAGAAACAAAATAAAATTGATGTCCCAGCACTCTTATGCGGTCGGCACGATACCTACGCGTTATCGTGAAGTTGAATAAGTACCGACAAGCGCGTGGATTTGTTACAAGCCGGTGATAATTATTATTGGCCGACAAATCTTCACTTAAGGGAACCGTTACTCGTGTTTTGTTGCAGTGAAAACATTCATTACTTCATTTGCATACAATGGGCTGGTGCCAAAAAATATTGGAGTGTAAACGGTTACCACGAACGCATTTATGAAAGTTCTCTTTAGCTTCACGGTGCGAGATTGAATATTCCATAGTAATGTACCTTCACAATATGGTTTAACTAGCACCTGCCAACGGCTTTGTTCATGTGGAAATACGTATTGAAATTAGTTTGGCTCTATCCCACTTACATTTATATGTACTTTACTTACATTCATATCTATTACTTATTATTAGAAATGTAACCACATTTCTATGTTATTATAGGTGTGTATTATATGTGTTATAAATTCTATGTTATTATAGGTGTTTCCCATGGTTATAGTACCTACTTGAGCTGTTAGTATGCTATTGTTCGTCAATAAAATTAAAGTCACAGTAAAGAAAGTTCAATAATTTTTATATACTTCAACAAAGTGATTAAATAAAAATAAATTGAAAATAAAAATGCGTCATTAATTGACGATTTCACGTTTAACAAACTAAATATAACGATATCTACAATGGCACCGAAGTGTATGGCCTGTGCGAGATTCTTGGTGGCAGCTGAAGGTGTCGTATGATCTAAAGATCCCAAAGATCTAAAGATCATAACAATGTATTGGACACGTATTTTTCGTATTTTCCGTCTCGTAAAAATACCTCATCGAGTGACGTCACGCGAAATTTCAACGGGCTATAACTTTGTAATTTTTAGTCTAATCTATACATATAATAAATCTGTAGAGAAGTCAATTCTGTATATGGAATTTATATATACATATACTAAATCCGTAGAGAAGTCAATTCTGTACATGGAATATATTTTTAAAATAACTATCAAGGGGTGATTAGTGATCGATACTGATGCCAAAAATGCAATCAGTAAAAATTTTGTCTGTCTGTCTGTCTGTATGTTCGCTATAGAAAAAAAAACTACTGGACGGATTTTTACGAAACTTAGTACGATTATTCTTCATACTCCTGGGCAGGTTAAAGTATACTTTTCATCACGTTACAATCAATAGGAGCAGAGCAGTGACGGGAAGTGTTGGGAAAACGGGAGAAATTTTTATCTGCATGTTTGATCACGCAACACGCTGCATGGAATTAAATGCGGTTTTCACCAATGTATTTCTAGAGGTCTAACCTAAAATGTAGGTACCATTTTATGGAAGTCTATTATTTTTGAAACCCGATATCCACGCGTGCGACGCCGCCGGCACAGCTAGTGTACAAATAAAAAAATACGTGTCTTTTACTTTTGAATAAGCTAAAAGGCGGACTAATTACGTTTTTTTAGCAAAACAAGCCTATTGACTAATTGTAAAATTTTCGAACAATATTGGGCAAATATGATGTACCTACACATTCACATATTTTAATCTTGTGTTTTAATTCATAAAAAATAAGCTATAATTAAATGGATCATTGCGGTTGCCAATATGGTGTATGCAAATCGACTTTTTATAACCCGATCGCGATCGAAAGAATGGAAACTGATTCCTTCTAAATCTACTTTAAATAATGCCAAGTCCTCTTACGGTGAGACCATCTAAAACTAAAGATACGTAAAACAGTTCATTTGCATAATGACCTGTGCTACCATTCTTAGATGGATCATTAATTTAAATTTACGTAAACATGCTGTTTTGCAGTGTCCTATTAATGTCAATTGGATATATTTTTATTTGGATTATATCAAAAAGCCATCTCCATGCTAATGCAGCAATCTGAGAGGATTTTAGTGGCCAATCCGGCGATGGCCGATAAACATATTTCGGCACAGAGCACTCTTGACGCAGATGGAATGAACTAACGGACCTTTTGTAAACGCAATTGTTTTAAGCTATTAATTGTTCTGATAGTGCCACGAACAATGCACGCACTGGCCTAACAATGAAACCGGAAAAATCTTTTGCATTGATGTAAAGTTTCGTGACCTCTTAAAACATTTTAGATTAATTGCCATCATCAGCTTTCTTCTTTCCTCCATTTTCTTTTCTTTGCATTTTCGAGAAAACTTTGGTTTGATACATGTTGTCGTATATTTATGTCCATAAGGTTATCTAACAAAATGTTGTTTTAATACAACACTCCTTTTTGCAAAGTTTGCCTCCTAAAATACTGATCATCGATTTATTGTTTTTCATCCATTCATTTAGATAGAAAAGTTTTAATATCCTTATCTTTTCAATGAAATATTTACTGCCTAATTAAATCCCTAATAAAGTCATAACAGGCGCGCGTGCAACGAGAGTGGTGTATCGTTAAAGATTAAAGACACAGTGCACATATGATAACAGTAGGTAAAGTTTTATAATCATACAGCAACCCATTCGAGTAAACATGATGCATCCCCTTTCTTTCACAGAAAGACTACAGGAGATCTTACTGCTTAATAGTAATCATTCGACTATGTTAGTATCAATGTTGGCCATAATTAAGCTAAAATAACAAACGTAACGTAATGTTTATGTATAGAATCACTCCATCATTGTAAGACTGGTTGTGATGACACCCTCTTCGTATTTGGTAGGTCAAATGTAGATATAGCGATGTAAGTTTAAAAGAAGTAGGTAGTAGTAGTGTAGAAGACCAAACGGTGTTCCTGAATTATAAGAAAAGTAGAGCTATACTTATGTATCTTCTGGGCAGATTTAAACGTAATTTCATAGATATAGTGCGTCAATCTCGTAAAAATTTGTAAAAGATGCAGAGTAAATAATTTTATAAATCTTTTTAAAAAATCATATTGGGAACATTTTACAAGTTATTGCGTAAAAACTAACAAAAGGCCACCAATGGAGAGAGAAGAGTAGATAGTTTGCCGAGTTCGCTCGCACTGTGGCAGGAGTGTGGGGCGCAATGATTCGGTTTCGCGGGCGGAAACGGGCGCGCCCACGCGCAGGTCAGAGCAGTGACCCCGGGCTCACCTCGCTCCTCGGCGCGCACGCTGGATCCGCCGGGCTCATTGTTCCACCTTCGGGCCTATGACGAGCGCAGATACACTGCGCAGGTAACCATACCACAGCAGGTTCGTTAAGCCACTTGCTACTTTTTACTGTGGCATATACTCATAATGGACGTACGATTAATAGTTGCACACATAAACTATTGCCATTTATGGAAGCCTGGCTGTTTCACGTTCATTGTTTTATTTTGAAGGCGCAAAACTGTGTTAAAGGAATCATTCGTAATACAGTATTTATACAGTTATTTCATAACATTACCACATTTTAACATATGCCTAGTCCACCAAGATGTATAAAGAACTTAGTGTTTGTTAATGAACCTACCTCCTTACATTCAAGTTTATCATTGCATTGATCACCACTGCTTCATATAATTAATTTCCAGCCACAATTGCAAATTTTGATCCGATGTTGCTTCGAATGAGTTATGTGTTAGGTAGGTAAGCGTAGCGTAGGTAAGGTAGCGTTGATGAAACAAGACCGTCTTAAATCACTAAAATGTATCACTTGGAATAAAAACATGGTCAGAATTATGTTTCTAAAAATGAGGACACATATTTCGTTGTTGGACGACTCTGCCTGGCTCACTAACAAACGCACGAGGTTACCTAGATTCTGCATAATTATTATTAGATAATACTTATTGTGTTTAAGTATTTCAGGTGATTCTAATAATTTACAATGTCAGGAAATTAATCTGCGGATGATTGTACGGAGCCTGTTCTTAATACGGTGGAACAGAGATACGAATCTACATACTAAGGTTACATAACTGCGCTAATGAAACTCAACTTCTATAAATTGTGAACCACTTACAGTACTGATTCATACAAAGCGATTAAAAGATATTCTCCGAGCTAGCGCGATATGAACCGCTTAAATTAACTTTCGTAATTAGAAACACCAATAAGGCAGAACGCCCATCACACACAAATTACACCTGCGTTACTAATTATGTCCGACTCGGATATATCTTCTCGTGTGTAATTTTTTACTGCTAACCGTGTTAAAATTGTATTTATTACCACCATCTGTCACCGCCGTAATGACATAATGACTACCGCGCATGAAACCTACCTAACGCATCAAACAATCAATTAAGACTCTCGACATAATGATCGTGCAAAAGAAAAAAATAATAAGAGAAACATCCAATCATAAAGTACGTCAGCGAGAGCGGAAAACGGGGAATGAAAGGCAGATCCACCGTTACGTCGTAAATTTGCCTACTGTATGCAAAAATCTGCTACATATAAACATGGTGGTACCACGTAAACCAGGGCATTACAATCAATATTTTCGTTTAAGCCACAGTCCAGATCTTGATTTATGGGGAAGCGGTTTAAACTCGTGGTATTATTAACAAGTGATAAATCACCGATCGGAATTAAGATCCAGTGAATTGGCTGCTTGAGATTTGTTGACGAAGACATTAATAGTCCGACGCTCTCTGTAACCTTTGGAAAACGTGCACAAATGGGTTAAGTACCAGCATCTTACGATCACTCTTTGATTGACATTGCGATGCTCAAAACTATAATTGATCTCTCTAGACGACTTGTAGAGTTATTTAACCGTTATTGTAAGGGATGTCCGTAAAATATTCTTATCGTGCCTAAGAATATTTCTCACATTATTTGTTGGAATATCAATTTAATAACACCCAACATCGTGATCGTCTCTAGATAATTCTGTCTAACGATCTCGGTAGCGCTCGAGGACCAATTTTAATACGGTAGAGTCAAGTTGAGGGGCCTATGAACGACAGTACGGGCGAATACGACCACGAAAAAATAACTTATCTATTGTATCTCAAATAACATTGGCAGGACTAAAAAATTGACGTCCCTAAATTCTTTATAAAGCACGTCTAAGTCTGGGTATTCTGAAACGTTCTGGTTCTGTCATAGTAATTTACAGTATTGAGCAAAAACTTAGTATTACAAACCGAATGAGATGCAACAATACAATGCTTTTTGGAATTTAGAGATAATTTGGAAAATATTAATAAAAGGCCGGTGGAGCTTGTACGTCATATAATTGACAACTAAACAGCAAAGACAAGAATAGAAAAATCATAGAAAATAAAAAATAAATACAAATGAGTTCGTAACATTCCCCCCATTTTTCTTAAAAAAAGACAAATAATAATTGAACTCCCTTTGCCGCGGCGCCTGGTCACTCCCCTTCACCGGTGCACCTGGTCACTCCCCTTCACCGGGGCGCCTGGTCATT
This sequence comes from Conogethes punctiferalis, assembly GCA_031163375.1. NCBI lineage: Eukaryota > Metazoa > Arthropoda > Insecta > Lepidoptera > Crambidae > Conogethes > Conogethes punctiferalis. The sequence continues at coordinate 10,252,730 of CM062080.1, forward strand.
CCCCTACGCCGGGACGCGTGGTCATTCCCCTACGCCGGGACGCCTTGTCATTCCCCTACGTCGGGACGCGTGGTCATTCCCCTACGCCGGGACGCCTTGTCATTCCCCTACGTCGGGACGCGTGGTCATTCCCCTACGCCGGGACGCCTTGTCATTCCCCTACGTCGGGACGCCTGGTCATTCCCCTGCGCCGGGACGCCTTGTCACCGGTACTTGGGTTTGCAGCTGCCGGCGCCGCCGCTCGCGTTGCCCGCTGCTCCGCTGTTCTTGCCGCACGCGAGGGCGTTGACGCTCGCCGCAGAACGTTTATACAAAGAGGCGGGATAGGAAACGGGCGCTGTATGATTTTTAGACGCTCGCCGCGATTTCGATTTCACGGCGGCGAGCTGGGCATCTAGCTCCAGCTGTAGAACTGCACGTCTCTTCTCAAGGATCGCGCGTTCTTTTTCAAATATTTTGCGCGCCGCTTCCAACTCTAGAGCCATCGTCTGCTCTTCCAGATCCATCTCCCGCTCTTTCAGGGCCATCGCCCGCGCTTTTGCTTTGGCGCACATGATTGCCAAAGTCGTAGCTTCTACTAGCGGCTGGAGCTCTGCCATCTTTGTATGATGACGCCGCTGTCACAAAATTTTTATAAGATCCAAAATGCTCCACCGGCATGGTTCAATTTAAAGCCGAAGGACCACAATATTACAAACCGAATGAGATGCAATAAACAATGATTTTTAGAATTTAGAGATTAATTTAGAAAAGATAAATAAAAGGCCGGTGGAGCTTGACGTCATCATACAAAGATGGCAGAGCTCCAGTCGCTAGTAGAAGCTACGACTTTGGCAATCATGTGCGCCAAAGCAAAAGCGCGGGCGATGGCCTTGAAAGAGCGGGAGATGGATCTGGAAGAGCAGACGATGGCTCTAGAGTTGGAAGCGACGCGCAAAATATTTGAAAAAGAACGCGCGATCCTTGAGAAGAGACGTGCAGTTCTACAGCTGGAGCTAGATGCCCAGCTCGCCGCCGTGAAATCGAAATCGCGGCGAGCGTCTAAAAATCATACAGCGCCCGTTTCCTATCCCGCCTCTTTATATAAACGTTCTGCGGCGAGCGTCAACGCCCTCGCGTGCGGCAAGAACAGCGGAGCAGCGGGCAACGCGAGCGGCGGCGCCGGCAGCTGCAAACCCAAGTACCGGTGACAAGGCGTGACCAGGCGTCCCGACGTAAGGGAATGACAAGGCGTCCCGGCGCAGGGGAATGACCAGGCGTCCCGACGTAGGGGAATGACAAGGCGTCCCGGCGCAGGGGAATGACCACGCGTCCCGACGTAGGGGAATGACAAGGCGTCCCGGCGTAGGGGAATGACCACGCGTCCCGACGTAGGGGAATGACAAGGCGTCCCGGCGTAGGGGAATGACCACGCGTCCCGGCGTAGGGGAATGACCAGGCGTCCCGCTGAAGGGGAGTGACCAGGTGCACCGGTGAAGGGGAGTGACCAGGCGCCGCGGCGAAGGGAGTTCAATTATTATTTGTCTTTTTTTAAGAAATATGGGGGGAATGTTACGAACTCATTTGTATTTCTTTTTTATTTTCTATGGTTTTTCCATTCTTGTCTTTTGCATATTACAAACCGAATGAGATGCAACAATACAATGCTTTTTGGAATTTAGAGATAATTTGGAAAATATTAATAAAAGGCCGGTGGAGCTTGTACGTCATATAATTGACAACTAAACAGCAAAGACAAGAATAGAAAAATCATAGAAAATAAAAAATAAATACAAATGAGTTCGTAACACTTAGTTTAAGACCAGTGATTGGAATTGGGATGCATTTATTTGTTATCGACTTCTATAACACCTATTTCTAAATATATTGTATTAAGTATATTATCTTTATGTGAAACAAAAACTTAGATGTCAATTTTATAATCTAACGTCATGAGTAAACATTACTCCTACCTGCCATGAACTTTTATCAGAAAAAAAATATCTTCACGTGTTTTTGTTTGCCTGTCTTGAACAGCATCCGTTTTCCTCGTCTATTACCATGTGTCGAAATCTGCGTTTAAAATGAATTTGTAAATCTAATATAATATACCTACATTATTCTATTATTTCTTTTTTTTTTTGTTTAAATTGCTCTGCTACTTAAATGTGTACATACCTACTACGGAAGATTTTATTTAATGTTACTTAGTGTGCAATAACTTTTGGAACAGATGTGTTTTATATGTACATATTGAAAATGCTACCTAGGTAGATATAGGTATGTATGTAGGTATATTTAAAAATTATACTACACTGCAAGATAAAGTTACCTACCTGATGAAACATATTCTGTGTCGATATAATTTTCATATTAGAGTATTAGGGAATAGATAAACACGTTGTATTGATTGTGACCTATTGTAATGTATAAGACGAGTTATATCCTTGTTGATTGAGTTTAGAAGTCCTAATAATATAAAAATAAGTACTAGTTCCTAACATGGCCTTTAATTTAGCTACACTACTCTAACGGCAATATTAGGGTAAATAGTCCACTTCGTTGTAAATATTTTCGTTTGCCGATGACCCAACATAAAATTTGCACCTTGTTTTTTGACCACGGCTTGCTTGATATACAAAATAACCTGTGGTCCAAAATAATATGTCACGGTTGTTTACAAAAGCGGCTCATACATTATTTAAAAAGGAAGCAACAGTACGCAAAATGTGTATCCACCATCTTGTATTAATAATGCATCAACAACATTATTAATAAATACTATTAGTCATGATTTATGTAACTTTAGCGTGCCCGAACGTAGACTTTAGTAAAAAAATAAAGTACACATAACGGAAGGGAAATCACAGTCACCTACTATTATCATACTCGTACATTGGGCAAGAAAGTCATTTTAGAGGCAAAAACCGACAACCTTTGGAATAAACGAGTTCGAGGACGCTCTCACGAGGACACCCTCAAGCCAGGTGGAGTATTGCGCGGGATGGCTGGCAAGTACTGGATGCGAGAATCCCACGACCGATCATAGTGGCGAACGCCTGAAGGCCTATGACCAGCAGTAGACTGCGACAGGCTGATAAATGGGCATGAAAGCATAAAGTTTACTTCTTAAAATAACATAATTCTAGTCTAAATTAAATACAATTTACATAAAGAAGAAAAAACTAAAAAGATACAACAAATAAATAAACGTAAACTTAACTAATATTAACATTAGGCAAAGATCAATCTTAAGCAAGTGGACCTCGGCTCCAAGGCACAGCGGATACAACCGGGAATAACGCTCTGATGATAATGATGCAGATATTCACCTTGTGAGTGGGCTATTGGGTAGTAATAGTACATAGCGGTCGTTTAGTGTTCTATATTCTCCATGATTAATTATAAATATACTCTTGTTTAACCTACACGTTTGAAATTAACCTACCTTTTGCAAAATTAAATTGTCCACACTGTTTGTTTGTCATATCGTTTTTTTTATTCTTGTAATATTTTATACTTACCTAACTTTCACTACACATTGATTTGTCCTTCTGTAATAAGTATTCCCTCTTGCCGGTTCCGCTGAAAATCAGCGTCTTGGCTGTCTTTATGTCATACCTTGACGTTCACAGAGTGGATACCAATTTGGCTGCACATTGTACAACATTGTAGCTTTAGCTTAAGTTAGGTACTATTTAGATTTAGTACATCCTGTGTTCTTTAATAGATGGATACTCTTTATTGCACCAAAATAAAACATGTACAGGAAAGAGATGTTATACAGGTATATTATTATAGTAGTATTAATGTGCGCTGAATAAATGCTTTTCTATTCTTTTTAAATATTTGTATTGCGATCAGTGCGGCGGCAGCGGGCGGTGATGCGGCCCGGCTGCTGCGGCAAGTCCGCAAATGCATCACGGCGATAATGAACCGACTCGTGTGCACGACTGCGCTTGCGCACTCACACGTAATGCACTATCCTCGCCGAGCCGAATCGTGCAACACTTACCTGTTGCCATATAAAACACCCTCCTTATGATATTTGACTGTGTGAACGTTACCTTGGAAGTACTCAGAGGGCCTGCTTCCAAATTTATAATCGAAATTTCGGGATCATTACTTTATTAGCCGTAAATCTTTTGTATGGATCTTTGTCTGTGTATGATCCGGTACAAGCCTGATGGGTATTAACATCCGAGTAGGTAGTTTTAGTTGCGAGTTATCAACAGCATACCCGAGACTTCGGTAGCACACTTCAGAATAAGTAGGTCTAGAGACACGGGCAAAAACTACATGTGATTTCAATAACGTTAAAGTAAACATATTTTCTTTAATGCGAATAAACAGAAGCAAATTTAATATCGAGTAATTCAATTCTTTTCTTTTGTGACTATTACCTATTAATACAGTTGATTCATAAATTGTACCTACAATAATTTCAATATAATAATACTTAATACTTTTATAATAAACAAATTAAGTTACTGGCTACTTCCTCATTAATAACATACATCTGTGTACATAATATACATAAATAGATAGGTATTATGCTTGTAAGTATACATACATAATACATAGTTACATGCAATTATATAATTAAAATAATTCGTGTTGTTAACGTTTTTTAGATTCAATGTGTATGATTCAGTACATGTTACCGTGGTTTTATTAGTTACCTACTTGTAAATATTATTTGTGCTAGATACTTTTTACTGTTTAGTTACCGTCCATAGTTTAAATATTGTAGAATTTTATACGTATTTCAATGTTCTGTTATTGATATTATGATTTGACTGGCCTCCGCAGAATACCAGTGGCCGTGACGTCACTTCCGTCGCGGCCTTATACTGAGCGGAGACCATTTTGGTACACTTGTTTTAAAATATGTTCACTTTTTTACATCCTCATAGATTTAAGATAATTTTCTTGTTTTTTTATATTCATAGTTCTATGTTTTGTAATTTTTTTCTTATGTGTACTAAATAAAGCATTTCTATTCTATTCTATTCTATTCAAAACCTTCATATAATACCATCATCAGGCTGATGATAGCCTATTGCAGTCCACTGCTGGACATAGGCCTCTCCAGTTGTTCGCCACTTAGGGCAAACTTCTGGAGGAGTGGAGGAGAGATAGATATACCTACCCATAATCGCCACGCTGGGCAGGCGGGTTGGCGATCTATAATACCGATGAGTTTTAAAAAAGTATATTCGCAGCCTACTACAAGACTAGCTAGGGTTACAATGTGGTTACATTTTGTACCTAGAGAACAGTGTAAATCTCTCCCTTTTTTTCTATCTAAGTATGTACGTTACAATCTTTGTTTCATAAAGATGTCTAATGGCCGTTTATAGGTAAAGGATATTTTTTTAGGTAATGACCATGTCACTATGTAGAAATGCAAGATAAGAACACAAACAATATATCAATTCAACTTAATACAAATCTCGATATAATAAGACCAACTTCAAACTTACGATTATAGCTTTGCAATGATATTTAACCACGACTATCTAACGATATAAATAAAGTTATGTAAAAATATAATCACCATAAAGTCGGGTGAAGTACCTGCTTAATGCATTTCCAGGACAAAGTTGCAGTGAAAATGGACGCCATTTGTGAACAAGACAGGATCTCGGGTTTCTTAAACTGGCACCTCCCACGTGGTGTCTTGTGCCCTTAACCTTTCGAGCGCCCGTATCGCATCGCGGTTTATGCGCCTTATAATGCGCTCTCCGCGAAGCGCGCAGACTTATACGGTTGCGGGGTTTGTCTAAATTTGGTGCAATAGCAGCTACTACAATTAAGGCAATTTCGTATAAAACTGTATGGAGTATTTCTTCCTTGAATATCTACTATGTAGTTTTCTACGACTTACGTGACGATTCTTAATAAATATAATTTATTTTTTAAAATCATAAGGCCCAAATATCGAGATACAATTCTTAGTTTAAAAAATTGGGTTTTGGATTGCATGAGGTTTTTAAGTCTCCTAACCAAAAAACATCATCTAATTTAACTAGAGTTTTCTTTTCAATTAAGACAACCTACTTAGTCACTTAATTTATTTTTAAAAAATAAATCGCATCGGACGGTCGTTTATAGAGTATAGAGACTGCATCGTAATTACAAAGGTAAGCAAACACCTATGTAAGTAGGTGTTCTACAGTGCACTTGTAAATTTCTGTTAAGCCGCTGTGATAGAGGTTTACTGATAAGTGTTGAACTTAAGGACAGTTAGTGATAAATTACTTGGCAATTGCAAGCAATCAATTGCATTACCATAGAGCACAAGTGTTCACAATTTAAACGCATTTGAGTTTAATACTATAGAGTTATCGGTGTCTGATCCGCGACAGCGCGCGCACCTGCGCCGCGGCGGCGCCGACGCCGACGCACTTTCAAAAAAGGCTTACGGTCTGAGTAAGGTAACTCTACCCATTTGTGCCGCGAGTGCCGTGCGCGGGAACAAAGCGAAAAATATAACCACCTTTATATCACTGTACGATAACACCGACATTGTCACACAAACCATTCATAAACGTCACAGCGAAATGGCTCATCCTGCAAAACAAAATAGGTAACGCGCGCTCGAATAAGGCTCAGATAAGCGTCATTCATTTTACCCTTGTCCCTTAACTATTGAGTACTAAAATCATAGCTGAAAGTCTTGCCGACAAAGGACTGTGTAAGTTGATTTATTGATATTCCGGAAATAAATTGAATTCGTAATCTACCTACAGATATTGTTGTGACAAGATTAACAATTGCACAGATATGGAATATTTTATTTAGCCATGTCGAGTCTCCCACGCCATTGGATTCAATTATGGAGGAAAGGCAGATAGGTCGGCGCGCGAGTGGTCCGCTCGTGACCCGTAAATTGGAACGGTCCGTCGCACGCCCTTGTCGCGCCTCGGCCGCCGCCGCGCCGGCCTCCGCACCACACAACACGATGCACACTCAGCACACGCTAACGGCAACCAAATCAACATCTCTACAACACACAACTGATATTACTTCTCACGCACATCCAATTTAGGAGCACGGCTACAAGTGTACTCGCTCCTTTTGCGGACTACTAAAGCTTTATAGCGTCCCATTTTGCCAGCGGAACATTCAAATCGAGTTGTTGTGTTCGATTTTACTAGCATCTGATTGTTTTAATATGTTTATAAGGAATTTATTTTAGGCTACTACAAGTAGGTACCTACTAACACCCTATGGTAATAAGATAAGTAGGTAGATAAGTGTTTTCTTAGTAAAATCAACAGTGATGTATATTACCTAAACTAGAAATTTATTCTATACATTAATTAAGGTATCATTTAGTCATCATATGTGCCTAATTATTTTGTTGACTTTACCTACAAGTACTCCTACTCCTCTAAAACAGGTTATCCTATTATGTATTAAGCTATCAGATATCATTAACAGGTGTGCAGCCCGTGTTTGGGGCATTGTAACAAACAATGGTCAGGCCAGCGTACCGTTTCCTTAACATAAATTCAAATCATAACTATAAGGAGCTTGAACAAACGACTTGCTCAAATTGGTCAGAATTAGTCAGTATGTACAGATAGACACACTTAAACCAAAACTGGGAAAATTTTCAGAAGGGTACCTACTGGTACATACTTGTGTAATTTCTCCAATCAATTTTATAGTAAATGTCCAGTAAAATAGAGTCATTATCCATCTAGATATTTGATGGAATAAATAAATATAATAACTTTTGACATGCCACGCTGGGCCACACATCGCCATCTAGCCCCAAACTAAGCCGAACCTTGTACTATGGGTGCTAGACAAGTGATAAACTTACTTATACTTTTTTTTGTAATTTAATACATATTAAACATAGCGAACACCCAGAACAATACAAACAGACAAGTTCATGCACAAAATGCTTTAATAATTGGACTGTGCGGGGTTCGAACCTACGGCCCTTGGCTCAGAAGAAAGAAACAAAAGATTTAAAAACTGTCCAAAGTCTGGTACTATTTAAAATTCCGTTGTTTAGCTAATTACAAATAAAATAGTTATATATTTTATTTTCCATTGGCCGTGTATGCCACTTGTCTCTCTGTAAGTCTAGGCTATCAGGATCCGCAATCTCATTGTGTCCGAGTTGATCTGGCAAGGCGCTAAGGCGCACATTGTTTACGCATTTTATATTCTGACGTATCAAAGTCACTGGCAGTTCGAGGTATTTACGGAAATGTTGTCGAGATTAAAAGGGGCACTTAACCTTAAGTAGACCGTTTTGTTTAAGAATTATGATTGCTTTAATTGCCAGCTCCTGGATTCTGGCCGGCCGTCTCGCATGCTTCTAAGCTAATTTCCCAACAACGCTAATGACCCTTGATTATATGAGAATGTGACAGGTCTGTGCAGTAAGGAATAGAGACGCACTCGGAACAATGCATCCATTACGATCACATTTAATGGAATACAGCACGCTGATTGTCAGAGTCAATGGCTATGATATTCTAGGGACAATAAATACGGACTTAGTTAAATCAGTTTCTGTACTAGGAGACTTTAAAGCTGAGTATTCAACAATATCATCTAAGTAGAGACACTTTAGAGAAAACAGACGAATAAATGCTTATTAGCGGTTGTCGTTCGTTGATACAACACAAATGTAAAACATCTGTGTTGTGACTCTATTATTTCACTATAGGAATTAAATAGAATGTATACTAACATCGACGGATCCTACTTTATAGAAAGTTTGTTAGGTAGGTATAATAATATAAATTATGATATTAATCATCAGTCAAATAAATAAAAACTTCTGAAGAAGTTACATACCACTATATAGATTTTTATTTATTTTAGTTTTACATATTACTGACAAAACCAAAGAAAAATAAACAAAATAACAGATTAAAAATGAAACTACACTTTGTGTCGTACCTAAATGCGAGATGAAAGGCGATCTTAGGCCGGAGGCTCACTAGTCGCGTGCCCGCCTGCAATTAGGTAAATCATAGCTACTATTATTAGGTATACTAAGAACATACAGGCGAGGCAAGGCATGGTCATACAAATGTAAATTACCAGGCAATGCTACGCTTGCGTCGGCATTCTTGTCGTCATTCTTTAATTACATTATTGTTTATAATAATTTTATGAAAAATACCATCCTCATTAATAGTAGATATAAATGCAAAATGAACTATTTGTCTGCTACCTACTTTTTAACGCTGAAACTACCCGGCAGATTTTATTGGAATTTGATACAAAGAGAGACAAGCCCTTAGAAAAGGAGGTGTGAAGTTAAAAAGGGTGAATTAGAATTTAGCTAAGCTTCATTAGAATTTAAAGAGAAATATAGAAGAAATTACGAATTACTTCAAATATTCCGTTGCAAGATTTGTCAACTAAGTTATCGTCCAGAAAATTATATATAATTTGCATATTTTCAACAGTATTAAATTAGCTGCAAATTTATGAGCTACCTACGCTTTAGATCTTAGCTAAGGCTTCGGCGCATGGTAATAAGCACTGTATGTGTCTTAATTATGTTATCATTCAATGACGATGTACCGAATGGGTCGCATTCATAAATATTTAAATAAGTTGAGCGTTTATCAGAGCCGTCAAGTTGTTCGCGGAAAGCGGCAGGCGTGGTCGGGCCCGCGCAGGCCGCGAGAGCGTATTATATTGGGACCATTGTTGTCCTCGGGTTGGGGACCCCTGCATTTAATATTGTGCTGTCGACATTTCACACATATCATATTTGAAGTTAGAAATCGTATTGAGAAGAGTGATGAGTGTACTGTCTATCTTCCAATGTTGCTTAACTTATAATGTCGGTTAGATTGTGTAGCCTATCCTATACACTATGCCTATCTAGTCTACAAATACACTGTCAAGATTTTAATCGTTTTATAATATCTATATGTATAAAGATTTAAAAAATGTCACAAGGTGCCATACCTACAAAGCAGCTATTACTTATTTTAACTTTCGTACAAAACTTAGTTTCAACATTCTCTAACAGCCAACATTGAAGTCATGCCGATAGATGGTAGCAAACGCAGAGAAGTAGTACCTAGTTATAAGTAGTAGGTAAGTACTTTAAGGAGGAAAATCATGAACTGTTAAAAAATACAGTTAACATACCTGACCCAAATCGTCAGCGAAAGGACCAAAATGTAATAATTTATGTATTTTAACAAAATTAAGAGTAAGTATCAAAGTAATTGAAAGTAAGTATTACTCAAAAAGTGCAGCTTACAACGAATATTGTCAAAATAAAGGTCATAATTTATGGAAGTCGAACCTCGAATAATAAATGAATCGACGCAATAAAAAATTATGCACATCGTCAACTTTCCCTTAATACTCATGTCATACATATTAAATATGTGAATTTTTCTTTATGCACATAAATTTTATAATGAAAACTGATGTGATCTTACGTCATTATCAGAGTAAATAGCAGGTAACTCCCAAAATTGTTTTATATTTCCAATTTAAATATCGTATGATATCTCCTAATCACTGACTAGGATTTACAAAAACCTCATCTAAATTTGTCCGTAACAAAGGCTGGAAATGTCGTTCATAACAAGAGATCGCAATGCTTCACCATGACAATCGATGCCACCAGAACCTTATGGAGTAAATCGTATTATGTATTTGAACGTGCCTTTGACCGTATCGTCCGTATCTTTGAGGACTGATCTTGGATCTGCCCGTAGTCCGAAAATTAGCCTGTTGCATAATTATGTCAGTTAAGTGTTAGTCACTTAAATGATAACAATTTTCGAGCGACTTTATAATATTTTGTGACTTTCAAAAATCTGGAGAAATCTACTACCTAGATAAGTTTTAGCTACCTTTAGGTCAGGTCTTAGGTCAGGTCAAGTTCTTTATACCCTAAACACTGAAGTGAACGTTTTCACAATGATAAAAATATGGACATGTAGCGGTAGGTCCTGTAGCATCATGGAGAAACTGATTTCTGGGGACTCCGCGACTCTCAGCACAGGGAAGGCAAGGGGGCTGAGTATCTACCATTATGAAGTACTCAGAGAACCTACCTCGAATCCTCTTAATGCGGTACGGGTGAATTGGCTGCTAAACAATAACTTATTGAATGTGTGTGTTTGCGGAATCCTACATTTGAAGTGCTACAAGTGTATCTGCAAAAATGATTTGATTGTTCTAGTTCAGTCCAGCCAGTCAAATAATTGAAAATAGTAACGGTGTGATTTATGCAAATCGATCGATAGCTTGACGTTCAATTTAAACTGTGAGCCACGTTGCGCCCGCGGCGGCCGCCATTAGGCGCTTCGCAGGACACGCGCTGCTAGTGCGGTGTTGCCAACCACTCTTTGACTGTATAACACACTACATATTTTCATTCCTTAACAAAAAATTGGGGATCTGTAAACATGTTTTCAAATTAATCCTGAAATCTGTTTATGGATAGGTATGTAATATTCTTCTAAACTGTTATCAAATTAAAACTTTAAATGTCTACCAAGAATCACATTTGGTGAGAAAGAGAAGCCAGAAATCAAATACATAATCAGTCGATACAAATGTTGGAATTCTAGGTATAATGTAGATACTTCCTGAGGTAGAAGAAAATGAGGTCATAGGAGAGAAGGTACAGATAGGTATGTGGTAGTTTATCTCCCATGTATTTTATTTCTCCAATAGTTCACTCAGGTAACTTTAAGGGGCTGCACAGACGACAGACTTTTTGTGCGATAGAGTCTGCGTCTGAGACATTTAAAAAGAGCATCTAGGTCCCTACAGCTCTGCCGACAGAATGATCGAAGATGTGCGTTGAGTCTGTGAAATATCCGCGACATCACAGACTAAAAAGTGCGTCACGGATAGTCTGTCGTCTGCGCTACCCCTTAAGGTATAACAATTAAAACTGTTGATAGAGTTTTCAAAAACAATCTTATTACAGAAAATATAATCATATGGCAACTCTGTCCTGTCTTATCTCCAACATCAAATGCGTCCACAACACTAACGTGTAACTAACTAAACCAAGCGCTAACGCGTAATAACAATATTTTCTCGTAGATCCTAACTCAGAGATGTTACTACTTAACATCAGATTTGAAGAACGCAATAAATTTTTAGTAATTCGGGAATACGGCCTTCGCGTAGTACGGAATGTACGATACTTACAATGAATTAATTACATCCCTCCAGATGAAGTAAAAATAACATAACAAATCCAATAATGTCATCATTTTCTAGACTGTATGGTTCCAGCTATAGAATTAGACGTGAACGTTGCATTAATAGAATGAATCATCAAGTCGAGTGAAAGTCTCAACGCACAAAGTTCGATCGAGACACAAAACTGATAGCACCTGACAAAGAACAATAAGTCACATGGGTGCCTGCATAAACAATTTCATTTCGTAGATAAAAGTACAATGCAGTGTCAGGTAAGGTAGGTAGATATCTGTAGTGCATATCATTCCACATATCGTGTCGTAACAATACTTGCTTCAGCTAACCAAAATACTTCAACGCGGTAAAAGAAGGCGCAGTCAAATCTATCACAGTATCAAGCACGTGGACAAAAGGTTAAGTATTATTGAATCGTATGATGTGTCAGGGTCCTTTGTTATTGTTTACAGAGAGCACCCACGCTCTAATAGCCACGTGCTCATAAAGAACACACTTTATGTGAAGAGCTGTACGGACATTCTCCAGGAATACGGCGTACCTATGTTTAATTAATGAGTATATGTTATTAAACTGAGAAATAAACCGTGCTAGTTATTATAGCTCAATAAACCACTATTATTAATGTTATTTATGTAAGTATATAGGTTAAAATAAAGTAGGTAAGACCATTTTTGTAAGATGCATTGTAAAAATAATGCACATGACATGAAAGGTAGTAGGCTCTTTTTAAATTTACTATTACTTATAGAGATTGTATGCAAAAATACGTACTTAGGCATCATCGCAATTGAATTATCGAATAGCACAATATACAAATAGTGAGTTGAGTGTTGCAAGTTTCTGTCCACGAGGCTATTTATCAGTTGCATCACCTATCACACGCTAATGTTTGTGGCCAGATGATATGGGATTGCTTTACAATAGCACTTATTAGAGCACCTTGCAATAAACATATGAATGCTTTCTAAGCATTCTATAAAACCGCGACCTTGTCTGTTTAATTGAGTGCTACTTGGACATAACGCTTATTGGGATATGCCAATACCACCTTGACACGTTGGGTCATCGTATTTACCTATAGATATCTCATGATATAAGTTGACTGACACGATATGTTCACCTTTGAACTCAGCGAATCGATATGAAAGAAATGCTTTTAAATCGATAAAATTAACATCGTCTTGCTTTATAAGTTTACCTGTACCTACCTACATACCCCATGGATTTACGCCGAAAGTGTAACATTAGGTATAAAAAAGATGGTTGTTTCTATCACAGAACAGGATTAAATAACGCTCAACACATGGCACGACTGAGCTCTGGTTTAGGAAAAAAAACAAAAACAAAAAAAAATACCAATATATATAGGTACCTACATTTTGAAATAAAAGTTAATAGAGATTTAAATACGTACGGCAAAGGTAGTGTAGGACGCCCTCAGGCCAGGTGGAGTGACGATTTGCGCAGGACGGCGGGCGAGTGCTGGATGCGAGAAGCCCGTGATCGATCAAGATGGCGAGCATTGGGAGAGGCCTATGTCCAGCAGTGGACTGATATAGATGACTACGATGATGATAAGATTTAAATAAATACCTACTTATATGAAAAGGCGTATGAAACAGGCCAAATTTTGTTAATGAACCCTAAAATGATAAATACAAATGTCTTAACTTTTAGATCCAAATTACTCATTTATTATAATGTTATACCTAATAGGGCCTGATGTAGGCTGATGATGATGATACCTAATAGCCTACATATTATCAATTTACAAAATATCGTATCTGCATCTAATGCACTTGGTTTGTTACTTTGATTTAAATCTAAGTTTTGTTTTGCATCGTTGGGCTAAAAATACATAAGATACATTACATATGGAGAGGAACTGGTGACATTTTTAATAAAAGCAAGCTTATGTATTGGAAATAATATCAAAAGGTCAATGTCGCTTTATGATGAAAGTTTAGTACCTACCTACTACAATATCTGTCTATCGCAATTTAACGAGATTCTTGAGAATGGCTACATTGCGATTGACGTGTAACCTAGAACTTGTCATTACTGATGTTAAATGGGACGAAATGAGACTCATTGAAGACGTCATTCTTGCGACAGATTATTTCCACATCAGCATAAGCTTCTGTCACACTTCGACTTCATTGAATTTAAAACTTTTAATGTTACCGGTAATGCATGATTTTTATCTTTTGGGTATTAACTAAAGAATATATATAAAAACTTTTATAATATATTAATATAATGGGATTTAACGCGCATATAGGTACCTTTTTGAACCCGACATTTCGGTCGTGGTCACGGGGAATACTGGTGCAGCGATGCTACTCCGTCTGCGCGGTAGAATAATTTTCCTCCCGCACATTTTTGTTTTTCCAGCCATCATCACAAATTACACTAACAGTGTCCATATTCTGATGAGAATTAACCGACTTAGCCTTAGCACTAAACCGGGTTTACACCCAATTTACCACTTTGGAAGAGTCTCTCGCGCCAACTATTCAAAATTCTAGAAAAAAAATGATGTTGAAAACCTTAACATCATTTTAAAATACCTATTCATAGATACCCCACACGTATAGGTTTGACGAAAATATTTTTTTTGAGTTTCAGTTCTATGTATAGGGAACCCCAAAAATTTTAGGTTTTTTTCTGATTTTATTTCAAAATCATAATGGGGTTAACAGAATACATCTACGCACCAAATTTTAATAATGTAGCTCTTAAAGTTATGGAATAAACTGGCTGTGACATACGGACGGACAGACAGACATGACGAATCTATAAGGGTCCCGTTTTTGCCATTTGGCTACGGAACCCTAAAAAACACGAACACTGAAATGTGCAACTCATTGGCAAAGAGTCTAGAAAATAAATTAACTGAATAATGAAATAAGGTAAAACGTACCTATGTTCTACCTTATTTCACTATTTTTAGTGACATTATATAAATATATTTATGTTATTTTATAGCAATTTTGATAATTGCTTTGTGATATTCTAAAGGTGACGATTGAATGAGGCAATTCTAATTGCGAAAAAATGAGACATGAAATGTCAATGATATGCCTAGGTTTTTATTGGATGTTCATAAGAACAAATACTTATATATTAACGGGAAAGTCTATGCTGTCCTATATGATGATTTCATGACTAAACCACTGAACCGATTTTGATGGTGGTGAAACGATGAGCGCAGGTACACTTCTTCTTCTTCAGCCTGTAGCCACCCAATGCTGAGTGTAGGCCTCCTCAAGTGCACTCCATCCCTTGCGGTCTTGGGTCTTCCTCATCCAGTCTCTCCCGGCAATCCCGATCAAGTCATCGGTCCAACGCATCGGTTGCCTGCCCACACTTCGGCGTCCAGTACGAGGTCTCCATTCGAGCACTTTCCTACCCCATCTACCATCCTGTCTACGGCATATATGGCCCGCCCACTTCCATTTCCGCTGAGCTATGATCTTGGCGATATCTTTAAGTTTTGTTCTACTCCGGATGATAGTGTTTTTGATTCGATCGCGGAGAGAAATTCCTAGCATCGCCCGTTCCATAGCTCGCTGCGTTACTCGGAGTTTATTAATGTGCTGCCTGGTGAGCGTCCATGTTTCAGCCCCATACACCATAACGGGCAGAACACATTGCACGAATATTTGGCGCTTCATGTTCATCGGCACCTTGCCCTTAAGTACGTCAGCCAGTTTGCCGAAGGCAGCCCATCCCAGGCGAGTACGTCGCTCTATTTCGAGGTCCTGGCTGTTTTTATCCAGGCGAATGGTTTGGCCCAGGTAAACGTATTCGTCGACCTTCTCAATTGCATGACCACGTACTTCCAGTGGGATGTAAGGGAGCGACCCATCATCTTTTCGCTCCAAGCCAACCTCCCCTGCCCGTGGTGCATCCTGCCGAATAACGAACGAGGCGCTGGCAACCGACTGGTGGCGGTATAACCATCACAATTGAAGGCGTAGCTAAATACCACAGACCGATGACGGGCAGCAGCGTCACCGGAGCGAGAAGCTACGCCCTGCGATCGCCAACCCGCCTGCCCAGCGTGGCGATTATGGGTATATCCTCCAGATGTCGGCCTTAAGTGGCGGACAACTGGAGAGGCCTATGTCCAGTAGTGGACTGCAATAGGCTGATGATGATGTACTTCCAGTCCCCCCGCACTGCTGTTGTTGTTGACATGACTTTTGTTTTGCTAGTGTGTTCATTTTCAGGCCCACGCTCAGTGAAACGTCATACAATTCCTCGACCATCGCCTTGGGATCCTCCATATTTTCGGCAAAGACGATGACATCATCAGCAAAACGAAGGTGCGACAGATGTTCCCCGTTAATGTTGAGGCCCCTTTTGGACCAATCCAGAAGCCTAAAGATGTCTTCCATACAAGATGTAAATAGCTTAGGGGATATAGTGTCGCCCTGTCGAACTCCTCTGTTAACGTGAACGGTTTAGTGAGTTCATGCAACTTTACTTGTAGAGTCGCACCACGGTAAACTGATTTGATAGCCTCTATGTATCTGGAGTCTACTTGGCATCTTCGTAGTGATTGTATGACTGCCCAGTGTTCGACCGTATCAAAAGCCTTCTCATAGTCTATGAATGCCACTACTAAGGGTTGATTGTATTCCGTACATTTCTCCGCTATTTGCCTCACCATGTGGATGTGGTCTACAGTCGAAAACCCCTCTCTGAAACCTGCTTGTTCAACGGGTTGAGCTGCATCCAGTCTGTTGGTAAGACGCAAAGTTATCACCTTGGTAAAAAGTTTGTACACGTGACTAAGTAGCGAGATTGGGCGGTAGTTAGCCAATTTCGTCCCCCTTTTTGTGTAGCAGAATCACCACAGCATTTCATATAAATATATTTATGTTATTACACTTACGATGTAACAAATATCTTAATATTTTTTTCTGATAACCAAAAACCATACATAAGATATTAGATACCTACCTGCATACCAATCACTAACCGATGGTCACTGGTATTAAGGAATGTCAATTTTACATGTGGCTCTATACCTATACAATTAATAAACTGTCGCGTTAATTGAGGTGAAAATAGATCCTAGGATACGGCTCACTGCGTGCTCGGCTAGCGGCTGGAGGAAACAAGGTATGAGTAGATGGACACGATGGCTAGATCGAGCGACTGTGGCGTTCACGTCGCGTTCGCGTCTCTGTCACGCGTCTCACGTCACGCGTCACGCGACGAGGGACGCGGCGCACGCGCCGAGCCCTCGCGCACTTGCACCCGCGCCGGGACAGCGCGCCACCCGCTCCACTACATCGTGTCGCCGCTATCGCTTTCACGTCGTGGTTATCGCCCCAGTGATAATCTGCATAGTGCGAACCGTTATTGAAAGCCACGGTACTAGTTTGTGCGTGAAGGCTACAATAGCGGCACTTTAATCTGATATTTATTGACCGAGAGATCGAATGAGGCTGTACTGTGAAGTGACCTAAATCTTATGTTAATAATATGTGTAGGTAATGTACATGCCTTAGGCTGGAAATAAAATAATTGCCCGAGAATATCAGATATCTATTTTCTGTTAAAGTCGCAGCTAAACACGCGTCCTGTCTTTAAACTTACGATTTACGGTAATAAAATATGCCTGCGTATTTTACAATTTAGTCATCGGATTGTAAGTTGTCGACATGCATTGGGTGTTATAAAAATAAATTGCCAATTTTTATGTACAGAGTTCGTGAAATTAAAAGAGTTTAAACATTGTCGCTGGGCGTGGGCTGGTGGCAGGAGGTAGGACGCGCGCGCGCCTCCTATCAATGATCAATTTTGGTTCCGGCGAGATTATCTTTTGATCGGAGCAATTTCTCTTCGGCCTTGTTCTTGATAACATCAGGAGAACAACGGTTTGCATCGTTCTGCATAATTATAAACCTGGTATTAAATCCGTGAATCCCTGTATGAGTAGGTAGATATGAATAGTTACCCAGTACGATCTGATCAAGCATGCAGGGTATTGTATAATAAAATTCAATACCAGCCACTTACCTAGCTATGCACACGTAATTTCGTTTGATTTTGATATGATTTTATGTTTGATTCCATATTCATATTTTTATGTCTAGCGCCTTTGCAGCTAATACCTACCGCTATTAACCTAATACCTTTTTTTTTGTTAGACTAGGGAAAGACGCGTTTATGCATCCCCACCATCCGGGGAAAAGACGGGGTAAGTGAGACTTAAGCCGCCCTCGGAAAAAAGGGCGGCCCCTCCCTCGAGATGAAAACGATGCAGGGAATACCCACTGCAAACCCTAGACCCTCCGTCAGAAGCCGGTGTCACGGATTAATGTAAAGTCTACATATTAAACTATTTTAGGGAACTAACAAATACTAAAGACTGGTTGACGGTTGGTGAGCCCTTGTTGTTAGTAGGTAGGTAGGTACAGTACACCAGTCCAGGGGAAAATTGCTCCAACTATCTTGAAATTATTTTCTTTAAACATTAAAACTATTTGCTTAATAAGTAAATTTTATTACTGTGGGTACATATTATGTTCCTAATATTTCCCCTAGTATTAAAATTTTCAAGTATCTTTAAGGTATCTAACATTAATTAGCGTTTCTTTGACGATTAATGTAGGTAGGTAGCTCTTCTAACCAATATCGTAACGTTGGTTCTCAATTTATTTAGAAGTGCAAACCCGCTATAATTAAAGAAATCCCTATTTGATACATATTTTCTCTTTATACTTAATTCTTATACGGTTTTTGTTCACATTCCAATTTGCAATCGAATAATAAAAACGAGAACGCGGATGTGAGGGAGGCGGCCAAAGCAGATAGAGAGCAAGGCAATCAGAAACAATTTTCTATTACTATTTCTCGTTGGACATATTCCGACAACAAACACGATCGTCCCGAGCCGTGGGAATGCCCCAGTCGAGTAACGGACGGACGGACAAATGATGTTGGGCGATCTATTGCCTGTAATTGATGACGACTATTGTACGCTTTTGAAAGAGCCACGAATGTTTGTCTTCGTTCTGTTACCTTCTGTTTGTTTGTTACTATTGTTAAACTGAGGTTATTGCCTTAATTCGCGCTGCTATTATGCTTAAGTAAGTACCTACTTGTACACTCTTTGGATTTATTATCTTGATAGCAGAGCCGGTGCCTATTCTCAGGTACACCGTTATTCCACTTGACATAGGACAGACGGAGAGCCATTTCTTTGTGCTATGCTATAAATAGTTTTTAGTTTATCCGCATTAAAATGATTAGGTAGGATAATTAATTATGAGCACTAGCGATCAGTGAGTAGGTATATTAGTCTAAAAGAAACAGGACCACCTGATTAAGTCAGTAGATACGGTCAACATTAAAAGCTGAACACTGTAGTACCTACCATGACAGAGTCATGTGCTTAAGAATCACTTAGAACAAGACAAATATGGTATTTTGACATGGTACTAAAGTGCTCAGCGACTTTTGATGCTGACCGTAGAACACTGCAATTGGCAAACTTTATGATGAAGGTAAGTAGGTACCTACCTACCTGAATGTTCAAGACTCAAAAGGATTCGATTTTGATTAAGGCCGAACTTCATGAAATACTTATTTTATGAAGTCTAGAATAATCAAAATCGAAATCATCTACATACTTATTTAGATTGTCAAATGTTGTTACCATACTTAGCTTGATATAAGTAACAAACCAGTTTACCTACTTGTTGTTTAGTACAAGTGCAACTGGTAAAGAAAACTGGTACAGGTAAGATACGTCGCGTCCAGCCGTCGTGGTTCGTCTGCAAAAAAAAACGCTGCTCCTCAAAAACGACTCCAACTTCGCCTTATACCTACCTATTTCTTTTCTCACCGCCCGCTCCACGCAACGAGGTATACTTAACAATAGCAACGGATAAAAAGGTACCTAGGGTAAGGTAATACCTAATCTCCAAATCTTTAAGTAGGCCTTAAAAAGTCGAAGCTCTCTAGAAAAAAATACAGAAAGTACCTACCATTCGCTTACCATAAAAACCATTCGCTTCTACAACGCAGGAGCCGTTCGTTTATACATTATGTTTATGTTGAATAATAAAAAAGTAAAGAACGAGTAGAGTGTAATTTCAATTTAGCAATAAATAACGCTCGCAGTCTATTTCTCACGTTGGAATTATAGATGTCTTTATTCAAAAGTGCGGCGGACTAGACACGGTAGGCAATGGTGATAAATATAGAAAATGGCGCTGGGCGCCGGCGCCTGCGATCGCTATCAGCTACATGAATCAGCAGCGTCGTCGCCGCGACCACCCGCGCTCGCCTGCCTACGTCCCTGCTCACTGGCCCTACGTTTCTACTGACCTTGCCTACGTAGCCTTTTTTTTTGTTAAAGTCTACAATACTAGTATATTATGGGGAATTTAATATAATAATATTCTTGATGTAAACTTTTAATTTTTAATCTTCTTGATTTTCTATTCCTTCATTCATATTTTGTATGTGACTCTAATAAACGTTTTTTCTTTCTTTCTTTCTTGCCACTTTCTTAATTTCGTTTAAGTAGGTATGTCTATTAGGTACCTACGAGTATAGGATTGGGATGAGGTTCGTGTGCCTGAATACTGGTCGCAATTTATATATATTGCCATCGACACGCTAAGAAGATCCTCTAAGATTCCAAGACAACAAAGTGAATTTCAAGACAATGATCGTACATAGGATACCTAGGGTTGCCAACTATACTGTTAAAAACAGTATTATACTGTTTTTCACTACAAAATACTTTTTACTGTTGAACAAAAAAAAAGTATAAAATATACTGTTTTCAGCATCAAAGATGTTACACTATACGTGTGAGACTAAGACCGAGCTCACACATTTTTTTTATTTAGAGGGAAAACCCTCTAACTAAATAAAAAAAATGTGTGAGCGAGCACTGAGAACAAGTTTGTGTGTTTTATGTGCTCAGGGTGAAAAACGCTCCACTTCGTTTTATTATTTTCATTTTAATATGGGATAAGTATAATTGTGATGCTTTCTTTGGGGCTTCTTCTTGAAGAAAGAATTAATCAAGAAGAACCCCTCCCGTTCGAGAAAGTTGATGAGCTATCTGCCCCCGATGATTTACGCTTTATAAGGAACGTCTTGCCTCGCGCATTGGTTTTGTGGAACCAACTCTCTGCGTCAGTATTTCCGAACAGCTACGACATGGGAGCCTTCAAGAAACAAGCGTACTCCTATTTAAAAGGCCGTCAGCGACCCTAAACTCGATTTGAGTTGCAGGTGTCCATGGGCGGTGTCGAGTCGACTGCTTACCATCAGGCATCACATTTGCTCGTTTGCCGCCTCTTGCATAAAAAAAAAATACTGTTCATTTTTCTAAAATACTGTTTAATTCGTTTTCTTAGACCTAAATATACTTTATTTCTTGTAAAAAAAGTTGGCAAGCCTAAGGATACCTAACCTCCAAATCTTCGAAAGGCTTGAATCACAGTTTGCTGATGCCAGGGCCGTCTCTACCAGGGGGTGCAAGGGATGCGGTGCACCCGGGCGCAGGGCGCCCAAGGGCGCCTGCCGGGCTCTGCCGGGGGCGGTAAGGCGCAGGTCCCCCCCCCTACGAGGGCGCAGGTTGAGTCCGGCACCCCGGCGCCGAATATACTTAAGACGGCCCTGGATGCTATTTAGTGCATCCAATCAGCATAGATCCCTGTCCTTATTTAATAGGTTTTCAGGGCATAATACTAAACTGCCTATGGATCATTTTCATCATAATTTCATAGGGGTTGTTGTACTTACACGAGCTCTTTTTTTTCTTATTTGTTTAATAATAATACCAACTGTTATTTTTAGAAATATAACAGTAGTCGGTGAAATGTTCTTCTTTCAATGATCTATTGGTATTCAGTTGACGATTGGTCTAAAATCAAATTAAAGAAACTTATATAAGGTAGTTAAGGTAGATACTCGTTATGTTTAGACCTATCTAATAAAGTAATACTCAGAGAAATAGGTCGGATACAGGTTGTAGATGCTTTTCCTTTATTAATTGTAAACCATAAAGTAATCAAACATTCCAGTGGCAATTAAAATACCAAAATATCCTTACAAAATAGTTTATTTAAAAAAATAAAAAAGCCTTCACTTAATCCTAGATATTCTCAAATAACATTAGCGTGTTAGGATTCATTTTGTTAAACAGGTTAATCTGGTTTAAAGGACCTTCAGTTTTTCAGCGCTTTAAAGACCTAAGCAAACGCCGTAGACATTGTACCTACTGTCGCAGGCATCTTAAATTAATTATTTATGGTTTGTAAATAATAAAGAATACCATATAAGCATAAAGGTTAGCATTCGCCAGGCCGAAACATTTTATTTTACTAAATACCTATTTAAAACGCAGTTAAGTAAAAACATATTTTAAAGAATTAAAGTAGCACTTAAGTAGGCACGTTATGTTTAAAGAGTATTTTTACAATTTACGTTAAGTACCTATATAGAAATATAAAATCAACGAAACATAATTCTAATTAAGTACAGTATTTTATGCATCATTCACAATAGCTAATTAAGTAAAAATAATTTAATACCCTTCTAATGCTAATAGGTAAGTACGAATAATACTTATGACGATGCACCCAGATTCTTTTCTAATCTGCTTGTGCCAATTGATCACAGGCAGTAATCTCAATAAACAGAAAATAAAAAATAAGTACAAACGGATTTATAAATACACATATACTCACATGTTAAAAAGAAATTTCAATTAGTTGATTTTTGTTAAGCGATACAATCTGCTTATGCTAAAAAGTTATGAGCGCAGGCCCGGGGCTGGGCGAGCATCGGTCATTAATTTCCCTCTATAAATATTGCCTCCATATTATGTGATTGTTTTGCGTTCATCCCACATCTCTCAGATACGAAGACCCGTATGTCAAGTTTTTTATACGAGCCAAGATTTAATTAGATGTTCAAAAAAGCATGTTGAAACACATCGACGAAGACACAATATAGTCTTTGCATCAGGCATTTTAGGGTTTCATCATATAATTAACAATCACGCAAAAAAACAACACGTATTAAACAAATATTAATAAGCATCACACAATTTTTGGTTAAGTATAAATGTTAATTAACTTTAGAATGACATACGGTGGCTCGTACACATCATAATATAAACACTCACTCACTATTATAAGCAAAAATAATTGTCGCCGATATACAAAAGAAAAACAAACAATAAGAAAGCCTTCTCCGTGTAATAAATCCATAAAACGTACATAGTACTTAAGTTTACTGACGAAAATTACTGAGAAACTGGGGGATTAACTGTAACAGTGCACATCAATAATTCAACGGGACATGAAACTCTCGTCCGATCTTTTGAACAATTTATCTGAATATCGCGGACTGTAATTATGGAACTTGCGTCCGACGCCGCAGCGCTGTTACAATTAAACTAGCGGTGCATTCGCGAATAATAAATAAAGATTATATCAATAACATTCATCGCCTCCTTAAATATTACACCGAATTGTTCAACGTAATGAATGTTTATACTGTTTATAGATGTCGCAGAGGATTCAAGGCAGTTTTCCAAAAGAAATTTACAATCAATATTCCTTACTTATACGAATGCCTGCCAACCTGGTTATTATGTATAATAGTCACAGAAAGTTCCATGTTCTTTATAAGCGCCTCCTGCCATAATCCATCGAAAACACTCTTTCGCATTTATAATTAGGAAGTATGATAGGAATGAAAAATATTAGTAGGAAGTAGGACAGGAATGATAGGATATGGGCAAACAACGGCGAAAATAAACAAACAAAAATGACAATAAGCCAAGCGGGCTGGAGATGTGTTAAAAGTTTGTGTTTGTAATATATAGTTTTAGCAGCCTACATGTTGTTATGCCCGTCGATCATTGCGTAACTAAAATATTCTACTGTAATTATTGTAGTTACATACAATTTTTTAGAAAAAGCATTAGTCGTTAAAATATGGCGAAGGGATGGGTGTCGTAAATATGTATTTGAAGGGACATTGACGGTAGCGTCCTTGTACCAACATTTATCAACTTTTTAAATTAAAATATTCCTTATTATTTATTATACTTTATTTAGGATAAACATTAAAGGTAAGGAATTTAAATATATCAAAAGATGTACATGTAATGATCCATACTAGATAATATTACAAATGCAAAAGTAACACTATCTTTGGCCTTTTTACTAAATGACTGAAATTATTTCTATGATTTTTTTTATTTGTATTTTGGAGTGTATTAGCTATTGTAAGGACATAGATTATTTCACTGCTATACTTACACAGGCGCGCGCGTAGCTGTCTGCATGTAGCTAGTCATTAATATATTCAAATTCCTTATTTTTTAATGATTATATAAGTTTGTACAAAATAATTTCTTTTTTAAACTGTAGTATGTACAATAATGTACATTTCAAATATAATTATTGTATTTCATTGTAACTTGTAAATGCTGAAATTTTCCGTTTTATGAAAAATCATCGCGTGAAATGTTACGAACTCCTGTTTTGGCTGACGTTGCTTAGGTATATTGATAAGTAAATGGCAAGATTATGATGGACCCACTCGCATAATTATGTATTTAATACATAATTCTTTTTATAAAACAAATGTCCTCATGATACATTTTTAAAATCTACTATGATCACATTACTATATCACATTATCAAACATTTGTACCTACACATTATCACATCGATATAATATAATATTTTCAGATCTTAAACATAGAGCATTAATATAAAACTAACTGATACAATCATAATTATTAGATAGATAGCGACGACTTCATGAGAGAAAATAAAAAAAAAAATCTCAATGATTAAATCCCAACACCACTTGATTATTCAACTAAAACTGTTTTATTAAATAAAACTGTTATATTATTCTAAACAAAATTTTACTTATTATGGATTATACAGTAATGTTGGTCTACATTTTAATACTTTTTTTAATGACTATGACGAGGGAGGCCTTGTCACCATCGCCGAACTAATGGGGTAATGGTAAGCCCTCGCCTTTAGGTAAAAACAATACTGCAATACATAGTTCGTTTTCAAATCCGGTATCACGGCTGGCGTGCGTGACATAAGCAATAATCATGACATAGGTAAGTGAGGAATCGCATCATCCAAAACGTTATATGTCGAAAATCATAGGCCTAGCGCCGCAAAGTCCTACGCCGCAACTTACGATACAGAATAACGTTTTATAATTTAAGTTAGTTTTCTTTACTGGTCTTTAATTTCTATCTCCCTTAGTAAATACTGGTAGATATGTACTGATGGCAAATACTATCAAAAGATTTGTAACACCACTAGGCTAGAAATAATTGACTCAAAAAAATATTGTTATTTTTTTACAACTGTCCTGCATTTCGTAAGTTTTGTTTGTGTGTTGCATCACAATGATTATTATTTATTTATTAGTCACACAGAAAACTTCCATGTGAAAAATATGTAAGACTGAACTTTAGTTCATAAAGTTGATAACTCATTATAACAGCTCCAACCTAAATAAAATTAGAATAATTATCAAGAACGCAAAATCGTAAACGACTACCGAAACTAACGATAAATGTTCATACAAAGGGGCATTTTACGTGAAGCGGACAAGGAAACCCAAAGTGAGGTTCTGAAAATCAGTCATGTTCGGCCCATTTGTACTTCTAGTATGTATCAATGTGAACATAAAATATTTTTTTGTATGATGTATATTTCACAAGTTATAGGTTTCTAAAGAATTGTCGTAATTGTGAATAATGGTTTTGGACATGAAAAAAAAACTTTATTTTTAATTTACTTTTGTCATAAAATATAATAGTATGTTAACAATATGTGGCACTATATTAAATAAGTTATTCTAAATTTGTTAAATTCGAAAAACTACTTTAGAAATATTGTATTCACAATTACGACAATTCTTTAGAAACCTATAACTTGTGAAATATACATCATACAAAAAAAAATATGTTCACATTGATACCTACTAGACGTATAAATGGGCCGAATATGACCGATTTTCAGAACATCACTTTGGGTTTCCCTGTCCGCTTCACGTGAAATGCCCCCAAAGTTAAACACAATTCTTTTTAAAACTCTGCCCAGTCAATACTGAAAAGTGTGCAAAGTGTCAAAGCAGTGAAATTGTACATAACATATTTAAAATAAATACTATTTAATACAACTGACTGTCTATTTTTTTGTTGGCATACCTTTCTGTTTTTATAATTCCTCGTGAGCTTTCTTCATTAAAGATGCTTCAATAAAATTTCTGAAATCTTGTCTGTTTCTGATGTGTTCTGCACATTTTGCAACAAGGCGCAAAAACTCTTCAACATCAAAGGAGTAGTTTGTGAACTTCGCATGGGATCCATTCGGACCGCGGCCCTGAAAGAACGAAATATACAAGTACAGGTTACTTAAAAGATATAAATTCTAAAACTTTTCAACATAAAAACAATTTCATTAATATTTAAGGATATTAATTAAACAGTTTTTGGTTCTCAGAGGACATTTGTCCATTATTTCGCTATTGATTTGTATTTTATTGATTTAATGACAACAATGATTCATAATATGTTTTTTTAGACTGCTTCTAGGTAAATAATAATAATATTAATAAAAAAAAAAAAAAAAAAATATTAAAAAATAAAAAAAAATAACAAAAAAAAAAAATATTAATATTATTATGAGTAGAAATAATACTTTTAGCACAGATTTCGTTCCTATAGACTTTTATATTTCAAGGCTCATAATTGCATTGTTGTTTGCTTACCTCATCTTGTTGAACTAATTTGCTTTTATTTTCCCAAGTGACATACTTGAGACCGCGAAGTCTAGCCAGATCAAAATAACAATTCGGATCTTCACAGTTGTATCTATGAAAAAAACAGGGATAATGCTCAAAAATCATCTGAATGTGTCTGTATAACTATACTTCTGTAGATCATTTATCGAAAAATAACATAAGTTTGAGTAATGTGCTTACTAGAAACTACAAATCATCATCATCAGCCCACATCAGTCCACTGCTGAACATAGGCCTTTCCCAATGCTCGCCACTTCGATCGGTCCCGGGCCTCTCGCATCCAGCACTTGCCAGCCGTCCTGCACATATCGCCACTCCACCTGTACTAAGGGCGTCCTTCACTACATTTTCCGGGACGCGGTCTCCACTCCAGAACTCGTTTACCCCAACGGTTATCGGTTCTGCAGCTGATGTGGCCAGCCCACTGCCACTTCAGCTTACTGATCCGGTGAGCCACAAGTATTTATAAATAATTTGTGATATATAATTAAAGCAACTTAACAATACTTACAATTCGAAAACTGCCGCCCAATCAGGCAAAAACATAAGATGTGTCAAACCAGCACCATGCATACCAATAAATAAATCTGTATTATGCGTTATTTCCAGTTGTTTTGCGAAAGGCATACTCCTGTCATATACAACTCTCTGAACTTGATACCCTTCAACTTCATTTAATGCATCTAAAAGGTGCTTTTCATTTAGTATTGATCTATATGTTGTACCCCTGGAAAGGAGGGTAACTCTAATCTTGTTACTATCACGAATATGTAATTTTATATTTAAGGAGTGCAAAATATGCTTAGAAAATGCATGAAACAATCCACTTCTTTCACATCCATAAATCTGAAAGAAAAATAATTATTTAGTACATATTTCAATTTAATTGGTATCTAGAAAATTTATAAGCACAATGTTGGTTTAACTTACTAAAGGAGTATTGTAGAAAAGGCCAAAAATCATTCTTGGCAGAAGTGGGAGTACAACATTTTTAAAACATACTATTTTTCCCCTAAATGTCTTTAAATCCCATATAGGATTTAGTGTAAATGCCTTAAAAGTTTCCTTAAATGCAGAGTCATATGTGAATGTCTCCCATATTAAGATATGGTTATCTCTTGAAAATGTTGAAGGGTGAGTTGAGTTGACATGAAGAGAAGCATACAGGTTAAAAAAATCGCAAAAATGATGATACATATTCACAGCTGAAACAACAACAAATATAATGTATCATTAATAGCATGACATAATAATGTGTTCACTAAGGGGCAGCACAGACGACAGACTTTTTGTGTGATAGAGTCTGCGTCTGAAACATTTAAAAAGAGCGTCTAGGTTTGCCGACAGAATGATCGAAGATGTGCGTCGTGTGCGTTGAGTCTGTGAAATATACGCGACAGATTTTTGCGCATTGTGTGCGTTACTGCATATAATTGTAAAAAAGTGCGTGACAGATAGTCTGTCGTCTGCGCTGCCCCAAATAGATAAAATTATACTAAGGTAGGAATTAAGAAATATTTTATTGATTATTTTTATATGTCTTATGATAAAATTAATAACTTTCAATAAAATAATGCTTTCAAAAAACAAAGTCAGCTTAATCAACACAACTTACCAGCATCTAATTTCATAATATAAGTCGGTTTTTCTATAACTATATCACACATTCCATCAACTGGTCTTTTGTCAGTTTTTACAAAATTCACTAGCTCGGGCGCCCACGATTGTAGAGCACTCATATGCTCTGCTTCGTTTAAAAGTCTCTGTGAATGGAAATTGCAGTAACCACCTGAAATTATAATTGCCATTTTATGATATTTATCTATCTTCTATATCTATACTTATAATCTGTAGAGGTCAATTCTATACATGAAATATATTTTCAAAATAAGTATCAGGGGGTGATTAGTGATCAATACTGATGCCGAAAATGCAATCAGTAAAATTTTTGTTGGTCTGTTTGTTATAGAAACAAAAACTACTCGACGGATTTTAATGAGACTTGGTACAATTATTCTTCATACTCCTGAGCAGGTTAGAGTAAACTATTCATCATGCTACCATCAATATGAGCAGAGCAGTGAAGGAAAGTGTTGAGAAAACGGGAGAAATTTTTATCTGTATGTTAGATCGTGCATCACGCGAAAACTTTGAATGCGCTTTCAACCAATGTATCCTATATATAGGTATATATAGGCTAGAGGTCCAACTTAAAATTTAGGCACCATTTTATAAAAGTCGTTATTTTAAACCCGATATCCACATGTGCGACGCCTCTGGCACAGCTAGCTACTAGCTACTACATAAATATAAAAAAAATAATTCTAAGATTTATATTTTTAACAATATTTAAGTTCTTATATAATTTAAACCCTTATTTCTAAAGCACAATTAAAATTGTGTGTATTTCCTCTGCCCTAACATACGGGATTCCCGATGAAGTGTGAAAATCATCTCTCTCAGAAAGGAACCACAACAATAAAAATAAGAGCAAACTACCAACCAATTTGACCAGGACCCAAAATATCCATCTTGTAGCGGAGATTATTGCCACGTCCTATCAAGCCTGTGAAATTCATAACAAGGTTCCGCCCACTACAAAATCTGAAAATAAATCAAATTAATTACATTTAGTTTAAATATAGAAAGCCATTGACAATAAATTAGATCTAATAAGAAGCTATCCATGTTTGCTTACTTCAAACTATATTCCTCAAATCGTAAATATCCATACCATAAAAATTGAATAATGCAACCTTAGTGAATTGATTGTCTTTGGAATAGGTATGTACTCATATTTAAAATTAATGTGCATGAAATGCTATTTTATACATAAATAGTCTCCTATGTGACCCGCCCATAGATGATAGATATTACTTATAATAAACAAAAACCACATCACAACTTACTTAACTACCTCTTACCTTAAATACTTTGAACATTCTAAAGATGAATCATTGGGATAGGATGGTTCACACATAACCATTAATTCCTCAATTTGTTCTTTGATGTAACCTGGAAATTATACTTCAAATAATGTACATCACCTTAAGTCACACTCATCTAAGCCTTAGAAATAACTGTTTATTACCAAAATCGGCTTGAGTATAAAATGTTGAATATTGTGCTTCTTTTGATTTCACCCAACCACGATGCTCTCCTGGGCAACGAGGCCTTACGTGATAAGCTTGCGACTGATTACAATTTTGCTCATAACCCCAACATCCCTTTTGTTCAACAATTGTTTTATAAGAACACTTAGGATCAGCAGAACAGGCTTCAGCCTCACTTGGAAAGGCATTAAAATAATATGGTACATGTTCAGGTGGCAAGTTAACACGATTTAGATACGGAGAGTATGTATTATTTGGTGCCACTATGGATAAAAAACAAAGTAACAACATCAACATATTGATATAAAGTATTACAAAGCATCTACTATATTTAAATCAAGTTTTTAATCTAAAAAATTACAGATATTTACTAAAATTTAAAAACAACATATAGGTATGGCATATGGCATTTTGTTGATGACACTTGACAGTCAGACACGGACGACAGGACGACACTTGTTTTTTTAATTTATATCTATGTTCAATGACGGCGGAATGACATATTGTACAGCCTTTGGTTTTGAGTCGTCCGTCATGCATCGAACATTGATAACAATAAAATAGACTCAGGTCTAGGTATTCTAGAAGAAAGATATTATAGCATATTATATCCTGTTGTATATATATGTATCTCTAGCTGCTTATGAAAACTACATGCCTAAGCTTAACCTTCCAGAGAAGAAGAAATCAACCACAGAGAGAGTACTTCCTTTCTTTTTTTTTTAAACCTGTGCTATACAGATGTCATTTTTTGTTTCGCGCCTTTTCCGGGTGGCAAAGGAGTCGAGTACCACGTGAACAGCGTCATCCAACCAATCAGCTGGTAAATTTTATGCCCGCCGTCCCCGCCGCAGGACTCGATCTCAGTTGTTGAGCGATGATTTCGTGCATGTTCATCAAATTTTGATTAATTAATGACTCGGTGTAAATGTTTCAGTGGTTCACAAATGAAATTTTGCGGATCTTTTTAGTGTATGTGTTTGTTTTTGCGGCTTCTGACCTTCAATCTTGCCCCAAAATTATGTCGCCATTTTGACCATACATTGAGTTGAGTATTTTCATTTCTTGGGTGTTAAAACATAGCTTAGAATTCCTGTTAGAGGGAGTTACATAAATGGATGCACAATTGCAAGAATTACTGAGAAAATGTCCCAGAAAAATAATACGATAAATTTCCTTATTCATGACGCCAATGGTTAGTAATCATAAAACGTTACTAGCTTTTTGTATTACTTTTTATCTAGATAGTTGGACTATATTATGTGTAGTCCATGTGTGTAGTAGAAATAATTAAGTAGACAGATTTTTTTAATGACTATAAAAACAATTTCATGAGTAGGTACAGTAATGTTTGGTACCTCTAATTTAATTTGAATATGTCGGGCGTCTGCTACAGCTGTTCTCCCGGCATTTTGCATTAGATTGCTGGCAATATTATTTATCGTATAATCGTGTACACTTTGTATAAGTATTAAAATTTGTTAATGTGGTACCTACCTATTATATCTAATTAATTGTGTGGAATATTATTATAACATTCTTCACAAGTTGGTTCCATTTGTTTTAGGACAACCTCAGATGGTTAAAGTAGTGCACAACAAAATTAACCAATCAGTCGCTCATATTAAACTAAAACCGCTCGCGAAACCTAATACTATAAAGTTTATAAAGGTACAACCTACAAGTGAAGAACATCAGGTATGAGGACACTTCTTGTTTTATATTTTAAAAACTACTACAACTACCTACTCAGTTGATTGATTATTTGTATGAAAAATAATGATCAAGGTTTTCACCTAAAAGTTCGAAGGTTCTTGATTTGATTGTAGGTAGATTAGAATAATTTAGAATGAAACAAATGGGTTTGTATGTGTGAATCTAAGGGTATCATCATTCTTCAGTCTGTGAGATCAGTTATTTATCCCTAGCCCACATACCTGTTTAGAATACCTAGGTCATGTTGGTTTTTAGCTAACTTTTATGGAGTTATTTATTGTTGTTTAGTTGATCACAGTAATTTTGTTACTATTAATAGAGGAAGTACTATATTGTGTATTATATATAAAGCATTTCATAATTTCGTAAGTTCATCGAACATAAATCAAGGTCAGCTAAGTTCTAGCGAAGAGAACTGGCAGACTGCACTAAGTGTATATAGGTACAATACAACCGCCTTGGCATTTGATTAGTGTAATAAACAATCTAAGAAGCTATAAAATAGTTCAAGTTTAATAATAATGTAAAATTATTATTTACAGGTTTCACCAACTTATCAAGCTCTTAAATTGCCTGACATTAAATGTGCCTCAAGTAAGTTTCCAATTAAAAGTTATTGAAATTAATATACAATTCATATCGCAATGTGTTTGTAATAAAGTTCTAAAGCACAGGATTCCAGACACATTAGATAAAACAATCAAATTTGGATCATGTGAGGGAGTTATGAATGCAATTATGAGGCTAATGGAAATTACATAAACATTTAATATGCATGATGACTGTTTTTTGTTTTGGGTTGATATTGATGCATCACGCATTCATATAAACAATAGTGTAAAAATTACTTAGTTCATGTGAACAGTCCCCGAGGTATCACAATTTTCAAAATCACAAATATGAACTCTGCCAAAAATGCTTCATTCTAACTGTCACTATTACATATTGTGTGGTGCTTTATTAAATAGTGTGTTTAATTCATTGGTTTCCTAACAAAATATGCTCTGATGTTCATTATAGATTGCTATAATGATTTTTGATTTTATATTTACATTTCTGAAATCAACTTTCCTGGTGAACTTTGAAGGCCTATCACACTCTAATTTTGCAAAATAATGTTGTTGTGATTTCTCAAACAAGTGTGATTTTAATGGTTCTTTCTAGCAGCCATCAAATAACATGGAAATTCAAACAAGGTTGTTTCCTCTATTACATATTTTACTGGCAGTGTTACCTGATTTAGGTATTCTCTATTACCTTTGATGCACTATATGTATACATAGATAGCATCCACCCAAGGCTCGTATCTGTTATCCAATTTAATTTATTAGTAAAAATTTATACATAATCATATAACAAACATCGCTAGGTACTGTAATTAGTACACTCCAATTAGGAAGAGGGGGTTAAATTGAAAATTATAGGGTTAAGGATAGATATGGAAATGAAGTGTTCTATGAGTAGAAGAAGTTGTTTTTTTGTAGATACCATCTGGTGCTACCATTGACTATATCCAAGTTTCTCGTCATAATTCCTGCCCATCTCCATTTGACATCCTTATTGTTTACCATCAGATTACCACATAAAAATACCTTTCACATTTCACGGATATTCCTGTAGATAAAATGTGGCTGCACTCTAGAAACATATACACAGTATTATCTCTCTAAGTGTGATACTCAGAGAATGAAACTGAACACAACATACATTAAAAGAAATAATTCTAATCTAAGTAACATGGAGTACAGTAAAAAAATACTTAATACAAAATTCTATTTCAGAAGTGGTGCAATTGCCAGGTGATAGTGTAGCTCAGCTGCAGAACGTAACAACTAGATACAAATTAACAAAATTTGACACATATACAGAAAAACAGGTAAAAATAATCTTTTACATATATTTTATATCTAAATATGTACACTATATAATTGTATGCATTGAAACTGTTGTCTTTTTATTTTCTTAATTTAATAGCAACAGTTTATTTGAGGATTCATATGTCTGAAATAATCTTATTTTATCTTTTGGCTGACCTACAAAACCTATGGAGCACATAGGTATAACTTTAGGTTTGTTAATATGTTATAATAATAAAGACTTTCTTTTTTCAGAAAAAGCCATTAACTGAATTAAAGTATATACAAAGTGTACCTGAACTAGTGCCAACTAAGTCTAATCCTGTGGTCACTAGTATAGGCACAGATCATAAGACTGATATATTTCCTACTATGTCACATGCTTCCAGAAGACGACATGACTCTGATAATGACCACCCCACAGAGTAGTAAGTATTTTGTGTTTAATAGGTAATTTTTTCATTCTAAAATACGAACTCTTGTCCCTTGATGGTAACTCAAAAGCTGCCCAAGGAACTTGGTTCCTGG
The DNA here is from genome assembly GCA_031163375.1 of Conogethes punctiferalis. NCBI lineage: Eukaryota > Metazoa > Arthropoda > Insecta > Lepidoptera > Crambidae > Conogethes > Conogethes punctiferalis. The sequence goes on from CM062080.1 coordinate 10,286,958, forward strand.
AGAAATACATGCATATAATGTCTTTATTGGTTGTCACCATGCAGAAAGACGGTCCATCCTGCTAAAATGCGCTTAATTGCTACTTTAACTAGGTACTTCTAAATCCACATGCCATTATGGATGACTACGGAACCATATTCTATAATGTGGCCTGACTCACTTGGGCAGTTTTATCAGTACTTGACAAAATTATTACAGTAATGTATAATAATAATCTTTAATTTTCGCAGTACAACAAAGAGACGCAAGCATGCTGACAAAGTAGGTAAAGGATTAAGGCATTTCTCCATGAAAGTTTGTGAAAAAGTCAGGAATAAGGGATTTACTTCTTACAATGAGGTAGCAGATGAGTTAGTTTTAGAATTCGCCACTGGAATCCATGGTTCTGCAGATAGTCAGGTATGTATTTGTTATACCTTTCTCTATGTGTGTAAAGGTAATGGCACACTTATACGACCCGACCCTGCTCCCACCCGGCAAAAACCTATGGGTCAGCTATATGCAGAAGACTATTAACGCCCTGCGTGTGCAGTACGACAACGCGTTCAGGGTACTATAAGAGCTGCCTATAAGATCTAGTAGTACATGACTGATGCAGTGCACTGCATCAGTCATGTTTGCAGATGCTCATACTGATGGCTTTTATGCCATCCTTCGTAAAAGAGCAGTGTAAATACTAAGCCATATCCGTGGCAGTCTCAATGGCATTCTACACGTTGTAGAGAGTCGAATATACTGCCGTTTTGTGACAGGGGGGGTTCGGGTGCATTGGCACCGAGCAGTCTGACGGCGGTAAGCTCGCTGGCAAGAGCTGACTGCTATTATATGAAGCCAATGTAAAATATGTCTAAAGAGCATTTTTAAAGCCCGCATTTGCCGGGTCAGGGTCGAATATAGCAAAAAAAAAACTTTCATTAAAACTCAGATTGCAAAATTACATAAACCTAACATAACCATAGCTTTTTTTATCAAAGTTTAATTTTTATCTTTTAGCAATATGACCAAAAAAACATTCGACGTAGAGTATATGATGCCCTGAATGTACTAATGGCCATGAATATTATATCTAAAGAAAAGAAGGAAATCAGATGGCTTGGACTACCTACTAATTCAGTGCAAGAATGTACTTCCTTGGAAAAAGAAAAACAAACCAAATTAGAGCAAATTCAAAAAAAGACTCAACAGCTGCAGGAACTTATATTGCAGGTAATGTCAATTACATTACAAACTTGCGGCCATATTCACAAACGTTACTATGCGACGCGCGGACGCACAGTGCCCAAATTCCTATAGGTATTTGGGTATCTATGCATTCGTGGGACGCATAGTAATGTTCGTGAATACGGCCATTATTGACTTAATACATTTGATGTAAAATTATTCATACACTAGAAAATGCAAGCCTTCATATTACATACTTTCCAGTTGATGTAATGTTTTACTATTCGTCAGTTTGTAATCTGGCTCATTGTATGTAGTAGACATTGCATTATGCGTTTTTTTTATAGATTTGTCATCTGTTGGTCAGTTTGATGTGTTTCTTATAATATTTGTTTGATAAATGAAATCATGGATAATCCTCAACAAATGAGAAAATTTCTGAACTATGATCATCATCATCATCATCAGCCTATTACAGTCCACTGCTGGACATAGGCCTCTCCAGTTGTTCGCCACTTAGAGCAAACATCTGGAGGATATACCCATAATCGCCACGCTGGGCAGGCGGGTTGGCGATCGCAGGGCGTAGCTTCTTGCTCCGGTGACGCTGCTGCCCGTCACCGGTCTTTAGTATTTAGCTACGCCTTCAATTGTGATGGTTATGTCACCGGAAAATAGCAAGAATCGTAAATTGATCAATTTCCTAGGTAGTTGATTAACTTTCGGAAAATAAGAAACGGTAGTTGAAATGTATTAGTTAACGCAATGGATTTCAGTTAGTTGATCAATTTACGGTAGCCTGATAGTCATTTAATAATTTACGATTTTGACACAAGTAAAATCGTCCTCAAATGGGCCAATCGTTGCTCAATGTACTATTTAACGGTGCACTATTACCCGTAACTCAATACACTGTTCCCTGATTGGTTGCCGGGATAACGCCACATGAGCCATTGAACCAATCAACGTTCACCTCACCTTTGTCGGATGATTTTACGGCAAGACCCCGTAAAATGATCAATTTACTTAAATACATACGTTAAATAATACATTTCAACTGCCTTTTATTATTTTCCGGAAGTTAATCAACTAGCTAGGTAATTGATCAACTTACGATTCTTGCTATTTTCCGGTGACAGTTATACCGCCACCAGTCGGTTGCCAGCGCCTCGTTTGTTATTCGGCAGGATGCACCACGGGCAGGTGAGGTTGGCTGGGAGCGAAAAGATGATAGGCCGCTCCCTTACAGAACTGAACTATGATGATCACAATTGGGATGATGACTAAAAAATAATTTAATGTCCATCAGATAGATTAATGAAAAATATTGGATACGTATTTTTTATTTTGCCTCTTGTTCAAAAACTTACGAAGATACATTGATTTTAAATGTCACATGACGTCACGTTAGAGTACAAAATATACTCTAACGTGACGTAGTTAGCCCCCACTCCGTAACTTTAATGCGCTATATCTAAGTATTTTCTTGTTATTTCGACAAAACAAAAAATACGGGTCTTATATTTTTTTATTATCTAAGAGACGGACTAATTATTTTCTTCATTTTCATACCTTGTCATCATCCGTATTAATTTGAATTAACATTGATTTATTTTCAGCATATTTCATTTAAAAGTTTGATCGAGAGAAATAAGGATGCAGAAAATAAAGGAGTAAAACCATCTCCTTCATCAGCAATCCATCTGCCATTTATTGTTGTAAATACAAGTGATAAGGCACTAATAGATTGCAGTATTTCAAATGATAAGTAAGTGCATACAATTAATGTTTCTCGGTCTTACGATTTTAAGGCTCCACTGTTCGATGGCTATATTAAATACTGCGTTTATGGCATTAATTTCATATCAAAAGAAAAGAGCGTACCTCTTTCTTAAAGGCCGGCAGCGCAGCTGTAACTCCTGATGTTGCAGATGTAGATGGGCGGCGGTTATCACTTACCATCAGGTGAGCCGTTTGCTCGTCTGCACCCTATTTCATAAAAAAAAAATCAAAAGTTCTAAATACTGCATACGGCGGCTCAAGAGAAAGACTCCGCCTAGCCTGAACAGGGAATAGCTTCAAATCCAATGTGTGGATGGATCACTGGATGCACACATTTGAAAGCCCAATGAATGGCTCACGAAAAGCCAGAATACTGGAAAAGAATGTATTAAAAAACAAGTTCTAAATAATGTACCATAAAACAATGCTATAATGTTTTTTGATTACTTTCACACTTTTCCGGACTTATAGTTTAGTTTGATTTTAATGGTTCTGAAAGCTATAAGCTTCCAGAACGAACCATAAATAAGATGGAAAATTAAACATAGTCATCTACCCTATTGTGTCATTATTGGATGGGTCTCCAGACCCATAGCGCCGCCCCTAAAGCCCTTGACGAAGGAGTCCGGGTTTTTATTGGTATTTTCTGCCTCCTAACCATCTTAAGGTAGGATGTCGCCCTGTAGTTCGAGGGTGACGTAAGTCCCACATATTCCCCCTAATGGTGAAACATCCCCGCAAATACATTTCCCTCTGTACAAAAAAAGGAAGATTACATAGTATTCACTGTCTTATTGGCCTAGTGGTAGCAAGTGTCGCCTAAAGGTCCAAAATTTTGTTGTCCAAAATTGTTCTTGGTTTTATGTCAAGAAATTAGTTAGTAGCAGCCCCAGAGTTTGTTGTCGGTTCTACCTTTGGTTCAGTGCCTGATCTCTATCGCGTTGTGCCGAACTCAGTCCATGGAATTATATGAAGGAAGGGTGTGTTTGAGCACACAATTGTGCACCTAATTATATTATGCACTCTTGGGGAGTTAAGTCTTTGGAAATCTGCATGTGGTCGAAGTTCGATCGTGAGAGTATTATTAAGTATAATTACCTAATTTATCATAATTTTGTTTTCAGGACAGAGTACATGTTTAACTTCAATAAACGTTTTCAAATACATGATGACATAGATATTTTAAAGAGAATGGGGTTGTTATTCGGTAAGTTTTGTAATGTCAATTAATCCAATCCAAATTGGAGATTGATATAAATAATTATTCAATATCCATTTGTCTATCATTCGTGAATCAACAAAATGGATTAGAGAGATCAAAAATATTTATGAAATTTTGCCATATAAATCAATGATGTCAATAATCGCTAGTAATCAGTTAGTAATCTTAACCAGTAAACAGTTACAGTTGTATGAGGAAAGCGAATTTAAATTATACAGAAAATAATATGAACATCTTGTAATTGGTACATAAATCAAGGAAATCCTTTTATCCTGGACTGGCTCGGTGGCTCAATTGGTAGTGACCCCTGCCTTCTAAACCAAGGGTCGTGGGTTCGATTCCCACCCGGGACAAATATTCGTGTGATGAACACTTGTGTTTGTTCCGTGTCTGGGTGTTTATATTTGTATTTAAGTATTTATTTGTGGTACCTTCTTTGTTCTGATACCCATAACACAAGTGCTTAAGCTACTTACTTTGGGATCGGAGCAATGTATGTGATGTTGTCTGATATTTATTGTATATTATATATCCTGTTTACACAGACAGATAAATTTTCATATACCTACTGCCGCGGCAGTTGCGCTATTAGCCATGACAGGCACTTGCTCAACGAACCTCCGAAATAAAGGCGCAGGGAAGTTGGAGTTTGGCATTGACGCGATCGCCGCTCGGCGTGGCGACGATAGCGAACATTGACTTCACACAGTCTAATTTAAAAAATTAAGGTACCGGTTTTTATGGAAAAGTAACAAAAGCTAACTTATACACCTGTTTCAAAGGATTCCCTTGGTTTACCAGTAAGTGTATTTCTGTAATCTTTGTTTTTTAAAAACTTATCTCATATGTTTCAGGTTTAGATAAAGGAGAATGTTCAGAAGAGGATATAGAAAGGGCGAAAAGTATGGTACCTAAGAGTCTGGAGTACTATGTTGAACGTAAGTATTATTCTGGTTCTACTATAAGTAGATAGTACTTATATTTATTTTATTTATATAACTAGCTGTGCTCGCGACTTCGTCCTCGTGGAATAGTTATTTTTTCCCCATTTTTTTTACATTTTCCATTATTTCTTCGCTCCTAATAGTTGCAGCGTGATATATAGCCTAAAGCCTTCCTCGATAAATGGTCTATTCAACACAAAAAGAATTTTTCAATTCGGACCAGTAGTTCCTGAGATTAGCGCGTTCAAACAAACAAACTCTTCAGCTTTATAATATTAGTTAAGATTAGTATAGATATATATAGTATAGATGTGCTAACACATTACACATAAAACCTTACAACTGACATGGGGCAATGGTTCTGTGCCTTATGTGAAAGTTATAAGCAACACAGCATGCATACTCGTATAATAAGTCATACTATAATACAATAACAAAAATCTTAAAAATCTAACTTAACTGCTTTGTCTAATCCCAAAGCCAAGGCCAAAGTGGCCTTTACGAGTTATTTAAATTGAAGTATGTAGTTTGCAAAAATATCAGATGTCCCACTACACCCATTGGACAGTTTACACATTCTAAATTCAAAGATTAAATTGTACAAGCTAATAAATTTTGTTGTACAACAAGCTTAACTTTCAAATTACCTCAAATATTTTTCAAGATTGCTCTATGCACGTAGGTCAGTCAGATTTGGTAACTTTTTAATGTGACATTTACTTTTGGTATAAATAGGTAATTTTAAGCTGGCTGTTGGATGTCACAACCTTACGAAGCTAAGCACCAAAGTAGCTAAAAGAACCATCTACTTTTTCGTCCTCTTTCCACAAAATGTATTCCTGTACCTATCTTTAAGTCACCATACTTTGATACGAAAAGAAAGAAGTCACCATACTTATATAAAACTCTCCAATAACTAAATTCTAAACTATTAATTTTATATTGTTACGTTTTCAGTAGACCCTCTCAAAAATTACCTTTAGACCAAAAATTGCCTTTTATTATAAAATCATGCAATGTAGCACAAGACAACTTTCTCAGTATGTATGACAGTATGACCCCTGTTGTTTTTTCTATGTTTGCATGCCGATATATTTTAAAGAAGGCAAACTTAATAATAATACTTAACCTAATCCAATGGGACTGTAGATTGATGTGATTAGAGAGAGGTCAGGCGTAAGACTTAACCGCTTCTTAAAAGAATTTTACTTTCGAGGGTGTTTCACCGTCAACTTCCTGACTCCAGAGCTGCTACTGAATTATTTATTGACAGAAAAAAAACATTTTGCCCGAACGTTAAAGTAGTAAGACCGAATGTTCTTTTATATACCACCTTAAAACTATTGTGTTTGGAAATCTCAGTTTTATGAGGTTAAACTAGTCAGTCCCTAAGCAGGCGAAATGTCTGAAAGCAGGCATATAAGGTCTTTAAAAACAGATTTACGTATTTTCCAGAAATGGGTAGAGGCGTAATCACAAAACTGACACAACTATTGGAAGAGGACGACATAGACGAAGCCGCGGAAGAGGACGAGACGTTAGAGAGCGAGGTGGACGGCGACGAGGAGCCGGAGGAGGGCGACGCGCATGACTACAGCGACGACAGCAGCGACGTGGACGTAAAGCCGCCCGCGTCCACCCTGAATAACGTTACATACCTGTGCTGAACTTATGCGATATGCCGGCTCGACAGCGCTCTCGCGACACCGACGCGGCGCCCAGCGTTTAGTCGCATAGTGCCTAATTCGCAAAATGGCCACTGAGTGCGAAAGGCGCGAAGTAGTCCTTTAGCTAAGTGGGCATTTTCTGAAGTCCTTTCGGACTCTGTAACCATTTCGCGAATTAGGCTTTATGTGACTAAACGGGCGCCAGTGTTCGTAATAAACAAACCAGTAGAATAGTCCCGCGAGTTCCTGTCTCCTTCGTATAATTTTGTATCGTCCCGCCGTACCCGTTGTGTGTCCGAAGCTTACGTGTCCATTTTGTTCTCGTCTGTATAATTACGCTCGTTAGTAGTCCCGGCTGAGCGATGTATTTACGGACAATTGGATAATTAATATTATAATAGATGACAACGATGTTTAGTACAAAATACAAATCAAGATTAAATTTCATCTATTATTTTGAACTTTCATTTAAATACTCTATTTAACAGGGATATAGTCAGTGTATACGTGTAAATAGGCAAGTTTATTTTTGATAATAGGTACTGTTACTACCTGATCAAGCAAGCTCTGTTCTGAGCTATATAAATATTCAATTCGAAAGTTCAGTAAAATCTGAATTATACAAAGTATATACAAAGTCTTAAAAAAAGAATAATGAAATTGGGAGTCATATTCAAGTAATGGTTTGATCAAGTGAAATAGGAATATTTTTTAATATTACATATAATATGAATTGAATAAAAATTTCCAAACTATATGTTTGTATGTACAACTCAAAATTTACTTTTAGAAGATCTAATTTTTCACACACTAAGTTATGTATTTGAGTTTACGATTATGTGGTTACACTACACTCTGTAGCAGGGGTGGCCAACTTGTTCAGACCAAAGATCGATACTTACATAATTAACATTTTAATTGAAATATTTCAGTTGGGTATATTTTGCTTATATGTTTTTGTCTTGTCATAATCGACTGTGCTGACACGGGTACATGCGGCGCTTAACATTAACAATTTTTTCTTCCTCCGATGAACACACGAAAACAAAATGAATTAATTGTAAAGAAATTGTTCATTTTAGTTGCTCGATTTTTATTACTTATAGAAACGAGCGTACTCCTATTTAAAAGGCCGGCAGCTACCCTAGAACTCAATATGAGTTGCCATGGGCGAGGGTGTGTCTACAGTTTACCATCAGCTCACCATCAAAAGTGCTCGTCTGCCGCCTCTTACAAAAAATAATATATGCGCCAATAAAAGATTTTACTTTGAACAGTTTATCCTCTGTTAGTTTTCGAGAAGTTCTTGTTACACATCATTATTTAATTTAAGAGGATTTGTGTTTAATGCTATGTCATTAAGTTTTAATAGGAACATAACAATATTTTTTGTATAATAGTTATACCTATATGGTTATATACCCTGTTAAATAAAACCTTAATTGATAATATAAACTAAAGTCATGAAACCTCTACTTCATGTCAAGTTATAGACTGCTTCAAGAAAATTGTTTGTTTGAGAACTTGACATTAAATATTACGGTGACTGGTTCGTAGTAAAAACTACAATGTAAAGTAAAATAGTCATAAGTACCTCCTATTGCACAGCATATATCATAAGTTTGGCATATTAGATAGTTGGTTACAAATAGCATACTTTTAAGTAAGCTGCTGCACATTTATCGTTGTAATATTTTATGAAATTGAATGAGATAATAATTTGTTTTTTATAAACTTTCACTTTGGTAATTATTTATATTTATATATTTTATAAAACAGACTTTACCCTATCTTTAGTATAACTATGACCTAACATTATCTCAATATATCTGCTATGAAAGGGCCACCGTCTCTAATTTTGTGACCATAATATAAAATGTTACATCTATCTTATCTGTAGATACCTAGCCTACTAGGGTTTTCTACCCAGGTACCCGGATCCGGGTATACCCGGGAAATTGACATATTTCATCATCATCATCATCAGCCTATCGCAGTCCACTGCTGGACATAGGCCTCTCCAGTTGTTCGCCACTTGGAGCAATCATCTGGAGGATACACCCATAATCGCTACGCTGGGCAGGCGGGTTGGCGACCGCAGGGCGTAGCTTCTCGCACCGGTAACTCTGCTGCCCGTCATCGGTCTGTGGTATTTAGCTACGACTTCAATTGTGATGGTTACACTGCCACCAGACGGTTGCCAGGGCCTCGTTTGTTATTCGGCAGCATGCACCACGAGCCGGTGAGATTGGATTGGCTTGTAGCGAAAAGATGATAGGTCGCTCCCTTACATCCCCGACATATTTACTACTAGGTACCCGGGCACTATTTCACAGTCAGACCCGGGTACTTACGTCTAGAACAAAAACATTATCAAAATTCTCAAAAACTTAGCACTACAAATAAATGAACGAACTTTAGGGAAGGGGTTGTTCTTGAATCTTTAACTAGGTACCTACCTACCTATAGAAGTTCGCTCCCCCAACAGTCCAGACTCGTTGGGAACAAAGGGAAAAAAGATTACCTATTTAACAAAAATGCAATTTTGAAGTTATATACCTAGGTTTAGTTATGTCACGCCGCCCCGTCTTTTATTTTTATTTCATACTAGCTGTGCCAGCGGCGTCGCACGCGTGGATATCGCGTTTTAAAAATAATAGACTTCATAAAATGGTACTTTAAATTTAAGTTACACCTCTAGCAACACATTGGTAATAAAAAAAAATTAAACCGACTTCAAAAAAACACAAACGACCAAAACTAAAAAGCGATAAATAACGTAAGTAATTCTATCCTTAATACATAATTATTATTAGTCTTTGTTTTTCAAACTTTTTTGGCACACTACCTTAATATTACTTTCTGCTTAGCCCAATGGTTGACTGGTAGAGAATGCCTATGTGGCATTAAGTCCGCCTTTTGTACACTTATTACTTGTGCAATAAAGATTAAATAAATAAATAAATAAATAATTACTTAAATATTACAATTATCACTTATTTTTGAAGTCGGTGCCAGCCTCTAGGTACCTACCTAACGTAGACTATTGTTGTATGACGCGCGCGGCCGGCAAATCCCCACGACAATATACCTAGATACATTTATTTGTTTGGCTGGCACCGACTTCAAAAATAAGTGATAATTGTAATATTTAAGTAATTATTTATTTATTTATTTATTTAATCTTTATTGCACAAGTAATAAGTGTACAAAAGGCGGACTTAATGCCACATAGGCATTCTCTACCAGTCAACCATTGGGCTAAGCAGAAAGTAATATTAAGGTAGTGTGCCAAAAAAGTTTGAAAAACAAAGACTAATAATAATTATGTATTAAGGATAGAATTACTTACGTTATTTATCGCTTTTTAGTTTTGGTCGTTTGTGTTTTTTTGAAGTCGGTTTAATTTTTTTTTAAAAATAATTTTATTTCTCTATTTTTAGTTGCGTTAATGTACTGTGACCTTGAATAAGGGTTAATTAATGTCCTTAAGAGTTTTACTTAGGAATGAAAAATTTTGCTTTTAGTCAAGTGAAGACTTTGCGATCTAGAATCAAGCAAATCACTTACCAAATCACCTGCCCTATTAGCCCTGCATAAGTACATACTACTACCTAGTTTCTATCGACAAATGTCAGTACTGTTCCCTAACTCCTAACCGTTAAGGAGTTCTGTGGCTTCATCATCAGCAACAGATGTTGACGCCCGGAAGCATATACCTGAGTAGAATATGATAACGTAACAAAAACACCATATGAGCATACAATTTTCGGTTGTTGCCCTCAATTTCTCCAGGATCCCATCATCAGATCCTGACTTGGTGATAATGGGACCACCTCGGAAGTGTCCTCTGTCGAACAAAAAAAAAATTTTGAAATCCATCCATAATTGACGGAATAATCGGTGAACATACATAAAAAAAAAAATATTATACATAGAGACGAATTGAGAACCTCCTCCTTTTTTCGAAGTCGGTTAAAAACCGCATTTATTTCTATGCAGTAGTTTTGGCGTGATGTGCATTCAAACATACAGGTAATAATTTCCCCCGTTTTCCCAACACCTCCCTTTACTGATCTGCTCCTATTGATTGTAGAGTGATAAAAAGTATACAATAACCTGCCCAGGAGTATGAAGAATATTTATACCAAGTTTCGTTAAAATCCGATAGAATTCCTCTTTCGAACATTATAACTTCCGTCAGTGGCCACCAAAATTTAAAACGACTCCAAAATGACCCAAACCCCGTAAAGTATTTTGATGTGATGTGGTCTAATCATAGCTTAAAAACCTGATTTTGTTAGGAATTAGTCTTAATGAGAGTTAATTTAGTTGTAATTCATATTTTTAATTTATGTTTGTTTAATAATAAAATTAAAAAACCACAAATGTAGCAATAACAACTATATTTTTAATGTTGTTGCATTCACTTGTTACAGTAATGGTTTACGTAGAATGATCCGCGAATATAATAATATTCAACGCTTACAATATAAACCTATTTTTCATTTCACACGAATAATGTGGTAATAAGTTATTACTCACAATAGAATAGACACCAAAAACTAATGAATACTGTCGCTATGCCTCGTTGCGCGGGCAGTTTTGATAGAAAGCTGCCGAGAAGAAAGTGGTAATGTCACCATACGATAAAAACAATATTATTGTTATGCGGTATTACATATTTTTGAAGTTTTATCTATGAATTTCCCGTTAAATTAATTTAGTTTTTAAATATTATGTACAATCAAAAATCTACTTTCAATTAAAGTTAAAAGCATTTATTTGAAAGTTATAGTTTCAGAGATATTCACCGATTTCGGTTTTTTGCTTCTCCTGAAAAATAGCAATTCTGCAATAACCGCTTTATTCGCCGGAGGGTGCGATATATACAACTCACAACAAAAAAGAAATGAAAATAAAGCTGAAACGCCTGTGCAAAACTATCTACCTATACCTACTTCACTTAAAAATAAATACTTATAACTACTTTAATAAATAAAAGTTCCTACGCTTAATAATTTTTAATTTGAACGAATATTTTACAATATAACAACAAAAGAAATTCAAATAAACTATTTAAACACTAAAAGTCGCGCTGATAAGCACGGTTTCTCAATATCAATTATTGTCTGTCAATAAGGTCGATCGCTCTGAACGCATCAACAGCCAAATATTGAATGAAGCTAGCTCTCAGACCTCCCGCCTTTTTATACCCTACCGCCGCCGCGACCCGTGTCGAGCGCGGCAACCGTTACACAAAAATAATCCTTATAGCATGATTCAGTATTCACGTGCGACGGCGCGATGGCTTATTTCATGTATAAGTTTGGTGTTTCTATACCGATTTCTATGATTCTTTTTTTATTGAATAGGTAATAATGATAACTTTTTAAATTAGGGATGAATGAGAGTATTATAAACGTAAGAGTAAACAAATATAATCAGAATGCTCCGAACTGCTAAGCTATCAGGAGTTACACGTGTTATTGTGAGTCAACCATAAAAGATAGACATATGCTGTTGCGGGATATTTTTTAGTCAATTTTATGTAAAATATTTCTGTCATACATAATTTCTATGTAACTTTAACCATTAAGGCTGCACACGCGACGGAAGCTTAAAAAATGGAGTAACTTCTCCCGTTTTCCCAACATTTCCCTTCACTACTCTGCTCCTATTGATCGTAGCGTAATGAAAAGTATACTATAACCTGCCCAGAAGTATGAAGAATAATTGTACCAAGTTTCGTTAAAATCCGTCGAGTAGTTTTTGTTTCTATAAGGAACATACAGACAGACAGACAGACAGACAGACAGACAAAAATTTTACTGATTGCATTTTTGGCATCAGTATCGATCACTAATCACCCCCTGATAGTTATTTTGAAAATATATTTCATGTACAGAATTGACCTCTCTACAGATTTATTATAAGTATAGATAAAAAACCACAAATGTAGCAATAACAACTATATTTTTAATGTTGTTGCATTCACTTGTTACAGTAATGGTTTACGTAGAATGATCCGCGAATATAATAATATTCAACGCTTACAATATAAACCTATTTTTCATTTCACACGAATAATGTGGTAATAAGTTATTACTCACAATAGAATAGACACCAAAAACTAATGAATACTGTCGCTATGCCTCGTTGCGCGGGCAGTTTTGATAGAAGGCTGCCGAGAAGAAAGTGGTAATGTCACCATACGATAAAAACAATATTATTGTTATGCGGTATTACATATTTTTGAAGTTTTATCTATGAATTTCCCGTTAAATTAATTTAGTTTTTAAATATTATGTACAATCAAAAATCTACTTTCAATTAAAGTTAAAAGCATTTATTTGAAAGTTATAGTTTCAGAGATATTCACCGATTTCGGTTTTTTGCTTCTCCTGAAAAATAGCAATTCTGCAATAACCGCTTTATTCGCCGGAGGGTGCGATATATACAACTCACAACAAAAAAGAAATGAAAATAAAGCTGAAACGCCTGTGCAAAACTATCTACCTATACCTACTTCACTTAAAAATAAATACTTATAACTACTTTAATAAATAAAAGTTCCTACGCTTAATAATTTTTAATTTGAACGAATATTTTACAATATAACAACAAAAGAAATTCAAATAAACTATTTAAACACTAAAAGTCGCGCTGATAAGCACGGTTTCTCAATATCAATTATTGTCTGTCAATAAGGTCGATCGCTCTGAACGCATCAACAGCCAAATATTGAATGAAGCTAGCTCTCAGACCTCCCGCCTTTTTATACCCTACCGCCGCCGCGACCCGTGTCGAGCGCGGCAACCGTTACACAAAAATAATCCTTATAGCATGATTCAGTATTCACGTGCGACGGCGCGATGGCTTATTTCATGTATAAGTTTGGTGTTTCTATACCGATTTCTATGATTCTTTTTTTATTGAATAGGTAATAATGATAACTTTTTAAATTAGGGATGAATGAGAGTATTATAAACGTAAGAGTAAACAAATATAATCAGAATGCTCCGAACTGCTAAGCTATCAGGAGTTACACGTGTTATTGTGAGTCAACCATAAAAGATAGACATATGCTGTTGCGGGATATTTTTTAGTCAATTTTATGTAAAATATTTCTGTCATACATAATTTCTATGTAACTTTAACCATTAAGGCTGCACACGCGACGGAAGCTTAAAAAATGGAGTAACTTCTCCCGTTTTCCCAACATTTCCCTTCACTACTCTGCTCCTATTGATCGTAGCGTAATGAAAAGTATACTATAACCTGCCCAGAAGTATGAAGAATAATTGTACCAAGTTTCGTTAAAATCCGTCGAGTAGTTTTTGTTTCTATAAGGAACATACAGACAGACAGACAGACAGACAGACAGACAGACAGACAGACAAAAATTTTACTGATTGCATTTTTGGCATCAGTATCGATCACTAATCACCCCCTGATAGTTATTTTGAAAATATATTTCATGTACAGAATTGACCTCTCTACAGATTTATTATAAGTATAGATAACTGATACAGTTTTGAATAAGCAGGGCCGTCTTGAGTATATTCGGCGCCGGGGTGCCGGACTCAACCTGCGCCCTCGTCGGGGGGGGTCCACCGGGGACGCACCCGCACCCCTTGCACCCCTTGGTAGAGACAGCCCTGGAATAAGGTGTGCTTCAATCTGTAATCCTCATCTCTGAAATCTCAATGAAAACGAATTTTTATTGTGCCAAAAAATAGTCATAAATAGACGCACAAGTAAAAAAAATAGTCGCATTATTGTTTCAGCAGTTATAGTTTCGCAGTTATAGCTATAGGTTGGTGAGGATTCTAGCTTGGACATCCAGCTGTAATCCTCACCTCTGATGCATGATGAAAATCGAAGGCGTTTCGGAGAAGTTTTCAAATGTTCAAGCTAGAATCCTCACAAGGGTACCGTAACCGTTACATCTCTGGAATCTTTTAGCGACTATTTCTGAGATTTGGCATGTCGTTGCGACTATTTTTGAAACATAAACCAATTCGATAGACTTTGCCGTTTGCTTGCATCAGAGAAGAATCCTCACCAACCCATAGCTATAACTCCGAAACTATAATGCGACTATTTTTTTTTACTTGTGCGAGTATTTATTGGCATAATAAAAATTCGTTTTCATTGAGATTTCAGAGATGAGGATTACAGCTTGGCTAATAAACCTACGTGATTCGACCCCCACAAAAATTTGATAGCTGGCCAGGGGATTCAAATCGACTGTAAATAAAATGAGTTTTCTAGTCCACTTAAGTCACCTGCGATTGTCAGAGGTTTTTTTATGTAGGAAAACTACCAAGACTACGTATGTACATGGAAAGTTAAAAACGGCTACTCTGAAAAATGAAAAAAAAAATGAAAAAATATTTATTCACAAAAAGCATTGGGTTGTCTTAATTTATTAGAGGTAGATTTCTCCTTTTAAGTGAGATATCACTTGTGCCAGGAGAAACCACTCTCCCGTAGCTACATAGGTTACATAGGTACTATAACAAACAATCGCTTCAAGGCTATGATAAACAATAGTGAAAAATAGTAAGAAAACTTAGTCTAATTATGTGTGTGTGGTGTGTGTGCGTGTGTGTGTGTGAAAGTATGGGCATGCGTATAAGTGTGTCTGTTTGTCTTGCTTGCTGTAAGAAAACCAAACGAAAGAACCACTTAAACCATTTAAACAATATCTACCTAACTGTCTATTTCAGGAGGCATTCAGTTTCCTCGTAATTTAAAGTTTTAAACCAGTCTGTCAAAAGCTTTCTGAATTCGTATTTAGTTTTTGTATATATGCTAAGAATTTTATTGACTTTATTATACAAATGGGCCGATTGATGACAGTATTGATTCCCAGCAAAATGTGTTCTGCATTTACTGGTTTTTGCAACCATGTCATTCCTTCTCTTTGTTAGTAATGTACCTATTATCAATTTGTAGTGTTTTATGTTTACATGAAATTGTGTGCAAAATATATAATAATATACTCTGAGCATGCTTAGTAGACTAATCTCATACAGTGCCAATATTTTGTGTTATCATCCAACCCACATAGGCAAGGTTGACACAACAGTTTGTGTGTCTGTACCAGTGTGCAGGATGTTATCTATACACTTGACTGTTTAACCCTGTATTAGTCTGCTGCCGATAGTTTTTGGTTGCACAGGGCTACCACATCTGGATTCGCCACCAGAGGCGCTAGTGTAGCGTAAGCTCTCCGAAACATAAATTTTTGTGGGTTTAAACCGTGGTTTAAACGATGGTTTTGTCATGTAATGTAAGTGTGTCTTTTTATTTTTTCCAACTATTATCATGTGTATGAAACAAACTTAACAGCTATGCCCGGGAATATCACTGAACAGAGGCCACAGAGGCAGCACAAAAGCAGTGGCCCTCATGAAGCCAAGTGCAAAAATTAACAACATGAATTTAAAGTTATAATTTACATACTTTTATTTTATTACAAAAATTACAAATCTAAGAATCTTAATAGAATATCACAGATTATATCACTTCAAGTCTTCATCATCAAATAAGTCTTCAAAATCTGAAATAGAAAGAATAAATAATTTAAAAAAAAAAGAAAATTTACGCTTCCTCTACCTGAGGGTTGTCTGGAAAAGATCGCTCACCACTACTCTCACTAGCGATAAGACCACCTATATTGTACCACAACATCTCTGTATCACCTTTACTGTATTTACATAGAGTAAATATCATTTAGATACTTCGGTGTATGTATGTCACCGGAAAATAGCAAGAATCGTAAGTTGATCAATTTCCTAGGAAGTTGATTAACTTCCGGAAAATAATAAACGGCAGTTGAAATGTATTATTTAACGTATGTTTTTTAGTAAATTGATCATTTTACGGGTCTTGCCGTAAAATCATCCGACGAAGGTGAGGTGAACGTTGATTGGTTCAATGGCTCACGTGGCGTTATCCCGGCAACCAATCAGGGAACAGTGTATTAAGTTACGGGTAATAGTGCACCGTTAAATGGTACATTGAGCAACGATTGGCCCATTTGAGGACGATTTTACTTGTGTCAAAATCGTAAATTATTAAATGACTGTCAGGCTACCGTAAATTGATCAACTAACTGAAATCCATTGCGTTAAATAATACATTTCAACTACCATTTGTTATATCCATTGCGTTAAATAATACATTTCAACTACCATTTGTTATAATCATCTACCTAGGAAATTGATCGACTTATGATTCTTGCTATTTTCCGGTGACATGTACATTTTTTCGTTTATTCTCAACGAGTCGCCCTCAAACGTGTCACACTGTGTGAAAAATATTCTTATCGAGTAACAGTGTGACCGATGCGAATATTTATTCTTATCTAGTAACACTAATTATTATTGGTGTTACTGGTTTGGAAAAATAAACCTTAACGAGTAGATGAGAATAAATATTCTCATCTAGTCAGTCACACTTGTGCGACACTGATACCCGATGAGAAAATTTTTCGCAACCAGTCACAGGGACACATTTGAGTGTGACTCGTTGAGAATAAACACATTTTTTTGGCAGTTTATAATGGGGATGTTTCCAGGGTCAAAATAATTACATTATATTTAGTCCATATTTTAGATTATAAAAATATATTAGAAACATATTTTTCCTTTTTAGGGTTCCGTAGCCAAAATGGCAAAAACGGGACCCTTATAGATTCGTCATGTCTGTCTGGCTGTCTGTCTGTCCGTCCGTATGTCACAGCCAGTTTATTCCGAAACTATAAGAGCTACATTATTGAAATTTGGTACGTAGATGTATTCTGTGAACCGCATTAAGATTTTAAAATAAAATCAGAAATAAAGCCAAAAATTTTGGGGATCCCCATACATAGAACTGAAACTGAAATTTTTTTTTTTCATCGAACCTATACGTGTGGGGTATCTATGAATAGGTATTGGAAAATGATATTGAGGTTACTAAGATCATTTTTTTCTAAACTGAATAGTTTGCGCGAGAGACTCTTCCAAAGTGGTAAAATGAGTGTCGTCCCCCCCCCCCGTAACTTCTAAAATATGGGCATGATAAAACTGAAAAAAATATATCATGTGTATCACTATAAAAACTACTAACGAAATTTGGTTTGAATGAAATCTAGCCCGTAGTTTTTTTTTAAACATCATAAATCAAATTACCTAATTTTTTCATTTAATTAACTTCAATATAATAAAACGTAAAGAAAAACATTTATTTAGCTGTAGCTGTGTGGTACGGAACCCTACGTGCGAGAGTCCGACTCGCACTTGGCCGGTTTTTTTCATTTAAACAAAAAATAACAGATACAAGGCATTAAAATTTAGGAGTGGGGGTCTTTGACGTTACTTAGTGGCGAAAAAACTCCCACTCTGTGACGTCACGCGTAATTTTAATGGGCTGTATCTTTGTTATTTTTGGTCTAATTTACAAATGAAAAAATATGTGTCTTTTATTTTTGAACAATCTAAAAGATGGACTAATTACATTTTTTACGGAAACAGGCCCATTGTAGTGATGTAGGTAGGTATATGAGTACTTTACATGTGTGTGTAAATATTTCTGGCTGTTTATTCTATGAAGATTTATTTGAGTAGATGGTATTTATATTTAAAAATTATAATTTCGTTAGTAACAATAAAAATGTAGGGTAGGAAGCATCACTCATACTCATGACCTGTTCAAAGGGCTCCAGCACAAGGTACAAGGTAGGTGTACCTTGTGCTGGAGCTGCAAGTGACTCATAGGTACAAAATCATGAAAAACATCAATCAGGAGTCTTTAGTCCTGTAAACCTGTGTGTTCTATCTAATTCCAAGATTTCGTTTTTACAATGAACATACCATTGAAGAAATCTGCATGGACAGCTTTTTCATTTGCAGCTAAATCCATAAGAAGATTTGAAGGACCACCTGCCTGAAATAAAATATGAAAGATTTAAATTGTATTGAATTGAAAACAGGTACTATACTGATATTTCATAGTTGAGCTTCTTTGTTTACATAGTTCAACTTTTTTGTTTACATAGTTGCAATTAACACACAGGTGTGTTTCCACAGAAACGGAGCTGAGAGGAGTTAACAAAGGAGGAGTTTAACAGTGATCTTAAATCTGCTTCATTTCATTATGATAACGTTGCGGCTTGCTTTTATAGAATTGCAGGCTAACTGGCACAAATTATGCAAGGAAGCAAGTAAATAAATATAACGCACCTCTTCCAAATCCATGTAGGGTCCTACACCCTCGGGAAACATTTCGTCAGCAGCCACCGTTGGTTTCATAATGTTAGAAAATATGCACTTTTGAACCACAAACCTTATATATTTAGTGAAATAATGCTAAAAAGTGCTGTTGTCCGATTTTCAAAAGCAGATAATTTTTTTGTTTTATTACTGTCAAACAAATGTCAAATATATTTTTTTTCCTGTATTATTTACGGCTTTGGATCAAGTATAAAACACTTATTACACCACCCGGTATTCAGGGCACTGCACAGCGGAAGGGCGGGGACCCTAGTTAGTGCGGTGCTTATTA
The DNA here is from genome assembly GCA_031163375.1 of Conogethes punctiferalis. Taxonomy (NCBI): domain Eukaryota; kingdom Metazoa; phylum Arthropoda; class Insecta; order Lepidoptera; family Crambidae; genus Conogethes; species Conogethes punctiferalis. The sequence goes on from CM062080.1 coordinate 10,306,292, forward strand.
CACTACTCTAAAAATCGGTCCCTAAATCAGTTGATACGTGAATGTCGAGAGACTTGGATGTATTTACATCATGCCGCCGTCACTATCGCAACATCGAAAACTTGCTGTAATAGCAGTCACGGCAGTTCTCGCAACAACAAATATTGCAAAAAAAAGAAGTGAAAAAGTATTTGCACTTACGAGAAAAGATCGGGAGATGATTACTATAATGATGATTATTATAACTAAAATTTTCCCATTCAGTTGCTTGTAGAGGAAAAAAAAAGGTAGTCCTTCTAGGGAAACCGTTGAGGTTTTGCTCCGTTTGGTCATATTTATACAATCAATATGACCAAACGGATATATGTTTGATTTATACAATATGGGAGGTAAAAAAGAACCGGGAGTTTTGGACGGAATCCGGGATATTGACTAAAATCTGGTAACCCTGAACACGCACGACCCCTCTACGCCATGGCCGGCGCGCGCGACACTGAGCTCCCTAACCGCCCTAAGTGTTATTACACTACCCGGTCGGCAGAGCGGTTCGGGAGCAAGGCAGACCGGGTCGACCCGGTCGCCCTAAATCGGGACCCTTACTCCCTGAATCCTATTACACCACCCTAATTCAGGGTCCCTGAATTTAGGGTGGTGTAATAACTGCTTTTTTTTTTCTTTCATTATTTTAATCGGAACACGTGCTCATACAAGTTTGATTTTTGACATTTTTGTTTCTCGTATTGTCAATGTCACTCGAAAGCGCGGGAAACCTCAACTTGAGCGGGCGTCCTTTTTTCGGCTTTGATATTTTAAATAATTAATTTGTTATATAGGATCAAATTTGTTGCGTAGTGTACATATTTAAGTTCATTTATTTATTTTTAGTAGTTGTAGTGTAAATAACATCATCATCTGGTAAGTTTTTTAATTCATTTTCGTTCTTCATGAACGACCCTGAAGATCCTGGGGGGACAGTCCCCCAGGTCTTCCACACTGTAACTATTACCCATAATGGGTCTGAAATGGACACGGAAGGTTCAGTAGTCGACACTGATGGGTCTGAAAATGCCAGAAATACTACAAAAAGAAAGCGTTGTTCTGGTAAAAAGATATGTAAGCATTGTAATAAAAAGAAACGAAGGCATCATAAATCCACTTTAATAGCTCCTTTAAATGAGATTGATTGCAATTGCGAATGTTTTTCCGATTCTTCTCAACCCATTTCCAAGAAAATTGAAGTTAATAATTCAGATTGTCCACCTCCCGCTCCGGTGTCTGCTCCTCAGACACCTATTCAAGATCCTTTGGCTTCAAACACTCTGGAATCGAATACTCAGCGCACTCCTGTAGGACGAGCATACTATAGTGCTACTGATGTATCTCCGTATGTGGTACATGTGCAGAGGGAGCAAACATCTCCCAATGACAACACATATATTCATCCCATTTCTTTTGGACATTTTCTAAAAAAAAACAACATTAGAAATATAGTAAATGGAAGTGTCAAGCGAATTGGTAGAAACAGGGCAACTCTGTCATTTACAAACTTTGAAGATGCAAATTCATTTATAGTCAATGGTGCTTTGAAGAAGAACAGCTACAAAGCATTTATTCCTACATTTAACACAACTCGTATGGGTGTGATACGAGGTGTACCTAACAGTTGGTCTGATGAAGAAATCATTGAAAATATCACAGTGCCAGTAGGAACAGGGAATATATTAAAAGTGAGGCGATTGAAACGAAAGAATGTAGTGAATGGAAAGAGTGAATTTGTTCCGATAGAAACTGTAGTGTTGACTTTTGACGGGCAAATCTTACCTAAGAGAGTATTTCTATGTTACAATGCTCTGCCAGTTGACCTATATATCTTTCCTACTATCCAATGTTTCCAATGTTGTAGGTATGGGCACATAAAAAGCCAATGCAGGTCGACTCCTAAATGTTATAAATGTGGACAAGGGCACTCAGGAGAAAATTGTTCAGTAGATGAGGAGTTTGTTACATGTTGTATGTGTTCGGGTAATCATTTTGCAACCAGCCGTAAGTGCCCTGAATTTTCGAGGCAAAAGGCAATTAAGGAATCCATGGCAAAGAATTGTGTATCTTACTCGGAAGCTATTAAGCTTCATCCACCAATCACCAAATCTTATGCTGATGTCTTAACTTCCATAGCACCTCAATCTCCAGTTCATTCCATGCATTCTCCGTCTAAAAATCATCCCATCAGGACCAATTATAAAAAACAAGTAATTTTGAAAAAAAGCCCTCCTAAACCCATAAGTAAAGGATATGATCGAGCAGCCCATGAAAATCTAACACACGACTATGACATGCCTTCTCCATCCAATGGATGTGGCTATAGTACTGATTTGCCCCTAACAGATATGTCTGTTAAAGAATTACTGATACACCTTATTAACAAGTTAACTCAATCTTCTTCCGTTTCACCGACCAACGCCGCCATCAATTCCTCCGATTTGTTAGATATTTTAAACATCCAATATGGCCCACGTCCCACTAATAATGCAGTGGAATTGCCGTAGCATTTCTAATAAGAAATGCGACTTAATTTATTTTATTAATAATTATAATCCGTTTGTAGTTGCACTACAAGAAACATGGTTAAAACATGATAGTATTTTTAAAATAAATAGTTATTCATGCGTCAGAGAAGATAGATCTGACAGCTATGCTGGTGTTGCCTTACTTATCAAACATAATGTTCCATTTTATCATATTCCCATTCCTGTGCATAGTCCTGACTTTTCAATTATTGCCGCTAGTATTAATAATATATGTTTTGTTTCCGTTTATATACCCCACCCTTCTTCAGATATTTATGACGAAGTTGAAAATATCATTTCTACTCTCCCTACTCCTCTACTGATCTTGGGTGATTTTAATGCTCAACATTATTCATGGGGTAGCTCAAATAGCAATTATTATGGATCTAGAATTTTAGATATGTTAGATGTAAATAATTTATGTATATTAAATACTGGTGACCCAACTAGGCGTACTCAGCCTCATGAAGCAATAAGTGCTCCTGACTTGTCTATATGCTCTCCTAGTTTAGCAACTTCTTTAACCTGGCATGTGCATACTTCAACACTAGGCAGTGACCATTTTCCCATAATAATCCGTTTTCCTAACATGGTAATCAATTCATCATCACCTAGTTATTCCCCACGATTAAAATATACACTTAAAAAAGACAGATGGACCGCGTTCAAAGAACAAATTGAACAGGAACTGACATCTTTGCCTACAGTTACTCAGTCTAACCAATCTGAATGTGCTCACGCATTAGCTACACTGTTAATTGAAACCGCAAATAGAACTTTCCCATTAAAAAAATGCGGCCCTAGAAAAATTCCTCTCCCTCCTTGGTGGGACAGTGATTGCTCGTCTGCAATCAAGGCGAGAAAAGCTGCGGAAAAAAAGTACAAAGATATTTCTACAGAGGAAAATTATAACGTGTTGGCCGAGTTGATTACAAGCACTAGAAAATTATTCAAAAATAAAAAATGGGAAGGTTGGAAAAAATTCTGCGCTTCTATATCACCAGATATCCCTGCTTCTATTGTTTGGAATAACATAAGGAGATATAGGTCTATTTATAAAGAATCAAAGCCTCCCTTCCTACATAGCTCGATTGCCGAAAAGTTTCTTGATAAGTTAGCGCCATCTTTTGTTCCATTAGATATTATTAAGCCATCTATTTTATGTTTAAATTCTGAAGAACGAGTAGGCTTGAATGCACCTTTTAATCTTAATGAGCTTAAAGGCATTTTATCTTATGTGACCGATTCAGCTCCAGGGTTGGATGGGATCCCATATTCTTTTCTATCTCACTTAAGTGATTCTAGTTTGACCTATTTTCTTACTTTAATTAATTCTGTAATGTTATCTGGTATAATACCGCTTTCTTGGAAATCTCAAGAGGTAATACCCATATTGAAACCAGGTAAGCAACCTTTTGAAGCTTCGTCTTATCGCCCTATAGCCTTATCATCAGTCCTTATAAAGATAGCCGAGCACCTTGTTAAAAACAGGCTAGAATGGTTTCTTGAAAGTAACGGATTATTAGCCCCTAGTCAATTCGGTTTCAGAAAGGGTAAAAGTACAATAGATAGTATTGCTATATTTACCACAGATATTCGTATTGCTTTTTCAAAAAATGAAAGTCTCCTTGCTGCTTTTTTGGATATTACTGCCGCTTACGATAATGTCGAGGTATCTATTCTTAAACATAAACTCGAAAAATTAAATGTTCCTTTAATGCTTTCAAATTTTATAGTCAATTTATTAGCAGAAAGGTGTATCAGTGTCAACCTTGAAGACTCGACTACTAAATCTAGAGTATTATGGCGAGGTCTTCCTCAAGGTTCCGTTTTGAGCCCTATCCTTTACAACATATATACTTTCGATTTGGAAGCAAGCCTGAATGGTACTGTTAGAATACTTCAATACGCAGACGATTTACTTTTATATAGTTCTGGCCGATCATTAGAAAATTTAACTTCTTCCCTTGATTCATCCTTAAAATTACTCAAACAATGGTTAGAGAACAATGGTTTAGCTTTGTCAGTTTCTAAGAGTTCTGTTGTCTTATTCACAAGAATGCGCACCCCACCTTCTATTTCTATATGCTATGATAATTCTATTATTCCTCAACAAAACGAAGCTAAGTTCCTAGGAGTATTATTAGATAGTAAACTTACTGGTATTCCCCACTGTTACTATATTGCTGCTAAATGTGAACGTTCTATTAACATTCTTAGATGCCTCACAGGCGTATGGTGGGGAGCACACCCTTTTTCTTTAAAATTACTCTACAACGCATTGATAAGGAGTGTTCTAGACTATGGAACCTATCTCTTGGAGCCTTGCAGTGTACTTGCTATGGCCAAATTAGATAAAGTACAATCCAAAGCCTTAAGAATTGTAGCTGGAGCTATGAAAACTAGCCCTATCAATGCTTTACAAGTAGAGTTATGTGATCCACCCTTAAAATTCCGGCGGCAATATTTATGCGACCGTTTTCTTTTCCGTGTGTTGCAGCATTCTAATCATTTATTACACTTAAAATTACGAATTCTCTCAGATTATATAGAAAATTCTTCTTATTGGTCTCGCAAAGATATGCCATGCCTTGTAATAAGTTACCGTAAGTTTATATCTTTAGAAGCACCTACCCATAAATCATCATATCTGCCCATTTTTGCCACAGATTTTAATTCATTGATCCACAAACCTAATGTTAATTTAGATCTCAATATTCCAAATGATAACAAAGCTGATATTCATTTTAATCTTATTTTAGCCAGGGATTTTGAAAACTATCATTGTATATATACTGATGCATCTAAACATAATGGTATAAGCCCTGTAGGTGTGGGCGTGTATCATCATGAGTATGGAATCGTACAAAAGATTAAACTTCCTCCTGAAACTTCTGTTTTCACTGGTGAATGTTTTGGCATCTTCAAGGCTCTTGAATATGTATTATTGTTTAAACTTTCGAAAGCTCTAATTATCTCAGATTCGAAAAGCGCTCTTCAAGCCCTAGAAAAATTTCCATTTAAATGTAATACTATTAATACAGTTATCTTTGATTGCAAAAAGCTACTATATCAATGCGTAAATAGGGGGTTTGAAATATGTTTTATGTGGGTTCCTGGCCATAAAAACATTTATGGTAATGTTAGAGCTGACAAGTTGGCAAACGAAGCTGTTCTTTGTGGAGATTTAACCCCATATAAAAACTTTTGTGAGGACTTAGTTCATTTGGCCAAAGTCTATCTTCATAGGACTTGGGAAGTAAATTGGGATCATACCACTCAATTCAAAGCAAAACACTATAAATTGATTCAAAATGAAATTGCATTAAAGCCGTGGTTCTCTAAAATAAGACTTGGAAAAATTGCCACTACCAGTATCATAAGAATGCGATTGGGTCATGTTTGTTCCCCTGCAAATCTAGCTAGATTTCACATAATTGATAACCCTATGTGCGAGTGTGGCGCGGGGATTGGAGATCTGAACCATATATTTTTTAGTTGTTCTAAATATGATCGATCTTCATTTATAGTGAGTTTAATAACTTTACGTGTTCCTTTCCCTACATCGATTATTTCCATATTGTTATTACAAAATTATGATATTTATAATGCCATATCTGAATTCATCCTAAAAAATGATATTAAATTGTAATTTGTGTATTGTATTATCACCATACCGTCATACTACATCCTCACCCAATTTCATAAAACTCCTCACGATTCCATAACTCCTTTGATCCTATCAAAATTCCGTTCCGTCCATTCCAATTTTTTTTCCTTGCAACGGTTTTCCCAAACTTTTATCGCAACTGGCATAAGCACAAGCCGTGCATTGCCATCCAACCACAAAAAAAAAAAAAAAAAAAAAAATGTCACTCACACGCCAAAACATCCTCGTCGGTCGTCGGTTTTCTATTCACAATAAAATTATTAATCATCTCATCACATCATAGTTGTCCAGTCCGACAAGAATTAGTGACAGAATATTTATTATTGTGGGATGGTGTTCATTATCCAGTTTACTTAAGAGCTCTCCGGATTCCATAACCCTCGAAAGTCCTATTTATTTCTATGAACTCCGCTTTTTCGTCATAATGTTGAGCTACGAAAATAAAATAATACTTGCACCCATGGTGCGAATAGGAACTCTACCAATGAGATTATTGGCTTTACGTTATGGAGCAGATATTGTTTATACAGAAGAATTAATAGACTGGAAATTTCTACGATCAAAGCGACGATTAAACGGTAAAAGTAACGATTACTGTAATACCTTGTGTATCTCAGGTTTGGCTGGCATCATAGATGTAGGTCAGAGTATTGTCATAGTATCCAAAAGAATACAATACAGCCCAATACATAATACACATACATATACATTTTGTGTACATTTCATAAGCTCCTATAAATCTAATTCATCCTCATCATATAAAATATCTAAAATTTTACTAATTATTTCACGATTCTGTATCAAATAGCAGTATCTTGAAGTAAGTATAATCAAACACAGGCCAAAAAAAAAATACAGCCCAATACTAAGTTATATGCATTGATATAAAATTTTCTCAAATTAAATTAATGTGCATGCAAATTTTTGATACTAGCTTACAAGATAATGCCATAATGGATATTTTCCAATTTCAGAAATACTGGGTACCATAGATTATGTGGATCAAACAGACGGAACAATTGTTTTCCGTACATGTGCAGAAGAGAAAGACAAAGTTGTACTTCAACTTGGAACTTCAGATGCCACAAGAGCTTTGAAGGTTGCTAAACTTGTGTAAGTTAGATAAGTACCTACCAATTCATTGAGTAATACTTCACTTTAGAAATAACCCAAGACATGTCATGCTGGGCCACACATCGCCATCTAGCCCCAAACTAAGCCGAAGCTTGTGCTATGGGTACTAGACAACTGATAAACTTACTTAGATACTTTTTTTTGTAAAAAATACATATTAGGAGTATATAGGTATGTATAGTAAAATATTAAAAGTAATTAATAAAAAGGAACACCTAGCATGAATATAGGTGGAAAATATAATGAAATATAGATATACCCAGATAATTAATAATTACATTTTATTACACATACACACAAACACATAACATTATAATTATGTAGGTTGTCATTGCACTAATTTAAAAATTGTCTATTGTTTAAAATTCACAGGGAGAATGATGTGGCTGCAATTGATATAAATATGGGATGCCCTAAAGAGTTTTCAGTAAAAGGAGGTATGGGAGTGGCCCTTTTAGCACAACCAGAGAAGGCATGTAATATATTATCTACCTTAGTAACCAATCTCTCAATTCCTGTTAGCTGTAAAATAAGGATATTTGATACGCCTGAGGAAACTCTAAAGGTTGTAGATATCCTTGTGAGTTCTGGCATTAAAGCTATTGCAATCCATGGCAGAACTCGAGATGAAAGACCACAACATGCTGTACATCCTGATATAATCAAGTATGTAGCCCAAAGGATTGGCATACCTGTTATTGCAAAGTGAGTATCTGTATTTAGAAAATGTTAGCTTGAGGTAAATTTGGATGTCTATTGGTTATAATAACAAATTATAATGTTTTCAGTGGTGGATCCAAAGAAATTGAGAAACATAGTGACATCTATAAATTTAAAGAACTGACTGGCTGCACTAGCGTTATGATAGCTCGAGCAGCTGAATGGAATTGTTCTATTTTTAGAAAGGAGGGTTTATTACAAATGGATACAGTAATAAAAGATTATTTAAAAATTGCTGTGGATTATGACAATTCACCATCAAACACAAAGTATTGTGTACAAAATATTCTAAGGGATTTGCAAGAAACACCAAGGGGCCGTCAATTTTTAGAATGTCAAACCCTAGAACAAATATGGTAATAATTATGTTTTATTATACACACTCAATATGAGAAATGTGGTGTGAATTAAAGGAGGCCTTTATTCAGCAGTGGATGGACCAAGGCTGTTGATTGATTGATTGATACACACTTAAAGTTGCAACAGTTGATCTTGCATGTTGTATAGTACACCATGCAAGATCATCATGCAACATAAATCCAAGTCTATGTTCAAATGTAATTGATTTTGTATATAGTTTTAAATACAAAATGTATAATAAAAATAACATAAATAACCCGAGACATGCCACACTGGGCCACACATTGCCATCTAGGCCGAAACTAAGCCAAAGCTTGTACTATGGGTACCTACTAGACAACTGATAAACTTACGTAGATATATTTTTTTTTGTAACTATATACATATTTACAAAACACCCAGACCAATACAAACAGACATGTTTATGCACACAAATGTTTATACTCTGCGAGGATCAAACCCCCAACCCTTGGCTCAGAAGGCAGAGGTCCCTACATATGAGCCATTGAGCCTGTCAAAATAAAGATGAATAGATGTGTGCCCTACACTCTGATCGTGAAATTATAATAAAAATATTTTTTTTCACACATCTATTAAATAGCCTCATGTGGCACCAACCATGGACATACAGATATACAGATCAAATCATAATTTTTTATGGTTGCAGTGCTATTTGGAATTTACAAGACTATTGTCAAATTCAGCAATCAAAGCATCAGAAATTGGGAATTCAGGGAAGATGGCAAGTTACTCCTGACTGTTTAGAGCCACCTCAAAAGAAAGCGAAGAGCGCTCATATAGAGCTTGATGGTGTTAAACAAATGAAAGTGAGCTACATTTATTTTTTCTATCTCTACCTTTTTGAAATAATATTCATAATGTTCATCAAGTAAATTTAAATGTAATATTTCTTCAGAAATTAAAGACTTTCTGGAATTTCTTATAGCATTTGTGTTGGGAAGAATGTAAAAATTGGTATAATATGTACAATTGTTTTTCAGGTGTGTTTTATAAGAGCCAATTTTAATGATTTAAATTTGCCAAAAGCACAACTTCATGCATGGGCAGGCAAGAACGGCCACAAACTTCCAGTTTACGAAACGCACCAGGTAGAAAAATTATTTAGTACAATTATCACATTCAATGGACAAAAGTACACTTCATCTTTTTGGGAAAAGAATAAAAAGTTTGCTGAACAAGGTTCAGCATTAGTGTGCTTATATCATTTAGGATTAGTAACTGAAGATGACTTAATTAAGTTTGGTAGTATAATTAAATAATGTATTCCACTATATTACTTTCATTTATTCTTCACAATAATTCATGCCTTAAACATTTTGGTGAACCTTTCCAAATAAACGATGGGAATGGTACCATCATAATTTCCACAACAAACATCCTTAGCATTTGTCAAGTACATAAACGAAATTATGTTTCAGTTAGAAACACTCTCTTGATCGGTCACCCCAATCATTGATAATTCTAATATATAAAACAAATTATGCAATAACAAATTTCACAGAATAAGAGTTAAGTAATAATAAACTGTCTTTTGTCTGTGCTTATGTGTGTGTTTTCATGTTTCCTATATTTTCGATTAGTTTATGGTTGAGTTCTTCTAGTTTTGTATTTAGATCATTAATTTTAGTAGAGTCCTCTTCCAGTTGTTGAAAATTTCTGTAACTTATGTATGCATTTTGTAGCAGCTCGTCGTCACTTGATAGCTTGATAGGTTGCGTTAGCTGTACTATATGAGTATTAGATAGATCTTCTAAAATATGCTGCATGGTAGGTAAAGTAGGAACAGAATATTTATTGAAATCCATTTCCCGTTCGTATCTACAGGCGTAGCAACTATAAGCAAGTAACACACCAGACAGACCGACAACAAGGATGTTTTCAGTTTTGGTTTGGTGGTCTATTTATTTATACGTGCGTGGCGTGGATGACATTGACATGAGCGTGTAACAAAAATGTCAAAAATCAACGTCAAACGTGACATTTTGTATTCGTTAGTTCTGAATTCGGCATGTTTCAAAACCATGGAAGTATGTCATGTCAATGTCAACCATGTGCTGATAAACATTGCCCAAATTCCAGAGCCATAAAACGAATGAAAAAAAGAATGTCAGTACCGTAAACCGGGGTCAATAGAAACGCAGGGGTGAATAGAAACAAAATCAAAAAAGTTTTTCTACTTAATGTAGCCAACATTTTTCAAAGAAAAAATATTACTAATTTGTGTTTTTAGAAAACTGCAGTATATTTTTTATTGAAATAGTAACACTGATTTGACATTAGGTTTGGCCAACATATTAAAAAAAGGTTTTGAAGTGAGCTCCTCGAAAGCGCGTAAAATGAAGTCCTGAAAACTTATTAGTTTTTATTGTGAAAATAAGTGTTTTGTGCCAACATATCTTGTTATATATCTTCTTTAGTTTCTTCAGAACCAAATTAATGCTAAAGTAAGTGCGTTAGTGATGCAAATTTTAAAATATTTGTAAAATTGTAAACATGTATGCTTTCTATTTTGAAATGAGGTTAATAGATACGGGGAAGGGGCGAATAGATACGTAGTATGGGGTTATTAGATACGTAGTATGGGTTCAATAGACACGAGAACGGGTTCAATAGAAACGAGAAAGAGGTGAATAGAAAGATATGTGCTAGGGCTGCTACATATTGAAATATGTTTTTTTGTACGATATATAGAGGATTTAGATATTATATTAATGTAATGTAGGTTCTTAAGTTGCTTTTCTCATATACAAACTGCCATAATTATCTGCCAACCCGATAGGGCCGTTACTACTGCGGAATCGTGATGTGGACTTTTGACTATTTTGAGAAAGTGTCATCCCTACCATTTTTTTCTATTCACCCCATATGCCGTTTCTATTGAACCCATTTGCGGGTCAATAGAAACGCCACACATTTTTGCATTTAGAGCAGTAATTAGGGAATAAATTGCCATTTCGATGGCTATAAATCATTAAAACGTCTAAGAGACGTAACATAAGCACAATACTTGTTGTTCGAACTAATAAAAATATCCTTAAAAATAAAGTCAAAGTTCAAAACTGTGTCTATTGACCCCGTTTTACGGTATATATTTTTTTAATTTACAGTGCTCTGAACAACCAGCCAGCAATTTGGTTTTCTTCACGGAATATTAAACACAAGAGGAAAGGACGTGTGGGCGTGGCCCGCGTGCCAAAGTTAAGGACAGCGAGTCTTAACTTGACTCAGTCGCTTTGTGGTTGCTTAAGTATCGTGACGTGCGCTGTCGGTATTTTCATTCGAGTGTTTTATTAAATAACTCTCAATAATGACTCGATGTTCCGTCTTTGAGTGCAAAAACAATAGTAGTACTAAGAACTTGCTTCGATCAGGTGTTTCTTATCATCGGTAAGTTGGTATTTACTTTTTATTAAATAAATAATCTTTCGGCATAACCTCTATCCATTTAAAACATTCGTGTAAATTAAGAATCACACGTATGTACACTGAAATAAAGTTTATAATTGTCTGACGCCTGGTCCGCATGCGCCATCTAGTATCGAATAGTAGAATCAGAAACTACGTCCCAAGTCGAACCTACTTTAGGGTTGTGACACGTTGAAATATCATCGATTTAATTATGTATTTTGTCTATTACACTTTTTTTATGCCTTATTGTAAACTATTGATTATTTTCGTTTTAGTTTTCCTAAAGATCCAAATGCAAAAGAGAAGTGGATTCGGCTCTTCGGTGGATTCTTCTCGGCAGGCTACACGTCGAAGTGCTGGTAGGAAAAAAGTTTGACGTGCAAAAGTATTACTAGTGAATCTATTTGCAGAAATAAACTATTTAATTTATTTTAAATGAGTTGATTTTATGAAGTTCCCTACAAAGAGCTGTTTTCTTTTTTAAAATATGGTTCAGTATAGCTCCCTAGATGATCATAGAATACCCATTTCGGACTGTTACGGAATTTAAGGAAAAATTACATTAAATACATTTTTCAATGTCATAAAATGACAGGATTTTTCTATTCCATTCAAAGCTCGTTGAACGTCATATAATTGATTATATTGGAGCTGCTAGCTTTTTAAGCAGAAAACGGCTCGTAGATAATACATTTGTAGATCTAGTCAATACTTCTTGTCGTGTAAGTAGGCCTTATGATCTAAAAAAACCCAATAATAATTTCTATTATTATAGGGTTTTTTAGACCTGTTAACACTAAATTTTACGGACGGACCACATAGTATCAAGTTCATTCATTTTCTACAGAAAAACACAAATAATATTTATTTAAGTTACGGGTAATGCTAGAAGGTGGAGTAAATCTAGGTTTACCCGGGTTGACCTAGTATTACCCAAGCTGGGGTACAACAAGGGAAGCCTCCACGCGTGGTCGTCTGCTTGCAGACGGCCCGGCGTACCCCGGGCAACGGCGGGTAGTAGAGGATGGCTGCTTCCCGACGGCTAATTCCCTGTAGGGAGCACGCACTTGTGCGTGGCTCCGGGAGCCAAGTGGGTTAGTGAAATGAAACTTCAAGGGCATTTTAAACATCTACAACAACATTTAGTGAGCATAAACTTAATAATAGCTTTAATAGCAAAAACTAATAGCGGTCCTTGTGTTATTAAAATTGAAATTATTTATTTGAGCAAGATAAACTTCTGTGACATGATTCGAAATTCCTGACGTTGCAGATGTATATGAGCGGCGGTTATCATTTACCATCAGATGAACCGTTAGTAGTGAACCCTATTTCATTAAATAAAAAAGAAAATTAGGCAACACCTAAGTTTACCCAGACAGTAGTTGGGTAGACCTAGGTGAGCATGGGTAAACCACGAATTAAAATTTATTTTACTTTGTATTCGGACTTTACCCAAGTAGCTTGGGTAATCCTAAGTAAACCCGGGTAAACCTAGGTTTACTCCAACTTCTAGCATTACCCGTAACATATACATTAAATGTGAAACTTCTGTCAGTGTATTTAAATGTTAATGTGTATCTATTCTAATATTAATTAATTATTTTAGAAGTAATCGATGTTTCATCACCAATAATATTCGTATTAATCCCATCCCTGTTTGAGTAGCGACGATAATAAATGTCATGATAAAACATTCTAGAAAAAAAGCAAGTGCATGCGTATAAATTAAAACCTTACGCTGATTGTCGTAAGGTGTTAAACAGCGTACAACTTTTAAGAGTGTCATCTAGCGTGCAATAGGTGAACTAACTAGTCAAAGCAGGCCAAAAGCACTTCGATGAGATGACGTAAAACCCTCAAAGTGTAATTTCTAAATTCTTCTTTATCTCTAATGCATTATGGTAGTTTTTATGTTATTGTTAGTAGCGGTTACATCTTTGTAATTTCAAGAAATTATTATAGTTATGATTGGTTCATTTTGTGTGTGCGTATAATGTTATTGTGTGAGTTTGGCGACAGCAGTTTTGTATGAACTGACTAGATTATGCCCTTTCCTCTTGTGTTTAATATTCCGTGGTTTTCTTCAACATGTTATTTTTATTTGTATTGATCTGGAGTCTGGACATTTGTTACGTAGGTATTCAATTACAAAAAAATTGGCAGGTGGGCATCATTTTATCAGTTGTCTAGTACAAGTACAAGCTTCGGCTTAGTTTGGGACTAGATGGCGCTGTGTGGTCTAACGTAGCATGTCTTGGGTTTACTTATTATACACGCTCCGTATAAAATTTAATAGATTTACTAGCGTAGTACTTTATTTTTGAACTATGTTTTAATTTATATTGGAGTCCGTTGCTTCATGCATCGCTGTTAGAAGAAATTAACATTAGACCTTTTTAAACTTTGTTGACTATGAACCTCATCATCATCATCAGCCTATTGCAGTCCACTGCTGGACTTAGGCCTCTTCAGTTGTTCGCCACTTAGGGCAAACATCTGGATGATATACCCACAATTGCCACGCTCGGCAGGGGGGTTGGCGATCGCAGGGCGTAGCTTCTTGCTCCGGTGACGCTGCTGCCGTCACCGGTCTGTGGTATTGAGCTACGCCTACAATTGATGGTTATACTGCCACCACTCAGTTGTCAGCGCCTCGTTTTTTATTAGGCAGGATGCACCACGGGCAGATGAGGTTGGCCTGGAGCGAAAAGATAGGCCGCTCCCTTACCTACATCCCTATGTACCTACCTACTATAACAATCAAATAATGATTTCTACAAAGGTTGATCGGTAATAAATATGGAATGCCTATCCATAGGTAATTTGGTAAAGCACCAAATATCGATAGAAGTAAGTATAATTGGATATTTCTTAGCAGGTAGGTAAACTCAAATTTACAGCCACCTTGATTTTCTTGAAGTTCATCCAGACGTTGCAGTAGGTATAATAGGCTTGTTTGGCTAAAAATGTAATTAGTTGGTATGTCTTTTAGCTTATTCAAAAATAAAAGACAATAAATTAGACTAAAAATTACAAAGTTATACCTACCTAGTCCGTTGAAATTACGCGTGACGTCACGCGGAGTGGCGGACAGTGGCGGCGCTAGACCAAATGTAGGCGTCGGCGACATCAGCTTTGCGAGGCCTTTTTCATTACCCAGTCAGAAATATGTAATTACAATTTGTCATATTTATTTTTGGACATTGCCCTTTAATATTTTTTATTTTGGACATTATGCATGTGAACCAATGCGACTGATGTAAGTATTACTTACCTTACAGAAATGAAATAAGTCACAAAGCTTAGTATTAAACACTATAACCATAAATGTAGGTATACTATCTTCTTAAGTAATACTTTCTTTGAAATAAACAAATAACTAATTTTCTACTTAGTAATAAAAACGGTATAATATTGCGTTGTCTGTGAAAGAAAACCGAGGATTGAATTTTGTGAACGATTAATGAAACACAAAGAACTCGGGGATTACTCCAAGCCTCCTCGGACGCGGATTCGCTTAAAAACAGAAATAATCAACTACTCGGGGATTCTCCGACTCTCACGCGCGACAGTCTAACTTTCATAGTGTTGCCCACACTCCACTTACCAGTGGTGTTGCCAGACCACTTAGAGCGGCTCTGGCCAAATACTACTCACGCGTATGAAAATAGGTATATACGAATAACTACACCTTTAAAATTTAGCATTTTTAAACTTTTTGCGAGGCCCCCACAGGAGCGAGGCCGTCGGCGGTCGCCGACGTCGCCGACGCCTAGCGCCGCCACTGGTGGCGGACTCCTAACTTTTGATGCCTTGTATCTTTGCTATTTTTTATTTGAATGAAAAAAGGAAAAATACGTAGCCAATACATTTTTATGATCTAAAATACGGACTAAGTATAATGTAATTATTTTGACCCCCAAAACATCCCTATTGTGGACCCCTTATACGTGTTCACGGCACTATGAGTGGAAATAATATTGAACACTATGGGAATGTTTTAGCATCTACCTGACTACGTACTACAAAAAACCTTTTTTTTAATCTAGGTACGCCGCGCAGCTGCAATATTTCATTGCCCACAGGGCCGTCTTTAACCTATTGGAGGCCCTGGACATATTAGGAAAATGGGGCCCCTATTGTCTATGAAAGAACACTATTTCGTCAGCCCTGACAGGAACTAGGCACTTTATTTATTTATTTATTTAATCTTTATTGCACATAACAATTTGTACAAAGGGCGGACTTAATGCCACTTTGTATTTGAGCTGAGGGGCCCCTTCGATCGAGGGGCCCTGGGCACTTGCCCATAGTGCCCACTGGGAAAAAGGGGTCTGATTGCCCATCCCTAAAAATGATGCCTTATTAAACTAAAACCTCTAAAACACAATACCTAATACCTATTGTAGTGACCGAAAGTCGTACTTATAAATTATCCAAGATACGATGAAATCGAAATATGCTAGTTTAACACGAAGGAACAAAAAATTTGAGAGAGAACAGTGAAGCGGCCGCGCCGCGCTGTGCCTGTAGTTATTTAGGTGGATAGTTTGCGGTTTCCTGTCGCAACCGCGACCGACAGCATCAGCCTCAATTTCACGAGCTCGTGTTGTGTTGTTTCATAACATTAATAGGTATACGTATATACCTATTATACCTACTTAGGAATAATAATCAGCACTCCAGAAGGAATATACTCGTAATTCATTATTTTCCTTTAATTAATAAATAACCCAAGACATGCCACGCTGGGCCACATATCGCCATCTAGCCCCAAACTAAGCCAAAGCTTGTACTATGGGTACTAGACAACTGATAAACTTACTTAAATACTTTTTTTGTAAATTAATCTTAATCTTAACTAATATTATAAAGCTGAAGAGTTTGTTTGTTTGTTTGTTTGTTTGAACGCGCTAATCTCAGGAACTACTGGTCCGAATTGAAAAATTCTTTTTGTGTTGAATAGACCATCTATCGAGGAAGGCTTTAGGCTATATAACATCACGCTGCAACTATTAGGAGCGAAGATATAACGGAAAATGTATGTTCGCGCGCAAGGTGAGCGCCAGCCTATACAATCTTAGTACAAATTGTATGGCAATCACATAAATACAGCTGACCAAATTTAATTGTACACAAATATTTAGATGCACACATTAGAACTTAGATCATTTCAATTTACCTGGGTTATACCATGTTAGTTCCATATTTGAATTCTAGGTGGAGTTTATATTCATTGATTAAAGTTGGTATCTATTTTCTATACAATAGTAAGGATTAAATTGCCTTTCAAATTCAGTAGCATAATTTAGTTGCGACGTTTCGACAATATTGTACAGTTTGTGTAGTTTTTTTTTATTACGGTCCTTTTATTTAAATTAAAAAACCAGATGAACGCTAGTTATATTTCACTTTAATTTCATGTATTCCTTATATAATATATTACTACACTTAATTTATTGAATATTGGGTTAAATAACGTATTGTTCTCCATTTTCAGAATTTACTGATTTTAAACTGTAAACTATAGATTCAAATTTCTGGCAACACAGCTTAAAATGGCGTGTTTTAAAATTTTCCTTTTAGTCAATATTAATTTATCAAGTTTTCAAAAGTTTGTGCTTTTAATAGAACTTGAAACTCATAGCATTTTTTAAAACGGTCGTACAAGAAGCAGATTATAATGTGATTGCTAAAGTTTGTGACCAAGGGTCTAAAATCCGCAAGAAAACTGTAATTGCAAGAAATCCGCGGAAAGTTTAATCTACATTCGAAAGAAAATGTGATTTTAAGAACGTATATGATTATGAAACCAATATTTTAATTTTATAGTGGTGTGTGGTGTGTAAAAATGTGAAAGTTAATAAAAGTTTCTAAGTTTTTACACTTATCTTTTATTTTTCAAATGTTGAATGATTTGCCAATCTTAGTTTGTGTTTATTTGCCTAAGTTAACAAATGATTCAGAAAAATATGCCTGCGGTTGGCAATTCATAGCAAAAATTCATCATTCATTCCTTAATGAAATAATACTTATAATTAATTAGGTACAAGACCAGAGTATGCTGTAGTTATATCGCTGTATTGTGATTATGTATATTGACGAAAAGTTGCCGTAAGTTACCGTCGAGTGGCGCTGTATTTGTTACCTCTTTTGACAGCCAAGATTGGTCTCTATTTCAGTATATTACAAAGTACTCTGTGGTGAGCGCGGAGTGTTAGTCAACGCGGGGGGCGGGGGGAAACGATCGGCGACTGCGATGCCCCGCGCTGCCCCGCACCGCCCCCTCTCAGCCGCCGGGAGCACTGGGAGTACTGGGACGCCGGGAAGCGGAGTCGACAACGGAACTCGGACGCAGACGCACATGCCACGCGCTCCGAATATAATCCCTCCACAATTATCAAAGTTTCAATGTAAAAACAAAGGGGAAAACTATTCCACGCGGACGAAGTCGCGAGCACAGCTAGTACTTAATATACCTACATAGTAAACACCCAGACCAATACAAACAGACATGTTTAGGAACACAAATGTTTGTGCTGTGGCCTGTGCGGGAGTCGAGCCCACGACTCAGCTTAGGTAACATCAGGCGAGTTGGGTTGGCACTATCCATTTTCCTATATTTTTTTAAAAGATAAGTAGGTACCTGCCTACTTAAGTAGGTACCTATAACGTTACCTACTAGTATCTTTTCATTATTTCTTTTTCGGTAGCCGAGCTGGCATTCATACATAAGCTCTCATGCCCGTTGCGCTGGATCGTTGAAAATAATTCTAGGAGGACCTAATTATTCATTCCTATATCCGCGGTATGGATGCCTATCTCTACATTCCTAATTTATACTCAGTCCGTGCTTTGCCGTAAGGCGATAGGTCACGCTTCTGAATGGCTACGCAAACGGCCAATTTCAGCGGAACTTTTAAGCCTGAAGATATGGGGAAGAAGACCAGCGCCGTTTACAAAATTATGCTGAACATTTATGTCCTTTTAGGTGACATATTTTAGATGTTTCCATTTAATATAGTGATGTGTAGAATAAGCCAAAAATGTGTCACTGACTCAACCATATTTCTATTCTCTAACTATCTATGTCTGAAATACCTACATTTGAACTTTTGACGTAGGTACTACTACAATCATGTCCATCTCTATTGAAAATCTTAAGTACCTACTTAGTGTAATAACTCCAAAATCAATCACGTGGATAACAAGCAGTGTACCTAATAAAGGCAGTACCGTCGAAGCGGAAGACAGCCGATACGCGGCGCACGTGTGGTCTCCAATCTATCCACGCCCGACAGCTAACCAACAAGCATCGAATTACATGGTTCATATCAATATCATTTAATTTTATAGGTAATATATTCTAACAGATGAACACTGTCACAGTAATCTAATTGGCAATAATTAGACCTTACGTGGTCTCTGCCTACCCCTCTGGGAGAAAGGCGTGACGCTAAGTATGTATGTAGAACCTAATATACCTACATTATTATCAATGAAGCAAATAGGTTTATTTATTTAATCTTCATTGCACAAAGAAAGTGCAAATGGCAGACTTAATGCCGTGTGGCAATCTCTGCCAGTCAACCATTGGGCGAGCCAGAAATCTATAATGTCGTGCGGTTATTCGGGCCTTATTTCGAGAATATTTAATTGTAAAGAGTTAATTTTGTCGTCGGCAGGTCATAAGCACTCTATACAATAATACCTATGCGGTGTTGTGTTGGGTACTTTGACTTCTTTAACCTATCCGAGTGCCTAACATATGAGGGATATTGTCAAAAATGTTATGGTGAATAATAAACGCTTAAAATATTTTGTTGCTTTGTGTTGGCCAGGAGTGATGACATCTAAACCGCACCATGGAGATTTAGCTCTAATGAGTTTTTTGATTTACAGCTCCGATGGAGGAATGTTTCCGTCGCTTGTTCCGTGCTAACCGCGAAATTACCGTGCCGCATCGCCGTCGGACGTTGGCGTTCGAAACCACAAATTCTTTGCTGCAGTGCCCGCATCAGAAAATGTAATGGAACTTATATTACCTGCTTGCTATATTTATAAATCCAAGTAAGTGCACTCTTTTTGCTCAATCTATTGCTATACGCGTAGTCAAAATAGTCGTATTCGTCGTCGTCATCATTCATACTATCGGCCGTATTCACAAACGTTACTATGCGACGCGCGGACGCACAGCGCCCAGAATCCTATAGGTTTTTGGTTACCTGTGCATTCGTGCGACGCATAGTAACGTTTGTGAATACGGCCGTCATACTTTTTGGTAAGTTCTCATTTTTAATAATTTTTTACTTTGGCTGTCGATCTCTTCTCACATAAGTAGATATGTAAATTGTAATAAGATGCTGAATGTATTGTACAATGACATACATGTGAAGACTTCTATGTAATATAGATACAGATAGATCAGGTAGATGTAGATAAGTTCCTATGCAATGTAGACCCGCCAATCAAGGAGGACAGAAAGTATCGTTATCTATTATTGGGATCCAGCCACGAAATGAGGCTCCTTGACCGGGTTTCCTAAAAACCCTGAAGCACGGCATCACTTGCCTACTCTTTCTAATACCTAAACTAATTGCTAGGTATATGTATAATATTTGATAAGACATATTTAATTGAACAATACCTATTTTAACTTCTACCTACCCTGGAAATTAACGGACGTATTCACAAACATTACTATGCGACGCGCGGTCGCATAGTGCCCTATAAGTTTTTGGATACCTATGCGTAGGCGCGACGCATAGTAACTTTTGCGAATACGGCCGTAAGGGAATTCAGTTTCTTGATGTATAATAGGTAGGTACGTATTCTAATAGCATGTCCGACGCTAGTCATTTTTATGTAGGTATAGATACATTTAATTGCTAGCTATAATTATGGATCCCATTGAGTTGTCGTGCTTTTTAGTCATCAATTCGCCGCCACGGGGGCTTAACATCTGAAGTGTAAACATACGTTGGTCCTCATGTTTAAATTTTATTTATAACCCTAACAGTAATGAGATGCTCACATTGCTCACTACATGTTGCGATTTGAAGAGGCGTTCATTGAATTGTCAAAAATATGCCTTTCAGTTCACGTCGGACCCATGCGAGTGTCGCGTTGCTTGTCATTTGAATGTGCGGCACAAAGCCGGTGACACATCGTGACGGGCCATTGTCGTTGTCAATACAAATCCCTCCTCAATCAAATACTACTAAAGTTGCAAGCACGTTTGCATTTATTATTTCCTTTGTTCTGAAGCATTTGTTTATCACTTCTAATGTAATTTATATAATTTTTTCTTTTGTAATGATTTTATTATTGTTATTTTTCTGTCTATTTATATCACTTCTGAGCAATTTTCTTCATTCTCTTACTTGAATGGGGAATCTAGATACAAAGTAGCGTGTCAGCCAAATATTACGACAGGCTCGGTGGCTCATTTGGTAGTGCCTTCTGAGCCAAGAGTTGTGGGTTCGATCCCCGCACAGTACAAACATTTGTGTGCATGAACATGTCTGTTTGTATTGGTCTGGGTGTTTTCTATGTATAATATGTATTTATTTACAAAAAAAGTATATAAGTAAGTTTATCAGTTGTTTAGTACCCATAGTACAAGCTTCGGCTTAGTTTGGGGCTAGGTGGCGCTGTGTGGCCCAGCGTGGCATGTCTTGGGTTATTTTTTATTTATTATTTATTATTATTATCTTATCCTGTAGAATTCGTACATAATATGGTATAGGTAACATGTATAAGTAAATATAATATGGCAAGCTCTCCTTTCCATATACATGAAAATATGGGATGAGAGTATCTGGATAGCTTTTTTTGCTAGGTAAGCAATACAATGTAACTATCTACTTATATTTTGAAATAGCCTTTTTGCAATTTAGATACCTAGGCAGGTACTAGGAACAAAGAAACATTATGTGTAGAAGAATCTCATATTATGTTTCTTTGTTCTCACCTTACATCTTAGCTGGGCTGCCTCTTTCTATTTGATTGCTAACCTGTACCTACCTATACAGAAAGTCGCTCAAACATCAATAATTAGTTTATGTCATTGAGTTATATCAATGTTGAATGCACTTTATAACTATCGGAACTGCATATAATTTCCTTGGATTTCCAGAGATACCTACTACTTGTAATTGTTCATCGTCTAATATAAAAACATCTGCTTATATCAATCAGTGTTTTGATCTAGCCTAAAAGGTTTACAAAAAAGATTTTTCTCTTGTTGTAAAATAATTAAGTCAATTAGGTAAATATGCACGAATTAATGAACTCGTCCGATTTTATCTCTCGTTATTAATCTATTTATAAGAGATAAACGGAGCATTTATGTCGTCGAGCACTATTAGGCCTCAGCGCGTGTCGTGACATAATCAGTTGATCTCATAAATAAATTGTGAGCTTTGTGAGGAAAAACAAAAGGGGTTTAAGTTATTTGTACGGGCAGAGGGCGCGCGTGCCGGCGCGCGGGTGGCGCACTCCCTAGCCTTATAAATTGCGTCGGACAGATGACGTTCAGGAAGAACGTTGTTTTTGTGCCCCAAGCGTATTGAGATTTCTTGTGACGATCGGCAATTTGTAAAAATCCCATGTTGAATAACAGGAATATCCGCTCGCGTGCTTCGTTTTACTGCTGTAGCATCTATTTAATACCTACTTGTAGAAATAAATAGCTGCTTCTGCAGAATTCCTTCGCCCACGCAGATTTCAGTCAGTCTGTGAAATGAAAGCTCCTTAAGTTATTGATAGGTCAGCTGCACTACGATGCGTGCTAATGAGAATCTATGAATGCTCATTGCAGGAGGGAAGTAGGCATATACTTACTTTACGTAAGACGTAGGTTAGTTAGGTACCTACCTATATACATATGGCGCGAGCATGATACCTAGATATAGCTTGTTGTGGCAGTTTTTTCTCTTAATTCATATTAATATGATAAGTATATCAATTAATAATCATTAACTCATGTTAAAATGATGTCGAACATAATAAAACTATTTCAGTAACGTTCTTCTGAAAGAGTTAAACATTTATAATCTCTCTGAAAACCAATATCATTCTTTTTGTTTAGACACATTTAAACCGAATGATTTACGTGTAACGACACGAGCCAACTGTTCCAGTTGTTCCCGGAATTTACGAGCGCGCCGAACACGGCAAATACATTTGTTAATAGACACATTAGCCGTAAACGTTGCGCCCGCGTCGCCCCGTCTTAATTGCCGACACATTGTTGATTGTCTCCTCCTCCTAACTTATTTGTATCACTTAGTTCTGACAGCAATCAGACAAAATCGACCAAAATATGTCCTAATCGATTTTATGACATTGCCGATTTAAAAGATACGTATTTTCATTTCTGTTGGGACGGGATAGATAGAGATACCAGCTCTTTATTGTGCACAAAACATTTACTAAGAACTAAACAAACTATACAATTTGCTGTACAATTTAGGCGATCTTATTGCTATGAGCGATCTCTTCCAGAGCCACCATACAATCTTTGGGCAGAGAATAGCAAGATCAAAAGGGCTCCTCGATCGAACATTGAAGTGATTGGCAATTTTATCTTAAACTAGTACCCACTCAATGTATTAAGTACCTACCCACTTACTTAACATTTCTCGTAAGCCGTTTATCTAAACGAGATCCTAAATTTTAGGACTGAATCCCTATATTATGCAAAAATCTCCTGCAGATTGAATTCGATGAATTGTTCGTTGATCGATTCACTATTTTTAGTTTTATAATTTTATCTTTATTTTTATTAGTTTATTTATTAATTAAAGTATTTCCGTTCACTGTTCACAGCTCTGAAATCTTGGGCAATCTCATCTTCCTCTTATTCCTAATCTCCGTGCTTTATATGGAAATGTTCCTCTACATTTAAAGCTTTATTCAGCTCCATATAGTCTGAATTTACTAGTACATATTTTATAAACATCTCCACATGATATCTTTGGGAACAATAGTTACCTATTTAGAGAGCGCAGTGGCGTTGTCAAACTATGTTTGTGTTCGGTATAAACAAAAATGTCTCTATGACGTGTGGAGTGAAATGCAAATTGAATACGCAGAACAATGCGCCATGTGCAATTAGCATAATGGCAACGTACGGTTTCTATTGTTTTAAATTTTAGCGAATGTTGACAGGACGGCTAATACCTAGGGTTGCCACTCACTAAATATACTTACCTAACTTTTTATTTATATTATAGAATACCAACATACTCGTATAATAGGTAGAGATTGTCTAAACTGAAATGACGCGCCCCACTGCTTAATTATTTTATTTAAATGTGTGAGTGCAATTATAAACGCCGGCACTTTATCTGTGTGGGAGCGCTGATTATTTGTTGAACTGTGATTTTTATTTATGTGCACCTGACGGCCGACAAGTCGGGTGATAAATTTGACATCGCTCGCTCTATGGAGCAGCGCCGTCGCTTGTATGAAACAAGACGACTTCTCCTCTCACGAGTTCACGATCATCTAAACCAGTTGTTGGTTCACGATTCACGGTTTCAAAAATAACGGACTTCCATAAAATGGTACTTAAATTTTAAGTTAGACTTCTAGCAATACATTAGTGAAAACCGCATTTAATTCCATGTAGTAGTTTTCGCCTGATGCGCGATCAAACATACAGGTAAAAATTTCACCCGTTTTCCCAACACTTCCCATCACTGCTCTACTCCTATTAACTGTAGCGTGATGGAAAGTATCCTATAACCTGCCCAGGAGTATGAAGAATAATTGTACCAAGTTTCGTCAAAATCCGTCCAGTAGTTTTTTTTTCTATAACGAACATACAGACAGACAGACAGACAGCCAGACAAATATTTACTGATTGCATTTTTGGCATCAGTATCGATCACCCCCTGATACTTATTTTGAAAATATATTTCATGTACAGAATTGACCTCTCTACAGATTTATTATAAGTATGGATATGGATATAGATAGATAAGGTATTTACTGAAAATTACACCACTTTAATCATCATCATCATGTTCAGCAGTAGACTCACTGTAAGACATGGACCCAAAGACTTCCACAACGGCCACACGGTTACAAGTTGCCCGCATCCAGCTCCAACCTGCTTTTATTATGTTGTCCACCTCGTTGGGGAGCGTCCCACGCCGCGTTTCCTATCGATAGGTCTCCAGTCCAGTTTCAATCTTATACCGTTGTTAAAGTCTGGCAGCCCTGGCTGGTGCGAGTCGACGCGCGTCGAGTGCGCTAACGAGCTCGCAGGCGCGTGCGCGCTTGATGCACGGTGCCCTTTGTCCTACCTGCCACCCTCTTTGCAGACACTGCTTATTTTTAAACGTTTATCGCAATATCTATACATATAAGTTTGCCGAATTTTGTCTATGCGGGTTAGGTCGGATTTTTTAATAGTTTTAAGAATATCATTGAATAAATTATGGCTTGAAAAAGTTCATGTATAATGCTCGTACATTTTGTAATTTGTTTATTGTGTCTTTTTTAAATCTGTCGATACAAATAAAAATATCTATAATAGGTAACTACTCATGTCCATAGCGCCATGTTATACCTACCTACGATGTTGATCTTGGTTCAAATAAGTCTCGTTCGTAATAATAATAAAATAATTTATTTTATTTTTATTTATTTGGTTATAAGAAGTGGTATAAAGTAATTCATTGAACATTCTGCCGCATTATTTATGAATTACAGCCTACTTACACACATGTAACAATCATAACTTACCTATGCTACATAATTTTAGTACTTACTAAATTATTGAATATACACATACTTAGTAATTTGTAGAGTAATTAATAGTTATTTAAATATGTTTTTACTGGTTGTGAAGATCAATTTTATTTAATTCCATTTCAACTTTGCAAAGGCATACTACCTATTATAAAGCTTAGATTTCGTATAATCTCTTTTATGTAACTATTTGGCGATTTAATGTTGTACAAAAAGATTTTATGTCTTTGTTATCCTTTTATCCTTTTGATATAGTCCAAACTAAAAGCAAACATCTTCGCTCAGTCGTGCTGTCGGTACAATGAGAGACGTCGCTATGTCTGCCGGACTTCAATAAGTGAAATCGTTTGGTCGAGTGCACTCGATTGAGATTTAGATAACAATGTTGCAATGGGTAGTTTTCATTGAGTATTTAGGGTTGAAAAGAGTAGTTAAAACGGTCGAGAATGAGCAACATCGGAAAGCTCGCAGACCACCAGGGTTGTCGGCGCCTTTGGAGTTTGAGGTGCGCTCGAATCATCGTAGCGAAGCGCCAGGGTGGACAGACCGATGGTTCTGCATTCAACACACTGAACACAGTTCAGTGACAGTTCTGAAAATTAAAACCAAGAAGATGGATATAGGTATATAGATATGTAAAGGATATCCTTGCGTCTTCTCGTATCATACCTATACCGTAATCCCATTTTTTTTACTTGGCTTAAACGTCTTTAAAAGTAGGACTGTCAACATTTTTATATCTACCTAATCAGTGTGCGACTTTAGTTATTTTAGTCTGCCCGAAATTTAGAAGTTCTGTCTTATTTTGATAGCCTTAAATCCATACTATACTATATACTATACTATAATATTATAAATGGGAAAGTGTGTCTGTCTGTCTGTGTGTTTGTCTGTCTTTCACGGCTCAACGGAGCGACGAATTGACATGATTTTTAAGTGGAGATAGTTGAAGGGATGGAGAGTAACATAGGCTACTTTTTCCCCTTTTCTATCCCCCCACTTCCCTAAAATGGGGGGCAACACGGGCAAAGCCGCGGGCGCAGCTAGTAGAAGTATATTTTTGAGACAAGAAGTAGCCATTGCTTTAAGTGACAATTGCCTTTTTACAAGGTTTTTCCAAATTCTATTTCCAAAATTCATCGAAATCGGTTTTCGGTTCTAAATACAGACAATAAACGGATTTAAGTTACCTACTCCCGCTTGGATTCAAACTCCACTTTTTTTTCACAAAGATACAACAAGCAGTATTTAAACACAACATTTAAGAGCTAATAATGTTATCACAATTTCATTCTACAAACTTATTTATAAACTTATCCATGGATATTATTATTAGGATATCTTGTCCTAAGTATACCAACTCGTACAAACACTTACCCGGCTGTCTCCCTATACAGCAGCAAAACTACTGTCAAACGGCCATTCATCGCGCTGCTATTGAATATCAATCAATACTTGTCTAGAGATCTCTTGTTAACGCATACTTTAACAAACAACAAACAATATTGCAACTTGTGCATCGCACCTCGAAAATCCTCCTTCTGAAAAAAGCTCTGTGCCATCGACTTTACGTCTATATGCATAAGAGCGCATTTTACTACGCACCTACGGAATCGGAGGCGGCATATCATAACACAAGGCGATGCTATTCTTACCTAATCTATTGTGTAAGTTCAAGTTTTTATATGTGCTTTTATTGAAATGTTTTGCTCTATGTTAGTAATTCGATAAAAGAAGATCCACCTCTGAATAGTGTTCACAATAGTCCCCTTTTGAAGTCATAATCGTGTTTCTGTAAGAAAACTTTTCTTTTATTTGTGTAATCTCATTTCTTTTCTCATCGCTAGTTCCTTTTAGTATGTCTTTGCTGCCCAGTAGGTTAAATCGCTACTTTTCTATTATGCAATATCATTTAGAGATCGTAAACTAGAAATTATTAGTAGTCCAATAAAAATATAAGTAATTTTACCTTAGTATCAGTATAAATAATTAATCCTGTTAAGTATTTGTTTAGCTAGGTGTATAGTACATGTATGTACGACCTATTACGAGTAACTTTCATGCTTTTACATAAAATATAATACTGCTATTATAGTATTGTACCTAACATATATCAGTATTAGTCCAACTAATAAATATTTTATTTGCGAAAGTGTGTTTAGATGGATTGATGGACGGATATTCTCGCGTAAACTTTAATGAATCTTTACAATAATTTTGGTTTGATAACCTGGCAGATAAACATAAATACTTACTAAATATTAGCATACACCGATGAACAGATCAGTTTGATTAGTGCTGGTGTAATATTCTCGTTGGGCACTCGTGGCACAAATGACTGTAGAGAATAATAGCAATCAGAGGATGCTGCTTGATTACGCTCCACATTTGTGGGTAATATAAATCGTGATGGTACGAAAGGCAGGTCGGCGCGGACCCGCCTCGTCACGTCTCACTCCGTCAGACTAAGCTTCTGTTATTTGCCACGAAATTATCCGTAATATCAATCCCGGCGGAAATTAGTTTTAGCCTCTACACTGCTATTGTTTGTAAATTGAAATCGTTTTATAGGTTACCAACTTTTGCCCGCGACTTCGCTCGCGTTAAATTCGGGGTGGATGCTCCATACAAACTTCCACCCCCCATTTTAAGGGAAGTGGGGGGTTCGAAAGGGGTGAAAAGTAGCCTATGTTACTCTTCACCCTTACAACTATCTCCACTTAAGAAATCACGTCAATTCGTCGTTCCGTTTTGCCGTGAAAGAAAGACAAACATACAGGCAGACAGACAGACAGACAGACACACATTCCCATTTATAATATTACCCAAAAACGTATAGGATTTTGGGCACTGTGCGTCCGCGCGTCGCATAGTAAATTTTGTGAATACGGCCGTTAGTGATTCCTCACTGGACAATACCACTAATACATCAGGTATATTCTTATACCTATACTATGACCATAATAATAAATTTTATAAACTCGGACCATAGTGGACAGAGGGCGGTTTTCGAACACCAACATGTGCCCCTTTCATTAAGCATTACTTGCAGGCCTATCACTGCTGCTCGTATAGAGAAGTTTAAGGATTCAGTTTGCAGTAGACTAAGTTTGTTAAACAATTGTGACATTGGAAGTGATCAGCAATATGAGAAGCTGTTTAATATAATTGAGAAAGAATATAATGGGATTTTCACAAAAAAATCTTTTAAAATCGATAGTACTAAATTAAAATTCAGTGACTGGGCAACTTTGGGTATTTATAAAAGTAGAAGGAAATTGTTCGAACTGTACGATGCTAAAGCCCATTCCAACGATCCTTCAATAGTAGAATATGTCCGAAATTACTCTAGGATATTTAAGAAAGTATGTGCGTACGCTAAATCTAGGTATTTGAAAGGAAAAATTATGTCTGCTCCTAACAAAAGCAAAGCTACCTGGAAAATTATAAATAAAGAGACTTGTAAAAATAAAATTAAAGAACACAAGTTATCTCTTAAAGTAAATGACAAAATTTTTGATTCCAATGCAGACGTGGCTAATGCGTTCCAATCTTTCTTCTCAAAAATTCCAGTATCTGCGACGAGTAGCTTAAACTCCAGTCCCCATCTTGCTGAAACCCTTATAAAAACGCATGTAGATGAGTGTAAAGTTCCTTTTTATTTTTCTTATGTTAGTATTGTTAGAAGAGAATAATCAACAGCTGCGGCACAGCACTATTCGCCACGCTCAAGAGTCACCGCACTAACGTTGACAGTTGAAGTTTGACACTGACAGCTGTCATAGAGCGCCCGCCATTATTACTTTTTCTCTCTCTGGTTGAATGAGTGTTTGTAATCGGATTCTGTTAATAAATACTTTCAGATTATCAATTCTTGTGTTATCAGTTATCAGAAGTGGGATCATGAACCACCACACTAAGATCTATTGTAGGTTTTTCAGTTTGATGTGCACGATCGAGAAAACAACCCGTGCCAATAATAAGTTTTCAAGGAACCGGCCTGAAGTTAGAATTCCGATGGTTTAATGGTATTACAGCAAACTTTTACATTAAAATGAGATGATTACCATCCTACACACGTAAGTTACTAATATTTATTACGTCGTGATGAATTGGAACGATGTTTACTTCTATAAGACATGTAAGTACGTCATGCACATATTTCAATTTTGGTGTTAATAAAAACCAAACTAACTAATACTAATACCAACTAATCTACTGTGCTATGTTGAGGAAAGTGAAATGCATAAATTGTGCATATAAACTTCGAAGAAGCAATAAAGTTACACCTTAGGTAACCTAACCTAAGTTTTAGTTTCAATGTTTGTCATTTAAAGCACAGAATTGAAATTGACTAC
This sequence comes from Conogethes punctiferalis, assembly GCA_031163375.1. Lineage (NCBI taxonomy): Eukaryota > Metazoa > Arthropoda > Insecta > Lepidoptera > Crambidae > Conogethes > Conogethes punctiferalis. The sequence goes on from CM062080.1 coordinate 10,336,276, forward strand.
ATTTTGGTATATTAATTATGGCCTGAATGGTTGGTTTGTTGTTGTAACTAAATAGTTTCAAACATAATGGCATAACTTTGATTTTAATTAGTAAATTTGGGGCACAATTGATGAAGTACATCTGATGAATAAAATTAAATCATAAAGATGGTTCTTTATCAGAAAGTTCATATTGTTTTGCCCTAATATGTTTAAAATGCGATGTGAAGCAGTAAGGTGATAACAGAACTGCTGGTATATAGCCCATAGTAGAAAATAAATATAATTTATTGTTCATAAGCGACAAATCATATTGTCTTCTCCGTTCAGAAACTTGTTGCATAGTGTTCGCAAACTATGATCATAATTTATTTTATAACAATGTTGTGATATGAGAGAATATCCAGTGAGTTAGTGCAAAGATGATTGTGACCAGAATAAAAGATAAATCTAATGACTAGTATTGCAGATATACACAAGTAATTTGGCATCATGTGTTTCTGCGATGTAATGAGTAAGTATACTACGCCAGACCAACACATCAAGCAAATGGTTTCAAGCTGGGATGTTGCATTGTACTACAAGTGCCAGATGATGACTAGGGGTGTGTCTCTCACTATACCCAGACCCAGAGTAATTTACTTATGTGGAGCATTGAACTTTACAAACGGTATGTAATTATTGGAATATACTCTTACTCTATACTAGTGGTATACTAATCATTGAGTTGTTGCGACATCAATTAAGTTTTAGTTATGTGGCACTTTCAGTCACATAACAAATGTATGTGAGGCAAATAAATACAAGTTGACAAATTTATTACAAATAATTGTGATAAAGGACTTGTGAAGAAAATGAAACCTTTCTGGTTATGGGTACCATAAACACATAAACCTAGAGAATTACAAATACCATGGTTAGTTATTTATGACCATACTGGATGAATTCATATGGTTATGAATAATCTGTTTTGTTACGAGGGGTTAATTATGAAAATGGTTATCTTAATTGTAAAGATGAATGACATACATTAATTTACATGGAATGCACACTAAACAAAACAATATAAAGTAATTGTTTTCTGTGTATATAATTATTTTAAATAAGCAAAATTATCAAATAATGTTTTATGTGGTACGGTCAGAGTACCTTACAAAAAAAAAAAAAATAATGCTATGGTGTTAACTGGTTGTAGCGGTGACTTGGGTTATGCAGTACTGATGTATCAATTATGACATTTAAGTAATTGGGTGAAAAACGTTTCATCACTGTTTTAATATGATTGAATTAAAGGAAACAAATAAAATTTACTATCATAATGTCCTGTACTAATTGAATTGGTTTAACAGCTGATTGAACCTTACTGGATGTAAAGACCCTGTGTTAGTTTTCGCAGTATCGCAATTCAGGAGTCTTATGGACTGCAGGCAGTTTTATAAAACTGTTGATTGAGGGGTTGCAAAGTTGGCAGAAGATTATAGTATTCACATTTATTAAAATTACTAAAAGGGTGCCATTACTCAAGCAAGTTTGTGGATAATAATTATGGTAACTGGGTTATGGCCATGACAATAAGATTGATGTATGACATATTTTATTTACATAAAGTATGAAGTGTGTTTGTTTGTTGTATTGCATTGCAGTGATAATGTAATGATTGGGACTAACAGTCATTTGAGATTCTTTTACAGAGTTATCAAAAGCATACCACTATTTACATTTTTATTTGGTAATAGAACTAAAGATGCCAACAGTTTGGCAAAGCAGTGATGATGAAATGATTGATCAGATGTTTGAAAAAAAAAGGAGAAAAAAAAGAAGCATTTAACTGAATGCGACTACAAGGTTTTCTAATATTATATGGAGTCATCTTTTACAAGATTGGTGACTTGGAGGTTATCAGTGTTGGTGATGTGTGTGTAGGCCGCTAAAGACCGCCACCCCCATTGGTTGGGTCTTGGATTTTAATGACTATGCACACTGCTTATATGAACCAAGAGTTATCTACTGGGAGGGTTAAACAGGGGAATGTTTATCAAAACTTTAAAACAGTTTGCAGATGTTTTGTTATTTCACGAAACGCTTTATGCATGAACTAATACTTTGCTTAACTTTGTGTTTTCCAGTATATTATGTTGTTGATAATGAACACTTACCAAGAACCAGGCTATGATATGACAACCTGTGTTGTGACCTGCTTATGAGGTGGAAGCAATTAGTTTCGGAGTCACTAATCAAGAAGCCTGATCTGTTTTGGTGAGAGCCATGCTCTATGATTATGCTGAGCCTGCTACAACACACATGGTGAGCTGTATCATACTTGATTATACCTAAATTTAATTGACACTTGTGCAGAGAGCGTTAAAAAAAAAAAAAAAAAGAAAGGGGTGGGTTTCCTACTATAAAAAGACTACTCAATAATAATACACAAAGTTATTTGATGACTGTGATTGTAAATATTTTAATGCAAAATCAGAAAAAAAGGGGTACTGCACATGAGTAATATGCACAAGTGCACTATTGGTTATATTGAAACATAATTTTGAAAAAAAAATGAAAGTAAGTGATACAGTTTAAGTTATTTAACTTACTTAATGTGGCTTCATTGCCAATGTAGATTATTGCACACAATTGGTTGTTTGTGTGATGAATGTTTATTCTGCCGATCTAAAATGGAAGTAGACCCATACTGCAAGTATCAACTCATAATTCAGTGAACATATTAAAATAGTTTTCTGACTCAATAGTCATGTTTTGTTAGTGCCAAGATATTTGCAAACATATTATAAGTGGCAGTTATTAACATAATTGTATAGTTGTGTCATGCATTAAACATGTGAATTTGAATTATTGTTCTGTGATATTCTTACATTTTTGGGTATGAAAGTAAAACGTCACTAAGCAGTGGAAGGACCTCGACGGTTGCCTTTTCGGGTATGTACGCCATACGAGACTGCTCACATTAACTGTGACTGCGATTATTGGGATACACACCATCTGATACAAATCACCTTTACTGTGACGGTTTCCTAATCAGGACTTACACATAATATCTACACTACACTGATGCCTGTCTTAAGCGGCCTTCGCATCATCTAAAACGTGCTTGCTGAAAGAGCCTTACAGCACGTAACACCTGCATTACACTGATGCCTGTCTTAAGCGGCCTTCGCATCATCTAAAACGTGCTTGCTGAAAGAGCCTTACAGCACGTAACACCTGCATTACACTGATGCCTGTCTTAAGCGGCCTTCGCATCATCTAAAACGTGCTTGCTGAAAGAGCCTTACAGCACGTAACACCTGCATTACACTGATGCCTGTCTTAAGCGGCCTTCGCATCATCTAAAACGTGCTTGCTGAAAGAGCCTTACAGCACGTAACACCTGCATTACACTGATGCCTGTCTTAAGCGGCCTTCGCATCATCTAAAACGTGCTTGCTGAAGGAGCCTTACAGCACGTAACACCTGCATTACACTGATGCCTGTCTTAAGCGGCCTTCGCATCATCTAAAACGTGCTTGCTGAAAGAGCCTTACAGCACGTAACACCTGCATTACACTGATGCCTGTCTTTGGCGGCCTTGCATCATCTAAAACGTGCTTGCTGAAAGAGCCTTACAGCACGTAACACCTGCATTACACTGATGCCTGTCTTAAGCGGCCTTCGCATCATCTAAAACGTGCTTGCTGAAAGAGCCTTACAGCACGTAACACCTGCATTACACTGATGCCTGTCTTAAGCGGCCTTCGCATCATCTAAAACGTGCTTGCTGAAAGAGCCTTACAGCACGTAACACCTGCATTACACTGATGCCTGTCTTTGGCGGCCTTGCATCATCTAAAACGTGCTTGCTGAAAGAGCCTTACAGCACATAGTATCTGCATTACACTGATGCGTGTCTTAAGCGGCCTTTGCATCATCTAAAACGTGCTTGCTGAAAGAGCCTTACAGCACATAATATCTGCATTACACTTATATCTGTCCTAAATGCCTAAGGGGCCTCACGCAGCGAATGCTTACGGAGCCTACCTGCGACAGTAATGTTGTTATACTAAATGCCTAAGGGGCCTCACGCAGCGAATGCTTACGGAGCCTACCTGCGACAGTAATGTTGTTATACTAAATGCCTAAGGGGCCTCACGCAGCGAATGCTTACGGAGCCTACCTGCGACAGTAATGTTGTTATACTAAATGCCTAAGGGGCCTCACGCAGCGAATGCTTACGGAGCCTACCTGCGACAGTAATGTTGTTATACTAAATGCCTAAGGGGCCTCACGCAGCGAATGCTTACGGAGCGTACCTATACCAGTCACGTTTTTATATCAAATGCCTAAGAGGCCTTTTACATGTACAACTGCCTTTAAGGTCTATGTAACATAAAATTAACTACCAGACTTATGAGGTAAATAATAATTGATCACAACGCACTCGCACCCACACATACAAAATACTCAACATACACATTACACATACACAACCGTTCAAACACCTCTCATGAATAAAAGTGATCTTGTAACGTGTATAATGTCATTGTGAATGTTATTAGTTGTGGACAAGATCCTGATGAGCTGTAACAAGACAGTGAACAAAAGCTGATGCCTTCGGGGCTTATGTGAAGTACATACATTCAGCTTGATATTGAATTGCCTACGGGGCTGATGCTATATTGAATTGCCTACGGGGCTGACGTAATGTCAAATTGTACAAGTAACCAAAGTAATTTTGAGCTGCCTACGGGGCTGACGTGATGTTGAATTACATAAGTAACCAATTAACCAATGTGATGTTGAACTGCCTACGGGGCGGATACGATGTTAAAATTGCAGAACTGACAAATGTAAAGTTGAACTGCCTACGGGGCTAACGTGATGTTAAATTATTAATATAATTTTAAACGCTTACGTGGCAGATGTGGGCCCTAAAGTAGGCTTGCAGTCAGAGGCAATAGGCTATAAAACCTCTGTTAATGACCGTTGATGGCCTGCCTCCAGTGCAACGGATCTTAACTGCTCTGCAGAATTAAAAGTTGTCAATGATGTTAAAGACCAGGGTTTATGCTAACTTCTGTAACCACCTACACGGGGAGTATATTTTGGGATTAGCTGGTTATCATAATGATGTGTGTACCAAATGTAACCTTTAGGTTAGGGACTGAACCTACTGCGGACACTGTTGCTTTCGGAGCGAATGACGTGTGTCTCTAATAGTTGCACATTATGTTTGTGGCACTTGCTGATCAGAGCCTAAATAGAGTCCATGCATTACCTACAGGGTTGACGACTATAATGCACGTCTGCCTCCGGGGCATAAAAGGCGTGTCCCAACTGTTAATGTTTCCTGAGCTACGTGTTCTCCTTCGAGAGGAGAACTACCGCCTAGAAGAGTGAAGAAGTGAAGTCCGGAGTGCACGAGCGTCTCCGGCCTAGCAAGAACATTCATTCCTTCGGGGACCGAAGGATTGCAGGATGGCCGAACTGTTAGAAGAGAATAATCAACAGCTGCGGCACAGCACTATTCGCCACGCTCAAGAGTCACCGCACTAACGTTGACAGTTGAAGTTTGACACTGACAGCTGTCATAGAGCGCCCGCCATTATTACTTTTTCTCTCTCTGGTTGAATGAGTGTTTGTAATCGGATTCTGTTAATAAATACTTTCAGATTATCAATTCTTGTGTTATCAGTATAGAGGATATTTTAAAAAACTTCAAAAGCTTAAATATGAAAAGGACAGAAGATCTGTGGGGAATCTCTACAGAGGTTTTAAAAAATATAATTCATTTTGTTGCACCTCATTTAGCGATAATTTTCAATAGATGCATTGATGGAGGTCAGTTTCCTAACCTGATGAAACTGAGTAAGGTCATTCCTTTATATAAATCAGGTGATAAAAGCGACCCCTCCAACTATAGACCCATATCAATACTACCTGCACTAAGTAAAATTTTTGAAAAAATTATCTTTACTCAATTATTATCGCATTTTAATGACAACGAATTATTACATAAAAACCAATGTGGATTTACCAAAGGCAAATCCACTACTGACGCAGGAGTAGAACTCATCAAACACGTTTTTGATGCTTGGGAAAATAAGCAAGATGCCATAGGAGTTTTTTGCGACTTGTCGAAGGCGTTTGATTGTGTTGATCACCAAACACTGCTGATGAAGTTACGGCACTATGGTGTTGCAGATGAATCGCTTTGTCTACTACAGTCATACTTAAGTGACAGAATTCAAAAGGTTAATGTCAATGGCACAGATTCTTCTGGTGCCCCTTTGTTGATGGGTGTGCCCCAGGGCTCAATATTGGGACCGTTGCTTTTTATCATTTATATAAACGATCTTCCGCACTTCACAAATAATATATGTGAGACAGTATTGTTTGCAGACGATACTTCCCTCATTTTTAAGGTAAATAGAAAGAAAACCAACTTTGATGATGTAAATTGTGCTCTCGCTAAAATAGTACACTGGTTTACAAACAATAACCTGCTGCTTAATGCCAGGAAAACCAAGTGTGTTAAATTTACAATGCCAAATGTCAAACAGGTTAACACTAATATTATCATGAACAATGAAGTTATTGAATTAATTAACTCTACAGTATTTCTTGGCATCAATGTAGACTCGAAGTTGCAATGGGGTCCTCATATTGCTGTCCTGGCTGGAAGGCTTAGTTCAGCTGCATATGCGGTAAGGAAAATCCAGCTTTTGACTGACGTTGAAACGGCAAGGGTTGTTTATTTCAGTTATTTCCATAGCATTATGTCATACGGTATTCTATTATGGGGGTCAGCTGCTGACATACAAACAATCTTTGTACTGCAGAAGCGGGCCATCCGCGCTATATATGGTTTAAAGACACGCGAATCACTTAGAGAACTTTTTAAAGAAATTAACATAATGACGGTAGCATCACAGTATATCTTTGACTGTGTTGTTTATGTACGTAAACATTTAAGTCAATTCAATAAAAATTCAGATAATCATAATTTAAACACTAGAAATAAGCACAAGCTTGCCGTTCCACGTCTGAGGCTGAGTAAGGTGAGTGGGTCGTTTGTAGGATTGGGTATCAAAATGTTCAACAGGTTACCGGAACATATTGTTGAACTGCCCATTCACAAATTCAAATCATACATGAAGTCCTTACTTATAAAAGGGGGCTATTATAGAGTAGAAGATTTCCTCAACGACAACATCTCTTGGACTGCTGCTTCGTAGTAAATTTTGCATTGTATAGACTCAACTTTTATTTTGCATTGTTTAACTTTAAAATATTAAAAAATGTTGTAATACCTAAACATGTAACAATTGGCGATTTAAAAAGAGTAACTACCGAGTTTCTTGCCGTTTCTTCTCGGTAGAAATCTACTTTCCGAACACGGCGGTAGCTTCTTTTAAATTGCTTTTATTCACATTCTTACTTTACTTTTTGTATTTCTACATTATTTTTTACTTGACGATTCATAAGTGCTTATTTTAAGTCTATGTGAATAAAGGTATTTTGACTTTGACTTTGACTATGTAAGTGATGATACTTGCCAGGTACGGACATGCGGTACCTACATCACGTAAAGTAATGTGATATACGAGTAACACTAGCACTAACAACTGGCTGAGGCCCGCAGGCTCATAATATTTTCATCATCTTTCGTTGCACTCCTAACACGTGGACTTAAAACCATATTAGTGGCCAATTTATTGCTCATCGTCATTATCAGCAAATCGCAGTCTTCTGCTGGACATAGACTTCTAGATGTTTGCCAATCGCCACGCTCTGGTAGGCGGGTTGGCGATTGTACGGCGTAGCTCCGGTGCCGCTGGTCGCTGCATGCTGCCCGTCAACTGCTTAACTGAGGCAATCTAATCGCTATAAATATTTTCTTCTAGAGATAAATAAGATGTGAGTGATGTGGGTTTAATAAAATCTTTTCTTTATGGTTACGTACGATGAAAGTGCAGTCGTTGATTCTACCTTCCGAAACGAACTCCAATCGCCGCTTTTGTCGCTTTCAAATATTTAGGTAGGTATGTCTTGTCCAGGGCAGTGTCCTTCTTCAGGCTTCTAAAAAGTCGATCGCCGCAGCAAAAAGTGTGTGTATGCAGGATCTCAGTAGGAGCTATACCTACTTGGATAGTTAGTCACTGCAATTTATAATTGTATACTTAGATCAATTTGTCTCTCATAAATTCTCCAACCTGTTATACTTACGTATGTTCTCTTATTCGTCCCTAATTAAAGGGACAGGTAGGTAGGTATATTAAACGTAAAGTCATTAAGAGTATGCCGGAAACAAGCGTTTAAAGTGATAGATATTATAGCCGTCATGTGTGCATATTAATAGTGGAGGTAACAGAGTCGTTAAAGATCGCTTAACCCACTCGAAACATACGCGGCCGCCCCCGAGGGCCGCCGGGCTGCCGAGGCCGCCTCCAGTATATCATTGCATCGGTCACGCGCGCCTCGCTCCAATTTGATCCCTCCATAAAAGGCACAACGACAGCAAGGGTTGGATTTTAATTACGATATTTTTCTATTATTTCCTCCGCTGTCTTAGTTTCGGAGCAAGGGTCATGAGATGTAATAAATTCCGTTTTTTATGAGGTCATGGTTAACCCTCTTGATAACGTTTATCGCACATCTGGTGGAAATGAAAAGGTCTGTCTAGTAAACGCATTAGTGCAATTCCGGGCTTATTTTTTGCACAAGTGCATAATATGCGTTGTAGGATTTGTGACTGAACGGATGCATAAGAATATTATCTACTTGCTTAACAGCACGGTCGATTTGCATAGATCTACGTTTTACGTACATTGTAGCTGTCTCGCTTAGATTAATTGTAATCATGTAAGCTCTCTTGTTAATTGTTGACGATTTAATAACGTGTTGTATCGGAGATAGTCGGAATGGCAACAGAAAATGGGACAAGTACAAGATAATGATAAATATGTTTGATGTAAAGTAGGTATATCTACCTACACAATCGTAATAGACATTTTGCAAAAATATTTTAGAATGGCGACCCGCTTTGTTTCGGGTATTTTTGATAAACATTACTATTGGCGTTTTACAAGGATCCCTAATCTTTTCTAGCAAAAAATATAACCTATGGTTCTCAGGCTAACGTAGTTTTAGATTGGTTAAAGAATTTTTGAAATCGGCACAGCAGTTTTCGAGTTTATTCAGTACAAACATACACACACACACACGTCACACACACAAAATAACAAAACGTTCCTCTTTATCTATACTTATAATAAATCTGTAGAGAAGTCAATTCTGTACATGGAATATATTTTAAAAATAACTATCAGGGGGTGATAAGTGATCGATACTGATGCCAAAAATGCAATCAGTAAAATTTTTGTCTGTCTGTCTGTCTGTCTGTCTGTATGTTCGTTATAGAAAAAAAAACTACAGATCGGATTTTAATGAAACTTGGTACGATTATTCTTCATACTCCTGGGCAGGTTAGAGTATACTTTTCATCACGCTAAAATCAATAGGAGCAGAGCAGTGAGGGGAAGTGTTGGGAAAACGGGAGAAATTTTTATTGGCATGTTTGATCGCGCATCACGCGAGAACTACTGCATGGAATTGAATGCGGTTTTCACCAATGTATTGCTAGAAGTCTAACTTAAAATTAAGGTATCATTTTATGGAAGTCCGTTATTTTCGAAACCCGATATCCACGCGTGCGACGCCGCCGGCACAGCTAGTTAATAATATAATTATGTAAACAAATTCTACCATTTAAGGTCCCAATGTATTTGTCTACACATCATATCTTCAGAGTGTAGATAGGTAGGTAGATGCTAGGTGCTAAACCAAAAAGTTCGAAGCATCGGCAGCCTTTAAAATAAAAGATTGATACCTCTGGGAACTACAAAAGTGACACTATTAACGTCACTTTTTATAACATTTAATGATGTACAAGTGATAGATCGGATGAAACATGCGCGTGTGAGTACACGAGTCCCCGTCCCGCCGGCCGCCACATGCAATACTGCAGCCCGCTTGAACATTTTCGACCGATTGGGCACAAGAAGCGTGAACACAGCTAATTTTATTGATCACCGGTCCCGGTGGGTATCAATAAAAAGTGACAAAAGGGTTTAATTGTAAGTGTTTATTGAACCATCTACTGGTGTTTTAGGTTATCTTCTTTTGTTATTTTTAAGCAGCAGTGTCAAATGGTTGAATAAATTGTATGTTATGCTTTTTTATTATGACTCAGGGAAGTGTTACCCTAAAAGAAACATTATAGAAACATAGTCATTTGGGCTATTGATAAATAGTCCTAATTTTGAAACACCACCGTTTATACTACAGCCTGTTTAACTTGTATGAAAGCCTTCCAAAGAACCGGGCGTGTAAAACTTTTCCGTAATTGCTAGATTATAATAATTTTGAGTGATATCTAACTAGCTAGAAATTATTTTCAATTAATTTTGTTGTAATGTAGCATATATTATATTATAACTTATATAGAGTTACAATCCGTATAATTTATGGTACAATGGCTTATTATCCCGGAATGGCTAATATGATAATAGAAAAATATTAATAATTTATGCAGCTACCCGTGCCATAATGCAAACACTACGACAGATCGAAAGGATTGTGCTGTCGCCGCCGCCTATGAATAATTATAATTCGTTAGTAGCGAGAATGGATTTGTGTGCTTAAACGATTAAAGTTATTTGAATACGGCTTTGCTGCAATAGGTGTACGAGTGGGAGCTCTATACGCAAATACAGATGTTCGCACTTAGGGTCCGCGGTGGTTTAAATGTACGGTTCGATCAAAGCTTATGTTAAACAACTAAAATTAATATAACGTTCTTATGTAGTCGTCGTCTCATCGTCTCGTTTCAAAAATGCATCGACTAGGTCTACGCTGGTAAATATTTATCTTAATTCTAATATTAGTTTCTGATCATTTAATTTAATCAATATTGAAATAAAGAGTGTAATATGCACAGCACAGTCTACTGACGTTACAAAGATTTCTTGTAAAAATGCTTTACTTTCCTCAGTAATTATTTTTTATTTCCATTAATATGGCACTATATCTATGGTTCTTAAAATTGTATAATAAATATCAGACAACATGACTTACATTACAGTAAATTATTACAGTAGTACTAATATTTACCTAATACCTATCATGTACATAGGTCTAATAGTTTATCTTTATTGTAATGGACACCATGTCCATGTTTTAATGGAGATTCACTGATTGTGTATACATATACACAATCAGTGAATCTCCATTAAAACATGGATACATATCCTACATAACAATAGCTTGTAAGAACTTAAAGTGCATCCTCTCCTTTCAGTATTTTATACAGTGGTAACCAGATTTCGCGACCACTCGTAGAACATTTATTTGTACACAAGTTATTGCACAGCGGACTGGATTCGTTTCTCCTATCAAACGCTATTTTCAGCATTCTCCCTAGCTGTGCTAAAATCTAATTTAAAATTTTCTTTTTAATAAAATGACTGGAAGATCTTATCATGGTGTTTGCTATGTATAATATGTCTATTGTCTATGTTTACAAAAAAAGTATCTAGTAAGTTTATCAGTTGTCTAGTACCCATAGTACCCAAGCTCCGGCTTAGTTTGGGGCTAGATGACGCTGTGTGGTCCAGCGTGACATGTCTTGGGTTATTTATTTATTGTGAGAGAATTTAGAAGTGCTTGTTCCATCTTACTAAAAAGTAAGGCGAATTAATGTTTTTGATCCGCTTCCAACTGCAAAAAATCGCCCTACGAAACTACCCAATACAGCCCGTGATCGATCACTCGCCACGTGCTTTTCCATCCGACATTTTTACGATAAAAAATAAGTTTTGTCCCGAAAAAAACTTTCCTACTTTAACAATAGTCTACATCGTGATAAAAGTGCTCGCTTAGAAGATAAATAAATATTTGAGCGAGGGCGTAGTGGAGCATGAAACTGGCGAACAAAAGCATTAAACAAGGATTAAGATAGGCATTAATGTTATTTGATTACTTAGACACATACGCGATACGTACAGTGAATGGATCCTCTTTCCTTATACAAAGAAGTGATCCTTTTCAGTTAAGAGGATTTACTACTCGGCTTTAGACGTGCACAAATATTTAAATATGTTTTTAAAATCCGTATAAGACAACTACGTTTAGGAACATTTGAGATATAATTTGGGTCGATTAAATGTTTTTTATTAATTTTGTTTTTGAAATTTAAAGTAGATAAGGCAATATTAAGAATGTTATTTGTGTTATCTGATCAACGCCTAACAGGCCTGATTGTATCAAGCAAATAGAGAATGATGCAGTTGATTACAAAGCGTATTCTATGCAATACATAGTTGGTTTTCCATTAACTCTGTCGAGAAAGTAAATAAATAAAATTCAGACAACATCACATACATTGCTCCGACCCCAAAGTAAGTAGCTTAAGCACTTCTGTTATGGGTATCAGAACAACGAAGGTACCACAAATATATACTTGAATACAAATATAAATTCCCAGACACGGAACAAACACAAGTGTTCATCACACGAATGTTTGTTGCGGGTGGGGATCGAACCCACGACCCTTGGTTCAGAAGGCAGAAGTCACTACCAATTGAGCCACCGAGCCATACTACCTGCCGTACCTACTTTTTGCTGTTAGCGTAAGTACCTATGTATGAAATAGTGGAGTCAAGAATTCCCATATGTATATGCCCACAAGGGTAGGTACATGACTTAACATTAACTAGCTTTTTAATAAATTGTCTAACGGGTACTATAAAAATGAAACTTTTTATTTTTAGAAATGTTTGCTAGTTTTGAATATTACATAATTTATTAATCATTTGTATTTTTGTTTTTATTATGTGCATCGATTCCGTGTGTTTTAAAATGTTTCTATTACTTATTAATGTCAGCAATATTCTGTTAGCATTACTTGAGTTATTGTTAGATTTCAATCAAATAGCTTTTTGTGTTTTTGGAGTAGCCAAACACTTTGTTAATAGGCCGTTTCACTCTGTAGAGGAAGGTAGAGATTCGCGCAAGCGCTCTACTTCTGTTGGGGCCGTTCCGATCGATACTGAAGGATAAACCTTATTTACTGAGGATGGTTTGTGATGGCTTTGTTGATGACACGGACTCAAGAATAATGTATGCACCTTTGGAGGTCATTGTTACTGATTTGTCGAAGAAATGTAGAGTACACGTTACCGAAACAATAAGTTAAATGTTTTCTTTAATTAATCATTTCTGTAAGTTCGAAGAGGCACCCAAATGTTTGTGAAAAGGGTTCATCAATCTTAATACTGTCGAAGTAATATTTTAGTCAAATATCTATTAATTAATGAAATAGCATAGCAATTATAATTATCTATGAAATAGCATTTTTCTAATAAAATTAATAACTTACGTTAAAAAGTTCTGAAACAACTAAGTACCAAGTCGATGGTTTTAAACTTACATAGAAGTTTAAAACCATTGGTATCTAAATCTATGTCAAATGTATGTCTAAAACTGTAATGTCGTATTGTATTGTAGAGACTAGGCCTTCACTCTCACACGAGAAGGACAACACTGTCCAATATTTAACATTCTGATTAAGTTGTATTCACACGATGGGGCACAATAACAAAGGTTATTTGACTAAATCGGTAAAATATGGAGCGATAAGGTACCGGCATTAATCATTAGACGCGCGTGAAATCAAATTACCGTTTACCAGTCACAGGCACAATGAAAGGGTTGGTTCTCCACCGCGTGACCAATCCAACCCTTGCTAGTTCGCCTTCCTTTTTCTTCTATAGTCCCAACCCCTATAAATGAAAGGGATGCAAAATTCTATCAGCCAATATGTACGGACTTATACCGCACATCAAGAATTGTGCAAATCGAAAATGCAAACAAATTTAGTAGGATGAAATTGGATTTGTGTGGGTGATAAAGTAAGTTATTACTTGTAATGGAAATGTCACGCTTTCGTTGATGTTTACCCCTTTATTGGAAACCGATAAAACCAAAATTTTCCCAGGAGCATAGAATTTTTAATCTTGGTTCAGTGTATGTATGGGTATCATTAGCTTGTGTGCGACCTTAGTGGTATTAAAAATCATTATTCGCAGCTTTACCTGCTGGTTACACTAACATTTCTACTTCTTATGCCATTTTTCCTCTGTGTATCGCATCGAATTCAACTATATATATCATCGGTCTGGCTAATGTATCACTCCATTGGCGACCTTGGTATTACTGTTTCAATAAGTTGTATTGTAATGTAAGTTTTTAGTTTTCTCACATGTTTCAAATTGTACCTACCTTGCAAAAAGTTGTTTACTAATCCATTGGAGATTGACGGCTTAATAGCATAGTTAGGGAAGCGCACAAAAGTGCTGTCGAAAAACGACGCGTACCCGTCAAACATTAATCCAGCGATTGACTTTTGTTATCGAGCCCACTTTTAATTAGGGCAAATGGTCCTGCCCGGCGTAGGCGGACGTGTCCCGACAATACGTGCTCCGGTGATTGACACAAATTACCTCTAATCGAAATTTCGCTATACAATGGTCCCGAATCCATAAATTTTGAATCTATTGTTGACTCATCTCCCATTAGTCTTCGGGGCAATTTACGTATCTACTGCAACATATGCAATTAACATTGCCTACGACAGCATAAAGAGATGGTATGCAGTTTACAAGTCGACCATTGTAAAAGCGAGCTGTGAAATGGCAAAAGGGTTGTAAAAAACTTCGTGCTCGATTTAAAATAAAATTTAATTGTATTTTAATCCGGGCGATAAACGTCAATCAAGTCTCTCTGCGACTGTGATACATGTATCGCGAGAGCTCAACACGTCGCTGCGCCCCCGTCCGCCATTCAAAAAGGATTTCGAGCAAGGGTGAAATTAAAATGTCAAAATAGTAGCGACGTAGTGCGAGGTATTTGTCTCCGGTTCTATCAGGCCCATTGTGCAACGTCTACTTTGTGAAACATGAAAAACGATACCGTTTAAGCTCTTTACTAATTTAAAAAATGTAAAGTCCTTACCTGGATGTTTTGTTGGTGCGATACAATGGTTGTTTAAAAAGCCTTCCAATGTGCATTATTGTGCCTTTCCTGTTTTCTGATACATATATTTTTAGTTAAATTTTGTATTGTGCCTTATACTCGTACTCATTTGCCAATGAATGTAGACTTATTATTTCTGTAGGCTTTTTAGACGGAGTAAAACGAGATAAATAAAATTTATTCGAACTTTGACCTTATGATAGATATTTTTTCGTGCGCTAATATTTATACCGCTAACATTTTATAATTTTATGCTCTACAAACCCTTTTAAACAACATTTGGGTCTTAACTGGTGACTCTACATGCGGAATACAGATTGAGATTAGAATTGACCAATATTTAAAAAAATATTTTAGTTCATTAATGAACGTTATATTAGGTAGGTATTATATGTTTTTAGTGTATTGTTCGATATGAACAAAATTTTCATCAGCATTCCATTTTCAAGTGGTAGAGTATTATGCGATCTTCGCATTCGTTTCATTAAACAAATTCCGCGCTCATTCTGCGCATTTCTTTCTACCATTGTGTTCTCTTGCATTTATTTGTTTGAATATTGAAAAGGCGAAGTGGGTTCAGCGAGGGCGTGGAGGGCAAATAAATAATTACACGCATTCTACCGATGCTGCCCGGGGCAGGGCGCGGACGGGCCGCGGGCGCCTCGCTCGCAGGGGGCAAGTGCAGAACATTGTGCTACTGTTCTTTGCTGTATTAATATTCCCCGATAATTGTGTCACACGCATGTTTTATGCTAAAATATGACGCTAACATTTTCGTGCTTGTTAGGGAGAAAAAAATGTTTATTTATTAACGACCGACCTCTTGTTACTAGGTAATAGGTAAATAATAATAACCCATACGAGTTCTATTTGATGTCTACCTTATGCTACAAAATGCACATAAAAGTAAAGTTATACATACAAATACAATAGTTATCTCTTAATACATGTACAGTCATTTATTTGAAAGACACTGTATTTGTACTTAATTATGACATGTAAGAGTTCAGAAAGTTATAATTTATGAGTTCTCATCTCAATTGATTATTATGTGATTAAAATGTGTGACGTCCATGAGGGGAACAAAAGAAAGTTCTTAAAATTAATTTTCTTGTGCTACGGAGTTTATATTGAAAAATTGGAACTACCTATTTAACGCTGAAACTGTGGCCGTGTTCGGCCGCACACCAATAAGTAGTTTTCATTGTATCTGGAGGTCTGGAGGTGGAAACTGAACGTTTCAATGATAGCCATCTAATGCTGGTACATTAGATGGCTATCATTAAAACGTTCAGTCTAAAGCACATACCTACTTTCTGCTATTTAGGTAACATTTTTATACGCAAGTTTTATTATTGAAACTTATAACGGAAAACGGTTGCAGCGTCCAAATGTGACATGACGTATTTTAGTGTGTCAATTAGAGCTCTATATGCCGACTGCACAGCGTGAGCGCGCGGCGGGATCGCAGTGCGAGCCAGGCACAATGCAGGGGAAGAATCAGTAATGTACGTACAGACTACAGCCGTACGTGCCCGCAAACAACATATCAGAAGGCAGGGAGGAGGCTGAAAACTAACGTCTAGATTTTCTCCAGAGGTTTGTACATAATCTAATGGATTTTTTTTTGAGGAGACAAGAAATCTTTTATTCTTAAAAACGGCACATATTGAGTTTCAATTCTATTGGCAAAACCAGTTGTAGATATCGTATGGACCAAAATCTCAAGCAATAATATTATCGCTAGGTATTTTATTCTTTATGTGTTATGTTACTAAAAAAATATTATTTGTTCAGTTTCGCGAGAATCAGTCTTGAGCTAACTCTGTCAGTCCATTAGTAAAAATGAAGGTGAAGTGAGGTCATCCTGAAAGCTCTTCTTATAAAAAAAAAGCTAAGCTATGAAAACTACATAATATACCCATTACGAATAGGCACTCAAGTTACCACGTAGGTAGGTATCTCCAGAGGAAATAGTTTATGCTACATATTCATTGATCATATACCTACCTACTTGGTGAGTCTACGGCCGTTCATTATAATTAAATTATTTATATTTAATTCCTATTAATTTATTTAAAATTAAGTTTCTACCGTGTATCTACTAGTCCGAATGAAATACCTTGCTGTTATTTATTATATTGTAGCACAGCAGTAGTAGACTGGCGATTGGACAAATTATTCCCGTTCATTTCAAAAACATTACGCACAGATGTTCTAATCGTTAATACCTGTTATAATCAGTATTGTATTAAAATAGGTGCTATAATATTGCATTTTATACTCGTATTTATACTTTCTTATACTTCCAAATATAAGTCTTGTCTTTATAAGTAGCCCCGTCTTCTACTTTAGACGCAAAAATAATTATGTATGTATTTGAAAGCAAATAAATAGTATGGCTGTAGGGAGAGATCCCAGGCCGTTAAAATCTTATAAAAAAAAAAAAAAAACAAATAAATAGTACCTGCCACAATGACATCACACAAATGATTATTATTTATTTTTAATAATATACCTATAAAAAAATTAATAAAACTTCACCTGGCTGTTTGAAAAATTCCGACGTTAGTTATTTATTCCGTGATTTTTGTCCTTTAACAAAAGACGTTCATAAAATACTTTTAATAGGCTACAATAACCATTTGGACGAAATAGCAATTATGTTTCGTTCGTAGACGCTACTATTAACACCGGAGTTACCTGCTGCGCGCTCTATAATTACGCCACGAGTGACATTTGCAAACCTTTTGAAAACGATAACACGGAAGCTGCGACGAAACTTAAAAAACTAAGTAAGCATTGTTACTGTAATGCATTTGGGAGTAAATATTGAGTAGATACAATGCGGACCCCGACAACCCTTGAATGTAGTCCGCGGGGTGCCATTAAAGGCAAAGAGTTGCCGCGCGGAGCCCGCGCCGCGCCGGTGCACACAGCGACTTTGTAAATCTAATTAAAATATCAATATGTTTACTGGACTCCGCGTTGACAATTTGATTTCACGCCTCACGCCCTTCGAATTGCATGCTATGGCTTTGTCCCTCTCGGGATCGATTATTTAAATTTTTCCTTGTTTCATTTTATTGCACAACTCTCTAATGATTTTTCCGTTTTCATATTTATGCACTAATAATACTGGATGTATCTTACGTCTGCTTTGGTAAAATTCTCCGAAAGACCGTCCATATTATTCGGCTGTCATGATATGTTTTCGGGGACAATAAAGTCAACGACTCCTCTATAAAACTGTCATGCATCCTCGTCGCGCGGCGTGAATAGCCTGTTCTGTCGACGCGTAATCTAAACTACCCTTATTTTTCAAGAGCATAAAAGGTCCAGGTAGCAATACAAACAGTAATAAAAACGTGACGTATCAATTGATTTTTGCCCATGTCACAATTTCGCACAAATCAAATATTGAAGTGTTAAATTTTTTGGATTACAATGTTCCTTTGGGCGCTCCACGGGAGCGGGCGAAGTCGCATTGTGACTCAAGATCATTAGTTTCCGAATGTCACCCCGATCCGTTTAAAAGTTTTTGAACTCGGCTATCCATTACAAGAAGGTAAACATCTTAAGCATGATTTATATCTCCTATATAGCGATCCCAATCTGTTTTTATTTCTTCACAACCTGCGTCTGTTTATTTATATTAGTTATCTAAGTATATTTTGCCGTCAATCCAACAAATTATAAATGATTTTGAATGTACGATCCTTCTATTGAGCAATTTCCATTTATTTGCCAATGATATTTTTATTATTGTTTCATACTATGTATTTTGCAAATAAACTTTTGTTATTGTTATACTAGTTATATGTAGGCATTTATATTAGTTATATGTAGGCTTAGAATAATAAATCTATGTATGTAGGTATCATTTCCATCGCATGCGCATACCTATCCATGTCATAATAAGTAGGTACCTATCACTTGACCAAATGTTCCATAACAATGGTTTGGCTAGATCCTAACAACCAAAACTAAACTCGTAGGTGCTTACTTGTGCGCATTGTAACTACGAGTATAAGATGTTATTTAAAACTAATAAACTCATAACGTGATCCTTTCTATAAGCAAAACCGATTTTTAATATACAATCTTAAGTTTTTTATTAACGATCTTTTCACTTTATTAATTATGTTTTCGTCAATGAGTTATTACATTATTACTGATGCACTAAACGACAAATGTTACTGCACGGCTGGCGCAATATTTCATTGTGCTTCTCGCAAAAAGTGAACCCTTTTTTGTTTTCTATTACAATTGTCACCCTTTCACTTCTATTTCAATTAAATAATGTCTGGTCATTTGGGGCGGGCGGGAGCGCAGCGTCGTGTTCGCGCCTCCCTTGGCCCGGGCTGCAATAGTGCGAAGTGCGCGTCATCCGGCGAGCACATTAATCACCTCCATTATTAAACTTGTTATTGTGTTCATTTGAAGATAACGTTTTATAAACGGTGCCGTCCGCTCCTAACAAAATAAGCTCTCTGTAATAGCGTGTAAGCGACCCGCCCGGAGAACGCTTTAAAAAGCTTTGATTAATGACCTTGCACTGCCGATAATAAATCCGATTATGTTGCTGATTTTTTCTATAAACCTAAGATTTTCAATTAAGTACAAGTTAATATAACAGGCGGTAGAGTTATAGAGTCGCCATACGCGGTTTCATTACAGTTAAACTCTAACTGCGGTCTATATTGTTGGCTATGTCTACTAATACCACTTAAACTGGACATTTGGCTTTTAATAATGTTAGTCTACTACTCTACTATAGCTGGAAATATAATACCAAGTGACTCACTAAACAGCTTTATACGAAAAGCATAAGTATTTAATTATAGAACACTTCTACATCCACTAAATGAAAACATTGTAATTCTAAGAATAATATAAATAATACGGAAAGTCCATGTAACTGGTTTTGGTTGGGTATTTGTAAAGTACCGCAACGGAGCGGATCCATTCACGTGCGCAGGCGCCGCCGCAGACTTAGGTGAAATAGTCACGCCGAGGTATTTCCGACTCCGTTCAATTCTTGATCGTGACGTAACCGCCAGTCGAGGTCTACCAGGCGAGCCTACTTCTTCGAATGATCACGACGTAAAAGCCACCTCGGAGTTTTATTTGCAATTTTCCTTATTGCCTCATAGCTAGATGTTACGTCACTTGCATAATATCTTACAGAACAAGAATTGAATTTAGTACAGTCAACCACACAAGATAGGAAGTATCAGCAGTTACCAGCAGGAATAAATGTGGAGGATGCGGTCTATATTTTCAGAAATGCGCTATTCCAATATTCTCAGTCTTTTTTAAAACGATTACCTATGTACCTACTTATAAACAAATATGGGATTAAATTAAAGACAACATAAATATAATAATATAACAAAACAAAACACGTTTTTCCACGTACATGTATACAATTTCATAAAAAGAAAATTTGTATAATCAGCTTATTTAATATTAATAGGTTTGCTTCTACTCAACCAATCAAGAAATTGTTCCTATCACTATTTTTTTCAAGACAAAGGATTTAAAAAGTACGAGAATTTTTATAATCGCGGCTAAACGTCGATATAATAAGTACACTTATTACTATTGGAAAGATGCCTTGAACTTAATCTTTATACCTATGCCTATAACCATGGTTGCGCAAGCTTGCTTTCCTTACGTTTCTAAAATGTTAATGTGCCGAAAGTGTTATTAAACGGTCGTATATCTAGGTCATGTTAATATTCTGGTGTGACTCATATAAAGACCTCGCTCGATTGTAGAGAGAGAAACACATGGCACATACTCGTAAGCTAGCTAATAGTTGTACTACAAGGACCTTAGTACTTATCAATCAACTATCAACTGAACAAATACATATTAAATTATTGTTTTTATGGTACCTATAGCTATTTTATAACATCACTCGATTTTTTATAAAATCTTTTGATATTGCTTAAATTATTGCTAATAATTACACTACCTACGCCGCCGTTACGCTCCATACTGTTGGCCTATAGACGGTCCGTAAGAAGACTAAAATAATGTTTTACCTGTTGCCTAAGTACGTCTCTACACATAACTTGATTAGGCGTTCACCATTAAAAAGCTTAAGTAATAAATTACTTACAAAACTTAAAAATGTACTTAAAATTTTGCGAAACTAAATATATTCCTATATGATGTGATGTAGCTAATAAAGCGTTATTAATAGCAGGTTTATCTTTATTTTTTAAAAACTGAGTTCCGTAGTTAGTTGCCCATAATATTTTGCATGCTTACTTATTATTTCGTTGTTTTTGTACGAAGTTTTACAAGTACATAAATTACTTATTTAAGACCTCAAAAACTCCTGAACTAATAATTTACCTAAAACGTTATAGTTTTCCTATGTTGTCCACATTATGGAGTATACACAAAGAAAAAAAATCATATACCTACCCGTCTAGGGGAGGTACCCCTAAAAGAAAAAGTTCCATCTTCCCGGGACTAACCGTCTGGAAGGTAAGCCGAGGATTGACATGACGAAACTAGTGTTCTGGCTGGACTACGGTACCCTAAAAATGGTGACGTATCTATCGGTCAAAGATTATTATCTTTGTTTAAATTAGGTTTTTTGCCCAGTGACGAGCTAAGCGTAGTACCTATCCAACGTAATATATACTCGTAGTAGGTATGACGTCCGCCTGCCGTCGCTGACGGCAACATAACCGGTTCTAAATGATTGTGATATTCAATGGACCGTTCAATCGAGCAATATTATGAGTCAAAACATATTCTATCGAGCGTGGTGCTGGAAATCGATATGATATGTACTTCCCCGTGTCGTCATAGTCTGGAAAATACGCAAGAAGGTGGTACACCAAACGTTAAGCAATTTGAATTGATGTCTATTTGAAGTTGGTATATTTTTTATTTATCGCAAATTCCTATTATTTGTCGGCTTGGAACAATATTAATTTTGCAATCAATCTTATAGTCTGGTAATATCATAAAATAAGTGAGATTTAGATTTCTACCCGCAACATCCTTGTAGTTAGATAGATATTCCATATTGCACACCATACAATTTACTTTAAAACTGCCGTATAACCGTGTTTTGACGACGCTGGCAGGCGAATGGGTAGGTAAAGTGGATAAATACAATTTAGGTGGTAGCAAGGCCTTGTAGTATCACAAGATACATTAATATGGAATTTACTTTTGCACTTACTTAGTTGCTAATTATCTTCAAAAATGATGTATTAGCATCTATACTACAACTTCCCATCTACTCGTACTTACCTAAATCATGTCATAAACAAAAAGGAAACTGCGAATATTACTGTCTTTAACTAACTCATTTACGCTTATAGATAGGTATTTGAAAGTAAGATTTGTTTATAATTTTGCTCTCATAGGTACCTAAAGCAAAGAAAAAATTGTCCAAAAGGACCCACTAGCCATTGTGCCCTCATTAATAATAGGTAATAACAAAAACTTTAAAGTTAAACGCCCATAAAACAATAGTCTCTATAGAGAACCGGTCGGACTCGTCCATAACTATGTCTGTAGTTTAGACGTTTACAATTTCACAAAAGCTAATTTTGTTGCATTTTATTGCTTTGAAATAGGATCAGCAGTCATTACGGCATTTTTTGCCACGCCTTTTATTAGGGTGTCGTCCGAAGGCCACGCCACGCGGCGCGGGACAAAGCAATGACCGGAATCATCCACATAAACAATTCTTGACGGCTTCTTTGCTGAGTTTACGAGCGATGTTGTAGCGTCTAATCGTAAATGAAGTCAACAAAACAGTTTCATCAAAATAAACTTTTGAAAGAAACGGAACCGTTATTACAACCAAGCTTTAAAATGTAGGTTCTGTAAGTAGATTGAGAATATTGGTAACGTATCGCCATTAATTTTGGACACAAAATTTGTCGACTCATTTTTTTTATAGTAGCTCTAATAATGGCTTCCCGCCTGATGCGAAAAAAGCTCAAGTCGCTGTGACAACGGGCTAGTAACTAGTCAGTTCCCAGTCAGTCTCGCCATGCCGGGTGTAGCAGGGTCGTCTTAAGTATATTCGGCGCCGGGTTGCCGGACTCGACCTGCGCCCCTTGCACCCCCTGGTAGAGACGGCCCTGGGGTGGAGGTCCTTCCCCGGACGGACGGACGGCTCAATTCGAGCGAAGATTCGCTATGCCCCACCTCTCTTAATTCGTTTTTATTAATAAACATGACGTTATTCTTATCATCATCTAGGCTACAAATTACAATAATCTAAATATATAAATATCAAGTTTGATTTAATTTAGTTTATTTTAGTCCTATAGTGGTTATAATGTACGAGTATAACAATATTTCAGCACTTGCTAAACTTGTTTAAACGTTCTATATACAGCGTGAGCTCTAGAGAAACTAAGCATATTATACAATTTTTGGGGCTCGATAACTATATCCGGATTCCATAATTTAAAAACCGGCCAAGTGCGAGTCGGACTCGCGCACGTAGGGTTCCGTACCACTGATTGAATGAAAAAAATTAGGTAATTGGATTTATGACGTTTAAAAAAAACTACTGTCTAGATTTCATTAAAACTGATTTCGTTAGTAGTTTACATAGTAATACACATCATATATTTTTTCTCAGTTTTATAGTAGTGCCCATATTTTAGAAGTTACGGGGGGGGACAGGGGGGGGGGGGACATTTTACCACTTTGGAAGAGTCTCTCGCGCAAACTATTCATCTGAGAAAAAAATTATGTTAGAAACCTCAACATCATTTTTAAATACCTATCAATAGATACCCCACACGTATGGGTTTGATGAAAAAAAAGTTTTTGAGTTTCAGTTCCATGTATGGGGAACCCCAAAAATTTTGGATTTTTTTCTGATTTTACTTTAAAATCTTAATGCGGTTAACAGAATACATCTACGTCCCAAATTTTAATAATGTTGCTCTTATAGTTTCGGAATAAACTGGCTGTGACATACGGACGGAAAGACAGACAGACAGACAGACAGACATGACGAATCTATAAGGGTCCCGTTTTTGCCATTTTGGCTACGGAACCCTAAAAACGTCGTAAGCAATCATAGAATTCCTTTAAAGTAAATCGGGTAACTAAAAAATACATTCGAAAGGGTGCCGTCGAAATAAACCAGTAACAAATGACTGCAACTGCCCGAACGAGCTTTACAATAACACATGTTAATGGGAACAAGCGTAACCCTTTCATTATGCTTTATTTTTTATTGTTTTATTCACGGGTCAATGTGTATTTTTTGCTTTACAATACTATGAAAAGGTTTATGAATCAATTAATTAAATGTATCAACGGTCATTGTCACTGTGTAAATATGGAAATGAACCGGTAAGTAACAATGCTTTGATTTATAGCCGGGACTGCTGCTCGTATAGTCACCACCCAAGGTGAGAAATGCGAAGCATTACTGTTGATAGACAATGTGGATTCTAAACAATGCAGTGACGTTCTTATTCTGTAGTGAATAATAGAATATCATTTCGTCGCATACGAGGTCATGGCTGGCTCTAACATACCAAAGTACAACCATGGATACTTCGTTATATATGTTTAGTATGCAAAGAAGAGATAAATTTCCAATACCTGATGCATAAACGTATTTAATATGCGTAGAATCCACGTTCGAGCCCTGGATCCGATGATGATGACAAGGCCTTCTACGCATAAAGGCCAGGGTGGCCTTGTCATCGTCATCACATCCAGGGCTCAAACGTCAAAATGTACCCTGGGAATTCCCCTTCATTACTTTTCTGTTTTGTTCTGTTCAAAAAGCGGCCAAGTACGACTGGCCTATAAAGGGTTCCGTAGCAGCAAGTAACACAATATGAAAGTTCTTGTAGGTCATTGTAAATTTTATCGAGGTTATATTAGTAGTGTATTTTTATTATTAAAAAGAACTATTTACTAGATCTCTTCATCATCATCATCAGCCTATATTAGTCCGATGGTCTCTTACTACTCTTATTTTAGAAGTAAGGGAGGGGGAGGGGGAGGACACATTTTACCACTTTGGAAGGGTCTCACGCGAAAATAGGTATTCAATTTAGGTAAATAACATTGAGGAACCTCAATACCATTTTTGAAGACCTATCCATAGAAACCCCACACGTATGGGTTGTATAAAAGAAAAGTTGCAGTTCTAAGTATGGGGACATCCAAATTTAATTATTGTTTTTTAATTTTGTATACGGAACCCTAAAAATGAAACAGCCAAGCTGCAAATTGTAGAAGTTTGTGAAGTGAAGGCATGTAGAGTTCCGAGCTTGCCTCTACATGAGAACTGATAACTTTTTAGCTGTGCCGCAGTGCTAGTCTTAAATATTATCGTCTTTTAATGTTTTCGGTAATATGTAATCCAAAGGGCAGAACGGAACCTTATTACATACTAAGACTTCGCTCTGCATCCGTCCGTTTGTCTGTCACCAGGGTGTATCTCAAGAACCACGATAGCTAAACAGTTACATTAGATTTCTAAGTTTAAATAATTTTACATATGCCATATAGTAATCATAATTATCATATCGCAGTATAATTTAACTACATATATAGTACATTTATATCGGAAGTAAAATAGTGGGCGTGAGAGTATTATTGTACGATTGTTCGCACGAGCATTGTTCACAGATAAAAAATATACCTACCTAAATTAAACGTCGACATTCATACTTTTTTGTTACATACAAAATTAAATTCTGTTATAATTCCTACCTACCTACTATTCAGACAGTAATCTCAAATCAAATATAGTTCGTCTATTTATCTATAAATAGATTAATAGACACATCTGTGAGAAATAGCATTTTTATTCCCTGCCCCCCTTTTTTTTATCGGAAATGCTTTACGCGTATGCGTGTATACCAACGCCCTGGGTACTGGACACTTGGCTTAGGTTATGTGGCTCACTATCTAGCGGAGAATAACCACTATACCCGTCAGGCTTAGTGGTTATTCTCCGCTACGAGCACTCTGTCTGAGGGGGGTCGGGATGCCCTATGTAATAATGTCCCTCCGGGACTCAACGCAACCCCCCACAAAGCGGTAGCGCTACGCCGCCGCCGTATTCACAGATTACCCCCAATAGATACCGCATGTTCGGCATTTTGCTTTGAGTTTCGCGAGGCAATTTCAGGTGGTATGGAAGGGTGTGCGGGGGACGTAACTCATTTCTCAAGTGATGTACATTTGTATTGTGCAATGTCGATAATTTTATCGAAAAATTACCAATCAGGTATATTAGACTAGATTATGTCTGTATCACCTTTTCAGTATTTTGTGCATACTGGATATTTATCTATGTATGTATATAAATATTATGTTTATATTATGTCACCGGAAAATAGCAAGAATCGTAAGTTGATCAATTTCCTAGGTAGTTGATTATCTTTCGGAATATAACAAACGGTAGTGGAAATGTATTATTTAATGCAATGGATTTCAGTTAGTTAATCAACTTACGGTAGCCTGACAGTCATTTAATAATTTACGATTTTGACACAAGTAAAATCGTCCTCAAATGGGCCAATCGTTGCTCAATGTACTATTTAACGGTGCACTATTACCCGTAACTTAATACACTGTTCCCTGATTGGTTGCCGGGATAACGCCACGTGAGCCATTGAACCAATCAACGTTCACCTCACCTTCGTCGGATGATTTTACGGCAAGATCCCGTAAAATGATCAATTTACTAAAATACATACGTTAAATAATACATTTGAACTGCCGTTTTGACATTATAAGTATATTTAAATGTATCTAAGTAAGTTTATCAGTTGTCTAGTACCCATAGTACAAGCTTCGGCTTAGTTTGGGGCTAGGTGGCGCTGTGTGGCCCAGCGATAAAAATTCAAATGAGTATAGTTATAAATATGGTTAGGTGAAGTAATCACAGCAGTTTTCATTTACTCGTCTTCTATCCTTCATACATTGAAAACTATCCTATGTAAATGTCTCTAACAGCAGGGTGCGGCATTTGTCCATTTTAATGTTCTCTCAGGACACTTTGGAAATCTAAAGTAGAAACACTAAAATTTTTCTCATCTTGCATTATCGATATACTTGAAAGTAATACATTGTAACACTATTGTCAAACGTGTCTATGCTAGAAAGGGATAAAAATAGTGAAATTGGTAATGAAAGAAAGGGATCATGAAAAAAGACATCAACGCGAGCTAACATCTGTCAAATATTTTCCATCGTAACTTGAGCTCCGGCGCCAAGGAGTTCAATACTAAGATTCATACGTTTATGTTCTACAAACTATTAAAAGTGTCTCCGATACACACGGGTCTGACTTCTGGTCAGTACTGACCGTGGTACTGACGCACTTTAAGCGCATGCGTATTTCGCGCCTGCATTGCACTGATGTATTACCTCTCGCGCGATATCTTAAGTGCGGTATCTATTGGAGATATCTGTGGCCGTATTCTACGCCCCATACTGCAGGACGCATTCCCTGCCTGACCAGGAGCTCCAAGCCTTGTTCTCCTGCACGTTCGAATTTTATACTTATGTCCGTTACAATACTCTTCAAGCCAGTGCATAAGTTTCTTATTTTATAGTCTGATCAATCAATATTTAAATGCATGAGCGGGCACAATTTACTTTGAAAAATGTTGTGCATTTTTCTCTATTCCAGGTTTCCAATTTTTTTGTACAAATCTTTTGTTAGGAGTTTATTATGAGATGAGCTTTTGCTGGCGTCTTCGCTCATTTATTGAAGTTTGCCATACCACAAAGCCTTCATCGCCTGTAAGTTTATAGAAAATGATGAATTTATAAAATAATAATACAAAATCTCATCAAATCAAACTAACCCACTATTAGTTTAAATCTAAGATTTTTATTATACTTTGAGTATAGTCTATAGATCGACTGCCTCCAAGTTCATTCAGACACGAAGTACTTTAGAAAAGTTCGTTTCCTAATTTAAAACGGGATTAAAAACTGAAATCTTGATTTCTACTAAAAACGCTTCGCACAATGCTTCACTGATGTCGTCAACTGGATGCATACTTAGTATTAACAATTGAGTGCGAGTGCTGGCGTATTACAAATGACCCGAGCCCTCGTAGCGGAATATTGCATATTGCGCGAGATCAAACAACAAGCGCTGGCAGGCGTCCCCTAGCGCCCAACACGTGCCTCTTACTCTCATTTCTTAATAAATACGTGACTATTACAATTTTTACAACCCTTATGAGCATACTTATTATTTTTTATTTACAGCTTCTAGGCAATAGATCAAACAACTTCAGGCAATGTTTTTTATTCTCCCACAGAATGGCTATGTCAATCCACATAATAATGTGGCAAATTCCGTCCAGTCCACATAATCATTTCAGTTTAGATACTTATATATTCTACAGTGGGTACGACTACGATAGGTATCTATAGGTACCATTGAGCTAAATAATTTATAGGCGAAGCATTCTCGGTAGGCCTAATGTACAAGTAAAACCGGCCAAGTGCGAGTCGGACTCGCGCACGTAGGGTTCCGTACCACTGATTGAATGAAAAAATTAGGTAATTTGATTTTTGACGTTTAAAAAAAAACTACTGTTTAGATTTCATTCAAACCAAATTTCGTTAGTAGTTTTTATAGTAATACACATCATATATTTTTTTCAGTTTTATCATGCCCATATTTTAGAAAATACGGGGGGGGGGACACACATTTTACCACTTTGGAAGAGTCTCTCGCGCAAACTATTCAGTTTAGAAAAAAATGTTGTAAGAAACCTCAACATCATTTTCAAATACCTATCCATAGATACCCCACACGTATGGGTTTGATGAAAAAAAAAATTTTGAGTTTCAGTTTCATGTATGGGGAACCCCAAAAATTTTGAATTTTTTTCTGATTTTACTTTAAAATCTTATAGCGGTTAACAGAATACATCTACGTACCAAATTTTAATAACGTAGCTCTTATAGTTTCGGAATAAACTGGCTGTGACATACGGACGGACAGACAGACAGACAGACAGACAGACAGACAGACAGACAGACAGACAGACAGACAGACAGACAGACAGACAGACAGACATGACGAATCTATAAGGGTCCCGTTTTTGCCATTTTGGCTACGGAACCCTAAAAAGCGCGCACTAAGTAATAGTGGCTGTATGATCAGATCGTTACATCAAAAATTTAAAAGAGCTGTGGATTTTGTTTAAAAAAATATATAAATAGAGCATGCGATCCTAAACAACAATCGTGGATGTGGATGAAAAATATAAAGAACTGTGAGCACGGGCATGTCACTAACCTACGCAGAATGGATGTAAATAGTCGACCTAATTTATCCCAATAGGTCGTTACTGGCCAAATGGCCACAACTTGAGATGCAATGCAAGCCTAAAAGTAGGTCTGAGCTAAAGAAAACTCGAATACTTGGAACATCCTATATGGAACTCTAAGAGATCAGCTTCACTGTAGAATTTTTGCTGTGTGATCAAGATCAAACATCCAGAACATTTGAAATAGAAACTATGAAGATATCGTGATTCAGTGAAAATTAGTGATTAAAGTCGCAGGCGATGGAACTAGCTGGCTAGTTGTAAATACATATAAGGAGAAAGTCGAGGGAGGCTCTTACCTAACAATAGGACAGTCGAGGATACAAAGAAGGTCTACGATTAAAACGGCTAATAAAAAATAATGACATCTACCTATGTGCTAGAAAGAAAAATTTTATAAATAGAAAGAAGTACCTATATTTAAAGAAAAACTAAAATTATTAAAAAATTGGTTAATATGCACACATTGCACACGCTTATAATTTAAACGGGAAAAGCTGAGCGAAAAGCGGTTAACACTGAGAATAGTTTGACTTACATTTTACCTATTTATTATTATCTATGTATTTCTATAAGCAATCTAAGAAAGCTATTTTTATATTGTAATTCGTAATTATTTTCTGGCATTATAAAGTTCAAACAAGCTTATTCTCTAGCTTTATTAAATTATAAAGATAAAAGTAGGTGTCTAATATTACAACCCCCATTGATGGAATGCAGGCTTACTATCTAATTCGAAGTAACAAAAGTTAAAGCTGTATATGTAATCCTATACCTGTAAAGGTAGTTTTAAGTAGCTGTTTCCGTCGAAAATGTAACAATACCAACACTTTGAGATATGTTTATCTTGAAGCGATCAGTGCGACACCGATACGTTACGGAGTTTGGGCCTTTGTTGACGAACATTAGCGGAACGGACGGGCGCTCTCTGATTATCTCTACAGATGATGCACTGTCCTTTGGCGTGATCTTATCAACTCAAAATCTATATTGACTTAATTATAATGTACACCCACCAAGCTAAGGAGAGCCTGATAGGCAGGACAACAATAACAATTTGAACCTAGGGAGAGAAGCTCCAAATAGATCCAATTCTGGTATCGTAGCATTGAATGCGTTAGGTGCCAAAGGAGATTGGAGGCCTAGATTGGTTCGAGCAAATGGAGGGGCAGAGTTGTCCCAGTTGTGGTCTTGATTATAATCAATAATTATTAGTCAAAATAAAGTACCTACTACTATCCATCAAACCTTTTTTTTTTTTTTTTTTTTTAGAGGGGAATGCATTACGCACCGTCATGCCACGTCCGGGGGGAGGTGACATGGTGTGTGGGACTCACACCTCCCGAGATGGGAGGGTATACCCACTAAACCCCCCTGTGTCACCAGTGGGCAGCAAGTTGCAGGGACACGGGCAACGCCGAAGCATACTGCCGCATCCCTGCATGCCCTGGCCAGCCG
Source organism: Conogethes punctiferalis (assembly GCA_031163375.1). Classification (NCBI taxonomy): domain Eukaryota; kingdom Metazoa; phylum Arthropoda; class Insecta; order Lepidoptera; family Crambidae; genus Conogethes; species Conogethes punctiferalis. Next base: position 10,367,133 of record CM062080.1, read on the forward strand.
TAGATGACAAGCGGCTGGCACTCCTGGTCCGGGGAGGGCAAATACCCCTACCCCCGGCTTCCGGGGAGCAATAGGGTGCTCCCCAGGCGGACCTCGTGCAACGGTGTGGCTGCACCCACCACACCGTTACGCTCCTATGAGTGGATCGTGCCCCCCGCACTCACCACTCGGGGCACGAAGGAGAGGCTCAGAGGGCATACGCTGCGTTGTATGCCCTCCGGCGACGCCCGGGCCGGGGGCGGCGAAGAGCAGGCGCGTCTACCGCGGCCTCACGCTCTCTTTCCGCCGCCTCCTTCTGCGAGATCACTGTCTCGCAGAATGCGAGCATCGCTCGCCAGGTCTCCTTCGACGCCGTCATCTGCCGCAAAAGTTGCGGCAGATCGAGGTCCTGTGCGACAGTGACGAGGACGGAGCGCTCATTGGCCCAGGCAGAGCAATGCCGAAGCGTATGCTCTGCCGTGTCCTCCGAGCCACTGTCGCAGTGACGGCATAGAGGATCAGGTTCTCGCCTGATCCTCCATAAGTACCGGCCGAAGCAACCATGTCCTGTGAGGACCTGGGTCAGCCGGTACGTCACCACCCCGTGAGGGCGCCGCATCCACTCTTCCAAAATGGGGCCAATGGCCCGAGTGGTGCGGCGCCCCCAGGGGGCGGACTCGAGGCGCTCACGCCATACTGCGAGCGCCTCCGCCTCAACGGCCACCCTTTGCGCCCCGACCTCGGCGGGCGCTGGCCGGAGGCCCCGCGACCGCTGCTCGGCTCGCCACAGGTAGACTGCGGCGAGTACGGCAGCGTCCAGGTCCCACGGAAGGGACCCGGCAATCGCGACTATCCATCAAACCTACGCCATCCGGTAGAGAATCAAAGCCAATTGGAGCATTGTACCTATACCTACAACCAGAACATTATCTTAAAAATAATGTGCCAGTTTTGTACCGATGTTGAGTTAGTGATAAATCATAAACCAAGTTATTTTATGCCTAATAGTCAGAAGCACACGCTAATACCTAAGTACGTACGTATATTTTAGTAAGGCGCCTACCTAATTAACTAAAAAAGTAAATTTGATATTTATATGAAACAGAAATGAACAGTAACTGGAGTAAGGAAGTTGGTGGTGTGGTAGTGGTAACGTAATTTCGAGTATCGAGCACGTTTTGCCGTTGCTTTTAGTCCCTCGACTGTCGGTTGTTCTGCTGTGAATAGATCATCAATACCTACATTATAATTATAATATAACAATAAAAAAAGTGTGTCTACAGACACATACATTAAATATTTTTACAAAAAAAGGGAAAAGAAAATAGTATAATAGAGTAAGTTTCCAAAAAATGTTGTCTGATTGTACACGCTAATCATCGAAACTACTCGACGGTTTTAAATTAATCTTTCGTTTGTTTTATAGCTAAGAAGTCTGCGCAACATGTAGGCTATTTATTAATTTCATAAACTTGAACACATAATGCAGAAACACAATAGCCCAGATAAACTTTATAAGAATTATAAAAAATAACCCCATAACAAACGTAATTCAGTCTGATGAGTAGGTATTTTATGTGGACTTACAATAATCTAAGATCTGAAGAAATGTACCTATTTGTTGTTGATAGATCTAATTGTAAACACTTTACATTATAGCTCCTTAATCTTACTTTATTTTATATTTTTAATGAAATATGAATGATGCAAATTGACAAACATAGTAAGAAAAATTGGCATTAAAAAGAGTAACTACTTATCAAGTTTCTTGTCGGTTCTTCTCGATAGAAGCTGCATTCCGAATCCGGTGCTAGTTTAATTTTTTTAAATTTACTTCAATATTGACGATTTATAAGTGCTTATCTCAAGCTTATATGAATAAAAGACTTTTGATTTGATTTGATTGAGTCAACATCATAAAGTTTACTGTCGCTGGCACTAGTGTCGAAACAATTTTCATACTAGATTATGAGGGAGAGACACTTATAATATACCTATGCAAAGTACGCTATTAGCTAGTTACTGTAGTAGTTTCTGATTCTACTATAGGTATACTTAGATTAAAAGTTACACTTACCTAAAGTAAAACATGGTTTGGTAAGATTTTACTTACATTAAGTAACACTTCACTATTTCTTTTACTTCAGCCAAATAACACTCTGGAAGTTCTACTTCCGTACTTTTTTGTAATTACATTAAATTTTACGCTTTTTAAATTTTATCTATCACTACACATACGTAATAGGTAATGGAGGCTACACTCGACATCTTTATTCTTTTTTAATTACTTAGTTATTTTACGGTGTAATATTATACTCGTAGCTGCATTTATTATAGGACCAACAGTATCATCGTCGTGCCTTTAAACTACAAATAAAAAATGCCCATTTTGACGCTGCTAATAATATTAAAAGGAACCCTCTTATTACATTCACAGTTAATACATTTTATACTCTAACTCTATATTTGTAGATAGCCAATAAATGCAGCTTTTACATCTGACAAAAATATCACATTTCATTCAATTTATCGGATCCTGGGATCCTGTTCCCCTCGATAAAACATGCCTATAATGTATACCTATATCGTAGATTTGTATTGCAACAAAGGAACAAAGGCCCTGATATAAGTACATAAAACACTCGAAATATCAAAAGAGGATAATGCCCATCATTATACATTCATGTGCTTTGTCATTTACAGTATTTATTTTGAAACGTGTCGAGGGGGGAAAACCCTCTTTTCGCTTGAAAGCTCCCGAAAGCGCACTGAGAAGGCGGCGGGCGGCACCGCGGCCCGCCGCCATTGGCTCGCCGGGTCCCCTCCAACTAGTAACTCCGCCCTAATGGAAATTCTCCCCGAGCACCGTGCTGCTGACGCTCATCATTCAGTCACCGAATGTCACGGCTGGAGGTTGTCGCGTCGCAACATAAGCCAACTTATACGTTTTCGGAGTAAACTATCTGAATCACCGATAGCGCTGAGTCAAGTGTGCGTACAAACAGTGATGTTAGACGTCAGGCTTTATCCTTGAGTGACTTTGAGCTCGTGTTATGCACGCAATGAGTGATCCCGCGGCTTTGGCTGGCATGTTACCATTTGATTCTATCGGATTGTACGAGCAACCGAAGCCCAGGTTCATATTCAAAATGCCTCGAGTTGTGCCTGATCAGAAGGCAAAATTTGAATCCGATGATCTCTTCAAAAGACTGAGCAGAGAGAGTGAGGTAAGTCGATGCATATTTAAATTAATGGATTCGTTTCAAAAAATATTTTACTATAATAGTAATATTGACTACATATTTAATGTTTTGAATAATACAACAAATAATTAAGTATGAACAATGTTAATAACAATGTAATTTAGCATGACGAGGAAAAGTTAATGAATTATTGTGTTCAAGTTATAACACAACTGGTTTCCTTTTAGCCAAATGATTATCTAATTAAGCACCAGTTTACGTATATTGTAATTATTAATAATACAATTTATTATTAGCTATCAATGTGTGGAGTCAGTGAAACATTATTCTTATAATTTAAAGAGTAGTTAGTATACATAACATAGAGTCACCCATGTCATGGGTTTTTCAATTTCAGGCAGTAATTATTATCTTAGTTTTTCAAAATAACTTGTAATTATATGATAGGCCATCAATGAATAAAGCAAACAAGCAAACTAGTTTATACAGAGATTTGAAAGTCTGATCTATTGAAGATAATACTGAAGTCACGCCTTGACATGTTAAATAATGTACAAATAGTTTTGCCTGAAAAGGCATATGCCCAATGACGACTGGGTTTTTCCTTCTGCGGCTAGTTAAATCCAGTAACCTCATGACATGACATACCGACTTATTATGCAATCGAATAACTTGTACAATGAGTATAATGTACCCAAAATAAGTCTGATTGCCTAATTTGTAGGCTGTAATACCTATCTATAAATATTTTTGTCCTATGCTATATCCACATACTGTTTTATGAATACGTTTATATTAGTGTACTTATTTGCTACTTAGTACCTACACAACTTAATTAATTAGTAAACAGGTTCTGGTGCATATCATATTTTAATTAATATATTTCATGATACAACATACGAGTATTTATTTATTTAATCTCTATTGCGCAAGGAAAGTAAAAATGGCGGACTTAACGCCGTATGGCAGTCTCTACCAGTCAACCATTGAGCGAGGTAGAAAACTATAATTTGGTGTGAAAATAGACATTATTATAACTGTGTAGTAGGTATATAATTATATACTTAGTCCTCATGTTAAGCTAACAATTTTTTTCGAGTTTCAAAAATATAAGTAGTACCTTCAAAAAAAAGGGGTCCATTGTCGAATTAAAGAGCACTTCATTCTATTATTAAAATAAAATATGTTAAAATAGAACGTTCGTTTTCAATAGTAAAAAAAAAAAATATTAAAGTCGGTCTTGCTCCTCATCCTCTCGCATAATATTTGCTTCGCTCTTCTTACTTCGCTCATTTAAGGACCCCCTCTAATATGTTATTTCTGCCATGTCCTGTCCTCAGCCACATGTCTACATTACTGCCAACCTGCTTTAAATAATGTCTAAAGATTTCGTATCCTATCACTGAACTTTTCGTGTCTCTTCCTTCCTTTATATGAAAATAAGTTCTAATCTTAATTTAAATCTCCGCAATTGCGCAGGTGAGGTACACGGGATACCGGGACAGGCCTCCAGAGGAGCGGCAGATGCGGTTCACCAGCGGCTGTCGCGAGGGTCACACCGAGATCGCCTTCACTGCCACCGGCACTAACCTGCAGCTCATGTTTGACCACTCTCCGTATAACAACCGCGGCTGCGACTTCCAGAAGGAGAACGGAAAGGTAATTGCTCTTTAATAACTTTTTCTGTACCAACAGTCCATTAACAGGTTAAGCGCTAAGGAGTGCCGGCAACCGTCAAACAATAGTTCTTCTATTGTGTTTGTGTCTGCAATTAAAGAATTAGTTACAAAAGGGTTGGTGGGCTCAAGGACGCACTTTCTAAAACAAATTGTGCTTCATTCTGTACTAAAATTGTGTAGTTACCTACCATTAAAAATTAAATTGAGAAATAAATGAATTTAAATAAATCTAATCTACTCGTATTAATGATTACCTACAGTCCACAAAAACTCTGTACGAAACTTATTTTTTTATCTAAACATCCTACTTAATCATTTGTTTCTAAGTACATTTCGTTTAGGAATGTTATAAACGAAGACCAACTATGATTTAGGCATTTGGTAGAATTGGACCTAAGTATAATAAGATATATGACGGTTTAATACCTTCTTAATTAATAGGTATTTGCCCCAATTCTGCCAATTGTAAGCATTTTATATTTATTAATTAAAATATGGACAAGGTTTTTATTTACAGTCATTTTCTAAAGGGCAAAAATATAATTTTACTGAGGTTTAACATAGTTTTTATAAGTACATACCTATATAATTTCGGCGAAGTTATTCTTTAATGCATAGGTCATACTCAACCTACTATATACCTAAATATATATACATATAAATAAATATTACCCATAAATTGTTAAGTAATGTTCTACGCAAGTAATGAGTAGAATAATTAAAAAGGTTCTGTACTTATAATTGGATACGAACGGAATGGAGTCATAATGAATCATTTCAGGCTCAAAGTAGGCTCGGAATAATGGCGCGATTCGTCATCAGGCGGCGCGTCATCAGCGGCCGCTGCTTCCGGCCCACATTTCCACAACCGAAATTAAGACATCAATAACTTGGAGCCGCTAATGTAAAAAAAATCCAAAGCGTAACACCGCGCATAACGCAATGGTCACGCGCGGCGCGCCTGCGCACAATGCGACTGAATGACATCTTTAGTTCTACCCGGCCATTATTCTGATATGTACTCCTAATGTGGCCTGCATACGTTGAAGCATGCTAATGCATTAATTTATTTCAATACATCTTTATCACCAATGGTCAGTTTAATAATTCTACTTACCTAATATCATTGATTACCAACATCTTATTTAGAAAACAAATTAATTCATGGCAAAACAGTTTGTAGTTATCTAGTATTTCTGTGAAACACGAATTTCTTTTTCAAGAAAGTGATTCTTCTCTACCAGAAAGTAGTCTTTTCAACCTTTGAAATGGATCGCTAAAATACGATCTGATTATGTTAATGGTAACTTTATTCTTGTAGTGGATTGAACATCCACTATGAATATCCTAGATTGAAACAAAAGATTCTAAGGCCACCTTAATTTTATTTATAGTTAGTTTCTATTGGCGATTATTACTTACAATCGACTGGTCCGAAGGCTCTGCCTTCTGAGCCAAGGGTTGTGGATTGGATCCCCGCACAGTGCCTACAAACATTCGTGTGCATTAACATGTCTGTTTGTATTGGTCTGGTTAACTATGTATAATATGTATTTATTTAAAAAAAAACTGTATCTAAGTAAGTTTACCAGTTATCTAGTACCCATAGTACAAGCGTCAGCTTAGTTTGGGACTAGATGGCGGTATGTTGCCCAGCATGGCGTGTCTTTGGTTATTTTATAATCAGCAATCTCGATTACAGAGGTACAGATGTTATAATATGTGATTTTCAGACGCTTTTTACCACTGTTTGCTATCTATTCGATGGAATTATATCAACTACATCATTTTCATTAAAAAATATCTCGAAGCTGCTCTATATAAATGCAGCTACATAAATGCAATTCACAGTTAGTTGGATCTATTTGAATCCATTTTATTCAATTTTGCCCCTTCATAGCCATAGACGGGCACCCGCTGCGCCTCCGTATGAATACTTATATTTATTTACACTCGCTTCATTTAACTACGCGCTTGAGTGTGCTCAAACCCTCCTTGAAAGATATATTTTATTAACTACGCCAACACCCAGCATTCGGATTAAATTGAAATGGGAGTTTCAATTTTGTTTTGGATTGATTGAAAGAATTCAAAACGAATTGACGTTGTAAATGCGATGAAAAAATGGAGTCGAGTCCACCTCGTAGCTCCTAACTAAATCACTGTACAGATTTTTCCATAATTGTATAAGTAATAAAGACTACATTGAATTTTCTTATGCACTCGTGTGTATGTACATATAGGTATGCCCATTTATAAACGCTGTAGATGTTTAAAGTAGGTACCTATAGCTTACAATATTCAAGCGTTTTATTTCCTTCCTGTAACTAGTCATTCTGTTCTGTAGAGAGTATAGTTATACTCGTACCTACATTTATTCGTACTTATTGGTACGTTATTGGTGTTTTATCCTCTCAGCAATAGAAAAGTACCTCTATATTGCATGAGACGATGTTACATTCCACGTACGAACGTGCCCATAAAACACTTTCCTACATATTATAATTATAATTATGTAAGTTTTCGCCAATGTTAAATCAACCTCTCACGTTTATAGTACCTACATATTAGTAACAATTTAAACATTTGTTAATTAATAATTCTACAGTTCAATTTATCCTAAAGCATATTATTTACAATAGAAGCTAATTGTAAAATGAAAAGTACGTTCGATTGTACTAGACTTTTTACGACGAATCGCCCTTTAGAATATTGGTTAGAATTTGCGAAATCCCTTCTGCTAAGGGGTGATGAAAATGTTTCCCCCTAGGCCCAAATCGATAGCGGAAAAGCGTGTTTTCCATTGGAGAGTCGTAGCACCCGCCCTAACAGCATGGCCGCCGTGTCCCCTCGACTCCCTGCTTCATCTGGCGTACACTATTATGCCTTCTCGTTTTAACTGTACGATAAATAAATAAATAACCCAAGACATGCCACGCTGGGCCACACATCGCCATCTAGTCCCAAACTAAGCCGAAGCTTGTACTATGGGTACTAGACAACTGATAAACATACTTATATACATTTTTTTTTTGTAAATAAGTACATATTATACATAGAAAACACCCAGACCAATACAAACAGACATGTTCATGCACACAAATGTTTGTAATGTGTGGGGATCGAACCCACGACCGTTGGCTCAGAAGGCAGAGGTCACTACCAATTGAGCCACCGAGCCAGTCAAATAACAGATATTGTATATGTCACCGTCAAATTCTAAATACCGTTCGATTATAATCTATCTCGCGAGATCGTAAACTCTCTAAACATTGTGAACTGTAACATAATTGCTTACAGTTTAACTAATTATTTTTCGGTAAACTGTAATCGAACTGAAATTCTTAAATTATAATCTCTCACGCGTTAAATTATCAACAATTCCACTTTGATCGATCACAATCGACCGAAAAATAATACGTTAAATTGTAAGCAGTTGTTTATTTAAGCATCAGAATAATTATAATCTAACGGTATTTACAATTTTACGGTGAGATATACCTACACACAGGTGTTTATTGGTATGTTTTATGAAATATCATTAAGATACTCAGGAATAATAATGCTATTACGAGTAGTTACCTACTGTCCTCATAGGTTGGCTACATGTCCTCATAGGTTTTAACGTACTTATTCTTCTTTGGATTGCTGAAGCTTCCTAAAATACTGCAGATTAAGATTATCACCCGTACAGAAAAATAGACATCCAATATTGTACTAAAGAAAATATATTTTCAACAAGCTACCTGATTGCAAAAGGCTCAGCGTAAGCTATACGATCATGAAGATATACCTACCTATAATTGGACACCACCATACGGTTAACGTAGGTGTTACAACATAAGCCGACTTTTAAAGGATACAGAGAAAGGTTATTATTAGCGAAATTGCATCCTTGACGAGTATCTGCCACAATTTAGGGTTTGTTTGAAGCGGATGTGGATTTGTGGAACAAAGCGCGCACGCGATGCCGCGATGCCGCCGGGCCGGCGACGCCGCGCCTGCCTTCTGTCGCTCGCCTTTGTGGGCTGGCCTTCATCGGGCTGGGCTACCGGCCACTCTGATCATAATATCTTAACTAATATTATAAAGCTGAAGAGTTTGTTTGTTTGTTTGTTTGAACGCGCTAATCTCAGGAACTACTGGTCCGAATTGAAAAATTCTTTTTATGTTGAATAGACCATTTATCGAGGAAGGCTTTAGGCTTGTAACATTACGCTGCAACTATTAGGAGCGAAGAAATAATGGAAAATGTAAAAAAAAACGGGGAAAAACTATTCCACGCGGACGAAGTCGCGAGCACAGCTGAGTTATTAATATTATTATTGACTAGCTGTGCCGGCGGCGTCACACGCGTGGATATCGGGTTCCAAAAATAACGGACTTCCATAAAATGGTACCTACATTTTAAGTTAGACCTCTAGCAATACATTGGTGAAAACCGCATTAAATTCCATGCAGTAATTTTCGCGTGATGTGCGATCAAACATACAAAGTTCTCCCGTTTTCCCAACACTTCCCGTCTCTGCTCCTATTTAATGTAGCGTAATGAAAAGTATACTACATACATATATCCTGCCCAGGAGTACGAAGAATAATCGTACCAAGTTTCGTTAAAATCCGTCCAGTAGTTATTTTTTCTATAGCGAACATACAGACAGACAAAAATTTTACTGATTGCATTTTTGGCTTCAGTATCGATCACTAATCACCCCCTGATAGATTTCATGTACATGAATTGACCTCTCTACAGACTTATTATAAGTACCTATAGAAGAAGAAGATAGATTTTTGAGAGAGGAAGGGCATGGCGAATCTTCGCTCGAATTGAGCTGCCCGTCCGGGGAAGGACCTCCACCCTATAGAATACCGCAGCCAAATGACCTCTGAGTCGTGTTTCTGCTCGTGAATAGGGTTTCCGGAGCTCGTGGGGGGTTAGGGTTGGGCCGGCATGGCAGTGGCAACTGACAGGTAATTTACTTGCCAGTTGTCACAGCGACTTGGGCTTCTCTTTCGCTTTCTACCAGGCGTAGTAGGGAAGCCATTATGTCGAGCTACTATAAAAAAAATTGGTACGCTTAATTCTTTGACTGCCGGGAAACTAGACACAATAGAAAAACTATCGTTTGTCGGCCACCCTTTCTTTTTGTCTATCCTCTACCCTAAGGTTGCCTGCAAGAGATCGTTTTTAGCGATAAGGCCGCCTATATTGTACAACAAATGTACTGTTGTACTGTACCTAGCTTTAAGTGAATTGTATGGTGTGCAATCCATACTAATATTATTAACTAGCTGTGCTCGCGACTTCGTCCGCGTGGAATAGTTATTTTTTCCCCGTTTTTTTTTTTACATTTTCCATTATTTCTTCGCTCCTAATAGTTGCAGCGTGATGTTATATAGCCTAAAGCCTTCCTCGATAAATGATCTATTCAACACAAAAAGAATTTTTCAATTCGGACCAGTAGTTCCTGAGATTAGCGCGTTCAAACAAACATACAAACAAACTCTTCAGCTTTATAATATTAGTTAAGATGGGAAAGTGTGTCTGTCTGTATGTTTGTCTCTCGATCACGGCAAAACGGAGCGACGAATTGACGTGATTTTTTAAATGGAGATAGTTGAAGGGATGGAGAGTAACATACGCTACTTTTTGAACCTTTCTAACCCCCCACTTCCCTAAAATGGGGGACAACGCGGGCGAAGCCGCGGGCACAGCTAGTAAAGAATATATCTATCTATCACCGGTAACCGCCATGGCGCTCAACGTGTCAATTAAAATTTCAAATCCTATGATGTGAAACTCAACAATGCTAAAGTAAAAACTGAAAATTCTCATTAAAATATAATTTACTATCGAGTAAATTGCATTACGAGTATAGGTATCGACCTATTAATGAATAATAATAATATTATGTATCTAGGTACAATTTCCTGGAAAAAGTAACTGTAACCAAAAAGTATTGATGCATTTTTAATTTTAATTGACGATAGAACTGAGTCACGTACCTACTACTGGTAAATTGCAAGTAGGTATAACAATCAATTAATAACGTTTTAAAATCAATAGCAGTATCGTTTTGTGATTATCTTCATCATTATAATATGTTTCTGATGTTCTGACATCTCAATGGGCAGTCTGATATTTATATGTCTTGGGTAACAGTAGCATAGTAGATATAATTATGTTTGTGTATTTATATATGTCAATGAATAGAATAATTTTATGATTAGAATTTAATACCCCTTTGGGATAAAGGCGTAGTACTAACTCACCTAGATGCAGACGTGAGTATTTTCTACGAAATCACTTATTTTTGGACAAAAAGACTTCAACGAGCACCTATAGATTTAAAGTTTTTATTTGCAATTAAATTATTAAGATAATAACAATAATACCAAACTTTTTCTACTAACCGGATATCTATCTGTCATTCGGGCTCAGGAATAGTTTTTATAGACCATGTGATTCATTAAGGTTTAAAAAAATGACCGTCCATTCCATACCACCAACGGTGCCCTAATTTTTTGCCTGGACGCGCGTTAGTTTTTTTTCGACGTTGAAAGCTTTCGTCCCTTGATTTCCGGCTACGCTTAAACGCACTGATAAATTAGTAGCCTACTGGCACTTTAAATTTATGATGCCGCCCGTTAGAATTTGTTTGCATAAAATACCTATGTATACCACATTGTAATCTAAGATTGGTTGATAAATAATTGAATGAGTATATGTTACGGGTAATGCTAGAAGGTGGAGTAAACCTGTCATCATCATCAATCCTCACAGTTAATGTCCAAGTTAATGTCCAATTGACGAAGCCAATCTGATGCTGCCGAAGTGAGTTCATGGAGCTCTCGCATATCGCCATCGCATTCTAACTTGTTATTCAAAGACTTCCTAACACGTGTACACACGATTATCGGTGCGCGCCTACAAGGGAAAATTACTTGACTGCGCGCAAAAAAAATACAATATTAATGTATCCAATACGTCAAATGCACAACTGTGTTTCTTTGTCACCAGGTGCACATTGTGTCGCGGTTCATAATGAACGGCGTGTGCGTGAGGTGGCGCGGCTGGATCGACCTGGAGCGGCTCGACGGCGCCGGCTGCCTCGAGCTGGACGAGGAGCGCGCGGCGATCGAGGACGCGGCGCTGCGCGAGCAGATCGAGCGCTACAACCAGCGCCTGCGCGACTTCGAGGACAAGCAGCGCGCCTACCGCGAGCACGGCGAGGAGCTGCGCGCGCACTCGCACGTGCACCAGCGCTGCCACCAGCCGCGCCAGCCGCCGCACGCCGCGCACCCCGCGCACCCGCACCCGCCGCACCCCGTCCACATCAAACCGCACTCGCAGGGCGCACTCATCTCCTAAAAGTACCAACGCTGTATGTACCACTATCTATACCGAACAAGTCCGCCCCAAAAAAAAAATATAAAGCTGCGCCCAATCCATACCAAATAGTACCTGCCTACTTGCAAGGTACAACCATCTTCTAAAACTATAGAATCTATACGAAACCGTTCCACGTCATCATCATCATCATCATCAGCCCACATCGTTCCACGTATTCGTTATCAATCATAGTGCCATCGTGTACCTACTCGTGTCGTAAAGAAACCGCCAAGTTTCAATGTGGCAGTTTCCCTACGACATTTTCTCTTAGCGGTCGAGGGATGGTAGTAAACCCCCTTATGTTTTATGTAATCCTGGAGATTCATGTTCATTCGACGACCTCCTGCGAATAGGCGAAGGTTGTTAACGATTTGGTTATTGCCAGTATAGTTTTCAATCTAACATAATACACCTTAATTATCAGTCAACAGCAAAAGTCGATGATCAGTTGCATTAAACAATTAAACCTTACGTAATTTATCAGACTTTTGAGTCCAATGCTTCATCTACTTTTGCTGCCCTTTGCACCTACCATTCTTAGAGCCGAGGGTGGATGAACAGACTTACCGCTGGCAACATTATAAATACCTAGCCTAAGATGAATAGTCATGTTCACCTTAATGTCAATAAAAAAATAATATACGAAACAAAAATATTGTCTACCAGTTCAACTTCGTGATGAAAAGAACACTTTTAAACAGCTCTTTTTATATTTGTACATATGGCTTCCTTAAGAACTATAATAAACTTATCATCATTATTGATCACTGATGTTAAACTCAATCAGCATTATGCCAATGACATCTCACCAAAAAGGTTACAACATTACCTTATCGTTAGATAGTTATACTATATGTAAGCAGTCATTATAAATCAAATAAACTATGAAATAAATGCAATGCTAGTTTTTAGTTCAAAATTATTATCTAATAGATTCAAAAGTAGGTAAAATAAACTAAGTCATTGAAGAATCAGATCTTAATATTCTGACAAACAACAATTAAAATTGTTTACTACACTAACGTTTATCAACTGAAATAATGAAAATAAGTACACATATACGAATACATCAAACAATGAAATCTTTTTACTACTCGATATTGGTACGACGGTAATGTAATTATTTTATTATACTTTTCTGATATTTTGTACCTACCTACTTATAACAACATTAAATGCATTACTCATTAAGTACCTAGTATACTTACATACATATAAACTTGTTTGTGTATTAAAGACTATTTAGTAAGTGTACTTAAATTGTATTAATAGATGGTCATTTTTATTTCATAAATAATGCAATCGTTAATAAAATCTACGTATTTTTATTATTTTACAATTCATGTGTAAATGTTTTTGTTTAAACTTGTGGAGCGCGTTATTTATTTTTAAGTTGATTTTATATGTAAAATAAGCATAAATAAATGATTGTGATAGTAATGTAAATAAAACTATATTAAATTTATGATTTTATTTCATTCACGATCATAACTCATAATACATCCTACATATGACAATAGTTGCAGCGTGATGTTATATTGCCTAAAGCCTTCCTCGATAAATGGTCTATTCAACACAAAAATAATTTTTCAATTCGGACCAGTACTTAGTTCCTGAGATTAGCGCGTTCAAACAAACTCTTCAGCTTTATAATATTAGTTAAGATTAATCATTGACTCGAAGAGAAGAACGTGTTACTTAACAATTTACCCCCAGAACGTGGACATACATACATAGGTACCTACAGTATATTTTGTCATTGTGTAGTGTATTGTGTACTGTCAAAGTTTCACAGGCATATGGGTGGATGGGGCCAATTTATTTGTAAAGGTAGTAAAATTAAAGGCAATTAGTGTCAGTGTGCTTCGCGGCACCGGTGCCCAGCAGTGGGCGCATGGACGAGCGGCGCACGCGCGGCGCACCTGTGCCGCCCGCCCCGCGCCTGCGCCCTCGCTCATTATACGCAATTTACCCAACTAAAGGAAATGTTCACATCCATGCTCGTTGAACACAACTCATGGTTGATTGCCTCTAATAAACGTCGTGAAATTAAATGTGCCCCTGTTAGTTGTAATGACTAGTGAATTGCCTCTAGTATTATGTTGCTGTTTGAATTTAACGAATATTTATTGCAATGTATAGTACCTACTAATTGACGCCTATAAAAATATATCATAGCCATTTGTAGATCATTTCATTATGAATAACCTTACTAGGAAACTGTATGAAAATCCAAGTTTGAAATGTAGGCAGTTACCTGTGCCTACATTACAAATAATAGCGATGTAATGTAAATTATGTATATAGGTACGACGGCAAACACAGGACGGCGAATACGTAGTATGACAATATTGAAATATGTAGGGACTTTACGTCATTTCTGTCTGAAAAAAATAATATTAACATCTAAGCTTTCGTAGGTACAATTATGTAGGCCTACCTAAATCTGCAGTTTACCTAAGACTCGTCAGCGTCAGTGAGATCCACTGGTATTATTTTATTACCCTGCCTATACCTTTTATTATTATTATTTTTATGTATGAGTATTGACTCGTTTCCTCAGTTTTGTAACTGGTTTTTTTATAGAAGCTAGTTACGGGCTGTGCCAAGTAAGCTAGTCTTCTGTAGATTCTACGGCGGGGTAGTTAAAGAAGCGACGGACTAAATTGCAGGTATCAAGTATTACCGATTTCTGTAGCTTAATGTAGATAAATTTGGGTAGGTCCAGTTCTTTTATCGCTATGTGTAACGTTTTGGGGATGATCCCAGTGGAAGAAAGTATAACAGGAATTATTTTAACTGTTTGTTGGTGCCACATCTGTTTAATTATAATTATTATTATTATTACCTACTGATGATGATAAGATTCTGAAGAGGCGCATAACAATCATAGTCTTTACATAGTTAGGTAGATTATTAACTACATATAAGTACATGCAATACTCTCATACTTAATTTTATTTACTAGATACCAATTACCTAGTAAGTACTTTTTATTGCATAAATGCATTTACATCTAGACTTATGGGGCTGCGCAGACGACAAACTTTTTGTGCGATAGAGTCTGCGTCTGAGACAGTTAAAATGAGCATCTAGGTCCCTACAGCTCTTACAGAATGATCGAAGATGTGAGTTGAGTCTGTGAAATATCCGCGACAGATTTTTGCGCGTCTGTCGTCTGCGCTGCCCCTTAGGTAATTCATCTTTGATTGGTACCTACTAGATAGGTACGTATGTGTAGTACCCAGCTATTCCCAACCTCATATTATATACACATATGTATTTGTATACATGTATATTTTGTAATTTTTTCTTCACAAAAAACAAACATTAGCAGGAAAAAGTATCATCTTATCCATCCATCGCGTATCATATTATATTCTTCAAAACCAAGAATTTTTTAAGAAATTCAAGTATGTACTTGCATAGTAGGCTACGTTATCATCATAATACGACTCCCTTGCGATCCTATCGCGTAGCTACGAGTAAAATTACATTTTATGCGGAATTGAGCATTAGTCCGATGGTATCTCAAATTTTATTGTGACGTTACAGCACCTTGACCGTCAAATTTGAGCAGGTACCTATCCTTTATTGGACATCATCTCTGATCGATGGCAACAAAAAACTTGGACTTAAAAAAGGCGAAATCGGGGAATTTTATCCAGATCTTGTACACAATGAACCCGTGATTTATCGGGCGATTCTTTTTGCGCAAAAAGCGCAGGTCAGCGTTGGTCGGAGCGGAGCACCGAAAGGGCATTTCGTGTAATCCGCGTGCGGAGCGTGGGAACGAACCACCTTACTTGCACTTGCTATACTTATTGTACTTACACGCACTCAAATTTCCTTCTTTGAGGTTCAATGGTTGTACTAAATAGAAGTACTAGGTATCTTGTAAATTATAGGGGTCCATATGTAAGATTATCATATAGACATACCTCCTAGCTATTGTACCAATAGCATTTTGCTGGCTTATCCAGTCAAATCTTGTTTCTCATTGCACACCAAACTTAAAGCTAGATACAAATATACATATATCAAAGTACAATTTAGGCGATCTTATCGCTCTAAGCGATCTCGTCCAGACAACCTTTGGAAGCGATAGATAAATAAAAGTGCTAACAGGCGAATCGCGAATCATATTTGCTAAGGCCAAAGATAATGGGGATACAGCAATTTTGTAGAAGTTCAATTTTATTAACGAGATTTCAGTTAAGATACCTACTTACTTATATCAACGTATAAAACTGTGCGCAGCATGGCAACAAGATTCTACAAAGAACAAAACAGCTTTACCTTACTTTTGTGGCCACAGTAACATAATCAGTAAGTGGATATTGATGAAAAAAAAGAAATTTTGAATGTGACACCATCTCGAAGCAGGTATCTTATAAGGTTTCTAGGAGATGCGAGAACTGCACAATGGGCTGTTCATGTCACACTTGAGTGGCCGGGCGAAGCACTCGCGTTATGAGGCTTCTTACTTAGCCCAACAATTCACTTCACTTAGCATTTTATATTTATAAAGTTTCTCAATTACCTAGTAGATAGCTCGCATTTTGTTGTTGGTTGGTAATAGGAGACTTTTAGTCGTAACTATAAAATGACTGCAAATGTAAGTATGACTAAAAAATATAAAATCCATTTTTTATACCTTCCTAAGTAGGCCTACGCGAAGTTTGCCGGTTCCTTTCCCGTAGAAACCTATTCTACATCTAGTATACAGAACATCCAGTCCTGAAGGCATTAGGTACCTACCTAATGCCTTCAGAACTGGATGTTCTTCAGTTTTGACGACTATGTATGTAGGTACATATTTTTTTAATATACTAATTCTAAAAGACGTACCTACATAATACCTACTTATATGGTTGTAAATACCTGACCCTTAATTTCTATTCAACCTATTTCCTAATTAAAAGTAGGTACCTAAATAGGTATCTACCTACCAAAAAAGAAACAAATTAGACCTATTTTCGTAGGTAGGTACGCTTTCCTACTGCCCAAAAATGTTGTTCTATTTTATTAAAGGTTGTAACTAGGACGAGTACAAATAAAATAAGTCAGTTATTTACGTCTGCATTTTAATTATTAGATATAAAGTCAAATAAAGCTGTTTGTTTATACTAAAGAGGCAAACTACAGGGCTGCAGAGCGCACATCAAATGGTGAGTTTTATGAGCGAAATGCGCCGGCGCAGGCGGCACTTTGAGCTGAAGGAGCGCCATCGCGTCCATATGTTTCCTCGAATTAACGTCTGTTTTCTACGAAGTAAACGACTGTCATAAAACACGCAAAGATTACTAGCTGCATCAACCATTATTGACTGCTTGTTTATAATAAAATGAGAACAAGCATGTTGTAAGGAAATAAATTAGATAGGATGTATGTGTAGTAACAATATACCTGAGTATCTACCTAACGTAATTTATGCCATAGCGGTCAATTTCCAGAAATACTACTTAGAGATACTTAGTTAAATATAGTGACGAAAGAGGAGATATGGAAAGGAACGAATGTATTCAAACACGGTTGTTCTTAAATATTAATTTCCTATCGTAATGCTATAGGACGACATTATGACAAAGACGTTCTACCGATTATGACCTAAGGAGCCGAAACGTGGTACGGCACGATACACTAACGGTACGGCTAGTCCACAAGTTAAAGGTCGCTCAGCGAGCTATGGAAAGGGTTCGAGCTCGGCGTCTCTCACTGCGGGATCGAAACCGAAATGAGGTGATCTGCCAGAGAACTAAAGTCGCTGGCATAGCTCACTGGATTAAATAAATATAAATATTAGACAACATCACATACATTGCTCCGATCCCAAAGTAAGTAGCTTAAGCACTTGTGTTATGGGTATCAGAACAACGAAGGTACCACAAATAAATACTTAAATACAAATATAAACACCCAGACACGGAACGAACACAAGTGTTCATCACACGAATGTTTGTCCCAGATGTTTGGTTCAGAAGGCAGGAGTCACTACCAATTGAGCCACCGAGCCAGTCAATAAGCTATGGCAGTGGGTTGGACACATCAGCCGCAGAACCGATAACCGTTAGGGTAAACGAGTTCTGAAGTGGAGACCGCGTATCGGCAAACGTACCTAATGTAGGACGCCCTCAGGCCAGGTGGAGTGACGATTTGCGCAGGACGGCTGGCAACTGGCCAGTGCTGGATGCGAGAAGCCCAGGATCGATTAAAGTGGCGAACATTAGGAGAGGCCTATGTCCAGCAGTGGACTGATATGGCTAAGCTTATATACAAGCTAAGTTCAAAAAACTTCGTTTCAGAAATAAATTTAACCTTCGCTTTCTTTTACCACATTACAATCAAGACTTAATAAAATTTGTTTTTATTCCTTTATTTCATAATTATTTGCGCATATAGGTACTCGTAATCTTGCGTGCGAAATGCCAGATTTTACAAACACAATCCCCTTCACAATTCCTCTGATGTCGTCGGTGTTTGCACAAACTATTAGGTACACGCACATACTCTATAATAATAAGTATCTCTTATTTACTAAGTACTAACTTGGTAAGTTCGTGAGGACAAAATAATTCACATTTATTAATTAGGTAATTTATCATGAAATTAATTTTACGCACGGATAAATAAATACGTGTCTTCCTGTCTAACTGCAGATACTTAGGTAAATAGTATTAATTCATTCTATGTCGGAAAAATATTTCAGAATTGTAAATTTTCAAACGTGGGTGTTGCGCGGACATGATATCGCTCAAATAACACGTCCCAAAATAAAAAGTCTATTTCAGTCGAACAATATCATTGGTCAACTTTTGTTAGTCCGCATAGCTTAAAGGACGCAAATTTCGATAGGTACTTAGAATTAGATTTAATTATAGAATATCTAATTAATAAATAAGTCTGCGACCTAAACCTATATCTATCTTTAATCAATAACCAATAATAAGGGGTTGTGCAGCAAAACAACAAAAAGCTAGTCATCATCATCATCAGCCCGTATCAGTCCACTGCTGCACATAGGCCTCTCCTAATGTTCGCCACCATGATCGATTTTGGGCCTCTCGCATCCAGCACTTGCCAGCCGTCCTGCGCAAATCGTCACTCCACCTGGCTTGAGGGCGTCCTACATTAGGTTTGCCAAAAGCTAGGCGAAGTAAAATTTATAACAAACTGACTATTGATGAGACTAATGATTTTAATAATTGAATAAAATACTGTTCGTCCAGGTATCTAAATAGTGGGAATAGAATTAGGAGCAATAATCCGGGGGCACGTGCAGATAATCCCGGCTAATTGAGGGCGGACGCAGATGATCCCGGGATCATCAGGTGCTCATCCCTACGCGCGCGCCCTACCCACGCTTACAATACCTACTGCACCCTACTAATCTTGATTTCAGAATTAATTGCTATGATGCATAGCTTCATAGCTTCCTATAGTACCCATTTAGTAGGTAACTACTCAAAAATGTTTCTCTAAATACGAAATCAATTCGTTGTTGGGATACCTACTTTAGTTACGGGATTTTGACACAGAAAGTAAACTACACCCCTCTGTGTTTGTACCAAAATTGTTCCAAATTATTTTAGTAATTTTAGGCAATCAAAATTAACATCCTTGCTAGGAGCACTGCGTAAAATAGCACACTGTATTCCGAAAACGGTCAAACCAATTATATACAACACTTTAGTCAAATCACACCTAGAATACCTAATAGAAATTTGGGGATCTGCTGCAAAATCTAATTTAAATTCTTTACAGAGAACTCAAAATAAAATAATTAAAGTGCTATTTCATTATCCATTCCGTACTGCTACAATACAATTATATAAAAAAACTAAAATATTTAATCTTCATCAAATGTACACTTACAACACATGCATCCTAATAAAAAAGATCTTAACTAAAACTATCAAATCAAATTTGGAATTGAATATAAAAATAAATAAACATAATCTGCGAAAACAAAACCAACTAACATTAATTACTCCTAGGACGAATTACGGTAAAAAAACTATATTTTTTGAGGGAGCACAACTATATAACAGCCTACCAGACAGCATTAAAGAATGTAAGAGCGTTGAAGCATTTAAGACAAAACTTAAGTCTTATATATCAGCGGGCACCGACGACTAATTTTATTTTATTTTTATATTTATAATGTATTATGTATTATCTCATTTTAAGTGAAATGTAAATTTCTTATGAGAATAAATTTCTTTAAACCTAAACCTAACAGAATATGTAACGGAGTCTTTTCGAGAATGTTTCAAGTGTAGAAATATACCTATTTCATAAGTAAAAGAACTACCAGCGTAGCATACCTACCTGCCATAATAGGACGCTTATTAATAGATAAAAGTTGCTACTCATTATCCCGGTATCCTGTATTTGTTAATACTTTATGTGCATCATGCATGCCTCTATGTGCTCTATAAATGCTTATATTAGTTTTATTACTGACTTAGCTGAGCTGTACGATCGACAATGTAGGTACTTACTACTTAATCGGTCTGTAGGTAGGTAGGTAAGTAGTGAGCAGGTGTATAGTAAGTATTCATACATACATAGGTACAAGAGGCAGCACATTTTTTCCCGACATTACATTAAATTATGGTCTGTTCAACATTTCAAATTATACGATTATAATTAAATATTAACTACGTGGAGAAGTGCTACTCTCTTCAACAGAGTGAGAGGGACACATCGCTGGGATCTAAATCGTAGACCAATGTGTACAAATTTAGATAAGCCATATCCATGGAATTACCTAACTAAGTATGTGCGTACAACAGTACTTATTACTTCCATGCTTTTATGACCTGCGCAAACGGCGGACTTTTTCCGCAGAAAAAACGTACTCAACGCACACGATGTGCAATTTTGTTGCTCGGAAATAAAATTTATTTATTTCTTCGGTTATTCGGGGACTTTTTGGAAGCGGTACTTGAACCTCTCGTTCATTTGAATTACTCGATACAGATATATGGGATATATAAGATAAAATCCCTCGTCTGTGCTAGCTTTTCCAAGTCCTATCTGTTTCCCAGTCCGACCCAGAATACATGTACTCGTTAAAATATCTTATCACTGAACAACCGATCTGTACGAACCATGGAACGTAGTACATACTTAATACTTCCATGGTACGAACTTCCTTATCATTGGCTGTATAGAGATATGAATCCCTCCGGGCATCCCGACCCTCCTCAGACAGAGTGCTCGTAGCGGACCACCGTCGGGTTTAGTGGGTATTCTCCGCTAAATAGGAGCCCCACATAATCCAGGTGTCCCGTACCCAGGGCCCTGGTGTATGCGTAAAAGCATTCCCGACGTAAAAAAAAACCGGCCAAGTGCGAGTCGGACTCTCGCACGTAGGGTTCCGTACCACTATACAGCTAAATAAATGTTTTTCTTTACGTTTTATTATATTGGAGTTAATTAAATTAAAACATTAGGTAATTTGACGTTTAAAAAAAAACTACTGGCTAGATTTCATTCAAACCAAATTTCGTTAGTAGTTTTCATAGTGATACACATGATATATTTTTTTCAGTTTTATCATGCCCATATTTTAGAAGTTACGGGGGGGGGACACTCATTTTACCACTTTGGAAGAGTCTCTCGCGCAAACTATTCAGTTTAGAAAGAAATGATGTTAGTAACCTCAACATCATTTTCAAATACCTATCCATAGATACCTCACACGTATAGGTTCGATGAAAAAAAATATTTTCAGTTTCAGTTCCATGTATGGGGAACCCCAAAAATTTTGGATTTTTTTCTGATTTTACTTTAAAATCTTAATGCGGTTCACAGAATACATCTACGTACCAAATTTCAATAATGTAGCTCTTATAGTTTCGGAATAAATTGGCTGTGACATACGGACGGACAGACAGACAGACAGACAGACAGACAGACAGACAGACAGACAGACAGACAGACAGACGGACAGACAGACAGACAGACAGACAGACAGACATGACGAATCTATAAGGGTCCCGTTTTTGCCATTTTGGCTACGGAACCCTAAAAACGCCGTAAAATATAAAACCTTGCTGCCACTTACTTGACAGACGTTAAAATAGAAATAGAACAGTGACATCCGGGCTTTAATAAATTGACATTTGGATTTGTCAATTGTCACTACCTACCGATCGATTAGTGATGGGCCAACTCGGAAAAAACAAAACTCGAGTCAACTCGAGTTAAACTCCACGTAACTCGGGTTGAACTCGAGTTACGTAACTCGAGTTAACTGGATGGACAAGTAAATGTTTTTTTTTAGTTTTCTCTAAATTATTCAGTCAGCTTGGCATAAATACTTTAAAAAATTGGAACAGACAAATTATATTTTTATCAGTTTCAATTCTTATTTTTTATATTATTTATTTATAATGTATTGGGAGAGTTAAAGTTATACCTACTAACTAAAGAAACAAAAAAAGTTATTGTTTGGAATAGAATCATTTATTTAAGAATTTTTGGCTCGAATTTTAATTAAAAATAATATTTACTTAGTTACTATGAATTAAACTTGCTTGCTTGTTTGTTATGAATATCAAACGAACGCAATGAACATAGTCTCACTCAAATGATCGGCAAACTTCGCTCCATGTTTCGAACTCGAGTTAGAGAGAATTCAACTCGAGTGGATTCGAGTTACTCCCAACTCGAGTTGACTCGAGTTAGGTACTCGAGTTAACCATCACTACGATCGATTGTTGGATTGGATTTATCATTTAAGTTTTGTTAGTAATAAATTATCTTAAATATCAGTCTTAGAATTCTTAAAAATGAGTGAAGAATCAAATAATAATGTTAAAGAAATCAGAGAACTTTACTCGATGTTTCATCAGGAGTACATAATTATGGCCGAATAGTGAGTCAAGTTTTACTTTATTGAAATAATTTCTTCTACCATATTTTATAAATAATAACATACACATACAATTATTATTTTTATTATCTAGCAATCTCTGTCATCTTTTACAGCCGTATGTTACAAACAGAAAATTTGCAAGGCATATATGTCATCCCTTCATATGAGAACTCCTTTTGTAAGTACAAAATACTTAAGAGTTGTTTTCATATTCTCAGACTTAATAAAATGTATACAATAACTGTATTTGCGGTTATTCATTTCCTTACTTTTATTTTGTTATAGTATTCAAAATGTGCCAGAATAATCTGTAGAGTATACCTATTATTAATTTACATCACTTTACAACTTTGTTGTAAACTTTTGTTATGTTTTCAGTATGGTTTGGTGTCATCTTTGTTAGAGCTGGACATTATGAAGGCGGCGTTTTTAGATTCACAATCACATTGCCTGAAAAATTTCCTGATGATGAAGTGCCTGTAAGTATTTCAAAAAGAGCTTATAATTATAGTTACCTATATTTCGTTGATTACTATGTATAAATATATGCTTATCTTTATTTAATTTCAGGTATTAACTTTCAGTCCTAGTATCTATCATCCAGCTATTGATGCTAATACAGGTGTCCTGAATCTAACTGAAGTATTTCCACAATGGGATCGTAAAAGAAATCATATCTGGCAAATATTAAAATACCTGCATTGGATATTTCACAATCTAAATATGAAAGTTCCATCAAATAATGAAGCTTCAGTTGTGTAAGTATCATAAATTTTTTTAGACAACATACTCCATCATTATTTGAAATACACTGTTTCACTTAAATTAGGTAAAATGATTTAAAATTAAAATGTTAAAATCTTTATTATTATTTTTTATATTCTTAAGCCACCAAAGTGGTTTTGAATGAACTATGTTAATAAGTCTGGGTGACCTAATAATGCCTTTCACCTCATTTCAGCTATAAAACAAATCGAAAACTTTTTATGGACAAAGTTAGAGAATGTGTGGTATCCAGCATTGATCATATTTATGATGAGCCACCCACAGAAGATAAACACTATATAACTTTTAAACCATATGATCCTGAAGTGCATGACACTGCAAAAAATATTATGTTGAAACCACTACAGCCAAATGAAGGGTCACATCAAGGAATTTCCTGGGTTCAACCAGGATCATACCAACCATTTACCAAAGAAGAAACTACATGAGGTTCATCATTTATCTTATTTATATATTCAACTCCTTCAACAACCCCCTCAGATAATAAGAATAATTATCTATATATACAATAAATTGCCATATTATGTAACTGTGATAAATATTAAAACAAGTTGGCCTTAAAGATTATCTCTTCTATAAGAATAAATAATTATGAAAATGTTATTACATCAAATAATTTCAACATTTTAAAATTATATAATTAAAAGCATAACATAATATAAATATGTACTTTATAATAATAATTCACATTTTGTTGATTTTTTTTAAGTAAGTAATATAAATTAACATATGTTAATCTGGTTTGGATTTTATTGACACATTAAATTTTTCCAATGTATCTTGAAACCATTCTTGGTCCAAAACAAATTTTTGGTCTTTCCATGTAAAATGTGTGGGAGGTTGTGCTTCTCCGTTGTGAAACTCGAAGTGTTTACTTAATTCAATAGCTAGTTTTGATCGGACTAACCCAATGCCTCCAAATTTATCTTCAGCTGGATGATAAACTCTACCTGTACTTGGTAGCATGTAAATTTTGTTAGGATGAAATTTATATGTTAACAGGTCACCAGCATAGCCATATGTAAATAGATCTATATTGTTTGTTTCTGTTTTAATATGGGTATAAACAATTGGGACATCATCACATCTTATGAAATTACGCTCTCTTCCACACAGAGATATGTAAGGAAAATCATTATTGTATCTTCCAGTTTTATTCAGTCTTATTCTCTTAAAAAAAAATTCAAGGAACTTTTTTTCCTTGAAGCAGGATGTAAAGTTTTTCATTTTTGAATCATCTAAAAATAGCTGGAAAGAACAGAGGACTTATAAACAAATTGTTCTTTAGAAAATCATGTTGATAAATTAAAATATACACACATTTCAAAATTCTTACCATACCCTGATGATCAATATAATAGAAATATTCTCTAATTTTTGGTTCTGGTTCTTGACCTTGTACATATTTAACATTTCGGTACTGCTGCGTAACACGTTGAAACGGTATTGCAAGTAATCTTGTACTCGAAATAGAAGAAATCATTCTTCTTTTTCTAAAATAAGATTGCACTGATTTGGTTTTGTACTTTGCCTCCTATCGATCGATACAAAAATGTATCAAAATCAAATGGTCAAAACATTTGTGATACCACTGTCAATGCTTCAAATTACCCGAAAAAAATTATTAATGAAAATGTTTAGCTGGTAGGAAAAATAATAATAAATAACACACAACATCACATACATTGCTCCGATCCTAAAGTAAGTAGCTTAAGCACTTGTGTTATGGGTATCAGAACAACGAAGGTACTACAAATATATACTTATATAAATACAAATATAAACATCCAGACACGGAACAAACACAAATTTTTATCACACGAATGTTTGTCCCGAGTGGGAATCGAACCCACGACTCTTGGTTCAGAAGGCACTGGGGTCACTACCAATTGAGCCACCGAGCCTGTCAACTACTCCCTCAACATAATAGTGCAACATTGAACACACATCCGAAATCCGTTAGTTCCGTATCGGAAGTGTAGTTTTTACGAGAAATAAACGTAACTACCGCGCTTGCGTGTTTGCTAAATTTTCCAGAAAACCATATAAGGGCCAAGTAGCACAAGTAAAAAACGTGGGAGACATTTTCATACAAGTTGAGTAAATACGCAAACGCGATAGTTACGTTTATTTCTTGCAAAAACTTACACTACGGCTACCTACCGCTTCAGATCCTTATTTAATGACTATCCTTGTCGGACTGTACAAGAATATTTTGGCGCGTCAACCTTGTTGGTCCAATGTGATAGATATAATATCTGAACATGGTATATTAGGTTAGGTGACGGATAATCAGCCTATACCACCTTAATACAAATTTAATGGCAATCACATAAATACTGCCGACCAAATTTAATTGAACACAAATATCTAGAAGCACACATACCGAAGCTTATCTCTTTTTAATTTACCTGGGCTATACCATGTTAGTTCCATATTACAAGTCTAGGTGGAGTTTATATTCGTTGATTATAGTTAGTATCTGTCTTGTATACAATAACAGGGATTAAATTGCCTTTCAAATTCAGTAACATATTTTTTTGCGACGTTTCGATAACACCGTACCTACAGCTAGTGTAGTTTTTTTTACATTTAAGGTCCCTTCATTAAATTAACTTAACGCTACTTTTATTTTAGTCGAATTTCATTTCTTCGCGAGAGAATGTATTTTTGCATATAATTTGTGTACCATGTCTTTTTAAAATCATTTGTCCACCATTTTTTATATTTACTGATTTTAAAGCGTAAAACCTCTTTTGACAGCCAAGATTGTCTCTCTATTTCAGTACCTATACTACAAAGTACTCTGTGGAGAAAACCTCAATAGGAAATTGCCATGGTTGGTCTAGGACTAGAACAAAATCTAAATGGACTATCTATTGTGTGAGTTTATTATTTGGGTAACGATTTTAAGGGTAGTTTGGTATGTGGCAGTCTGTAGGTACCTAGTTTTTAGGGAGATCTTCCTAATATTAGCAACACCACAACAGATGACAGCTTCGTACAGCTGATCTGAGTTGACAGTAAATCAAATTATTTTAACGTTTCAAAATATGTCAACAGCAACCGTGGCCAAAGTAGATAGGTATTCAGCTGCTATAAATCTACTTTGTGACATAAAAAAGTAAAAGAAAGTAGGTACATTCATTTTCATTGCATTGACTGCCAGTCAAATCTTTCAGTATTTATTTATAAATTCGTAGGTAGTAACAATTTACATCCGTGCAAGTCGACTAAATTAAAATTTTCGTATACCTGCTAAGTAAAACATTATCAGATGAAGTTATAAATTTATATTTGTTACTACGAAATTTAACAGTTGCCCACACACATTTGGAATGGGTTCATATTAAATAAAAAACAATGGAATCTATTCGGCGATCATGGAAGTTGCGTACGTATCTCAAATAAAACTTTTCTCGTTTCAATAGTAATCGTGCCCTATCACAATTTTCATTTATTTACAGAGGAGTTTGTTGCCCACAAGGCAAACGTAAATTGCTTGGCAATGGGACACAAGTCAAACCAGGTTTTGGCTACTGGTGGTGATGACAAGAAGGTCAATTTATGGGCCATTGGCCGACAAAGCTGTTTAATGGTTGGTATCATTATGACACATCGTTCTCAACTCGAATTATCAGTTTATTGGTTTTTAATTCTTAAGTTATGCACTGTAACAAACTTTTCAGAGTTTGAGTGGGCACACTACACCAGTTGAGTGTGTGTGCTTTGGACATTCTGAGGATCTCGTTTGTGCTGGCTCACAAACAGGTGCATTGAAGATTTGGGATTTAGAAGCTGCTAAACTTTTAAGAACCTTTACTGGACATAAAGGCGCTATAAAATGCATGGACTTCCACCCTTATGGTGATTATTTGACGACAGGCTCTTGTGACAGTAATATCAAGTTATGGGATACTAGAAAAAGAGGTTGCATTGTAACTTATTCTAGCCACCGTCTGGCTGTTAATAGTTTACAATTCAGTCCAGATGGGCAGTGGATTGCCTCTGCCTGTGAAGATGGTAAGTGTAAATATATATTATGTGCATATATTTACTTACAGCTAAGTATGTTGTCATTTACAATATCAATTGTATTTTTTAGGTTTGGTCAAAGTGTGGGATGTCCGTGTAGGCAAGGTTTTGCAAGAATTCATGGAACACACTGCATCAGTGACATGTGTGAAATTCCATCCTCATGAATTCCTACTTGCAAGTTGTGGAACGGACAGAACTGTAAACTTTTGGGATATGGAGAAATTCCAATTGGTTTCTAAATTTGAGAAGGAAAATACATCTGTTAGGTATAATAACATATTTCTTTATTTACTATTACTTTCTATTTTTATTAGTTAAATACTGATTACACAATCTATGTTCCATTTATATTCATCGTAACAACATTCTATTATGTTAAATTAAATGCGAAGTTGGCATCATGTTGTTCCTTTAAGATGAATTGTAATTTAATAGGCAGATGCTGTTTAGTGAAGATGGAACCACTTTGCTCGGCTGTGGCAATGATGGTCTACATGTAGTGGGTTGGGAGCCTGCAAGAGTTTTAGATACTGTGCATGGACACTGGGGCCATATACATGATATTACTGTAGCGCAAACACAACTGGTAAGCATCAATTTGCAACATTTATTTATTTTGGACCAAACATGAATTCATTTAAATCCAAATGGTAATAACCCTTTTCTAATATCTTTCCAGATTGCTGGTTCTTTCCATTCAACTTATGTTGTTTTATCAGTGGTTGATTTAAATAAAGTTCATCCATTTGGAGGGCCTCCCCCTATGGTGCCTACTGTAGTACGAGATCTATCTCCATTTCAAAAAGGACATTCTGTGAGGAAGAGCTTTTCCAAAGAAAAACCACCTAAAGAAGGTAATGTTGTAACATTGTAAAAAAACGAATAGCTACCTTAGTTTATATACCTATGTTAGATTACAGGAACAACCCTACAGGTACATTTACTATACATCACTCTATGACAGATTTACCTTTGCCTAATCTATGATCAAAGTGCTTTATATTCTATAATAAATGTAAAAATAACTTAACATGTTATATTTCATGAAGTGATTAAAGAGACATTGTAATTGCTTTTTGAATGTTAGAATTACATAATATTATGTATATTATTTCAGTGATGCATAGACCCACACTTCTGGATGAAAAGACAGCTGAAGAATCAACATCAGGGACTGAAGCTGATGAGGATTCAGGTGCCGTTATACCTAATATTAATGACTACACTGAAATTTTTCGTCCTTCTCGATCATGTAAGTTGAATGAAATATACCTGAAATTAAAGTCAACCTCAGAATATTACAGACACCCGACAATAACAAATTACACGATAATTAATAAAGTAACATAATAAATTACAATAAATATGATTTAAAAACTTTACTTTCTTAAAACAATACCAGACAATTTACTTTCTAAAAAATTCCATTTATAGTAAGTAACTTATAAAGTAATAATTTCCAATTCACAGTAACGCGTACGCCTCCACCGGCTACCAGTTTATCGTCAGAAGATTATTCCTTACCAAGTAATTAACTTATTATATGACAATCTATTACTACTACCATAATACATATAATGCTACAATTAATAACCATTAATATTTGTAGGTTTAAAAAAGCTACTGCTTTAAGCAAATTGGTAATAGTGTGTAAATCAGGGGTTAATAACATAAAACACTTTGAATATGTATGAAAAAATTTAAGTAACAAATGCATTCTTATATTTTATCCTAATCTTACAGCCTTAATAATTTTGTACTGTAATAAATTTTATATTTACTAACCCATAATGTAATGTGTATCAAAATCCGGCTAGTAGATCTTGCATGAAGGAATAACTAATATCTATCCAACATCACAAACGCAAAATAATTGAATAGGTAAGGTGTGTGTTGTTTGATTGGAGTCATGAAAGATTTACTTTTCAGCACAAGAATCCACAGCGAAATTAGAGAGTGGTATCAGTACGTCGTTACGAGACCTGATGATGGACGAGCCGCCGGCCCTGCCGCGGCCGCTGCCGCAGCCGTCGCCGCCGCAGCGGCAGCGCTCCGACCACTATTCGCGGATACCCACTTCTACCAAGGAACACTACACCGCACTGGACAAGAAAGCGGAAATATTTACCAGTAGGTATCCTATCGTTGATATGTATTTCGTATGTTTAAATAAATTCAGCCCACCCCACGCAAAATAGGCGCGCAGACGTCAAGTTTCGGAAAACGGCCCGTTTCAAACTAATTATCGTTGGTGAATCCTTCGAGACATGATGGTTATCCTTTCGGAAATGTGAGCCTCGGATTGGAAAAACTGATTAATTCACAACTAACAAATGCATAAAATCTTTATTAACAAAAATCCATAAATATAAATTAACGAAAATCCAGTTTATCAGTGAAGTTCATAACTGCATTTAACAATTTTATGAGATACTTTATGACATATTGTTATTAAAGCCAATTCACACCAACCTGGTCTCTTCTCCAAACTGAGGTTATCTATAATTTCTAACTCTTATATGATGACTAGATAGACCATATGATGACTGTCTCTCAGAACACCCAGACCCGAGACAATTTAGAAAAGTTACTTTCCTAAATTTTATTTGTTCGGATCGTCCGTTTCACGCTCTAACCATTGCGCCACCGAGGCTGGGCTATCATTGTAAACGAAAATTATGACCTTTTATCGCTTAACAACATAATTTCTAATAATCTGCTTTTTGCCTTACCAGGGGTGATGGACGGTGCTAAAGAGGATAACTCGTACGCATCGACGCAAGCTCCCATCATAAGAGATTACGCCGCGAGTCCACTCTCAGCCAACACACTGAACAGACATAATTCTTATAAAGAAACAAAGTCTACTACTGAAATGTGTGAGTCTATTCATTCGATTGGATTGCACATTGCGCCAATATAAATTTTACGCAATATATGTGTCCATTTATTCATTCATTAAATACTTTACTTAATGTTGATGTATAATCTCATAATAAACTAGGTTTATCTAACACCTACCATACATGTCAGTAGGTATCTATTAAAAAAACATATTATTAAATATTTCAAATATTTGTGCTAATGAGTTTTATTATTTTCAGCCAATAGTAATCTACGACAAAGTAATAGTGAAATATCTTTAAGCCCACCGTCATTAGGGCCAAGATCGCTGTCGTTCACAAGAACTAATGAAACTACAAGGTATGATATAATTAATATTATTTTGAGTTGTGTCACACACTGTTTACGTTTTGGTGGTGTGACAATTTTATGTCTTATGCATTTTCCATATTAGAGGAAGAGAATACTGTCGCAGCGATAACACCAGTCCCCTGTGCGCGTGTACCACCGCGGTTACAGATGAGGTCTTGTGCAGAAGAGCTAATTTGGCTGCAAATTCCTGCGTATATTCGCTTTAATCTCGATAGATTGCCGATTGCCTCCTATGCTAAAGTTGGTCGCTGACGTTAATAAAGTGTACGAAAATGCACTAGTTCTAGGAAGTACCGCAATGCAACACTGTCGTCGGCGGCAGTTGCAGCGTTTTACTGTGGTGCTTCATAAAACTAGTGTATAAATTCGTACACTCGACTGAAGTCCGGAACGGACGTCGGCGTGGAAGGAAGTCAAGCCTGTCATGATGCATTTGCAGGCGGAGAGTGGAGGCCGTGGTCCGGGACAGCCTGCCGCCGCCGCGCGTGGAGCCGCCCGAGCGAGAGCCGGAGCCCGAGTTCATTCCCTTTGCGACCGACCGCCCCGTCGGACTAGACCTTGATGAATTCCTGCCGGTAAGATTACGTTTTAATAAAATTTTCATTGATTAAGTTTTAAGAAAGTTGTGCAAAGTAGCTTCATCTAGGTATCACCATAAACTAGGCGCTAAGGCCTTAAACCCGTATTCACAAACGTTACGGTAAACATTTAGTATGCGACGCGCGGACGCACAGATACCCCAAAATCTATTCATAGGCAACACTTGAGTCATCATCATGAGCCTACTGCAGTCCACTGCAGGCCTCTCCAGTTGTTCGCCACTTAGGGCAAATATCTGGAGGATATACCCTTATGGTCGCCATTGTAAATGCCTTACTTCGCATAGTGTTGTTAGTTTTTTAAGTAGGTAAGTTTATCATTGGTCCCATAGTACAAGCTTCGGCTTAGTTTGGGGTTAGATGGCGATGTATGGCCTAGCGTGGCAAGCCTTGAGTTATTTTCTTTACAACTAGCGACCCGCCCTCTCTACGCTTTGGGTATTGCATTATGCATAAACATTCCTCTTGAATCACTATCTATTAAAAAACCGCTTCAAAATCCGTTGCGTAGTTTAAGAGCCCCCACAAACCATAGACTTTAAATCGGCCAATAGTTTGGTCGGGCTCATAATCAGTATGAAGATGTATGCAAGTCCGCATACTACAACGATTTGCTATCGGCTAATCTTCATGCTGATTGTGAGTCCGACCCAACTATCGGTTGATTTAAAGTCTGTGGTTTGCAGGGTTTCTTAAAGATCTAAGCGCACATACATATTTTACCACCGCACTACTCGACACCGCGGCAGGTCCATCCATACCATTGAATCTTTTCCATCTAGAACTAAGTTTCCAACGTTAGTTCTTTCCGCGTACCTGTAAGCTCTGGAATGAGCTCCCAGCCGCGGTGTTTCCCGATTGCTACGACTTGTCCTTCTTCAAACGTTGACTGGCTCGGTGGCTCAGTTGGTAGTGACCCCTGCCTTCTGAACCAAGGGTCGTGGGTTCGATTCCCACCCGGGACAAACATTCGTGTGATGAATACTTGTGTTTGTTCCGTGTCTGGGTGTTTATAATTTGTATTTAAGTATTTATTTGTGGTACCTTCGTTGTTCTGATACCCATAACACAAGTGCTTTAGCTACTTACTTTGGGATCAGAGCAATGTATGTGATGTTGTCTGATAATAATAATAATAAAAAAAAAATTGGTCTAAAGAGAACTCTTTCCTCACGGTAGGCAGCGGCCAAGCTGTGCCCCAGTCATTGCAGAGTCTATGAGCGGCGGTAACCGTTTAACATCAGATGGGCCGCTTACTCGTCTGCCACCTACAGTGTAATGTAGTATGTATGTGTGTGTGTGTTGTGGCGGGCCAGCGCGGCGGCGGCGCGGGGCGCGGGCGGCTGGCGCGCGGCGGCGGCGCGGAGCCCAGCGAGCAGGAGGTGCTGGGCGTCATGATGCGCGGACACGACTCCATGATGGCCGTGCTCACCGCCCGCCAGCGCGCCTTGCAGGTAACGCACTATTAACTGTAATATGTCTTGCCCTCTCCGCACCAGGGCCCCTACCACCAAAATCGGAAACGATCGTTCATTAAATGGATCGCGTACTTTTCCATACATACATACATCCAGGGCCGTCTTAAGTATATTCGGCGCCGGGGTACCGGGCTCAACCTGCGCCCTCGTGGGGGGGAAGGTATCCCCCGGGGACCTGCGCCGCGCCGCCCAGCAGGCGCCCCTGGGCGCCCTGCGCCCGGGTGCGCCGCACCCCTTGCACCCTCTGGTAGAGACGGCCCTGCATACATCTAGATAGATGGGAGGGATTTATTTTGCAAAAGTAATAAATACTTTTTATTAGAAGTCTTAACCTATAGAGAAGTCAATTCTGTACATGAAATATATTTTCAAAATATCGGGGGGTGATTAGTGATCGATACGGATGCCAAAAATGCAATCTGTAAACTTTTTGTCTGTCTGCCTGTATGTTCGTTATAGAAAAAAAAACTACTGGACGAATTTTAACGAAACTTGGTACGATTATTCTTCATACTCCCTTCAGAGTCCCTGCAACTTGCTGCACACTGGCGACACAGAGGGTTTAGTGGGTATGCCCTCTCATTTTGGGAGGTGTGAGTCCCACACACAGACTCCATTTAATGCATTCCAATCTAAAAAAAGATGTATATTTGACCACATATTTTCCCCTTTTCTAAGAAAAAAATTTTTGAACAATTGCTAAACTTGGCTTTCTGACTATTAATTTGATTCTTCACATATCATTGAACTTAGAATGCGATTTTAGTATGTACTTAATATTAAAATATTTTAGACTCGAATTTTCTGCTTATTGGTTGTTTTTTTCACATTTAGTCGTCGTATATGTACTAACTTATTTTGATTTGTTTTGGGTTGAGTCATCTTAGTATTATAAGTGTCTGATAGCAAACCAACATTGTAGCAGACAACCTTCATACTTGTTCCTTATTAGCCTTGTGGGTAGGGAATGCCTATGTGGCTTAAATTCAAATTTTGTACTCTATTGTAATAAAGATTAAATGAAAACTCATTTCAGATATTCCATTCCGTAAGAATAAACAAAAGTCTGAAGTCTGCATTAGAATCGATAATTGCCCTGGAAGACACTTCAGTAATTTTGGATATCCTTAATGTAATGGCACATAAACCGTAAGTATATAATAAATCATATTATATTCTTTGTTATTTTATAAAATAAATATAGCTTTAATAATGTATTCGATGTTGTTTCAGATCCTTGTGGAATTTAGACATCTGTTTACTAATGTTGCCCAAGATATATGAACTTCTACAGAGCAAATATGAATCGTAAGTTTATTCTCACATCAGTTATGTAATTTTTTATTTAAAAAATTAAGCTAATTTAATTATTATCATAATGATTCAAGTTTTAATGGTCTCTATTAATAAGGTAAATAAAAGATACCTAAAGGTCAAAATCCCATTTGATATTGACCTTTTAGAAATGCAATCTCCGAGCTCTGAGCTATGTTTTGACTAAAACCAACAGATAGTAAACCCTTCTTTCGAAAGCATAAAATTCTAACATTTCCGTCTTTATACATATTAGAGGTAGTACTGTATGCAAAAGCAAATCCACAACTATTCCCAATAATATCCAATGTAGCAGGAATCGACGCGACAACATAAGATTATGTGTGCCTGCCTTAAAGACGGCACTCATGAATAAGAGTATTTTATGTATGGTACCTAGAATTTTTAACACTCCCCCTCAGGGCTTGGTAACGTTACCAATTTAACATTATAATAGCGGTAAGTAACGGTAATTTATAATGTTACTTTTTTTACCGGTAAAATAATTACCGGTAAGTCGGTAGCGATACTAAATTTTAACGGTAAATTATAACGGTAATTTTTACCGGAACGAAAACTTAACGTTAAGTTTCAGGTATCGATACTGCAATATAACGTTAAAAGTATCGATACCTGCTTTAGTTACCGGTAAAAGTAACGATACTTATTACGCTACTTTGCTGCGTTGCCGCTCCGCACGGTTACCTATAGCAGAGTGGCAACTTCGCGACACGAGACGCATGAGACCATGTTGGGTGGGAGCGATAGAGACAGAGAATGAATTTAATCCAAAATTAAGTAAGTAACGTTTGAACGTTTACCGATACTTTTTACCGATACCATCATGAAGGTAGCGGTAATTTTTAACGTTAAAAATTACCGCTACTTTAGGTATCGCTACTTAAAAAAGTATCGATACCTCGGCGAGGCAAAAGTAACGTTACCATATTTTTACCGGTATTCCAAGCCCTGCTCCCCCTGACATTGCGAAAATTTTAAGCGAATTTAAATGTAAAATGAAACAAATACTAATCAACAATTGTTTTATAATTTTTTTTCTGTGTTTTTATCTGCAATATTGACATATTTTATGTGACAAAAATATTGCATGAATGATATTATTATGTGTACCTAGTCTGACTTTATATAATTTGTACACCTTAAAGGTACGACATGTTGAAACCTGTATTATTGACCTGACATTTACCTATGTACACATGTTTCGAACAAATAAATTATCTTTATCTGACTAAATATTATGACCACTGACCGAGGTCCACCCGATCAGCCCATAAACCCTTTTTATTGCGCTTTTATTATTTGTTTTGTATTCTAATACAAAAAATATGAATGTTCAGATACATGCAGTGCGGCTGCAACGCGCTAAGACTGATCGTGCGCAACTTCTCGTCGGTGGTGCGCGCCAACGTGGGCGCGCCCGTGCGCACGCTGGGCGTGGACATCCCGCGCGAGGAGCGCTACGCCAAGTGCGCGCAGATACACCGGCTGCTGCTGGACGTGCGCGCCTTCCTGCTCAAGCGGCAGACGCTGCAGGGCCGCCTGGGCGCCGCCTTCCGCGACCTGCACACGCTCATGCAGCAGGGCCTCGACTGACCGCGCCCCTCCCCGTCCCGTCCGACCCCTTCCAGTGGGACTAACCATAATGCCTTCCGAATAATTTCTCTCGGAAACGAAACGGTGTCGTTCATTCGAGCGTTCGATCCGAATCGCACGATTTCGACAACTACGGCGCTGTCGCAGTTTTCTACGCGAGCTGTCAAATTTGAATAAATAAGCCGGGAAGTTTCCGAATTCGAACATTTTGAATATCCACACAGGACAAATAGACGTAGTGCAATATGTGAGCTGTTAATATTAGTCGTTTAAAATATGTGATTTCATTAGATAAATTTAAAACATTGTTTTTGGAGGGTTTAAAGTTTTCTTCTGTTTTAGTCAACGATATTTGAAGAGAAGCTGCCATCATCATTGAAATAGTTTTACAGACATTATGTTTGTAACAATTTAAATTTATAATACATTCCTACTCTTTGAATCGCAATTTTTTTTATTAAAACATTTACTTGAAAATATCAATTAGTATTTGAGGAATTGATATGTATTAAAGATACTGATTATAATTGATTAATTGTAAACAAAAATGTTAAATTAAAATATTGTGTAAAGTTTACTAAAATTCCTTTGAACAAAACCTCACGTCCATAGTAAACATATTAAAAATGCTTACTGTATGAATAAATCATTAATCAATAAAATTCTCATTTCATCATAAATTCAGTCATTGTAAAATATTCATTCGGCTTTATTAGTAGTTAGGTAATTTATTATTTATATGTAATATGAGTAAAATCTATCGAAATAACCACTGTTCAATATTTATTATGTGCCTTACACATTCTTTATGTAACTAACTAAGTAATGGATGGAAGTATTAGAGAAACTTGTACGTTGATTGAAGCTATTTATATGTTGAATGGTAACTGTAACAAATTATTGTATTTTTAACCACCATAACAAAGTTGAAGTTCTCAGTACAACTTTCAGTTACCTCTGTCTTCAACTTTCCAACAGCCCCTCTACTTATGCACACATACTGAAAAGACTACTTAATATAATCCATTATTAGATTTTAAAAAATGCAAAAGAGCCTGGGAGCTAACACTACTGTAAGCTAACTCATGTTAGTATGTAACTAAATAGTTAAGTAAGTAACCTATCTATTTCAATAACCAAGATGTAGGTATTAATATAATTTTTTTATTAGGTACCCATTATTCCGGACATGTAGTTTTAAAATAAGACTTCTCGAACATATTTCGCAGATCTATATGTATAGGGATGTCAAGTCAATATATTATAATTGTATTTTTTGTAACATGAACATGTAATAAAATTCCTATAAATTAAGTATTTTTTTATTTATTGTTGAGTATGTAGTACCTACGTCTATATTTATTTATATTCTCCTGACTGAATTTTCTGCTACAATAACCAATTACCAAGGAGACAAACCAAGAATGCAGAATATGTAAAGTGTAGGTACAAACACCAACATGACTGGAAAGAGATTAATAGGCCTATTATGGCTAAAAATTTTAATTAGTCCATCTTTTAGCTTATTCAAAAATAAAAGACACGTATTTTTATTTTTTCATTCAAATAAACAATAGCAAAGATACAAGGCATCAAAAGTTAGGAGTCTTTGACGTCACTCGCTCCCGTAAAAATGCCTCACCGAGTGACGTCACGCGTAATTTCAACGGGCTTATAACTTTGTAATTTTTAGTCTAATTTACAAATAAAAAAATACGTGTATTTTATTTTTGAATAGACTAATTAAAATTTTTAGCCATAATAGCCTATTAGTCTACTGGGATGAGGGGAAGATCGAAAAGGGAACTAATGAGGAATATCAGGAGCAAGAGGCAGCTATTGAGAAATTTCTTGACAGAAAAACAACTTGGTTATTATAAAGATTCTATGACCATCTTTGGTTTCAATACTATTTTATTTTATTGCCCTAAATGACATCTGGGATACTAGACATTGCATGAAAATCTAGGAAATAAAATGAATGATTGGGAAATATTACTTTATTATGAAAAAGTATTGTTTTGATGGTCATCAGTGATGCCATTGCAGTTTTTATGTTACATAGTAAACTGCAATATTTGTAATAAAATAAAGTGAAGATTGAGTAGACACAACAATCTAATACATTATCTAAATACATAATTCTATCTAGTATAGTGTATAAAAAAACCTAAGGGGCGTCAAATGAGGTGATAGAGATGATCAACCAGCATGGTTTTGTCAATATGTTTTGGTAACTTCAATTACATTACAATAATCATGCACATGAAATAAATTTGTAAGTTTCAAACTGACACTTAAGTAATATTTGAAAATGTGAAATGTGCAATTTCAACAAACTAAAAAGATTTATTGTATGTATTATATAATGGAGTTGAAGTTAAATAATAAAAGGCAGAATCTAGAAGTTTTCTAAGTGTATAGATTCTATAATTGATAAATAAAATTTGTGTCTTGAATATATTCCAATACATTTAAAACTTGTATTACATTACATATTGAATGTTTCTGCTATCACTTGAAACATTTTAATGACAATAAATGAGCCAAAAGTCATTACTTCTAATGAGAAATTTACATTTATGAAGTAATGATTCTGACCAATGCCTTGAGGCAATGTGTTGACACAATAATATTCACTGTATAACAATGGCTACACCAATTTTCTTTTCTTAGTTGCAGGATGTTTACTTGGAGTGTTGTTATAAGATTTTTTCCTTTTGTTAAAAGCTTCCATTTTTTTAGCTAGAATTTCATCTGAAACATCTTTTTGCATATCACCATCGGGACTTGTGGCTTTGGTATCCTGTTCCATGAGACGTTCTATTTCTGGGTTCATACCTTTGAAAGATAATCTGCCTTCAAGTAAGTCCTCACAGTATATATAGCTCGATTCTGATATAAAATTCCCTGAAGCATGTCGCATTTCATTTGTAATAATATTAGAGTATAAACTATCATGATCTTGGGTATTTTCTAATTCTTTTTCGATCCTCTCTTTGGTTTTTCTCATAAACTTCATATCCAATACGGATTTCGGCAAATGGGGTTTCTTCGTAGTCATTTTATAAAATATTACTTATTTTAAGGATTTAACCCGAATTTATTTGTAAAACGTTGATTACTAAAACACGTTTTTCTTTGATCAACAACACAATGAACGAACGTAATACACCACACAACACAACGAAGGACGTTCGTGCATGGCGTGACTTTTGTTTTTTTTTTTGTGTGAGCTTAACGGCTTTGGAGTTGATCCATACAGCCTAGCGTGGCGTGACTGAGACTGATGATGACAGTTGACATTTTTTCAGTGTTGCCAGTGTCATGTCAAAAATTATCAAAAATTTTCAAAAAAGTAACCTTTTTGAAAAAAAGGAACCTTCATTGTGGGGGGGGGGGGGCATAAAAAGAGCGTTCAGGATGATCTCACTCCACCTGATGGTAAGCGGTCGTGAGGTCCAAATGTTAGGTCGATAGGCACAATAGGGCATACCCACAGCGCCTGTCGCACTCACCCTGAAGGCCCACTGTGATACCGTTTCACGCCCGCCAAAGAACCCAGGGTTGTAAGAGGAAGGAAACACATGAGCTGGAAGGGCATTCCATGATTTAATGGCACGGGGCAGGAACGAGGAACTGAACCTCTTGGTGCGCGCTACTATTGCCTGTATGGTATGCGGATGACAACGCTGTCCAGCACGTGTTTTTCGGGAGAGGATGAGATTAGTTGGAATAACTCTTCGGAGCATTCCCCATTGTAGAGACGATAGAGAACACTAAGACTGGCAATGTCTCTACGTAGTTGAAGAGGTT
The DNA here is from genome assembly GCA_031163375.1 of Conogethes punctiferalis. Lineage (NCBI taxonomy): Eukaryota > Metazoa > Arthropoda > Insecta > Lepidoptera > Crambidae > Conogethes > Conogethes punctiferalis. The sequence continues at coordinate 10,407,136 of CM062080.1, forward strand.
CTAGGGTCTTGAGTTTTTTTTTATAGTCTTCTTCTTCTTCTCAGCATTTTTGCGTCCACTGCTGAACATATGCCTCCTTTCTGGAATTCCAGAGCGTTCTAGATGCGGCGTCTCTGGTCCAGGTCGGCCCTGCCGTCTTTTTTATGTCGCCCGACCATCTAGCTGCAGGTCTTCCGACGCTTCGACTTCCTTCTCAGGGTAGCCAGTGTAGGACCCGGTGGCTCCACCTGTTATCGTCCCTGCGGCAGATGTGTCCGGTCTATTGCCATTTCAGTTTCGCAATACGCTCACCTATGTCGATGACCTTAGTGCATTGGCGTATGTGCTCGTTCCGGACTCTATCCCGCAGGGAGACTCCTAGCATGGCTCTTTCCATGGCTCTTTGCGTTACTTTTAGTTTATGTATCGCCCCAGTTGTCAGTGTCCACGTCTCACAAGCGTATGTCATAACTGGAAGTATGCATTGATTGAATACTCTTATCTTCAGAGTTTGAGGGATTTTAGAGTTCAGCACATCTTTCAGCTTCCCATACGCTGCCCAGCCAAGCTGTATACGCCTATCTATTTCGACATCTAGAGAGTCTTTGCCAATTTTTTTATAGTAGCTCGACATAATGGCTTCCCTACGCCTGATGGAAAGCGAAAGAGAAGCCCAAGTCGCTGTGACAACTGGCAAGTAACTGGTCAGTTACCCGTCAGTTGCCATTGCCATGCCGGCTCAACCCTAACCCCCCACGAGCTCCGGAAACCCTACTCACCGGCAGAAACACGACCCGGAGGTCATTTGGCTGCGGTATTCTATAGAGTCACCTCTTGATCCCCAACAATACGGATAGCACGTCGCTGCAACCTGTCGAGAGCCTCCAATAGGTACTTTGCAGAACCATCCCAGAGATAAATAGTAATAATAAATAACCCAAGACATGCCACGCTGGGCCACACAGCGCTACCTAGCCCCAAACTAAGCCGAAGCTTGTACTATGGGTACTAGACAACTGATAAACTTACTTAGATACATTTTTTTGTAAATAAATACATATTATACATAGAAAACACCCAGACCAATACAAACAGACATGTTCATGAACACAAATGTTTGTGCTGTGCGGGAATCGAACCCACGACCCTTGGCTCAGAGGGCAGAGGTCACTACCAAATGAGCCACCGAGCCTGTCAGAGGTGAGGAGATGAGGTATATCTGGATGTCTGTGCTGGATGTTTACCAGCATGACTAAGCTTAAATTTACATTTATGTACCTACCTACTTAATTTTCAAGTCTATTAATGATTTGTCATGAATACAATAGGTTATTTGACAACATTAAAAAATACTGCAAATTTTGGTCATCCTTTGTTATTGAGGTTATACTCGTAGATCAAAATGATCTTCACACTTGATTTTATTTGAATGGAATTTGGATATCGTCGAGCTAACATTACACTACACACACGCACGATTTATACACTATTTAAATTATAAAATTTTATTAAATCAAGTCGATTAATGGGCTATTATGGCTAAAAATTGTTAGTCCGTCTTTTAGCTTATTAAAAAATAAAAGACACGTATTTTTCCTTTTTTCATTCAAATAAACATTAGCAAAGATACAGGCATCAAAACTCGCTCCCGTAAAAATGCCTCACCGAGTGACGTCACGCGTAATTTCAACGGGCTATAACTTTGTAATTTTTGGTCTAATTTACAAATTAAAAAAATACGTGTCTTTTATTTTTAAATAAGCTAAAAGACGGACTAATTACAATTTTTAGCCATAATAGCCTATTTGAACTTTGACGGGTTGTTTTTGACGTTTGTTTTTTTTGAGGTTCTCGGCTCGATTTGTGTTTCAGCCACGAACATGCTCTTCTCCCTTGCCTGTGACGTCACGTAAGTCACGTGACAGGCGTCATTTTTCCCGCGTTTTTCCCGCGCTTCTAGAAATACGAACTTTAAAATAGATTAGTACCTTACCATAATACAGAATATTTCCCGGAAATATTAAGGGAATGTGCATAACTTATTACAAAGAACAATTTAAAATGATTTTTAAAATTTGTCATATACCTACCCTATTGTTTTTAGTATGACAGTGCAGATGTTGGGGATCCTGATCGTGAGCTATACGACTATACGAGTCGCTGAAGAATGCTCTGACGAGGACCGATCCTTTTTTTATACCGGGGAAAATGCATTTGCGCGTCACCGCCTTTCGGGGGACTCAGTGCTAGAACTGGAGGTCGGCACCCGTTTTTTTAACTGGAGATTAAGGGGCAGCGCAGACGGCACACTTTTTGTGCGTTACAGTCTGCATCTAAGACATTTAAAAAGAGCGTCTAGGTCTGCCGACAGAATGATCGAATATGTGCGTCGTGTGCGTTACTGCATATAATTGCAAAAAAGTGCGTCACGGATAGTTTGTCGTCTGCGCTGCCCCTAACGCATATCCGCCGCCCGGGGGAGCGGACGGGGTATGTGGAACTCATCACCACCTCGGAATGATAGAAGTGAGGCGGGAAACCCACTAAAACATCCTCAAAGAGTCCCAAAGATGATGCCGTGGGTCCTAAAAATATATCCACCACGACAAACATTAACAAACATCATTTATAATGTATGTACATTGTTTATATTTGAAGCCCAATTAGCTTCATATCAACTAAATATTATATAAAACTTTAGGTATAGGTAAATTTTTTAGTACTCTACCTACTTAGGTACCTACCAATGTGTCATTCGCTCGCCACTCTCGCCAGGGTTATCTTTGTTAAAGTTCACTTGAATTACAAACCTTAGGTTATGCAGTTATTATTCTATCTGGGTATAGAGAACAATAGAAATTTGAATTCCCTAACAGAGTGATTTAAGAGAGGTAGGGCATAGCGAATCTTCGCTCGAATTGAGCTGCCCGTCCGGGGAAGGACCTCCACCCTATAGAATACCGCAGCCAAATGACCTTCGGGTCGTGTTTCTGCCGGTGAGTAAGGTTTCCGGAGCTCGTGGGCCGGCATGGCAGTGGCAACTGACAGGTAACTGACCAGTTACTTGCCAGTTGTCACAGCGACTTGGGCTTCTCTTTCGCTTTCCATCAGGCCTAGGGAAGCCATTATGTCGAGCTACTACAAAAAAAAATCTTTCTGCATGGTGTGGAAGCGAGAATCCCAGGATCGAGCAAAGTGGCGAACAATTGGAGAGGCATTATTATGTCTACCAGTGGACTGGGGAAGGATGATGATGAGATGGTGTGATACGCGGAAAGATTAATTCGACTTGCCGGGGGCACTGCCGTGCCCCCAGATTTATGCATCAGCATCGGTCTTCATGTTGACAAAAACACAAATTGCACGATTTTTGCCTACGGCTGTTACCTACTTATTGTCGTGTTTTAGGGTAGTCGGAGTCGGGGAACTAAGCCTATAATATTTCTGTCCATGACTCCCCCCATCCATGACTGAGGAAAGAAACAACAAGGCTGGTTCGGTGACACAAGGGTCGTGGGTTCGATTCCCACCCGAGACATGTATTCGTAACAATTTTCATTGTTGCGTGTCTGGGTGTTTGTATTCGTTCGTATGCAAGTACCCATAGAAGTATAAACAAAGAATAGATACCTATAATACACAGAGGTTCTAATACTACCCATAATTTGGGATTGGAGGAATGCAGGTATATGATGTCGTGATATTTATTTTTTAGACTCTAAGAAATTATAATAATAAAATGTATTATGATTGGAAAATGTCATCCTATGAAAACTGTTATAGCCCTGTTATCAACCGCTGCCCTGTGTCTGTAGAGACTTTTAAATACCTACAGTTAATCGTTGACCCATCATCAATAACAAGCGTACGAGTACATTGCTATCGAGTATTCTGCACTCTTTCAATATGTTTGAAGTAGGTATGTACATTCGAACCGGAGGAATAAAGTGTGTATAAATAAAAAGTGTTCAATCGTTTTAGAAAAAAGAAACAATTGTGCCTATTAATTACTTGCCTACCTACATAATGCAAAATGACAATGGATCGTACGGTAGTGGTAAGTGATAAATTGATTAATTGAAAGTTAAAATTACCCGCTTTAGTTAGAAAAAGTTGTTTGTGTCTAAAGTGATAGTATTCATTGGTGCAATTTATAATTTTATCGTTTAGTATAATGTGTAACGAGGTAATTAAAGTGTAGATATGGGTAATAAACTGGATAATGCGAATTTTTTCAATGATTATGTAGCGAGTGACCTGCTGGACAGCCATGTGCTGGGCCACGACAAGCTCTGCGCGCCGGCCATGGAGCGCTCCACCAGGTCCAGTCTGGACGGGAACAGTGTTGACGTGAGTTATCTCTATACCTAGTACCTACAATACATGTGTGACGAACGCATCATTTCATGAACGTCTACCTATGACAAAATATTATGTTTGTTTTGCCTTTGTCTGCATAACGATTTTAGGTAACTATGTATTTAGATGTGATTTGTGAAGTCTCTTATTTGATCTGTGCGAGTGAATAGGCTCGACGAACAATTTACAATGCCAAATGTCAAACAGGTTAACACTAATATTATCATGAACAATGAAGTTATTGAATTAATTAACTCTACAGTATTTCTTGGCATCAATGTAGACTCGAAGTTGCAATGGGGTCCTCATATTGCTGTCCTGGCTGGAAGGCTTAGTTCAGCTGCATATGCGGTAAGGAAAATCCGGCTTTTGACTGACGTTGAAACGGCAAGGGTTGTTTATTTCAGTTATTTCCATAGAATAGAATAGAATAGAATAGAAAAACGTTTATTTGGTACTACTAACATTTACATACAAAAAAATACTTAGGAACTAAAATTAAATCCTAATGTGTACCAAACAGGTCCCCGCTCAGCTATTGCCGTGGCACATGCGCCACGGCGCTGGTATTCTGCGGATACCTTGGCAGATGGTATCTGGTATCGAATAATCAGTTACATACAATGCTACTATTCAACAATTATAACAAACGAAAACAATTAAAATAGACTCTTCTAATTCGCATTTATACAGGGAATATGATGTTATGCATAGCATTATGTCATACGGTATTCATAGCATAGCATTATGTCATACGGTATTCTCGGGGGTCAGCTGCTGACATACAAACAATCTTTGTACTGCAGAAGCGGGCCATCCGCGCTATATATGGTTTAAAGACACGCGAATCACTTAGAGAACGTTTTAAAGAAATTAACATAATGACGGTAGCATCACAGTATATCTTTGACTGTGTTGTTTATGTACGTAAACATTTAAGTCAATTCAATAAAAATTCAGATAATCATAATTTAAACACTAGAAATAAGCACAAGCTTGCCGTTCCACGTCTGAGGCTGAGTAAGGTGAGTGGGTCGTTTGTAGGATTGGGTATCAAAATGTTCAACAGGTTACCGGAACATATTGTTGAACTGCCCATTCACAAATTCAAATCATACATGAAGTCCTTACTTATAAAAGGGGGCTATTATAGAGTAGAAGATTTCCTCAACGACGACTTCTCCTGGACTGCTGCTTCGTAGTAAACTTTGCATTGTATAGACTCAACTTTTATTTTGCATTGTGTAACTTTAAAATATTAAAAAATGTTGTAATACCAAATCATGTAACAATTGGCGATTTAAAAAGAGTAACTACCGAGTTTCTTGCCGTTTCTTCTCGGTAGAAATCTACTTTCCGAACACGGCGGTAGCTTTTTTTAAATTGCTTTTATTCACATTCTTACATTACTTTTTATATTTTTACATTATTTTTTACTTGACGATTCCTATGTGCTTATTTTAAGTTTATGTGAATAAAGGTATTTTGACTTTGACTTTGAACTTATCAAAAAATCAGCACATATTTAAATACAATAGGTACCTACTAATATCTGAGGAAGGCACCTGTTTATTATGCCTAAAATACTTTTTGTAACTGTGTACGAGACATGATCAATGCAAGTAGGACATAACTAATGTAAAAAATCTTCTTAATTTATGTATCTACGTAGTACCTACCTGTAGGTACACCTAGTTTTAGAACGTATCGTGACCTATTCTAGGTACAACCTACCTATTTCATCATCATCATCATCATTTCAGCCCACATCTACCCACTGCTGAGTATAGGCCTCTTCTTTCAACCGCCACTTTACACGGTCCCTCGCCAACCTTGTCCAATGTTTCCCGGCCACCGCCGCTATGTCATCCGACCATCGGGTGGCTGGTCTGCCCACAGATCTCCGGCCAAGCCGCGGCTGCCACTCACACAAAGCCCGTGTCCACCTTCCATCACTACGTCGTACCAAGTGTCCCGCCCATCTCCACTTCAGTTCACATTACCTACCTATTTACTTTTTTTTATTTATTGCAAATGTATCATACATAAAAGGATCTTACAAGCTAAGGCCTTAAAAGTAAATCACATGACCCGGATAGGGTGTTGCAGTGTATAACATTGTAGATATTCTATCTATTTTGTTGACCCTACCTATATTGTACAATTTTCAGATTGGAGAAATAACTGAATCCCCTGATACAGAATATATGAGCACTTCGGCTATTTTACATTACTGTAAATCAAAGGTAAGTAAAGTAATAGGTAAATTATCTAGAAAACCACATAGACTCGCTCAATGATATTTAATGCCCCGCCTACTTACGAGTATGTCACCATACCTACTATCTAGCTGGTTAGGTGTCTAATTATTTTGTCTTTTCAGATATTGGTACCCTATCTTAAACTATTGACCATTATGGGTTTACGGCCCTTGGTCGACGTGTCAAACTCGTCAAAGTGTGCGATATGCTTTTCACACTTCCACTCTGCTCAAGTCGCCGTGTTAATGTGCTTCGGGTATATTCTACAGTACATGGCCTGTTTCAGGTGGGTACCTACTCTCTATTTCAAATGTGCATGCGTCTTTTGTTCAGTCTTATCAAAAGTTAATGATACCAGCCAGGTCATGAAACCTTTTTTTATTTGATCGTACAACTGAGTATGCGTAGGTAATAAATACCTTAAACTTTCTTCAAAGGACTAGTAGTATTACTAGTACAGACTGAAACACCCCTTGCAAATACCTACTTCATAAAGATCTATTCCATGTTTCAGGCGAGACCGAGGCTTTTGTTACAAGTTGGTGCCTCTAGCCTTAACTTCTTCCCTAGAGTATGAAACTTACAAGGAAGTATGTTATGGCAACATCACATTCACGTATATAGGACCAAGTATATTACATTTTACGGGATTCCTGTATGCATTGTACTTATTTCGGGTTTCTGACAATGAACAGTTGCAGAATTTAATGGAAAGGGTGAGTAATGATAGTCTTATTCGGGGTTTCCACCGCGGAACAGACCCAATAATGACTTCACTTCTAGTGCAAACTTCATACTTGTATAGGTACCTACCTACTATTTATAAATAAATAACCCAAGACATGCCACGCTGCTAAAGCCGAAGCTTGTACTATGGGTACTAGACAACTCGGCTGCGCAAATTCAAAACCTAGTAAGGGACATGACACAAAATGTTCAGGAGAGCGAAAAAACGTCTCCGCTACTTTGAGAGCGTGCCGTAACTAAACTATGCAACTTACGTTGACGATAGTTAGCTTGAAATGTGTGGCATATCCTTGGCTTTCAAATAAATATAATATCCAGCATTAATACTTAATAGTACACGTTAGAAAGCACTTACTAATGATTAAATTGTTTTTTACGAGTAAAAGATGACCAAAAAACCATTTTAAAACCTAGTAAAGGCACTTACTAGGTTTTGTTCTGGTTTTGATGAGCTACAAATTTTCAATATGACAAGTTATAAACCTAGTAAGTCAGCAAAACAAATTTAAAATACAAGTTAATTAACGGAAAAAACATAATTTAAATGAGATACTCGTATATAGGAAATCTCAACAAACATAAAACATTTAAATCTATACCTAAAAAAAAAGATCTGTAGAGAGGGCAATTCTGTACATGAATTTTTTTTTCAAAATAACTATCAGGGGGTGATCAGTGATCGATACTGATGCCAAAAATGCAATCAGTAAAATTTTTGTCTGTCTGTCTGTATGTTCTGTATATTCGTTTATGTGTCGTATGTAAAAAGCTACTGGACAGATTTTAACGAAACTTGGTACGAATATTCTTCATACTCCTGGGCAGGTTATAGTATACTTTTTATTACGCTACAATAAATAGGAGCCGAGCAGTGACAAGAAGTGTGTGGGAAACGGGAGAATTTTTTATCTGCATGTTGGATCGCGCATCACGCGAAAACTAATGCATGGAACTAAATGCGGTTTTCACCAATGTATTGCTAGAGGTCTAATTTAAAATTTAGGTGCCATTTGAAACCCGATATCCACTCGTGCGACGCCGCCGGCACAGCTAGTTACATAGTAAAAGTATTAGGTAAGTCAAACGTTTCATGTTTTCTGGTAAGGAAAAATTTGATTTCATCAACACAATGTTAGATCAAAGCATTTTTGTACTTATCGAAGCATATTATTGTTCTTTAGGGCACTAAAAATTAATCTCGATCTATAAAATTGTCTTCGAGACATTATAATCAGCAGTAATTTAAGTTGAACCACACAATGCAGCGCACACGCTCGCTATCTATGAGTTACTAAAACGTAGGCGCCTAATTCAGTTTGAATTGACAATTTCAAAACATAGTAAGGCACAATGACAATTTCAAAACCTAGTAAGGGACAGTCCCTTACTAGGTTTTAAAGTTGTCGTTGTGCCTTGCTAGGTTTTGAAATGGTTTTTACAGCCGGTTTTGGTCACTGAAAACCAGATCAGTGGACATGCTAGGTAGGTATTTTCGTTTCTAAACCTAAAATTCAGAATCTGAATATGCAAATTCGTGCGTAATCATATTATAAACAGCACTCAGCAAAAACCCGATTTTTTCAAAAAATGTCCCTTACTGTGTTTTAAAATTGCGCAGCCGAACTAATAAACTTACTTAGATACATTTTTTTTTGTAAATAAATACATATTATACATAGAAAACACCCAGACCAATACAAACGGACATGTTCATGCACACAAATGTTTATAATGTGTGGGGATCGAACCCACGACCCTTGGCTCAGAAAGCAGAGATCACTACCAATTGAGCCACCGAGCCAGTCAAACTATTTGTTGGTGTAAATATAGTTTTTAATGGGTCAGTTCCGCTCGCGATGGAAACCCCGCTTTAATTTTTTTTTTCGAAATAAGATTTTTCTTTACATAGTCTTTAAATATTTTTTTCAGGTTTTCCTGCTGTCGTCGTATGCACCGCAAGGCATGCCAACTACAAAGCCTAAGCGGTTACTTCGGATGTTGTGGTTCTTCATCCTGCTCAGTGTCCTGTGGATGTGCCTGTCGCTTTGTTCAGTAAACCTAATGATGGCTAAAGGTGCCATTATGTTTCGATGGATGGAGTCCAGGTAACTTATTTAAACTAGTATAAATGTTACCAATTTAAGAACTATCTACGTTTTACTACCATTTAAAAAACAACAAATTGTTCACAACAATTACACCTGGTTCAGACCAGGAGATTAGTCTAGAATAAGTATTGTCAAATTTTAATGACATCATTCAAAGTTTCGGAATACGAGCGAAAATATGTAATGTGAACAGCTCTGTTGGAAAGCAAACTTGGATCACCAAGATGGAATACGATTGTGATAAATCACGTAGCTGCCTGTCTGGTTCCTTTATCGGGTTGCGACATTAATAGATTGTTTAATGTCGTAATTAATTTACTAAGGACCAACCGGGACAATGACATACACCATACTGGCCCATTTATAATAGGGATGTTTCCAGGGTCAAAATAATTACATTATATTTAGTCCGTATTTTAGATTATAAAAATATATTGGACACGTATTTTTCCTTTTTTCATTTAAACAAAAAATAACCAAGATACAAGGCATCAAAATTTTGGAGTGGGGGGTCTTTGACGTCACTCAGTGGCGAAAAAACTCCCACTCTTTGACGTCACGCGTAATTTTAACGTGCTATATCTTTGTCATTTTTGGTCTAATATACAAATGAAAAAATACGTCTTTTATTTTTTTGGACAAACTAAAATACGGACTAGTTAATTAATTACATTTTTTACGGCAACAGGCCTATTGTCCCAATATTGATTAGTGAGACTGTTTCTTGTTTCAGCTCAGAAGAAGTAAGGTTGGCGTTAAAAATCCTTCTGGTGATATGCACGTTGATCCACGACATGGTGCAGGCCACCATCATCACCAGCTACTGCTTGCAGGCGCAGCTACTGCAGGCACACCTCATGTTCCTCAAAGAACGACTCCTCAATCGTGCCATAACGCCCTTGGATTGGATGAGGGTAAGTAAATATACTAGTAGGTACCCATTTTTGCACACAACCACATGACATTAATTAGGGATACATAAGTAAGAAAATATAATTCATAGACCTATTTCTATGGTAATTTACGCACTAGATATTCCTTATTGGGGATACAGGTTATGTGGTTTTCATGTTATTCTTTTTTGTTCCTTTTTATTGACAAGTCCTTTGCTACCGGCGCATGTAAAAGGCATTTTGTTTAAGAAGTATGTAGTGATTTACCTACAAAAGGTGTAACATAGAAATATGACGAGAAAACGAGGATATGTTCTACATTTACGGACCTACTTTACTTTATCAGTCACGTCTTTATTAATAGGTAGATGTGTACTTAATTATCTTTATTGAAAACTATACTTGAGACAAGCACTTGCCTAAATAATCATTTTTGACTTAAACACGTTATCGTGGATCTTATTAAATCGCAGGTAGGTATGTTATGAAACGTACGATCCGTACGTTACAGAGGTAACATACAACTTTAAGGCACAGATAGATTTTATTAAGAAACTAGCTGTGCTCGCGACTTCGTCCGCGTGGATTAGTTATTTTTTCCCCTTTTTTTTACATTTTCCATTATTTCTTCGCTCCTTATAGTTGCAACGTGACGTTATATAGCCTATATTTCATTCGCGTTAAGAAAATAGTGACTGACAGGTCACTGACAGGCCACTAGCCAATCAAAACGCTAGAATTATAATTTCTAGCGTTTTAATTGGCTAGTGGCCTGTCAGTGACCTGTCAGTCACTATTTTCTTAACGCGAATGAACTATAAAGCCTTCCTCGATAAATGGTCTATTCAACACAAAAATAATTTTTCAATTCGGACCAGTTAGTTCCTGAGATTAGCGCGTTCAAACAAACAAACTCTTCAGCTTTATAATATTAGTTAAGATTTCAAAATTTTTAGTATTGCCAAATTAAGGGTTAAGGAAAGCGATAATTAATAATATTGCTTCCTGTAACACATTTTATACTTTACTAGCTGTGCTCGCGACTTCGTCCGCGTGGAATAGTTATTTTTTCCCCGTTTTTTTTACATTTTGTATTATTTATTCGCTCCTAGTAGTTGCAGCGTGATGTTATATAGCCTATAGCCTTCCTCGATAAATGGTCTATTCAACACAAAAAGAATTTTTCAATTCGGACCAGTAGTTCCTGAGATTAGCGCGTTCAAACAAACAAACAAACAAACAAACAAACAAACTCTTCAGCTTTATAATATTAGTTAAGATTAAGATATGTACATACAGCCATATCAATTTAAGTCTGTCTAAATAAATAAATAAGGTTTATTGTCTAGCGAGATGACGAACTTTAATCCAGTGGATATAGACTGGCCTAAATTGCTTGGAGAAGTTTTAATATACGTCAATTTGTTATGATTCTAGCAAATTGCCGAATTCCGCAAGTTACTGAAGTATTTGAATGACGACCTCGCCCCCGCCGTGTGCCTGTTCACGATCGTGAACGTGTCGTGGGCGGCGTCGGGCGTGCTGTGGCTGCTCAGCCTGGACCGCGTGGACACGCAGACCGAGCCCATCGCCGGCCTCAGCGTGCTCAACCAGCTGCTGTGGCTGTCCGCCGTCGTGGTGCCCTTCGTGCAGGTATGTGCTCTACTAACAGAGCTATTCCCCAAAGCTCCAATTCGGAATTGAACTGATAATAAACAAATGTCAAATTGAATGACGTTCATTCAAAATTTCTGAATGAGTGGGACCATTCACATAGCCGGTTTCCACGTTTCGGAAACATAGAATTAACGGCGTTCAAATTGGCATTCGTTGTACTAGAACAATGGTTCTTAACCGGTGGTCCGCGTACCACTGGTGGTTCCTGGAAGCATCCCAATTAGTCCGCGAAGCCATCCTATAAAGATAGGGATAGATTTATTTACACTTGGATAGACTAGACCAGGTGTGGTCCGTAAGTAAAATTTTGACAAAAAGTCCCTAAGGTTAAGAACGTACTCACTAGACTAATGTCAAATTTGAATGTACACGCGAGAAAGTTACGGAATTCGAGCGGTAACTGGCATTCTGAATAGCCTCGCTGTGTGGAAGTAAGCCTTGCCGTTCGCAATTTATAAAATCACGATCAGTCTCGAAAAGGAAAATTGACTTCTATTCAGATACATCACACGTGGAAGCCAATAAGCGATGTACAGCTCTCCTATTCACTACACTTCGAAAACGAAACCAAATCATAAAACTGTCGGCGAGCTTATCGCCGAAAGACTGCTCGGTGCCAACGTGAAATATGTCTAAAGAGCAATGTTTAAAGCCCATATTTGAATGTTGAGACAGTTCGTAACAGGCACTTTACGAGAGCCTAAGGCAGGCTTCTGAGAAACCTCTTTTGGAAGGCAGTGTAGAGAGCCTGGCTGGTTCAAATGTGTTTGTTTGCATGTATTTATTATATCCTTGTTCCATAAATATAAGGCTGGCCTGGCTGGCTACATTCCGAATTGAAATTCACGTTCGCAACAAAAATGCTTCATTTACATATAAAATGTTGGAGCGCTTGTATGCAAGTAGAGCATTTTTGTTGCAAACGTAAATTTCAATTCAGAATTTGGCTTATTCCACTAATGCAAGTTGACAGTCCCCGTCATCGGGGATTACTGAACTTTCTGTTTATTAATCCCCGTTAGCGCCAATTCGAAGTTATAACGGGGATTAATTAACTAAAAGTTCAGTAATCCCCATTATATTCCCTATTTTATTTTTACGCAATGAGGATTAATGTACTTTTTAAATAAATAAAATAATTTATTTCTGCAAATAGATTTACAAGTAAATTCTTTTGCACGTCAAACTTTTTTTCCCTACTAGCACTTCGACGTGATAAGGATGAGGCCTGATGAGAAGAAGTGCCGCAAGAAACTCATCAATTTTGGCTTTTTTTTTTAAAATATACATAATTATCATACTTTTGATGTCATACATTAATACAATATTTGTTAAGTGCAGGCGAGCAGCTCATTATATCCATGTAATATTATCGTCTAGGAAGTCTTGTATTTTATAATATCCTTTTTTCATTAGACATGACTTAATATGAGACTTAAACCTATGTATTGGTAATAGTTCATAAATCCCCGATCTAGCTCCAAATTTGCGTTGTCAACGGGGATTAGTGTACTAAGCCCGGAATTCCAAACGTATGTGGCCAGCGATAAAGTGTGTTTATGTTGTTGTCAGGCTGCGAGGTTATCAAAGGAATGCCGGCGCACGCAGTCGGTGGGGCACGAGCTGTGCGTGCGGCCGTTCCTGCACCAGGACACGTCGCAGGAGGACATCGTGACGGTGCTCATGTTCGCCTCCACGCTCAAGCTGCACGCCAAGCTCTTCCACTACCCCATCGCCGGAAGATTCATATGTCTTGTCATCACTATATCTGTCATAGTGCTCTTTTCATTAGGAATGTGCCACTATTTGCAATAATTGTAATTTATAATTTTATATTAATGTAATCTAAATTAAATATTCTTTTATAATTAAATCACGTTTATTTATTTAAATAAATATAACAGTATTTGGCACTATATCGAATTTCGTACTCTCTACGCTACAAGTAAAGGAATATATGTCTACGTCACATCTATAAGGGTGCGTACACATCTGACGAATGCGCCGCAAATGGGAGCTATCCGCGACCGGCTCGCGATCTGTCTGCGAGCGGCTCGCGAGCTGTCCGCGACCGGTTCGCGAGTTTTGGTTCGTTGCCGATTCCTGCACTGTTCGCGCACAAGCTAAGCGCTGCTCGCGAGCCGCGCATTCATCAGATGTGGACGCACCGTTCGACGTCGGACGGTCGTATAAATGACTGAAGACTGCAATTGTTATTAATCTGTACCTACCAGAAAACAAAAAAAGCAGAGTTCAGAGGGGGTTCTCACAAATGCGTTCGGAAAGATCTCTCTCGGAAACTCACTGCACGTTCATTCAAATTTGATATTAGTCTAGTACAACTAATGTCAAATTTGAATGACGTTTATTCAAAGTTTCCGAATCCGAACGAAATCAGACTTAGCCCCACTGAAAATATAATAATAGGCCGATCGATATCAAACTTGTACGGCAGACCGACGTCAACATTTTTTCTTATGAATAACCAGGCCGGACAAGGCGTGTTGTAATATTAGGAAATAAATCCTAACATATATCGGCATAATTGTAAAATTCATAACTTCTATCGGATGAGACGGTTTCTAAAAAAAAAGGAACACCATATCTACCCGATGGACACTTTCTCGTTTAGGACCTCAAAAGGCCTTGAAATCCGATTCACGACTGATTCCAATTCAAAAGCAACATGCCTTATACCAACCTAAACGATCTACAAAAAAGACTGAATTCCATTAATGAAACGTTTCTGATGTTAAGTAAATAAGGCAGCAGATCGTATAAAACAAAATAGTTACGTGCATACGATTAGTCGCAGTCGACGAGCGCGAAGTGAGCGAGCTGCGTGCCCCACCACGAGCGCACGTCGCGCAACGCGGGCTGGTCCCGGAGGTCCCTGGGGTCGCGGAGGTCACGTGAGTCACGCGGGTCACGCGGGTCGCGCAGGTCCCGTGAGTCGCGCGCGCAGGCGGCGGCGCGCCCGACGCTCTTGGCGGCGGCTGCAACAAGCACGGGCTGCTCACTCTGGCTTCGAATTCTGAGACTGATCTCTAGAAAAGAGGACACTACACGCGCGTTTTTATACGGCCACATTGAGCGGACGGTTATGCCTAAATCGCGGAGATTATGCGGCAACGTTGATTTTAGGGCGTTCGTGCCTAAGCGCGGAGGATTCGGAATAGAAATATATATCGGATAACATCACATACATTGCTCCAATCCCAAAGTAAGTAGCTTAAGCACTTGTGTTATGGGTATCAGAACAACGAAGATACCACAAATATATACCTACTTAAATACAAATATAAACGGAACAACCACAAATGTTCATCATACGAATGTTTGTCCCGGGTGGGGATTGAAAACACCTTGGTTCAGAAGGCAGGAGTCACTACCAATTGAGGCATCGAGCTAGAAATAAACTTTTCTAAATTATCTTATTGATTTATGAGTTACAATGACTGACTGTTGACCAGAAAATAACAATAAAGTAAATAAGAGTAAGTACTTACTAGTTGTCTTCTTAATAAGTGTTGGATGGGGATCACTCAAAGTAGGTTGTAGATATTTCTTTACTGGACTCTCCGGCCTGTAACAAGAAGTAAGTAAGAGATAAATTACAAATAATATTTACTTACTCTAATTGTTCAAAGATTTTTATTTTTAGAATAACTTCAAATGTACCTTGGTATGGTCACGGAGGGTAATCCTGCCCTTTTGAATTGTCCTTTCGTAGATGACCGTTTAGACTGAGAGTCGAAGGATGACGTTATATCTTAAAAAAGAACAACGGTTATTTAACTGTTAGTTTTAAGACAAAAATA
This sequence comes from Conogethes punctiferalis, assembly GCA_031163375.1. NCBI lineage: Eukaryota > Metazoa > Arthropoda > Insecta > Lepidoptera > Crambidae > Conogethes > Conogethes punctiferalis. Next base: position 10,422,981 of record CM062080.1, read on the forward strand.
GAATATGTAATACTAATAACAGATTAATTATAACGTAACTTACTTGTCATAACGGGCTGTGATGCCGACTCGGTTATTTCTGTTCGTCCCGCATTGGCTACAGACTGAAACAATAAATTTTTTTAATCATAACAACGACTATTTATTGATCTAGATTTAGAAGACGAAATTTTTTACACAACTATGCTATTTATGTAACGGAAAGGGATTTTCCTTATTTCATTCTAGTTCTGGGAATAATTTACTATATTTCGGACCTACTATTTATATTTTTACCTACTACATATGTATTTTCATATACTAAGGTCTCTTTTAAAGACACGCGGGGCGCTGTGGTTCAACGGCAAAAACGCTGCTCCTTAATCGCTTCCATACTTCGTCGTATGATTGTTTCTCGTGTTACTTCGCCCAACAATCGAAGTCTGTCTAGCATACGAATATAGGTATAATAGTTTTATAAAGCACCGCACTTCTGTTTTTGCTACAGTGCGGTGCATCATAGAACCACATAGTGTATATTTTGCTACGCTCGATCGTCGTCACCCTAGGAGTAAATCAAGCCGAGCCTAAGATTTCATAATAGAATAACACCCGTATTCACAAACAATACTTGTCTATGATAACTAACAATGCTATGCGAAGTAATGCAGACCGCCACTCAAGTGTTGTCTACGATTAGGTTTTTGGGTACCTGTGCGTTCGCGCGCACTGTGAGATCTCATAGTAATGTTATGTTAGTGTTTAAGGCTAATAATTATGAATGGCTCACCTGGGCTTCTGTTTCGAGCTTCTCCTTGTCAATCTTTTCATTGTTCATGTCAACCGTTTGCTCGTTTGTTTTCCTTAAGCCAGCAATCAAACTGGTTTGTTGTTTCTGAAATAAAAACGTGAACAACATTTATTACATTTATGACGGATTTTTTTGCCTAATTATGTTTGCCTATAGCAAGGAAGATCTAGCGGGGCTATGTATAAATGCGTTCGGGAACATCTCTCTCAAAAACGTCCGTGACGTTCATTCAAATTTGACATTAGTCTAGTACAAATAATGTCAAATTTGAATGACGTTCACTCAACTTTCAAAATCCGAAAAGCGACCCCAGAACTCTAATGATGTGTGGGTGTCCATGGGCGAGTGTCGACTGCTTACCATCAGGCATCACCCTTGCTCGTCTGCCGCCTCTTGCATAAAAAAAAATTGTGAATACCGCCGCTGGCAGCTGGTTCTATAATAAGGATATCTCGTCTGATTGCATGAATTTCAATATCTTCGCGTAAGTAAGCCAATGAATCTACTTACACTGCTGTTTGCGCGTATCTTCTTGAGACAGCCCTCGAGCCATGTGCGTATGGTTTGTTTTGCTACTTCCTCCTCTATCAGAAACTCGAATTCTTCCCTCGCTAACAATTCTTCCATTTGAAGAGATTTTCTAATGTCCACTGTTCGATAAGAGAGCATGCTGAAATAAACAGTTAATCAAATTATAGTACTCGAATTTTCAAATAGTAAGTCATGCATGGGATGTAAAGGAGCGGCCTATCATCTTTTCGCTCCAAGCCAATCTCACATCCCCGTGGTGCATCCTGCCGAATAACAAACGAGGCGCTGGCAACCGACTGGTGGCGGTATAACCATGACAATTGAAGGCGTAGCTAAGTACCACAGACCGATGACGGGCAGCAGCGTCAAAGGAGCGAGAAGCTACGCCCTGCGATCGCCAACCCGCCTGCCCAGCGTGATGATTATGAGTATATCCTCCTTTGCCCTATGTGGCTACCAACTGGAGAGGCCTATGTCCAGCAGTAGACTTTAATAGGCTGATGATGATTGTACCCGTGCGAAGCCGGGCCAGGTTTTTCGCTAGTAAGTTGATAAAGAATGGCGCTTACTTGATGACGTCCTCGCTGTTGTGCAGCCGCTCCAGCTCGTAGCACGTGCACTGCAAGCTACGCCCTGCGATCGCCAACCCGCCTGCCCAGCGTGGTGATTATGGGTATATCGATGCGATTATGGGCTAACAACTGGCGAGGCCTAAGTCCAGCAGTGGACTGCAATAGGCTGATGATGATGTTTATTCGTAAGTTGATGGCGCTCACTTGATGACGTCATGGAAGGTGACGTCCTCGCCGTTGTGCAGCCGCTCCAGCTCGTAGCACATGTACTTGAACAGCAGCCGCTCCTTGTGCGTGTCGCACTCCAGCCGCCCCTTCAGCAGGCGCAGTATGAACTTCACCTGCAACATTCGATTATTCAGGACTTGTGTATTCGCTAGTAATCGACCCCTTGTCTAGTCTTGTCGGGGTAGAATGTGCACTTCGCGAAAGTAACACTCATGACAGTATTTACATTTCACAGAATGTGCATTTCTCACAAGGGGCACTTCTGATAATGTGCATTCCTCAAAACGAGCATTTCGCCAAATGCGCACTTCGCAAAATGTACACTTTCCTAAATGTCCTATGTAACAAAGTTAAGTCCCAAAATAAAATATTCTGTACTAGACTTAACACTGTTTAATTAAATAAATTATTACTTGTAAAAGATTTTATTTTAAATACCCAGCACCTATACATTCTAAATCCGGAAACCACACACTGTCTGTACGTACACGGTACACGCTAATCTCTGAAACGGACGGATCAATTTTTTTTGTCTTAATGTAAATAAATAATAATTGAAAGACTTTTAATGGGTCAACAGTATTTATGTAGCATAACTACAAGTATAACTTACTTTTCTCACTGGTATGACACCCTTCTGATGCACGTCTACGACATTCCACGTGTTCTGGAAGTTTCTTATGTCGGCGTATGACAACAAGGCATCTTCTTCATTCGAGTAGAACAACGAAAAGTTCTCCATTATAATAGCTGTAGGAAAGAAAAACCTCAAATCAGTTCTTTGCACAGTACTGCCACTGTTATTTTAAAGTAAAGGTTCGGCTAAATACCCTCTAAATGTAAACCTGTAAAAGCCTCACATCATGGTTTCTAAACATGCTTATAGGTCTTTAGATTCATGTTTACCCAAGGAATACCTAAATGCTTTTAGCCTCCTCAGCTAAAAGATTTATAGTTTAGATTTTTTAAACATAATTATTGGGTTTAGAAAGTCAGTAACCTTTTAAAAGTCTATTATTCTATCACTAGCTGTGCCGGCGGCGTCGCATGCGTGGATATCGGATTTCAAAAACCTTCACTGCTTTGATCCTATTGAATGTATCGTGATAAAAAGTATACTATAACCTGCCCAGGAGTATGAAGAATAATTGTACACTGTCTCTAGTAGACTGCGTTGGTATCATACTGACCCACGAGCAGGTTGAGAACGATGTAGGTGATGATCACGTAGAAGGTGCAGAAGTAGGCCAGCGAGGCGGTGGAGTTGCCGCAGTCCGTCTCCCGGTAGTTGTCGGCGGGCGTGCAGTACGGCAGCGCGACCAAGCAGTCGTGCACTGTCTCTAGTAGACTGCGTTTGTATCATACTGACCCACGAGCAGGTTGAGCACGATGTAGGTGATGATCACGTAGAAGGTGCAGAAGTAGGCCAGCGAGGCGGTGAAGTTGCCGCAGTCCGTCTTCCGGTAGTTGTCGGCGGGCGTGCAGTACGGCGGCGCGACCATGTAGTCGTGCACTGTCTCTAGTAGACTGCGTTTGTATCATACTGACCCACGAGCAGGTTGAGAACGATGTAGGTGATGATCACGTAGAAGGTGCAGAAGTAGGCCAGCGAGGCGGTGAAGTTGCCGCAGTCCGTCTCCCAGTAGTTGTCGGCGGGCGTGCAGTACGGCGGCGCGACCATGCAGTCGTGCATTATCTTGTTCCAGTCCTCGCCGGTCACTATGCGGAACAGCATCGCGACGCTGTGTATAGGCGAGTTGAAGTTCGCGCGCCTGCAAGTGATGAAAGAGATTTAAGCCGCCAACAAATTATATATAACTGTACGTGTTTGTGTTGTGTAATAATTTATTTCTTATTCTTAAAAAACGAGGTTATTTTGGATACCATACACACCACATATTCTTTGGCAAACTGAGAAATTTATGCCACACTTGAAATGTTTAACCTTCTTTTTCTTTAATGACGTTATATTCCCGAGGAAATATCAGGGAAGGATCTTTATCCTTCGCTAGAGCCCGTGCTTTACAAAGCAATAGGCAATATTATGTATGATCTTATAAAAATCATTTCTTCTGAAAAATTGACGAGATACAGTGGTTGATAACGTCAGATATCTTTGTTTAATCAATACCTAAAGATTAATAACTCTTATAATAGGCAACTTCTTTTTAATATTTTAATTAAAAAATATTATTATTTTTAAAATACCTACATTGAATGAATAATAAATTAAAAATAAAGAAGTACCTTCCAATCCCTTCTCCATATTTGACGTTCCCAAATACGATGGTCCCGGCGAGCGCGTAAAAGAACACCAGCAGGAACATGCCGAAGATGATGAAGAAGCTCTTGCAGACGCTGACGCCGACCGTCAGCATCAGCATCTTGAGCGTCGTGTGCTTGCCCGTGATCGTGAAGAAGCGCAGGATCACCACCATGAAGCCCACGAAGTAGGACAAGTCGTTCTGGAATAGTTGCGATAAGGCACATTGTAGGACTGCCTATCCTGATGGATCCGTTCTGATGAACGGAGTGACGTGAAGGACCATTGACTGTGGTAAGGTATCGTAGGGCGTGAAGATCAGATATTTGACGATGGATTTTATCTTCTTGTCAAGTCGTTAAAATAAAATCATATAGGTATATCAATATGAGATTAAGAACAAGAGGCCTCTCCTCTTGTTCTGTAGGAGGGGAGTGCACCTATTCCATATTCAAAGTTTTCTGTTGTTTCGGGCGCTACAGAGTAATTTCAAGACCGAAAAATCTTCATAATTAATTGTTGTTTGCCCGATATAAACTCGAGGCGGCAATGCCACTTTAACGAAGCAGTAGGGTAAAACGGGGTAATGGGAGTCACTTAAGCGAGAACACAAATAAAATTGTATTTATAAACTAAATATTTATTGCAACCGCCTATAAACATAATTTAGTTATTAAACTATCAATAGATATCAGTTTCAGTCACTTTGGCAAGCTACTTTGGAAATTGTAAGTGTTTAAAAAAAAACAGATTTGACTCCTATTACACCAATATGCGGGTAATGGTGATCATCACATTTCTTCAGTAAAATCTACCAGCATATTATATTTTTTTCCCAGTTTACTAGCTTGGTTTCTGCCTCAGGCCATAGTGAATCGTCCTAGATGTAGTCCCAAGGTAGAACCTTTTTTATCCTTTTCTGGAGAATGGAATAAAGGATTCGTATGACTTTTTTTTATAGAACGTCTATGGTCAAGCTGAATAAGCTTTATCCAGGCATCACAAGCCTTTTCAGTTTTCCTCGTACTTTTGGCATTTAGAAAGTAATAATAATAACGTAATTTCACAAATATACTGCCTGACTCCCATTTCCCACAATTACACTAATGAGTAAAAAATTTAAACAAAAAAAAACCTTAACAGACTGATATAATCTGAACTGAATGTTGAAATTTGGAAGGTCTTAGTAAGTATATAATATATGTCTTAATCACATACTGTAACGATTTCGACACTTAGCTTCTAATTTGCATTTACGTAAAATTATATCAGCGGTGCACAAAAACAAAACACAATCGTTTCTCATTGGGGCATACGCTGAGAGGCGCGACCCGCTCGGGGCTGCGCGGGAGCACATAGCGGGTGCTGAGGACGCTGTTTCGGCGTCGCTCTCATGTAGGATTTCGTTGATAGGAGGGTGACTCCCATTGCCCGCTGACTCCCATTACCCTGTTCTCCCCTACTCCACCGACAAGAGTGGAGAGACAAATAAAATAGCAAAGCGCCGAGAGAAAAGGAGTTTTTAGACAATGAGGGTGTTTCAAATAAAATATACGATAGATGGCGTTATGTCCTGCGTTACAGCTATCATATGATTGGTCAGTTGCTATGTAAATGTCAGTGCCATGTCAAAATGAACCAATTACGTTACAGTTGGACCTGCTGCCCATGTGGCGGCATCTGGTGGATTTAAAATAAATACATAAAATAAATAACCCAAGACATGCCACGCTGGGCCACACAGCGCCACCTAGCCCCAAACTAAGCCGAAGCTTGTACTATGGGTACTAGACAACTGATAATCTTACTTAGATACATTTTTTTTTGTAAATAAATACATATTATACATAGAAAACGCCCAGACCAATACAAACAGATATGTTCATGAACACAAATGTTTGTACTGTGCGGGAATCGAACCCACGACCCTTGGCTCAGAGGGCAGAGGTCACTACCAAATGAGCCACCGAGCCTGTCAAAATTTTTCAGAAAACCCTCATTCTATTAGTGGATTTTAGCTCGCTGGTCTAGTTATGTGGACTTGCACCATAATACGAGTAGTTAGTTAGAAGGGGCCGAATTCCTCACCTCGACGACTGAGCGCCAATTCTATCTAACTCTCGTATTGAGGCCAGACAATACGAGTGTTAGATATGATTTTTGCTAAACAGTTACCTTGAGTATGAAGTGCATGAATATCCAAATGCACCCGGCGACGGTGACGAGCAGGTCGTACCGGTTGCGGCGGCTCTGCCAGTAGCCGCGCGGCGTGAACGCGATGGTCTTCAGCAGCACCTCCACCACGAACACCAGCGTCAGCAGCGCCGACGTCAGCGCCAGCTGCTCCGTGTACTGCGAGTAGCGCGACCACTATGCGCCGACACAGTTATAGTCACAATCAGTCATGTTGTTCATGGATCAAGCAAAGGAATCCTATGGAAATATAGCAATAGGGGAGACGACCATGGTTGAATTTACATGTTATTCGATGGTTGTCAGAAAGAATCATTAAAATAACACTTATTTGAGAAATCACAACAAAATTGTTTTGCAAATTGAGAGCGCGATACGCCTTTAAAGTTCATCGGAACAGTCAATTTCAAAAGTGTAAAATTAATCAAAACTCATTATAACACTGTTTAAGGCACATTAAATAAAACATATTTTGATATGAAACCCATAACATAAACGCACTATTTAATATAGCCATCGAACAAGCTTCTTAAACGAGGCATACAAAACACCACGCAATACGAAATCGTGACGTCACGATTCGTATTGCGTGGTATTTGACAGGCTCGGTGGCTCATTTGGTAGTGACCTCTGCCCTCTGAGCCAAGGGTCGTGGGTTCGATTCTCGCACAGTACAGACATTTCTGTTCATTAACATGTCTGTTTGTATTGGTCTGGGTGTTTTCTATGTATAATAATGTATTTATTTACAAAAAAAAAATGTATCTAAGTAAGTTTGTCAGTTGTCTAGTACCCATAGTACAAGCTTCGGCTTAGTTTGGGGCTAGGTGGCGCTGTGTGGCCCAGCGTGGCATGTCTTGGTTATTTGGTTATTTATTTCAAAATTAAGTAGGTATGTAGGAGTGTCGTACGTCACCGAAGATAAACATATCTTTAAAGCAAATTAATACAGCGACAAAATTCTATTAAATTTACACTTACCGTGACTGCCAGCAGTGCACTATTTATGAGGACCACAATCGCGATAACTCGTTTGAACGCCAGATTCTGGGTGACGTCATACGCAAAAGCACGAACTTTCCTTTTGTTTGGCCGAGGGGGCAGATGAAGGGGTTGTGCAATTTTCAATCTCTTTTTCAGGTCACACCTATAAAAGGAAATAATGTTAATCTTGTTAATTTTACTAGAGTCAAGTCACATTGCATCTTTTTCTGTTTTGATTTTGCCATTTTGACATTTGCCGGAATATAAAGTACACAAAATATTTCAAGAAATATGGTTCTAACTGCTATTAATGTTGGACGAAACATACCATCTTCGCTGATCAACAGTTAGTAGTGCAGTCCCCTTGTTTTCTGAGTAGTTTGCGATTACCACGCCGACGAACAGAGTGAGACCAATCATACAGCCCAAGAATATATAAACGTGTATGTAAATTGCATGTACCTGAAACATTCATATTTGGTTACAAAGATTTAATACATAATTATAAGTGTGTAATAAATACCTCCTTGGAAATTGGCAACTGTGGCTAAAATTCGGTCAGAAAAGTATAATTGTATTTTTTTATTTTATCAATGGGTAACATAATGAGTTAAAAGTGACGATGAATACTTACAGGCCCCAATACTTTAATCAGTACATCTCGAACATCGAGCCATCCTTTGAAAGACAACACCTCAAACAAAGTCAGTAGGGCGTCTCCAATATTGTCGAAGTTAAATCTTTTAGGATTTGCCCTAAAATCAAACATCATATTTAGTAAATATGAATATAAATATTCTGTAGATATATTACCTACAAATACCAGATCTACATACAAAGTATATTTTAACGTACCAGACTCTGGGAACAAGCATGGAAGGGAATGTCTCGTTAGGGCCAGGCTTTATCTTCATCTTGGTGACGAACACACGACGCATGAATACGCCCACACAGTTTTCGCGTTCCTTTATCGTCGGATCATTGCAACGCGCCAGCCTGAAATTGTATTGGGTTACAGTAAAAATAATATAATATAAGCTTTCAGTAACTAGCCAATATATTATTTTTATTTCATGCAAAATTCTTACCTTCCCCCATACAGTTGAACACCATAACTTGCAAATACAAACATCAGCAGGATCAAAAGCGTCGATACCTGGATGACAATAAATAAGATCAGTTAGCACCCGATATTTTATTATATTATGTATTTACGTTGCTTACGTTACAAAAAGCTGAATAGCGATACATTAGATGAACATAGAAAACGAAACATTATGAAATCCAACATAGACTAATCAGTCTTTGGGTAAAAAGAGGTAGAAACATATTCCCGACATTCAGTCTACATTATTTTTCAATAGGAATATGTATGTATAAATGTATTTTTAACCGACTTCGAAAAAAGGAGGAGGTTCTCAATTCGTCTGTATGTATAATATTTTTTTTTTTTTTTTTTATGTATGTTCACCGATTATTCCGTCAATTATGGATGGATTTCAAAAATTTTTTTTTTGTTCGACAGAGGACACTTCCGAGGTGGTCCTATTATCACCAAGTCAGGATCTGATGATGGGATCCTGGAGAAATTGAGGGCAACAACCGAAAATTGTATGCTCATATGGTGTTTTTGTTTCTTTATCATATTCTACTCAGGTATATGCTTCCGGGCGTCAACATCTGGTGCTGATGATGAAGCCACAGAACTCCTTAACGGTTAGGAGTTAGGGAACAGTACTGACATTGGTCGATAGAAACTAGGTAGTAGTATGTACTTATGCAGGGCTAATAGGGCAGGTGATTTGGTAAGTGATTTGCTTGATTCTAGATCGCAAAGTCTTCACTTGACTTAAAGCAAAATTTTTCATTCCTAAGTAAAACTCTTAAGGACATTAATTAGCCCTTATTCAAGGTCACAGCACAATAACGCAACTAAAAATAGAGAAATAAAATTATTTAAAAAAAAAAATTAAACCGACTTCAAAAAAAAAACACAAACGACCAAAACTAAAAAGCGATAAATAACGTAAGTAATTCTATCCTTAATACATAATTATTTAAATATTACAATTATCACTTATTTTTGAAGTCGGTGCCAGCCAAACAAATAAATATATCTATATTGTCGTGGGGATTTGCCGGCCGCGCGCGTCAAACAACAACCGTCTACGTTAGGTACCTAGAGGCTGGCACCGACTTCAAAAATAAGTGATAATTGTAATATTTAAATAATTATGTATTAAGGATAGAATTACTTACGTTATTTATCGCTTTTTAGTTTTGGTCGTTTGTGTTTTTTTTTGAAGTCGGTTTTCAGTTTAAGTTATAGTGAAATAAAATCAAAATTGGACAAAAATAGGCTACATACAGTCATTGAAAGCAAATATATTTCCCTCTCACAAAAACCGATTTTTCCACGGAATATTACTCATCGGATTCTCTTGTCTACTCAGTAATTTTTAAGCTTTATAGCTAGAATAAAAAAATAATAGAAAATATATTTTTTGCATTAATAATTAAAATTGGTAAACATACATATTATAAAACATGGCATAAAACACCTACGAGTAATATCTCTTTGAAGCCGCGGCACAGCTCGTAGACGACCTTGCGCATGTGCGGCACGAGCGTGAAGATGCGCAGCGGGCGCACGCAGCGCAGGATCATCAGCATCTGCGCGGCCGAGCCGGGCGGCACGCGCACCGGCATCCAGCACAGGAACGTCAGCGACACCTGCGCACGCACCATACCACAAAGTGTTCACCTTTTTTTTCAGACAACATTATCCTTACTAATATTATAAACGGGAAAGTGTATCTGTCTGTCTGTATGTTTGTCTTTCTTTCACGGCAAAACGCAGCGACGAATTGACGTGATTTTTTAAGTGGAGATAGTTGAAGGGATGGAGAGTAACATAGGCTACTTTTACCCCCTTTCTAACTTCCTTAAATCTGAAGCACAAATCGTGCAGAGCCAAATAGCCCAAAAAAAAAACCTTCCTTAAAATGGCGGGGCAACGCGGGTAAAGCCGCGGGCACAGCTAGTATCACATACATTGATACAATTTTTTTTTATAGTAGCAAACAAAATTAAAATGGAATGGGAAGGATGAAGTCCCCGGGATGGATTCCACAAGGTGGACTATTATCATCACCCAACCAATGGCAGCTGATAGAAGGATGGCGTCGGAGAGTCAGACCAAAGAAATGTGGCGTCATGACTTAAATAACCACCTGCATCACTGGCAGAATGTGGCTGGCAATCCGGAGCTGTGGCTGTAGAGACTTAGGTGTAGCTTTCGCTCAACAGTGGGACTAAGAGGGCTAATTAAAAAGAAATACTGATTGTTTTAGCTGTTCTGATCTTGGGAGTTACCTCAACTATAAAGGTTTAAGTGCGAGATCGTTAGATTAGAATGCTTTGAGAAATACACAAATTGCGGATACGAGAGGCACTATCCACATTAACTTTATGAGTCAATTTAACTTACAATATAAATAAAAACATCCAAAGCAGCAGCGGCATCTTTCAGGTATGCTTTTGGAGTAAAGAATAGGCCGTCAGCAAGAATTTTCAATGCCAGTTCTAGGCTCATAAATATCACGAATCCATACTCGGCAATCTAAAAAATATATAAGTAGTAAAGTACTTTCAATAATAGTTTAGAAGTACAATTAGTATATTAAAGATTAAACTTTCCGTCAACAAATACCTGTAGTACAAAGTTCTCCATAACGCGGTACGAAGGCGTCTCGAACATCATTGATAAACAGGATAAAGTGGTCACCATAATCATTACCCAGTCCATATAAGTCACTAGACCCAAGAAATTGCTGAAAAAATATATTAAAAAAATAATAGTAGTATTTAAAAAAAAAGTTTAGGTTTCAAAATATTTTTCCAACAGAAGATAAAAAGGCAGTGTTAAGATTACAACTTAATTCAAGCTGTAAACCCAATACGCTAGAAAATTTTGGTTGTGGCTCGAAGTATCGTGTACTACACAACAAGCTACATGTATAAATTAAATTCTTCAAAAAGTATTCAGCCATTAGCTTATTTATGGTTTTAAAACAATACTCACTGGAAACTCTTGTAGTGGACTTTTCTCTCGTTGCCAGTGACCGGGTCTCTCAGCCTGGCGTCATAGCGAGCGTCCACGATAGCGCGACAAATCTTACGGAACCGCGACTCTCTTGGAACTATCAACAGGGGCGTATCGAACAATGGATGATTTTCCCGTAGATCTTCCTCACGTTGGTTCCTATAGAAATTGTAATATTCAATTGATAAAAAGTTTCAGATATGTAGAAACAATGTAACTTTACTAATTCGTAATACCATTGATGTTTATCGTTTTGCGTACTAAATATTTATTCTAGAAATAGTAACCATGCGAAACTAGTAATGGGTTCGGGGCAATACATTTGCTGTGAAAATATGAACTTACATTTTTTTTGCACAAATGGGCTATATTAGCGATACCTAATGCTAAGAAAAAAATTCGATAATGATTAAAAAGTCATCTTGTATATTATGTTCACCTGCGCATCTCGGCTTGCTGCCGCTTGGCCTGCAGCAGCCGGATGTCGAGGTAGGGCGGGCGCGCGCGCGACGAGGGCACGACGCGCGACGCCGCGCCGATGTCGCCGTTCTCCAGCAGGTGCTCGTATGTCTGCTTCAGCTTGATCGACCCGCTGCGCACGGACCGCCGTATGGAACGTGATCCGAATCTGACGATCAAGATAAGGAATTACAGCATGGTATGACTATGGCAATCTGCTGCTGAGTTATTTGTGGACAGAGGAACCATTTACAATCTTTGGCCCGTTCCGAAATTCGAACCTGGAACCTCTTGGTCCTTAAGAGCACTTGTCAAAATATCAATAAAGTATATATGTAAAGATTTCAATTTTTCTATTACTAAATTAACTTTAAAAATGGGATACTCGACTCTGGAATAAGAGGTCGTCAATGAGGGTTTTCTGAAAAAAGAAATCCACCAGATACCACCAAATAGGCAGCAGGTTAATTTGACATGGCACCGTCATGCCATGCGATAGCTGGACTGCATGGCAACATAACGCCATATTTAATTTTGAAACACCCTCATTGGCAACCGACTGGTGGCGGTGTAACCAACACGATTAAAAGCGTAGCTAAATACCACAGGCAGATGATGGGCAGCAGCGTCCCCGGAGCAAGAACCTACGCCCTGCGATCGCCAACCCTATTGCCCAGCGTGGCGATTATGGGTAAAGCATCCAGATGTTTAACCGAGGTGGCAAGCAATCGGAGAGGCCTATGTCCAGGAGTAGACTGCGACTCATCAATTAATGGGTATAGTGTGCGACATGTTAAGATGACTTAGTCTTGGACAGTAGGGTATTAAAACTAAAAGTGTCTTACTTCTTTTGATCTACCCGTAACTGCTTAGCACTGGATATAGTCCCTTGCGACTTAATCCCGGACTTTCCACCGGTTGCAAGCATCGCTGAATCTCCCAACAGAGGGCGGTGATTATTTGAGTCACTGAAATCGAAAAATTTATGATAGTTTACTAAACAAATAATAATAATTCAAATAAAGTTAGTAAGTTCGGTTTTAAAAAATAATAAATTAATAGATTTCATGGGAGGTCAAATAACAACAAAAAGTAATAAACCTGTGTCTACAACGATCTCCGTCAACATAAAACATACCTGAAATGATAGAAAAACAAAATAAGAAAAAATAAATGTAACTTTTTTTTGATAGGAACTAAAATAAATTCATTAAATTTTAAAACAATATTAAAGTACGCAGCTAATCTAGACCCACGGGGCTATTCACAATCAGAGATGGGGTGGTGAAAGGTGAAACCACTGACTGCACGGATTTCATCCCGTGCGGGGGTGTCGTAAAAGACCACTAAGGGAATACATATCACGAAACGGGCAGCAGCACAAACCCGCCAATCATGCGTGGTGGCTAAGGAAAATCGTAACAAAGACAGTTTATTAAGGGGGCTTATGTCCAGCAGTGAACGTTTGCCGGTTGATGACGATGGTGAAGTAAATAAGTACACGATGATGTAGCTACTACATGGCGGCTGGGAGGGCGGCACCACAGCGTCTTGACGAGGCAGCGCTTGCGGTAGGGGAACGCGATCTTGCCGACGCCGATGTACGAGATGGCATAAGGATCTCAAGTAGGTCCAAATTTCACAGCTTCCACGCCGTTAGTGGGCGTGGCCTGTCTGCTCTCAGCCGCTGTCAGTACTCATGCTGTGGACTTATTTCTATTTTCGACGTATTGTAGCTTATTACGAAGAAAATCATGAGGTGTTATATTATGTAGGTATGCCAATTGTCATTAGGGGAGACCTATGTCCAGCAGTGGACGATTGCAGGCTGATAACGATGATGTAATGCATACGTACTCGATGATGGTAGCTACGACATGGCGGCGCAGCGCCGAGCTAGGCCGCTGGGAGGGCGGCGCCACGACGAGAGTCTTGACGAGGCAGCGCTTGCGGTAAGGGAAGGCGATTTTGCCCACGCCGATGTACTCGGTAGCACGCCGCGACGTTTCACCCGCTCGAGTAGCGCCGGCCACGCCCGCCTCCTCCTCCCCGCCGTCCTCGCACACGAACTGACGCATGAAGGATTCACGCACCTACACCGCACAAAAAAATTGCTCATAGATAGACTAAACCTTCCATGCCATGCTAAGGAATGCCCTTCCAGCTCATGTGTTTCCTTCCTCTTACAATCCTGGGTTTGGGCGGGGCGTGAGACGGCATCTCAGTGGGGCTTCAGGGTAAGGGCGATAGGCGCAATGGGATTGTTCTATGACTGTCGACCTAACTTTTGGACCTCACGACTGCTATCATCAGGTGGAGTGAGGTCATCCTGAAAGCTCTTCTTAGAAAAAAAACCTTTCGAGAACCTATATGATTTTGGGCACTGTGCGTCCGCGCGTCGTATAGTAACGTTAGCTATTACGGCCGTAAGACCCCAACTAATGGGAAATTGCTGGGACAAAGAAGTAGTGCATAGATAGACTACTTGACCATTTTTCATAGCAATAGATAGACTACTCAATGAGAGGATCATCAGCCGTTTTATAACACACTTAGTAAAAATCTGATGAATTTGCCATGGGCCCCTCAAATGGTACAGTCAAGTAGCTATATTGAGATTGTTAATAATGATTACCTTTGGCAAATTGAAATCGCCTGGAACTTTGTGTAACTTAGTCATTTGTGGGCTATCCGGAAATTTTTCAAAAATTCGCAATCTGAATGGCAATGTTTCCTTTATTTCCGCGCTTTGCTGGCGATATCTGAGTTGCTTTAGCTTTTTAATATCTTCATCCAGCTCTAAATTATCCAAAATTACGGCTACGAAAAGTGACAGCACAATCTGAAAATAGTAAAATATTAATATCCCTTGCTAGACGCGCTATCTTAGTAGCACATCCACATCACTACTGAATTGTCCATCAATTAGATTAATAAAATGTGACATACTGATATTATGTCATGTATTAAACTGAATAATAATAATAATAAATATGGTTCTGCAAACCGAATTTCAGTGCGTTAGTTTTGGACTAGAAATTGTAGTGCATTATTAATTAATTCACCAATAGAGATAAGTTAACCTACTACATCAATAATAAAAAGTTCTCAATAGCTTTGACCTTACCAAAGTAACAAACAAGTGGTACAGTATGAAATAAATGGCGACAAGTGGCGTTAATGTTTGACTCGTGCGCACCATAGTTTCGTCCATTACTTCTACCCAGGCTTCTTGGGTCAATATTTGAAACATAGACATGAAGGCCTAAAATGGAAAGGTTACGTATATGACAATTAAAATATTAATTACAGCAACTATACTATATAGGGTAATATCAAATGGGATTTAGTTTCCATTATGGTCACCTCAGGGAATGTTTCGAACTTTGTGAATTCACAAAGGAAACAAAATAACTGCATTGATATAGAAGAACTGATGATCAGCAAGCACATGGTAAATATTATGAGGCTGCCGAGTTTTTTCCCAGGACCAAAGATTTTGTACACAAATCCTTCCAACAATGGTGATGCCTTGATTAATCTCACAATCCGTAGAACCTGGAAAGGAAATAATCCTTATTAGTCTTGTAATTAATTCTTCATATTTTATGAAAAAGACAAAAGTGTTTTGTACACATTCATAAAATCCAAACCTAGATTGGATTTTAATTCAACTGTACAGAAATAAATGAAATGATAAAAATTATGTTCTTACCTGGAAGTAAGTGAATACTGACATATAAAGCTGGGGAATGATATGAATAGTAGTACCAATGGCCAGCAAAAGTTCGAATTTGTGAACAGAATGCTTAAAATATCCTTTAAGACCTAGACACCAGATCTTTATCAATGCCTCCAAATCCAAAAATACTGTGAATGCAATCTAAAATATAAATCAGACATACTTGTTAAAATATTCATTAAATATAAAACCTAATTTCCATTTGGTCTGTGTTCAATCGACATCTACCTCAATATAGTAATATTTCTCATAAAAGAACTCCCTAGGGTGGTCATCGTGTTTGAAATTCATTGTTGCAGTTATTACTCCATTAGCTAAAACAACCCCCATGACCAAGAGACGGAAATATGCTGAACGCAACATTTTGTGGAATATTTCCGGCGCGCTGCCTGTAATGGAAATAGTTTCAGTGTTAGAATGCATTACATTAAGTTATTTCCACATAAACTCCTGACCATTGTGTCCACAGACAGTCTGCCAACAGGGAGAGATGGCGGGAGGTCGTGCGGAGAGCTGTGTCCGCCGATGTGGATGCCTCTACGTGACCACGACCGCTCTACCAAGAGCGACGTTTCGCTCGCACAGAGCAAGAAGATTGTGTCCCACCATCTGGATTATGGAGGATGCTTATTAGGCGATTTAAGGTCATACTCATTAGAGTCACCAGACACCAACTTCGCACCGACTCGTCGCACGGCGTCCACTCGTTGTCGACAGGTGGTGCACGCGGGACACCGTGTTATATGTGACCAATAAACGTCGCGCGTTTAACCTGTGGACCCCGCGCTGGCCGCTGGTGGTCACCGCGTGGTCTACGACTGGAGACCGGTTAGTCCCAAAAATTCACCTTAATGAGCTATGGACCTCTAAGGCCACACCATAACAGTGGAATTTCAGTGTCAGAATGTGTACTATCAATTATCACAAAAAAAAAGAAGAATGCATTGCAAGTTACAATTTATATAATTCTTATAATAGGTGCCTTACCTAAATGTTTGTTTTCATCAACAGTAACCAGTTTCCATCCATTATCATCACCTGTAAAAAATTGGGTGGTACTCCCTTTTGTTATTGGGTTTCTAACGCCCCACATTTGTTGGAACTGAACTCTTATCTCGTTAAAAGTTTCAGTTATAACTGCTATGAACACATTCTTCACTAGCCAAGCTAGGAAAAAAATCATAGTGCTGAAAAAGACAATTACATAAAGATTCAATTTTTTTCATCTATATCTATCTATACTTATAATAAATCTGTAGAGAAGTCAATTCTGTACATGAAATATATTTCCAAAATAACTATCAGGGGGTGATTAGTGATTGATACTGATACTAAAAATGCAATCAGTAAAATTGTTGTCTGTCTGTTCGTTATAGAAAAAAAAAACTACTGGGCAGGTTATAGTATACTTTTGATCACGCTACAATCAATAGGAGCAGAGCAGTGATGGGAAGAGTTGGGAAAACGGGAGATATTTTTATCTGTATGTTTGATCGCGCATCACGCGATAACTACTGCATGGAACTGAATGCGGATTCCACCAATGTATTGCTAGAAGTCTAACTTAAAAATTTAAGTACCATTTTATGGAAGTCCATTATTTTTGAAACCCGATATCCACGCGTGCGACGCCGCCGGCATAGCTAGTACTTAGTAAAAACAGCCTTGCAGATCACATATTTTTTTTAACAACATCTCATACATTGCTCCGATCCCAAAGTAAGTAGCTTAAACACTTGTGTTATGGGTATCAGAACAACGAAGGTACCACAAATAAATACTTAAACACAAATACAAACACGGAACAAACACAAGTGTTCATCACGCGAATGTTTGTCCCGCATGGGAATCGAACCCACGACCCTTGGTTTAGAAGGCAGGGGGTCACTACCCATTGAGCCACCGAGCCAGTCATGACAGACCATAGGAGCATAATTTAGCACCTACTTTACATTATAATATATTTAGACTACTAAACATGCTAACTTTAAATAATAGGACTGAAAATCGTTACCTGAAATAAAGGGCAGACCTCCATGTAGGCAACGAATCTATAGCCCTGTACATGATGAACACCCAGCCTTCTTGAGATGACGCTTGGTAAACAGTGAATAGACTTGTTGCTGTAATATAAATGCATAAACTTGTTCATGTATTTTTTTTTAGTTTTTTAAACACAGTAAAAAAAAGTCTAATGTAGGTATGTAAAATACTAACCAAATTCCTCAAAGCCATTAAATCCCATAATATATTTAGATAAATTTAACTTCATACATTTCATCCCTGCTGGGCACTGATATCCAGAATCAGGGTCAGGAGAACAGAAGGTGTCAGGGATAGCAAGAGAATTTACAGTTATATCACTAAAAAATGAAATACTTCATTAAATACCTAAATCATTATCAATTAATCATAAATCATACTGGATATTACATCACTAACTTTGGTTTGGTATTATTTCTAACACAGTGATGTGTTAATTCCCCAAAAAACTGCACACCCAACAAACTGTATAATGACATGAAGAAAAGGAAAAATAGAGTCACATTGTATATCTGCTGGCTTGATCTCCTGCAAAGTAAAATGCGTATTGCTGTATTAAGCAGAATGTATAATAATAACAAACCATTTTAATAAAAATACACAGTAGGTACTTACTTGAATATTTGATTAATTCTAGACTTTGGCATAGAAAACTTCAAAAAGACCCTGAGGAAACGGATCATAATCAAAGGCCTAGGTGCTCTCAGTATACTCAGGTAACTGTACCGAGGCACAATACCTGTTAATTCAAACATTTGCAGAAGAACAGACACCCACAGCAAAAACACCATGGATGCATCAAATTGACACCAGTGATCTTTTAGGTACGCTACCTCACCCTGTAACATAACCAGTTACTTTTATTTAAACTTAAATTATCAGGAAACTTTTATAATTTAAGTAAATTTTAAATACCTATAATAAAAAAAAATAGGTATTTTTGAATATTACAGAATTACAGTTTAGTATAATATAACACTCTGACCCAAAATTCAAAATTTGTAGGTAATTGGGAAAGTTTGTAAAATATGATAAAATGACGTAACATTCACTTTGCAAATATTGCACCAAATCTATTATCAGTTACTTATAATAAATCTGTAGAGAGGTCTATTCTGTACATGGAATATATTTTCAAAATAACTATCAAGGGGTATTAAGTGATCAATACCAATGCCAAAAGTGCAAACAGTAAAATTTTTGTCTGCCTGTATGTTTGATATAGAAACAAAAACTGCTTTAAGGATTTTAACGAAATGTTGTACAATTATTCTTCACAAAATCCTGGGCAGGTTATTGTAGTACATGTACTTTTCATCACGCTACAATCAATAGGAGCAGAACAGTGAAGGGAAGGGTTGGGAACAGGAGAAATGTTTATCTGTTTGAATGCACATCACCCAAAACCTACTGCATGGAATTGAATGCAGTTTTCACCAAATTATTGCTAGAGGTCTAACTTAAAATTTAGGCACGTTTTATGGAAGTCCCAATATTTTTGAAACCCAATATCCATGAGTGTGATGCCAGCACACAGCTAGTAGGTACATAATAATTTAATCTCCTCAATGAATGGTACATACCTTAAGGATACCTCTTATGTGCATTTTAGCAATCATTTCGGCGGTAAACAATAAAGTGATACAACAATCGATGACGAAAGTAGCAGTTTGAAATATTGGATATTTTTCAAATGTTTTTGGTGTATTTGCAGAAACTGATAGTAAACTTATTAATGCACATGATCTTAATATCCGTCTAACCCATAGCTGAAATAGAAAAGTAGATTTAATGGTACATTTCGTTGTTATTGTTAAAGTATTAGCAATCAATAATAAAATACTATTTCAGTGGACATACCTTATTGACCCACTCTATATCAGCACTTTCGTTTAATGATTCTTCTGGGCCGTAATCTGCTAAAACAGGCTCTCCTTTTAGGCTCTGCTTGCGCCCTAACATTTTTAGGCGTTTGAAAATAATTTTTGAAACAATTTTATTCACTCCTTGAAACAAAATCTGGTATGGTGCTTTGAATGGGTATTATTGAATAGGTACGTTGCAGGAGCAAAATGCATTTTAAAGCAAAAGTAGTTAACAAAACCACAAATAAATTATAAAATCGCAAAAAACTCGCGGAGAATTTAAATTCTATTTTACTAATACCGCCCGATCGAACCCAGCAATCCACTAAAAATATACCTAGATAGACCAACCAATCTTGGCTGTCAAAAGAGGAAGCTGAGGAAGACTTATTACACTACACCACACCACTACACTTCATAGAAGTGCCCTGCACGCCGGGTACCCTAGTAAAGCCTTTATTACACCACCCGTTATTCAGGGACCCTAACCCTGAATTAGGGTGGTGTAATAAGACTCAGGAGGAGTGTTATAATTTTACATGGAAGTATTAAGTACTACGTACAAAAGGAATGCGCTCTATCTATGCATCTTGCAGCTAAAATAAAGAAAATGAAACCTTATGTTAAGTTCGTAAGAGTCTTATTGCGCGCAAAATAAGAACGTAACCAATGAGAGGGAAAATAGTGAACAAAACGTCTCTTTCTAGCAGCGACTAGATTGCTAGATAGAGTATGAAACACCGGACCTGGGCCCCTACCACCAAAAACGAAAACGATCGCTCGCTGAACGGATGGCGTACCCTTGAGCCATGAATCCCTCTCATTTGTCCCCCCCGTGTTCGAATATACAAACTAAAATTCGTCAAAGTTGATTTTCGTTAATTTAATTCATATATTCAAACACGGAAAGGAATAATGGGAGGGATTGATTTTGCAAAAATACGCGATCCGTTCAACGAACGATCGCTCTCGAACCGGTGGTAGGGGCCCTGACAACTTCACATGACATCGCCGACTTTGACGTCGGTGGCGGGGATTTTTAATTTGTTATATTTTTCTTAATGTGTAATTAAAATGGGGAGAATTTGTGTCGGGGGCTTGTGAAAGCGAGTATTATCCGGATTGTAGTTTGTCTTTTCACAAGTAATACTTTTAAACATAATTTGTTAGTGAAGAATTAGGGTGACCATGCATGACTATCCAATCATAAAGTCCGTTGTTTTTTTGTATAGGAAAACTAAAGCATGTTTCCCGATTCGTCTTCGAAGTTCTAAAATACACGTAAAAACTGTTTATAACATTATCAAATCAATCATTAAAAAACGTAGGTACACAAAAATAAAACTACCATGTATTGTTAGGTGTCAGTGTCGACGGATATGGCATTATACGCTTTAATGTCTTTGCCTTACCATTTTTTCTTATTTTTTCTGTGACAGTGACAACCCACACCACTGGTGTGGATTGTGCTGAGATTGCAATATAACAGTATAAAAGGCTGATCTTACAGACACAAGCAGTTCGACCATAGTCATGAACACACGTCCTAAAATTGCTGCCCGCGTAATTGTGTAAAAGTACCAATGTATAATGTGAATGTAAGTTAGCGAAGTAAAACAAGTAAATAAATGAAGTTACTGAGATCGAGTTGGTTTTAATCCCTACAAGTCCGAAGAGGGATGAAACGAGAATTAATTTCTCGCCACGTCCACAAAAATGTAAGTACACGGTTTTATACATTAATTTTTTTAAATTATTATACTTGAGAGCTATTAGCAATTTTTTCCAAACTTGTTTTATACAAGGGAAGCGTGTACATTTACTTTAGTAGTCTGCTTATCAGTAAATATAGTATTCTATTGATACATGGATGGATATATTGTTTGCTGCACACCATAGAATTAACTTGGAGCTGGGTGAAGTAAACATTTACATAGACTAATAGTCATACTAAGTTGATACTCTTAATAAATTCAAAATTAAAATAGTTTATTGCAAACATGTGGTAAAATACAGGATGGTATAAGAACTATGTGTACAGCACATGCACCCTGCAAAGGCGTCGCAATTTATACAATAGCAAGATGAAATTATTTTTAAAACATTCTTATCATTTACTTATTAGGAATTGCTTCAATAGCTTAATAAATAAAGTTTCTTCTTCTATACTCCTTATATGAAATAGTAGATAATTATAAATTTTGATTACCATAATGTAAGCGCTTGATGATAATACTTTAAGCTTAGAAAAGGAAACCCTAAATTTATTTAAGTATCGTCTATTAATATCGATAGAAGAGTACAAGTTCGAGGTGTTTTTTTTAATAAATTTTCATGACTCTAGTATGTAAATTGAAGCTAGTTAGCGCCTGTTCATACTAGCGTTTATTTTCGTTCACACTAGCGGTTGATCCGCCCGGCGGCTACCGCAAATCGACCGCCGATCAACCGCAAAACGGCCGAGGTGTTCACACTAGCGGTCGCGGTTTTGCGGTTCGGCAGCTGGTAGTGTTGTAGATCGATGGTCGGCTATAGATAATAGTTGATTCTTTAGTAAGAATAAATCGATTCAAGTACCAAATGATTTTGCAATCTAAACATCGATAATCGCTTTAAAGATAATTTATGTGTGACCTTAATAACTCTGTTTTTGGGAATAGGATACACGACTGTTTACTGTTCTATATTACTTTCTGGTCACCTTAAGAAGAAGTACAATTTAACTTATTTGAGAGCCATGAGTACTAAATTGATTGCAAATGAGAAGTTTATTGACGTCTACAAACTTCAAATATTTCTACAAAAGTTAAGTTTTGATTAAATCATAATATTATCGTATTTTTACCTATAATAACATCTTCACTTAAGAAATAAATTTCATAAACTCACATTTAATACAGTTGTCACAATTGTCTATAGCGAACAGCAAATTATAAACGATTCCTAGTGATCGTTTAACTTTCTGGTGTCCAATGCTGATTACAATTTGTACTAGTCACATATCGATTAATCATTATGATCCATTAGCGTAACGATTAAATTGTAACAACACTAAAAATAAAACAATTACGTATCTACTAACAGAACGTAACCATTTTTGAAGCGCGTTGCGAAAAAAAAGAATTATTGTATTTACTTACTTTATACTAAAATTATGATGTATTATGTTGTATTCTACTACCTGTTTTTACGGTAGATCTAATGGGAGTTTTCGTTCCCACAATACTTAAAGACATTCTTATCAAATATTACAATGCTTCTTGAATAGGAATTGAATAATTTAAACTTCCTATGTGATTATGCACTCCTGGTACTTTCAATTGGAGAAGTACACATCAGTCATGTCGGTGCCATCGTCGACGCGCACACAAACAAATCTCACAGGGTCGATAACGGTTCAATTGGGGGTTTTCGCTAACAAACAAGTTTATGAGGACACAATAAAAGATGTGTAATAAGAAACACAGCTTGAACATGGATACCACACTTGATGAAGCTGCTCAAGTGAGGGCACTGCTTCAATCGGGTATGCGGTGGGGTGATGGTGGTTGGCAACTGAACTCAAACCGTTTTTCGATTTGTAAAGTTTTGCCAGCGGTTCCTGGAGACCGGTGGCTACATTTATAGACAAGGATCAGGTAGATTTCGCTGCAACTCGGACAGACAGGACTGCTTTCTTGTTTCAATGTGTTTATGAAATCGGTTCTCAAATGTCATTGAGGTACAACAGGCAGCTTCAGACAGCACGCAGAAGAACCGTGAGTGTCTGTAGACACAGGCGAAGACTGAGGGAGGAGAACATCACGGTGCACAGAGCTGCTAGGGGTCCAAAATTAACAGCAGCCCATCGACAAATCGCTTGTAATTTGCTCGCGACCATGTTGATTGGACTTTTGACCAATGGAGGGTTGTAGTATTCTCAGACGAGACGAAAATGTGCCTCTTTTGCTACGATAGACGCAAGAGAGTATATCGGAGACAAGGAGGACGTTTCACTCAAGTTTACATCCAGGACTGTTAAAAGAACTGACTGTCCTGATTTTAATAGGAATTAGACTTAATAAGAGTTAATTTAGTTGTAATACATATTTTTTTATGTTTATTTAATAATAAAATTAAAAAAACACAAATTTAGCAATTACAACAATATTTTTAATGTTGTTGCATTCACTTGTTACAGTAATGGTTTACGTAGAATGATCCGCGAATATAATAATATTCAACGCTTACAATATAAACCTATCTTTAATTTCACAAGAATAAAGTGGTAAGAAGCTTAATCCTAATATAATCCTTTCCCTAAAGCCATATAAATAAGGTAGATATAAGTATTCATGAATTAATCATGTTCAGATTTCCATTATTTCGTATTTCATAGAAAATAATATTTGATTTTTGGTATAGAAAAATGCTAACTAAAAATGTATCCATAGTTTAATAACCATTTCTAAATAATTAGTGTGGCCTCATCGTGTACTTATATTTTCCACCATAATTTATAAATTCAAATAAATTTGTTTCATATTTTATTTTAACCGTGTAAAGTTACGTTCTATAAAACAGAAGAAGAAATGTCACTAGCTAGTGATGGAGGTATAGTGCTATTAAAGTTTCGATAATATCTAAATATAATAAGCTGAAAAGTAAAATAATTTTAAATGGAAATGGATAGTTTCTTGAGAAAATATTTCGACAAAGAGTAAAGAATGGTAATTTTTTTTATAGTGCAAACGGGCCATTATTATCACTTAGAAAATAGTTAAATAACTTTCTCCTTAGCTGTTGTGTAATGGTCGTCGTGGCCTCTCTCATCCTTTCTTTCCTATTCTATATTACCTTCGAGTACTGTTTTACGTAATGGGAGTTGAAGGCACTGGCGGAGTTCAGGGAGTGGTGGATATTGCTCACCCGACAAGAGTAAACCTCTTTAGAATTAATGAATATGAAATTTTGCGACATTGACTTGTGGTAGAGTGTATCTTCTAGCTAAAAATATTTAGTAGCTGAAAATATTACCCAAAATATGGATAGTATTGCTGCCCACCAATTTTATTGTGAACCATTAATTACGAGAGTACCTACACTAAAGAACGTACGTCGGCACTAAGTTATTTTCCTAGTGACACTACGTAGTGCAGATACGCTTACTTTGCATATGTAAGACTCGCGATGGGCATTTGTCTTCTACTTTCATCGATATTCACAATTTGATTATAGAGCAGCCCTAGCCCGCCGATGTCAAAACGCGGCCGCCGCCGCCGATAGCGTGAATAGGGGTAGCGGATCAACCGCCAAACCGCAGTTTGAACGCCGCGCCCCGCCGCGTTCGTAGTGTGAACAGGGGTAGCGGTTTGACGGCGGTTTGATGGCGGTTAAACGTCAATCTGAAGGAAGCCTAAATATTTTTTTTGTTTTTTTAAAATGAGGTTTGTAGGATTACATTTGGTCAATATTTATAAGAACTCGTATATGCCGGCGAAGGCCCTTCGCCAGGTCCAAGAAGTTCCTCCATAATGGATGCAGAAATGAGACTACTACTTTATAACACTTTATATTATCATATTATTTGCAGAGAGTAACACCTTATTTACAATTTATTTACGAACATAATTATATAGCAGAGTAACACCACACTAAAAGTTCCCGCCAATTTACTTGAGTGGAACAAGAAGTGACGTCACTTACAATGGTTTTTATTTTGCAAATTAATTATATCTATAAAAACATGTCTTAAATGCCTAAATTGATATTTAAAAATAGTTATGATTTTTATACAGTAATAATTTAATTTATTGATTAATTTTAACGCGAGTTTTAATGCTGGATTTTACAAACCGGAAGATGGCGACACACTTGATTGAAAAGTATTATCTATTATTTCTAATATAATTATAAAATAATTCGATGTTCAAATACTATTACATAAGCTACTAAAAGTATGTTTTACATCCATAAATCATTTAAAAAAAATTGTATATCTATTAAATATTACAACTATGAATAAATCTAATCGGAAGTTGTCATCCAACGATATTTTAATAACACAGAATCAATACAGTTACTTTTTACGCTAAAATCAGTAATTAAAAAGGCTTGCCGCCCATATATACGTATACATTTCTTTTGTAGTGTAATTATGGTGTCAAATTAGTACAGTTGCCACGTAGAACTATACCGTAAGATAAGGGAACCGCTTGGTTCGGCACCAAGTTCAGCATAATAATAATTTTGTTTTCACATAGAAAGGATATAGATTTGTTTTAGTTCATATTTTATACTTGCACGTGTTCAATCAAATCACTTGGAGAGAAAGTTAGATAGGGATTAATTTTCCACACTCGTGAGTAAATATAATCAAATAAAGAAAATATTTACAGATTTATAGTCACAGCAAAGTCAAACGCCACGTCAACCAATATGTTTCGAAAAGTGTAATATTTGATTTAATGATAAAACGTTTCTAGGTTCCTACACGATACAACAATTTTAAACTAAATTTTA
Organism: Conogethes punctiferalis; assembly: GCA_031163375.1. NCBI lineage: Eukaryota > Metazoa > Arthropoda > Insecta > Lepidoptera > Crambidae > Conogethes > Conogethes punctiferalis. The sequence goes on from CM062080.1 coordinate 10,449,257, forward strand.
AATTGTTTCGAGTCAGAATCAGATGGCATCACATCGGCAGACAAGCCCTTAAGTGCATGGAGAGCCATGTATCAAATAATTTTGAAGATATTTTGTGTATGTAATGGAATATTCGAATTAACTTCCACATACAAGGCATTTGCTTATTATCCTTTGAAATATCACTGCAGCTAATAGAACATTAAAAAGAATTTATCTAGCTTTCGTTTGTAGTGCACTTTACACCCCTCATGGCAGTAGAATTACTTCATAGCAGAGATTCCTTAACCCGGAGTGATTCGGGATATGCGTAGTGGGAAGAAGCACTGATAATAATAATTTCACAGTTTGATATCGTACATGGACATGTTTCTTTTTCATATTGTAAACGCTGACCCTACAAGACGGATCAAGTAGTGTGCTGCGGTATGAACATCTAAAAGGATTTTACAAAAGCGATGGTATATATCCGTCTCCTAGGTATAGCACACAGGGTCAATTTTTATACTTGAATTTTTGCGAGAAGTAAAGGCTTGTTTGCGGGACGATTTTAAACAGTACAGGATTGACCGTTCCCCATTCGGTGCCTTAAATTTATCGTGCATTTCATGCAACATAACAATGTGCGATAAACTGCATGTATTTAAAACGAGCTTTTTCGAAGACTTTACAGATTTGACGCAGAGACATGAAACATGGTGGCTGCGGCGGCGCCGGCCGGATAGCTGGCAGTCTTTGATTTGAGCGTTGGGTATTATGTACCTGTTTTTTGTGTGAGTTTAAATAGCCAATTATGTTTCGCACTTTCAAAAGTGATTACCAAAATAACTAGTCTGTCTTGTCTAGGGGCAGGAAGGCTGTGAACATTGTATATGGGGACATTCTGTAGCATATTTAAAATCATCAGCGTTACGCCCATGCGAAGCCGGGGCGGCTAGTGTATAAATAACAAAAAGGGATTATTGTTTAGCTTAACGATACGATTAATTCCCTCGGTTTTGTCTATGAGCTTAGGTACACACCTTAGATTTTGAGATATATTTTTATGAGTGGTTACTCATATGAGTATGTATGTATCTATATAACTTGCTTAGACATCGTATCTATTGGGGTTTGAAAGAGAAAGTTAATGCCATTACGTACGGGGAGTTGAAGGTGCTGGCGGAGTCCAGGGAGGAGTGGAAATTACTCCACCGACAAAAGCGAAGGTCTTTAATTTAGAATGAGTTGGGACGAGTATATACTCGTATAATAATGTGTGGTGAAGGTTGAGACATCTATATTATAGTAGGTATATAGTAGGTATATGCAGAGTCTAAATGTCTCAATACGAGTAGTTGTGTGAGTATGTTACTATAAGCATATTATATTTGGTTTGTTATATATTGTGTATTGTATGTAAATTATAAATTTACTATATTGTATATATATATATATATATATATATATATATATATATAGACTTTTGGACATATAATAATCTTTATTATAAAAGGGAAGTACATGACAGACTTAGTGCCGTGTGGCATTCTAACAACTACTATAATTATATCCACCAATATACAAGTAATGCCCATACATATATATTTCATATAATAATATACCTACCTACATATAAATAGTATATATGGATATACATATAATAGATAATATATTCAGACATAGACATCAAATAAAGTTTGTATATAACAAAAGATGACAGTCTTAGACAGCACTTAAGAAAAGGTCACGGGTTGATCTCTTAAATGCTAATTTATTACAGGAGGATTGAATACCCCTAAGAAGAGAGTTCCACAGCCCGATAGCCACCAAGGTGTATGAGTTTGACATGTAGCCAGATTTGTGATATATAGGTATATGTAGACATTGTAGAATACGTACGTACATATTTGGTTTAAAAAAAAAGGGTGGAATGCTACGCAGTGGGCTAGTAAAGGTACTTAATAAAAAAAAAGCTAGGTCCAGTTGATGAATTTCAATTCAATTTATTAAACTTATTTTAACAGGTATTTTAAGGGCAGTGACGCTGCTGTCCGTCATGGGCCGGAGATGTTCGTGCCGTTGCCGGAGCTTCGTTTGTTGTTTGGCGAGATGCACCATGGGCGTTTGGAGAGAGGGTTTGATGGGTCGCTTCCTTACACCCCTGCCAATTGGCGAATATTGATAGATAGATAGAAACTCTTTATCGCACAAAAACACAGAATTTACAGGAAAACACATTACAAACAAAAACATAGTACAATTTAGGTGGTCTTATCGCTAATAGCGATCTCTTCCAGACAACCTTCAGGTAGAGGAAGCCAGATTCGACAGAGATGAAAAACTTTCTGTGTCATATTAGGCACGTGGAATAGGCCTACATAGGTATACCAAGTGGTGCATATTCCATAGACATACATATATCATCATCATCATCAGCCTATTGTAGTCCACTGCTGGACATAGGCCTCTCCAGCTGCTTGCCACCTAGGGCAAACCTCTGGAGGATATACCCATATTAATACATATATACATAAATGATTTGCATATAATAATACATTACATATTATTATATACATACAGTGGCATTTGAGTATGAATTAAGGAATATAGGATAGAAGAGGAAGAAGATATAAATTAGAGATGGGATTTATTGGTTAAGAAAAATGATAACACTAGACTTTTTCAAATTCCCAGTTGCTGCATCGGTTCTGAATGATGACGATCCACGAGCTGACAACGGGTGCCATGTGGAGGCTGCCTCGGAGCTGGGCGGTGGCTTGGTGCTGTCAACCACGAGGACACCTCGTGCACGGACGCAGAGCAGAAGTCTTCTGCGATGATCACCAAAATAAAACCATATGAGCGGGTCGAGCGGTGAGCATGAGCAACGCTCGACATCTTGGCGGTGAGCATGAGCAACGCCAGGAATTCGATATAGTGGTGCGAACGGTGAGCACGAGCGACGGTCGCGCCACTGTAGCGAATGAACTTGAGAACGGTGAGCATGAGCAACGTTCTCGGACTGATATAGTGGTGCGAACGGTGAGCTGGAGCGACCGTCGCATCACTATAGCAAATGAACTTGGGAACGGTGAGCACGAGCGACGTTCTCGGACTGATATAGTGGTGCGAACGGTGAGCTGGAGCGACCGTCGCATCACTATAGCAAATGAACTTGGGAACGGTGAGCACGAGCGACGTTCTCGGACTTGATATAGTGGTGCGAACGGTGAGCTGGAGCGACGGTCGCACCACTATAGCAAACGAACTTGGGAGCGGGGAGCACGAGCGACGCTCTCAAAAGAAATGAAATGAATGAAATGAAATCTTTAGGTAGCTGCTCTCTTAGTCGATTTCTGAAATTGCTTTAGATGACCCTTCCGGTTTCTGTTTCTCAGACTATATATACCTAACAAGGTATCGTCGTCTCGTGTGTTTTCTTAGATATATCCTTCGAAGTGTAGGAACAGATTTCTCCCTACGAAGGTTGGTAGGCACTTTCAACTTTCGTAGCCGAGCTGGATGTTCATGCTCGTGGTCCGATAGACCATCTTGTTTTTTATATGCTGAGAAGTGATGAAAACTTTGTATATATGTGCGTTATAAACCTTCCATAGAGCTTATACGGAGCAATTTCTCGTGCGAGAGGTGTTTCGATGCGTTTATAGCATTGGTTTGGTATCGAGATATTTAGATGTATGTTATTAATAATGTGTCTTAAAAGGTACTATGAAATTTACTTTTGGAATTTACTTTCTCTGATAAAATTTGAAGGTCTATTGCGCCCTCGTTTATTTTTGGCACATTCTGTCCAATTTGCAACTCATAATGACAATTATTCAGCGAATTAGACGGTACATATTGCTGTTTCAGATCATTGCATATTTCTTAAAGTTAACAATGTTATCAAAATTTTATGACGTATATCTTGCAGAAATAATTGCATACATTTTGAATGTTTACCTTTTTGTTGATATTTAGTAAACTAAGAGATGATATGGTTTAACTTCGGGAAAATTAGAATATTATTTAATAAGTAAGCATTTGCGAAAAAAAGATAACAAAATTCACTGGACAGTAGATCCTTTTATGTTTTATGGGGTTCTGAGCTAGCCTGAGGATTGTGCGACCACAAATAATTGTCTCAAGGAATACCTCTATGAAGTCGATAAAGCAATAGACGTTTTTAACTATTCTTTGACTGAATTTAGTAAGGCTACATTGTTTGTGCTTTCTTATAATAAATATAATAAATAACTACTTGATATATATAAATTAATAATACAGTATAATTAAGCTACACTATCGTATTGAGGAAACCTGTAATGACAGTAGTATGATTTTGAAAATTATATTTTGATATTTGTAATTTTCAGCAAGGATTCAATTAAATATGAAGGGTCTTTCAGACCCTAGCAAAACTTTAAAGTTTTCATATCTCTTTATATGGTATAATACATTCAAAGAGCTGACTGTTTCCCTCTGTAGAGACTGCGAGCCAACGTTTAACTATTTATCTCTGATTTATTCTTCGTTTTACAAATAGGCATTGAGTAACAAATTATTTTAGACCTTTTCATGATCGATATAATTATTTAATTTAGAGTTGCTCACTCAATGCATTACCATATTAAGTTTACTGACGTAAAATTTGGACTTCGAACCTAATTAACAAAAGGTTCGTCCTAGGGTTACTAAACCCGTATGACTATGCAGAAACTGTTCCAACGATGTACATTGTTGTGAGGTATAACGTCGATTAAAAGAAAAATGTCTCTTAGCCTTTTTTGGCTGTTAGGTATCGATATTGATTTAGATACATAAAATAATAATGAATTGGTGTACTCTTTTTTCTTCTCTTCTCAGACCTGCCTTTTCATACCATACAAATGAGATTTTAATCATAGCCAAGAATACATTCGTAATGTAACGTTATAATTATAAAATGGATAGATAGTTTTCTTTTTATTAGCAATTTCAGGAAAGAGGCATACGACTTGCAGTGAACTTTGTATTATATAAACTCACTTTCTATCTTTGCATTGTATAACAGTAGAATTGAACAACGACATTGTGAAATACAAATTGTAAGAGAATTGGCGATGGAAAAGAGTAACTGCCGAGTTTCTTGCCGGTTCTTCTCGGTAGAATCCACCTTCCGAACGCGGCGGTAGTATATTAAAAATTTATATTCACATTTAGATATTCAGTATAGACGTAATATATTTTTGATACGAGGACGTATCTCAAGTCAGATGGCCGAGCTGTTAGGTGTCAGTGTCGACGGATATGGCATTATACGCTTTAATGTCTTTGCCTTACCATTTTTTCTTATTTTTTCTGTGACAGTGACAACCCACACCACTGGTGTGGATTGTGCTGAGATTGCAATATAACAGTATAAAAGGCTGATCTTACAGACACAAGCAGTTCGACCATAGTCATGAACACACGTCCTAAAATTTCTGCCCGCGTAATTGTGTAAAAGTACCAATGTATAATGTGAATGTAAGTTAGCGAAGTAAAACAAGTAAATAAATGAAGTTACTGAGATCGAGTTGGTTTTAATCCCTACAGTATGTTGTCCAAGAATTTTATAGCAAACAACATAGGTAGATTGTTAGATCCACCACATCCTTCTCAATCTATATTTGAAGATCCACGTGATATTCAATTGGTAAAGGCATTAGCCAATTCATATTTAAATTTTAGCCATATTGAAGTCGGTTTCTTTGCAAAAAAAAGTGGTGTTATTTAAAAAACGATAACGAATAAAAAATATTTTGGCTTTCAATGTTGGCTGTTTTTTTTGTACGTATGTATTGTCATTGTCCTTAAATCATATTTTAATATAGTCACCCTATTCAGAGAGAGACAAAAGGGACATGCACTGAGCTTTCGTTCGGCTTCGATTTTCCGACAACAGCTCGTTCCTTACTTATTACTTCCATGTAATTTTATTACACTACACGGTCGGCAGAGCGGTTAAGTAGTTATTACACGACCCTAAAATCGGGGCACTGAATACCGGGTGGGCGGGGACCCTAGTTAGTGTGGCGCTTATCACACTACACTGAATATCGGTCCCTAAATCAGTTGATATGCGATAATCGCCCTTAATGTTATTACGTTACGCGATAGGCAAAGCGGTCAGGTAGCTAGGCAGCCCGATCGCCCTAAATCGGGACCCTTACCCTAAATCTTATTAGACCACCCTTATTCAGAGTTAGGGTCCCTGAATTTAGGGTGGTGTAGTAAGGCTTTTAGGGAGCAAGGCAGACCTGGTCGACCCGCCCGGTCGCCCTAAATCGGGACCCATACTCCCTAAATCCTGACTCCAGTTTTAGAACGGTGGTGTAATACCACCAATTCAGGGTCAGGGTCCCTGAATTTAGTGTGGTGTAATAACTGCTTAAATTTTCAAGATTACACAGTTTTTTTTTCTGTGGCTAGATTGTTAGTTACCATAGCAACACCATTTTTAATTCCACAACACAAACAAAATGTCAAGGATGTGCCGCTTACCACTTATTTTAGAGAATTATAATTAAATTTGGGCACAATACAGAATTGAAGTTGATTTAAATCATTCTTATAACGGATTCATAAATAGGAACTCTGTAACAGAATAAAAATAACAATGTTTATTTATATGAGCAAGAAGGTAAGCTAGCGGTTAACTTGCACTAAATAAGTTTAAATAATAGTGTACCCAATGAACATTTAAAATTCTAATCTACATAATTTGTACAACGTATACATCCGATTTTGTTAATCAAATACAAATTTCGGTCAGAGTGTAGTTTCTCTATTTACCCATTAATGGGGTGTTCCCATTGGTTACAATAATTTTTGAGAGGTAGTTATTTAGTCCTATTTATTCAGTACAGAAAGAGTATGTGAATATTAGTTCAAGAGCTAATGTGTAAAATTAAAAAACGAAGGTATAAATATTTCAATTTATTTGCTCACAATAAATATCAGACAACAACACATAGGTACATTGCATAGCTTTGACCAAAGTAAGCAGCATAAGCACTTGTGTTATGGGCTTATGGGTATCAGAATAACAAAGGTACCTTAAATATACAAATATGTATAAACACCCAGAAATTAAATAAATACAGTTGCTCAACACACATAATATAATAATAATTAACCCAAGACATGCCATGCTGGGCCACACAGCACCATCTAGCCCCAAACTAAGCCGAAGTTTATACCATGGGTACTAGACAACTGATAAACTACTTAGATACTTTTTTTTGTAAATAAATACATGTTATACATAGAAAACACCCAGACCAATACAAAGACATATTATTATATTTGTCCCGGGTGGGGATCAAATTAGCCACCGGGCCTGTCTATCATTTACAATATTTTAAATATCTTAATTCTTGATTTATTTCAGATTGCAATACCAAAGCAGTCTAATGTTACTTGTATATCATGGAACCACTCATCTGGGTACATTGCTGTCGGTGGAGAGGAGGGGATGCTTAAGGTTCTAAAACTGGAGTCAGGTATGTTTATTACCATTTAGGCTCTTTTGTTTTATCTTATTAAAATAAGAATTTATTTAGAAGATTCCCTTACATAAAACAAAATAATTTTGTTTATATTTTTTTAGGTGGAGGTGGCAATCTGTCAATGAATCTTAGTCTAGAAGGTCATACCGGTCAGCTTTGTGTTGCTGTATGGAATGAAGTCTTTCAGAAACTAACTACAAGTGATGAACATGGTGTCATAATAGTATGGATGTTATACAAGGTTAATATTATTATAATACTCTTTGTACTATGTAAATTGATAAATCATTGTTGTTGTATGTTGTTTCCTCCTTGTTAATGTAAGTATTTTTTATTATGTAGGGGTCATGGTATGAAGAAATGATAAATAATAGAAACAAATCAACAGTCACAGGAATGGCATGGGGATCAGACGGACAGAAAATTTGTATTGCATATGAGGATGGTGAGTCAGTATCTAAAGTACATAGACATTGTTACTAAGTTTATATCTGTCACAGCAAATTTGTAAATACTGCTAGATTACAATATATCTCGCGAGATTGTAAACTACCGTAAAATTGTGAACCATAACATGCTGTTACAATTTAACGTATTATTTTCGATCGTAATCGATGTTGATAATTTAATGCGAGACAGATTGTAATTTAATAAATTTCACTTCGATCGATGACAATCTACCGAAAAATAATAGTCAAACTGTAAGCAGTATGATCACAATCTATCGACAGTTAACAATCTCGCGAGATAGATTGTAATCTAATATTATTAAAAAACTTTATCATTATTCTTGACATAATATATTTTCATTATCTGTACTGTTAACTTCTTTATTTTGTTTAATTCTTTAATGTGCTTTGTTTATATGTTAACAGTTTGTGTATTATTTGTAGGCTACTAATTTTTTTCTTTCTTTCTTTCTTTCATCATCATCAGCTTATCTCAGTCCACTACTGGGCACAGGCCCCTCCTCTCCAGTTGTTCGCCACCTTATCCAAACAGCTGGAGGATGTACCCAAAATCGCCACACTCTGGGCAGGCGGGTTGGCGATCGCAGGGTGTAGCTTCTCGCTCCGGTGATGCTGCTGCCCGTCAGCGGCCTGTTTTATTTAGCTACGCCTCCAATTGAGATGGTTATACCGCCACCAGTCGGTTGCCAGAGCCTCGTCTGTTATTCAGCAGGATGCGCCACGGGCAGGTGAGGGGGTGGCTTGGAGGGAAAAGATAATGGGTCCACTCTCTTACATCCCACACTTTTACAATTTTACGGTGACATCTTATGCAGCATCAACAAACTCTTGTGTTACAGGTGCTGTGATTGTAGGATCTGTTGATGGATCTAGAGTTTGGGGCAAGGACATCAAAGGACCTGGCTTAGCCGCTGTGCAGTGGTCACCTGATAATTCACTGTTGTTGTTTGCATTGTCCAATGGTGAATTGCATCTATATGATGATCAAGGAAATTTCACAGTAGGTAGTTTAGTATTTTATATTGTACATTATTTATCATCATCATCAGCCTATTGCAGTCCGCTGCTGGATATAGGCCTCTCCAGTTGTTCGCCACTTAGAGCAAACATCTGGAAACCCATAACCGCCACGCTGGGCAGGCGGGTTGGCGATCGCAGGGCGTAGCTTCTCGCTCCGGTGAATCTGCTGCCCGTCATCGGTCTGTGGTAATTAGCTACGCCTTCAATTGTGATGGTTATACCCCCACCAGTCGGTTGCCAGCGCCTCGTTTGTTATTCGGCAGGACGCACCACGGGCAGGTGAGCTTGGTTTGAAGCGAAATGATGATAGGCCGCTCCCTTACATCCACTCCCGTACATTATTTATATTATCTATACAAAAATGTATATTGTTCATTTATTTTAGATGCCTGTTAACATCCATGGTGTGTCAGGGTCAATGGAAGTAGTGTCTATGGACTGGTATGCCGGTAGTGCACCAACTAACAGACCTGTCTTAGCCATATGTTACAGAAATGGTATGATAATAATGATGAAAAATTGTATAGAAGAAGGTAACATAGTCTTTTATACAATATTTACAATATTACCATTATGTACTTTTGTATGTTATTATGATGTATTTGTTGCAAATTCAATTTCACAGATAGTGTGGTAGTGGAAACAAACATGACTGCTATTGATTGTCATTGGAATCATAATGGTACAATTTTAGCTGCAGCCGGATGCACAAATGATCAAAGCAATGCTGTTCAGTTCTTTTCTGCATATGGAGAAGTATGTTTTTGTTTACTTAGTATGCTAATTTATTTGTAAACCTGCATGTCGGGAGATTCGGCCCTCGAGCTTGTTTATATGGGACAGATAATCCTATTCTGTAGAAAGAAACAACTTTGAGAAAGAAGCCCCCTGGCTTCGATTGGGCAGGGCAGCATTTGGGAATCTCCATCCCATCTCCATATGTCACTTCTGTCACAGTGTCTCAAATTAAAGATCTACAATCAATGTGTTCTCCCCATTTTGACCCACACTGCCAAAACGCTTACGAGAAGACTAATCTAGAAATTTTAGGTTGCTCAACGCGCTATGGAAAGGGCTTTGCTTAGTATCTAGTTATAAGATATGGTACGAAACGAGCACACAAGTTTCATGGAATTTTGATAATCATGAGTTATAAGTCAAGCTGGCCAGTGACTGCCTGATTAAATTATAATCTTATCAAATGAGTTGCTATAATTTCTGCCTTTTGCCTATTTTTTTTATTTGGAATGGGTTTGCGTTTGACCGCGATTCGATTTACGATTTTAATGTTGTCTTACAGCACATTAGAACGCTGCGAGTGCCGGGAGGATCACTGCGCGCGTTGTCGTGGGAGAAGAGATCGTTACGCCTTGCGATAGCCATCGACTCCTTCATATATTTTGCGAATGTAAAACCGGATCATAAGTACGCGTTTTATGGAAATACCTTGGCCTACGTTTCTGGAACCGAAACCGTCACGTTTTGGGACACTTTTACTCATCAGGTATATCATTCTTATTTTCAAGGCCTTTGTCAAATCTTAACTAATATTATAAAGCTGAAGAGTTTGTTTGTTTGTTTGAACGCGCTAATCTCAGGAACTACTGGTCCGAATTGAAAAATTATTTTTGTGTTGAATAGACCATTTATCGAGGAAGGCTATAGGCTATATAACATCACGCTGCAACTATTAGGAGCGAAGAAATAATGGAAAATGTAAAGAAAAACGGGGAAAAAATAACTATTCAACGCGGACGAAGTCGCGAGCACAGCTAGTCCTAAATAATGTGATTAGATATATCGACCACCTGGTCGATATATCCTATCCTATCTTATAGGGTACCTACCCTACATTTTAGAATAGATCGATAGACATTTTAGGTAAAATCCGTTACCCAATTATGTCGAAATATCTCAATGGATAATGGTATCTATGCATTGGACTCTTAAGTTAAGAATTGTTTGGGAAAAATGTTACACCTAGATATTCTTTAGTGCATACAGTTGACGTAAAACTAGGTATAATAGACACCTGTTGTAGAATTTAGGCGGTCTTATCGCTATAAGCGATCCCGTCCAGAAAACCTTTGGGTAGAGGATATCGACTTGAGATAATGGGATTTTGAGTTGATGTGGACTGGTCTGTATTTACTTACCACCTAAATTTATTTCGTTTACTTTTTGATTGAGCAATAAATCAATTATTTGCACTATTTCAGTCTTGGATTAACCATATCCCTGAAGTAATGGATATGTGTGGAGTCGGCGAATACTGCGTTATAGCAACAATGACTACCCTCATCATTTCTAATCAACAAGGGATACAATGTGACGGTAAGGTGTCCTGACTACAAACGGGATCAATAAGTCAAGAAATTCGTGTGACGTAATTTGTGGATGATCCCTAAGTGTAATTATAACGTGTAGCTAACGACTCTGGTGGCGTAATAACGTCCTCGCTAAAAACTCAAACGATTCGATTCGAACCCTCAGTTTCGATTATGATTCTCGGTGATTCACGTCTCTACTAATTATTTGGAGTACCTTCCTGCCATGCTATGACTAAGTACATAGTAGGATAACAATAACCTACTACAAGGATAGCTAAGTTTGAAAGAAGGAAGGAGAGTTTTCTGGCGCACTTATTTATAACTAGCTGTGCTCGCGACTTCGTCCGCGTGGAATAGTTATTTTTTCCCCGTTTTTTTTTACATTTTCCATTATTTCTTCGCGCCTAATAGTTGCAACGTGATGTTTTATAGCCTAAAGCCTTCCTCGATAAATGGTCTATTCAACACAAACAGAATTTTTCAATTCGGACCAGTAGTTCCTGAGATTAGCGCTTTCAAACAAACAAACTCTTCAGCTTTATAATATTAGTTAAGATTGTTTTTATTATTTTTCCAGCCAAACCCATCTCCATACCAGTATTGTATGTGACAATAAACAGCAAAGCTATTGCGGTCGCTGCCTCCAAGGAGTCCTTTATTATATGGAAGTTTTCTACTCCATCAAGACCAAGTAAGTGATATTATAATAATTACTAGCTGTGCCAGCGGCCTTGCTCGCGTGGATATCGAGTTCTAAAAATAACTTCCATGAAATGGTGCCTGATTGTAAGTTAGACCTCTAACAATATATTGGTGAAAACCGCATTCAATTCCATGCAGTAGTTTATCTTATAATAATTGTTATCATTGTGTATTTAATTTAATTTTCACGCATCATTACAGGGAGTACTGAACAGATGTACCAAGCGGACGGTTCACCATTATCTTCCGGCGAAGGGGGATTCCAAGACGATACAATTAGCTGTATCACATGTTCAGATAGTCACTTACTAGTGGGCAGGGATTCTGGAATAATATTACTCTTTTCACTTGTGAACAATAAGAAGATTACTTCTATAAACATGAACTCAAAACCTTACAAAATTGGTCTGAATTCAAATTCCAGGTTTGTAACGTATTAAACAGGCTACTCTTATCACATCTTCTTATTGCGAAGCGTTACTTTTAATAGGTGATTACACACGCCACTAGCTAATACTAATCCCATAATATTTTCAGTAAATTCTACGTAATAGACCAGCCTGGGTCTCTGTACATATTGGAAACAGACATGGCTAACAATATAAGCATCGGACAAGCTCTTCGTAAAGACGTGTGGAGCGCACTGTGGGCGTCTGACAATCCGCAAATGTTGGCCGTCGCTGAAAAAGCGAGACTGTATATTCTGAGGGACAATGAGCCAGAAGAGCCGCTCACTATGCAGGGGTACTTGTGTAAGTTTAAGGTGAGTTTTAGTAGTTTAAAAAGTTTAACACTCTGCAAAGTGTTTGAAATATTTTAAATATTGATTCTATTTAGTTTTAGACAGACCAAGGCAGCGTTGGGCTGACGACATCATACAAGTGGCAGAGAGAAACTGGCTGGATCAGAGCAAAAATAGAGAAAAGTGGAAGAGGTTGGAGGAGGCCTTTACCCAAAATGGGGTCCATAATCTAAAACGAAATCAAACAATGTGTCAAATTTAACGTGCAAATTATGATTTATGGAATAAATGGCTTATTATATTATATTTAGACAGACAACTATGGAAAAGTTTGGGGGAGACCTTTGCCCAGCAGTGGCACAACATAGGTTAAAAAAAAAGTAATTTCTAAATTAATCGGTTGAACGCGATCTATTGTGTCTCAATAATGGGCGCTCAAAGGATTAAATTAAAAATCTTATGTAGCCTAGCTCTAAGCCCGTCCGCACATGGAGCTACTCAAATATGACGGAATTAATCAGTAATTAGAATTACAAACTAGTTATAAATTGTATTTCGCACACGACGCTACTCAAATTGCAAGGTTTCAGTCACTCCTGTTATTTCTACTACCAAATAAACACGTGCGAAAAACCTAGAAAGGGGAAATATTGGAAGCAATAAAAGTGTCGAGTGGATCGATCATCTTCGCGATGACGATGTCATTATACTATAATAATATTATCATCATAACAGACGCCGAAGGAATCGACGCAGATTTATCTATACCGATTCACCCATATATCCAAAAAATAATGTGAACTGCAGATTGTCAGTTGCAGCATTTCTGCACAAATTTAATATTTAAGGCTTGATCATTCATTTTTCACATCAAAACACAGTAAACTCGGTAACCTAGTAGCTCGGCGACCGGCACGACGAGTCGCGCGCGATCAGTTGCCAACGCGTTACTAACTGGTTAGTAACTAGTCGCGTCGTGTGCGAACCTGTATGGCAATGTATGGGCGGTGACGCTCAAAAAACTCGTTAGTAATTTGAGTTTGTGATTAGTTTCTTTTGAGTAGCTCCATGTGCGGAGGGGCTAACTCTACACTCCACAAACTCCAAACCTTGGTCAAGATTATGTCTTGCCGTATCGTTTCAACAGTCTATAATGGGTTGGGTATATGTTATATTATAAATAGATATGATCTTTTTCCACAGGAATTAGAGATTACAATGGCACTACTAGACAATATCAGCGATAAATGTACACCGCAACATATTGTAAGAGTCGAGGTGAAATCTTTGAGAGACACGCGGCAACTCATTGAAAAGGTTGGACTCAAAGAGGCAGAGAATTTTATAAAGGACAATCCGCACCCGCAATTATGGTGAGTAGCCTATGTAATAAGCGAAGTAGGTATCGGTTGCGATATTATCTTCACATGGCTACAACATAATAATCACGAATGCCCTCAACCCCGTTGGGGATGTAAGGGAGTGACCTATCATCTTTTCGCTCCAAGCTCACCTCACCTGCCCGTGGTGCATCCAGCCGAAAAACAAACGAAGCGCTGGCACAGATCGATGACGAGCAGCAGCGTCACCGGAGCGAGGCACTACGCCCTGCGATCGCCAACCCGCCTGCCCAGCGTGGCAAAGTGGCGGACCCTGGAGAGGCCTATGTCTAGCTATGGACTGCGATAGGCTGATGATGATGATACCCCCAACTAACAATAGATATCTACCGACATAACTCCCCACGGCAAGCAACCTCCATACATTGTGACGAGTGTTCATAAAAGCTATATGGAAAGCCTGCGGCGCGCTTCCGAAGTTTTCATTACCGCTTAGCATAATATGCGAATCCTTTACCTTTAATGTCTTGCATTAGGGATAATTTTATTAAACTAAAATTAAACCATTAGTAAGTAGTTACCTATTAAGTATAAGTGCTTCATGGGCTTATCATACATCTGATTTGTAACTTAATGCGCCAGTTCACTGCCCTAATCCACTGCTCTCAAACGTTATCTGTTGTATTTGTACATGATACTTTGGTTGCTGTGTCTATTAACCTACTTAAGGGAAGTAACTTCTTCAAAATTGAGTATTTTAGTGAATCTCATTAACTGTTTTCTTTTTAGGTTATTATTAGCAGAAGCGGCATTGAAAAATTTCGAATCTGAAAACGCATTGGAAACTGCGGAGGCTGCTTTCGTCAGACGCAACGATTACGCGGGGATCCGATTCGTGTCGCGACTGAATGCGTTACACTCTAACGCTCTGAAGAAGGCCGAGATATTTGCGTACTTCAAAGACTTTGATGCTGCCGAGAAGATATATCAAAATGAAGACAGGCGGTATGGTATCTATTCCTACCTATATCTCAATATCTTCCAAATTGTTTAAGATCCCGTTATTATAAACGATATCATAAAATGTAGGTATTAGTCCCGTTCTATTCCTTTTATAGCGTTATAATTCGTATAAGTTCAGAAGAATTATAGGATAAAGTAAATTCGTTTAACTCCTGGATTGCATGATCTAAACCATGGTATGGAACGAGACTAAGTCCCCTGTCGGCTTGAGGAACTGAAATGACAGTACCTAAGTAGATCTTTGTCATCATAACTTGTGTAACTTATGTTAAAGCAAGTATTTTCTTTTGCAGTGATTTAGCCATAGCACTACGGAAGCGACTGGGCCACTGGTTCCGTGTGGTGGAACTTCTTAAGATGTCCGCTAGTACCACAGATGCACAAGTAAAGCAAACTTACTGCAATATTGGCGATTATTACATCGATAGACAGAATTGGTGAGCTATAATACTTAATACACCAGTGTTGACCGGACATGGCCCGTGCCATTAACTACCGATATTAACTGAAAATGCTTTTCAGGACCGGAGCATTAGAATATTACCAACTGTCCAATAACACCGAAGGTTTGAAAAAATGTCACATGGCTCTGGAAGATAACGAAGCCTTAGCTAAATTATTCACAGGGAATTCGAAGCCAGCTAAGGTACATATTGTATTTTTGACTACAGGCGGCCTCACTTCAACCTGCTTTTTTTTATCAAATTTCTTCAATCAATTTTCAACTTAATGTCCAAGGCATAGAGTCAATAGGGAATATGCATGACTTTGTTTATGGATTTATCGAGTCCTTTTATCGCCCACCCCACACAAACAAAAGGTCAAACAATTTTTAAAAATATCAACTGGCCATTACTATTATAATATTTATTAGACTTATATAGCCTTAAATGTATTGACTAGCCGGAGAGATCTAATGTGTAGGTACGCATAGCGTGCGTTTATGGTTTAGATAATTGGGGTGGTTATTGGCGTTACTTAACTAAGTATATATTGTTATACACTTACAGGAAGGTCAAGAAAATAGGAAGGAAAATGTTTTGGATGAAATTAGTGATGGTGTAAATCCCTCCATTCAAAGCATAACTCAGCTAAGGGAATCCGGAAGAATGTTACAGGCTGCAGCTATGGCTTTCCAAGTGAGTCTATTACCTACGTAGATACCTACCTATTATTATTTTGTTTAAATGGTGTTAATCAGCCTATACCTAACGCAAAAGTGTTTTCTTATAATATTAACATACCTACTTTGAAATGTTTTTCAGCTTGCCGGCATAGAAGCATCGAATAAAGCATCTCCATTACGAGTAAAGAAATTATATATCCTAGCTGGACATTTATACAGTCAAAATTCAGTAGGTAAGTTATACAATCTACTTTCATGCTTTCCAGGGCCCCCGGCGCCGGGGTGCCAGACCCAACCTGCGCCCTCGTGGGCCCTGATCCTTTCCCAATCTAAACTTCATGAGGCGGGGGCCTGGTTTCTCTCGGTTTGGTATCAGATAACAGTCTCTTATAAGTAATATTCCTACCTATAGATATCGAAACATTCACGCGCAATGTTGAATGCAACGATGAATATTTAAATAAATAAAAATAACAATTATTTATTTCAGACAGGGTTCATAATGTTAGTAACAATTAATCTTAAAAACTATGTTAGTAGGCAGAATAATAATTTATTTTATTGTCTTTGGCGAGCTAAACGTAGGTCCAGTGCTGCATAATAGCACTGTCCACGTCCAGTATCACCGCGACCGTCTTCAGGATATTTATACTAATTAGGTATCTATTAGTTTTGCAAAAAATACCGTTTTTTAATAATGTGAAAAAAATCTGTCTTTGCTTAATTTATAAAAGGTGGTTTGTTGTGGACCATGTTCTTTTTTAAGAGTATGAAATCTAAAATTGTTAGGGCATTTACCATTAATAAAGATCAGATACTTAAGAGTACATACTACAGTCTTAGGTTTATTCTTGGATATAGCTTAGTAGGTACCAAAATTTCATAAAAATAGGGACGCCGACGTTTGACGGACGGAGAAAGTTCATATAAATATATATTTTTTTCATTTTACATCACTAATAGGTAGGGTTGCCAACTATACTGTTAAAAACAGTATTATACTGTTTTTCACAACAAAATACTTTTTACTGTTCAACAAAAAAAAGTATAAAATATACTGTTTTCAGCATCAAAGATGTTACACTATACGTGTGAGACTTAGACGCTATGTATATTGTGAAACTTGTGTATTAAGATGGGTAGGACCTAAAAAATTATTATCTGACATTAGACAAAGTTAAACTTTATAACTTTGTCGATATACACCACATATACCCTCTTCTAAAATAGCAAAGGAACGTTCAGAAACGTACAATTTTAAAACAAATGATACCTATAGTAAATCTCGTTCCTTGTCATAGCGTCGGGGCTTTGCCACGTCCACTTTCTTTGGGGCTTCTTCTTGAAGAAAGAATTCATCAAGAAGAGCCCCTCCCGTTCGAGAAAGTTGACGACATCTGTCCCCTATGATTTCTTACTCCAAAACCATGGGATCCTACTACCGATTCATTGCAAGTCTGTACTCCCACTTTAGTGTTGAAATCCCCCATCACGACGTTGTAGTGGGCCTTGTTAGTGAAGTGGAGGGCCTTCGATATCTCATCGAACATTTTCTCCACTTCATGATCCGAGTGTGCCGAGGGCGGTGCGTACACTTGCACCACCTTGAGGCTATACCTCTCGGTGAGCTTGATAATAAGGTACGCTACCCTGTTCGACACACTGGACATATCCACCACGTTGTCGGAGAGGGACTTATTGACCAGAAACCCGACGCCACCTTGGGATTTTTGGTCTCCCTCGCGGAAGTACATGAGGTGGCCTGACTCTAGGGTTACGGTATCCTCCCCCTCTCTTCGGACTTCGCATAGCCCTAGTATGTGCCACCTAATTTTCCCAAGTTCCACCTCCAACTGCGCCAGATGCGAGTCAAGCCTTAGTGTGATCCCAGGGTCAGTTTGGTGTGGAGGCCAGCCGTAGCCCAGTGATTCTTGGCACCCCCTGCCCCGCCGTTACCGTGGTCGCCACCGTGACCAGGGATAGCGGGGCCGCCGGGAACTGGGGCCGTGGCTTATGTGAGACCATTTGGAGGAGTTGCCCATAATCGCCACGCTGGGCAGGCGGGTTGGCGATCGCAGGGCATAGCCTCTCTTGACGCTGCTGCCCGTAATCGGTCTGTGGTACTTAGCTACGCCTTCAATTGTGGTAATTATACCGCCATCAGTCGCCAGCGCCTCGTTCGCTATACGGCAGGACACACCACGGGCAGGTGAGGTTGGCTTGGAGCGAAAAGTTAATAGGTCGCTCCCTTACATCCCCCTTAAATAAAATTAATGTTATTAAATAAATAAAATACTGTTCATTTTTCTAAAATACTGTTTAATTTGTTTTCATAGGCCTAATATACTTTATTTCTTGTAAAAAAAGTTGGCAAGCCTACTAATAGGTGATATATATAGATACTCGATTTTGTAATCATTACTGTACTTATTGTGGTTGACAAATAAAGATAGTGACTGTACGTACTAGAGGGCGGCAAGAGCCGCCTGGCGTCGCGCTGCTGGCGGCTGGGCGCGGCGCAGCACTGGGCGTGGCTGGCGGCGGCGCGGGCGCGCGCGCGGCCGGCGCGGCCCGACGCGGGGCTGCGCGCCGCCGCGCGCCTGCTGCCCGCGCTGCCCGACCTGCACCCCGCGCAGCACACGCAGGTACGCGCCCACCTACGCGAGGACGGACTTTCACCTTGTTATTAGTGGCTCTACGCGGGATTTTATAATGCAATAGGCTATTATAGCTAAAAATTGTAATTATAATAGACTAAAAATTACAAAGTTATAGCCCGTTGACTGGCTCGGTGGCTCAATTGGTAGTGACCTCTGCTTTCTGAGCCAAGGGTCGTGGGTTTGATTCCCGCACAGTACAAACATTTTGTGTGAATTAACATGTCTGTTTGTATTGGTCTGGGTGTTTTCTATGTATAATGTGTATTTATTTACAAAAAAAAAGTATTTAAGTAAGTTTATCAGTTGTCTAGTACCCATAGTACAAGCTTCGGCTTAGTTTGGGGCTAGGTGGCGCTGTGTGGCCCAGAGTGGCATGTCTTGGGTTATTTATTTATTTGAAATTACGTGACGTCACTCGGTGAGACATTTTTACGGGAGCGAGTGACGTCAAAGGCGGGTCCCCCGGGGACCTGCGCGGCGCTTCGCCTTCTATCCTCAATCAAATTCCTCTGCTCCGCGCCCGGGTCCACCGCACCCTTTGCACCCCCTGGTAGAGACGGCCCTGCTATACTTAATTGATTTTGGAAACCCTTGATGCAGAAACACTTTATACCTACTCATTATCATTCTTTACGCATGTGTGCATAAGGACTGTTAATAATAGGCAGAATACGCAGGCTCTACTAGTCATACTTTGAAAGTGTGTAGGTATAATATAAATAATTTGCAATTCCTGTTTGCAGGTTTGGTGTACTATAGCGTTTATCGCTGTTCAAGCAAGAGCTTATGAATTGTGCTCACAGGCCTTTGTGAAACTCGAAGCACTAGACGTAAGTTTATATTGTTTTTACAGTAGTCTTTGCTTGAAAGTAGATGAATGTGTCCTTACGGGAACAAAGTATTTAAAATTTTCAAATGATAACTAGACATAATACTATTTAGTTTCTAATTTCATTAAAATACAACAGATTTCCTTTTTTCAGCCCAGTACTTTCGAACCTTTGGCTATTGAAATTTTTACAAGATTCAAACCAAAGGACGCAAAAAGTAATAAAATTGACTGTCCTAATTGTCATGTCGGCATGCCTGAATGGTACGTATATTTTTAGCTTTTAAATACTATA
Source organism: Conogethes punctiferalis (assembly GCA_031163375.1). Taxonomy (NCBI): domain Eukaryota; kingdom Metazoa; phylum Arthropoda; class Insecta; order Lepidoptera; family Crambidae; genus Conogethes; species Conogethes punctiferalis. Next base: position 10,469,287 of record CM062080.1, read on the forward strand.
ATTATGTGGAAATATCCATTTAATGTTGTTCCCATAACAATAGTTCTATCTATATTGTTATAATGCATTATAAACCTACCCTATCTATCAAATTACCTATAATTAGTGCCCAATGCTTAAGAGTGTGATATCCATCAAGATATTTTGGTGAGATTTCAGTCACTCGAGCTTTAGTTTTGGACTCTAGCTAGAACCCCTATATCTATCGCCATCTAGCTGGAGGAAAGTTTTTCTGTTTAGCCCTACGGTCGACTGGTAGAGAATTCCTACACGACATTAAGTCCGACTTTTGTACACTAATTTATTGTACAATAAAGATTGAAGGCGAAGCTAAATACTACAGGCTGATATCGGGCAGCAGCGTCATATACCTAGGTATATGTCGCAGTCGTATTGTCTATTCCGCCGTTTTACATAACGACTAGCTGTTATCTAAAACAGGGCCGTTTTGAAATGCGGCAGTTCAACCATTAGCCGGATTGTTATTGCGATACATTCTTCAATAAGGCGGCCCACATTTAGCCGCATCGTATGTACCTACTATTGCATATTTAAATTGTAGTGTGATCATGACTACAAAATAAAACAATGTTGATTCGATCATTTGTTCCACATTGACAAGAATATAATTTTTTTGCATGTACATTAACATTGTTCTTAAAGTCAATGTACACCGACATGTTTAACAATTTTTTTTTGTTAAATTCGATCATAACCTCGAACAGCGCCACGAGTGTTAAGATTTGGAACTAAACTTGTAAAAGAGGCGGAAAATCTCTAGCTTTATTGCATTATGGTGAGCCGTGTTGATTGACATATGGCAGCATATAAATTCCGGCGGTTTTTTATTCAGCCGCATTCAATCCGGCTAATGGTTGAACCGCCGCATTTCAAAACAGCCCTGTTATTGATAACAGCTAGCCGTTATGTAATACGCCATAATATGTATATGTTATGGACCAAGTGATAAATGTAGCATTATATATAATGCCCGGGCATTCTGATAAATGGCCAATATGAGAGGGCAATTTGATAATCATTATTAAAATAATCAAATTGATCGGGCATTATAAATATTGTTTATCACCCTTTGGTCAGAGTAATAAAAACATATTTTATAACTATTTCGCAGTCTCCTGATCCTCTGTAAGGCTTGCGTGGAGGTACAAGCCCATCCACTCCTGAGATAATATAATATGTGTATGTGATACACAGGCCAGACATTACTTCTGACTGGTCCAAGTTGACGCACTCAGTAGTAATACCTACTCGGCAAATGCAGCACTATTGCATAATGATGGGAACTAAATTATAGGGTTATTTAATTGACAGAGGTCCTGTGTACAGGATAACTGGGCTATTGGTGGGAGATAACGGAAGTTTGCCATTTCATTTTTATAAGGGTTCCGTACCTAAAGGGTGTAAAATGGAACCCTATTACTAAGTTTCCAAATTATGTATACCTGTTTGCTTTAAGAACATATTAATGTTGCAACCCAATGTTGTTTATTTTTTTTAAAGTCATTTTTTTACTCGATTTTTAGTTGCGTTAATGTGTTGTGAACTTGAATAAAGGCTAGTTAATGTCCTTAAGAGTTTTACTTAGGAAAGAAACATTTTGCTTTAAGTCAAATGAAGACTTTGCGATCTAGAATCAAGCAAATGACTTATCAAATCAGCTGCAATATTAGCCCTGAATAAGTACATACTATTACCTAGTTTCCATCGACCAATGGCAGTGCTGTCCCCTAACTCCTAACCGTTAAGGAGTTCTATGGCTTCATCATCATCACCAGATGTTGACGCCCGGAAGCATATGCCTGAGTAGGATATGATTACGTAACAAAATCATCATATGAGCATACAACTTTCGGTTGTTGCCCTCAATTTCTCCCGGATCCCATCATCAGATCCTGACTTGGTGATAATATTATGATCACCTCGGAAGTGTCATCTGTTAAACAAATAAAAAATTTTTGGCGCTGGAAATATCGGTGAACATACATAAAAAAATATACATACAGACGAATTAAGAATCTCCTCCTTTTTCAAAGTCGGTTAAAAAAAACATTAACGGATACATCGATCTCCAAATAAGTAAGTGATTAGTTACGCGTGCGTCCCTCCCCTTTGCTTTATTATCAAATTGCCTAATTGCCAAGTAGCAATACAATAATGACCGGCCAATGTGATAAATAATGAAGTTTAGATAGTAATTATCACTTTGCCCAGTAGAACTTGACATTATTCATAATGCCCTAGCATTATAAATAATGCCCGCATTAATCACTTGGTCCATAACATATATACTCAGTCGCGATGAAAACTTCGTATGGGCTTCGTACTACGCGCATCTTCTATGGTAGACCTACTGATCTACCATAGAACTTGTATGGAGCAATTTCATTTTTGTATGGAGAGAGTGCCGCGGATGTTACATCGCCATCTGTTGTTACCTGGCGGAACTAGTGTTTGTGTATTGTAGCTATAGATGTAGGGACGTGGAGATAGGTGTCGCCACAGATCTATATCCAGTAGCGGCCTGCGACGGGCTAATGCTGGTGAGTTTCCAGGAAGGCGATGTGCCCCGGCTGCGGGCACACGCTGGAGGGCTGCGTGGTGTCGGCGCGCGCGCTGGGCGCGGCGGCGGCGCCGGCGTGGGGCTGCGCCGTGTGCGCCGCGCGCGCGCACCACCACGACCTCGTGCTGCGCCACTCCTGCCCCATGTGCCACGTGCAACTCGACTAGGCATCGCGATCTGAACGATTTCACATGCTTTCATCGCGTTCCGACTGCAAGGCCTGTTCAAAAGCGTCCGTAAAGATCTCTCGTTGCCCGGAGCGGAAACATCCCTGATCATTCGTTCAAATTTGACAGGCGAAATAAAAGAAATCCACCAGATTGCACCACATAAAAGGCAGGTCCAGCTGTCATGTATGCGCTATGGTGTATGGGTTTTTTAAAAACCTCATCTCTCACGAGTAAAGGAAAACATTGTGAAGAAATGTGTAAATAGGATAATTTGTATAATGTGGAACTGGTATCAAATTTACAGGTTTATGTATATTATCAGGTTCTGGTGGTCGGACGGACATCGCTCTATTGTAATGTCCGAAACCTATCATCAAGGTGAAGGCTTTTTAATTTTAAAATAATTATGTTTTAGAACAAGCGACAAAATGAGCACTCACAGTAGAGATGCACATATAAAAATAGTTAACAGTTCCGTCTATGAAATATGCCGTCCATTTTTATTATGTTTAAGAGTATTGTATAAGAAAAACCAATAATTAATTTTATTCTAATATTTATTTAAGAGGGTTTCACAAAACGAATAAGTCTTTGAAATTGTTACTGAATTTAATTACCTGACTAGATAATATTTATCTAAAAAAATTGTAATAACATTAAGTATTTTGTACACAAATAACGAAACGAAATGTTGGTACTGTAATAAATTAAGTGGATTCTTTAAATGCTTCACACACCTATTTTTACTTTGTGAATATGTGTTGTTAAATGCAGCGTAATCACAACAAAGCTAACCAAAGATCGACATAATTTGTTTCATTTTTCTATACAAAAACCCATAGTTCCCTCATTTATCAACAGTTTTGAATACATTGAAAATATCAGTATATATTCAACATTTATTGCACAAAATTGTTTGGCATATCTATTTTAGAGAATTGTAGAGTATTATCAATTATTTGAAATAGTTCTGGTGGTTGTGGGATTCTTCCAGTCTCCAGTTTGGACCACAGGGGTATGTTATTCAGAGATATCTCAAATGCTCCCGATGATACTAATTGGCCTTCAATCATATTAGCCAAAAAGAACATCATCATGCAGGCATACAGTTTGTTTTCGAGGCACCAACTCCACCAAGATGGCTGAGGCTTGTTCAACCATGCAAATATGTTAACCCCACTTAGTATGCACATTATTAATATCATCTTTCCAAAACCCTGAAACAAACAATGTTACTACATATTTTTTATGTCGCCATTTTTAACTCTATTTCAAACAATTAGGGTTTTAGTTCTCTCAATAGAGACTGCCATGGATGATGAAAGTTTAAAGTCCATTATGAGTACCTACATCCTTATATTAAATAATACCTTTGTTACTAGATGTATGGCTACTATTTTACATTTATTTTAGTATAAAAAGCTATTATGTATTAAACAATGATTAGGTACTATGTATAAAGGAAAAAAAAAGTAAATACATGATTTCTAGAGAATGAAGTTTATTGAAACCAGTAGTTTCATTGGTTTATCTACTGGCTAATTTTCTATTTTACCTTAGAAGTCTACAAGGTAATTCTGAGGTCATTAGTGGATGCTAATGAATGATGATTAACTATTAGGTATTAATTATAATTAAGTCTTTGACTGGAGAGACACTAGACAATAGAAAAATTATTGTTACTGGTGACCACCATGGCACACAATGTGTTAAGTAAATCTAATTATACACAAACAAAATGATATCAATGATAACTTCTACACAAAGAAATTTTTAAATATTTGAGATAAGGTAATATGTATATGGGCATCTTATCTGCTACAATACCCTATCTGATGGCGACTAACCTTGTACATATAAGTAGTATGTTAGAATTGTATTGCATTTACAAAAAAAATAAAAATGTACTTACAATCATCCTGGAAAGATACATGTTTAAACCAGGAGGGTCATAATTTGCACCAATAACAGATATTTCTGGATATTTTTGCTGTATTATTCCTGCATAATCTTCAAACACTTTTCTATAACCACATGAGTAACTGAAACAAAGAAAGAATAAATGGCTGGGTATACCTATTTATTAGAGATGTCCCGACTAGTCGGTAAAGCCGACTATCCAGCCACTATTGTAGTCGCCGACTAATCGGCAAAGAGCGCCGACTATCCAGCTTCTTATGTTGTACTAGCTGTGCCAGCGGCGTCGCTCGCGTGGATATCGGGTTTCAAAAATAACGGACTTCCATATAATACCCATCTATACCTTGTGCCTAAGTTTTAAGTTAGACCTCTAGCAATACATTGGTGAAAACCGCATTCAATTCTATGCAGTAGTTTTTGCGTAATGCGCGTTCAAACATACAGGTTTAAATTTCTCGCGTTTTCCCAACACTTCCCGTCACTGCTCCGCTCCTATTGATTGTAGCGTGATGAAAAGTATCCTATAACCTGCTCAGGAGTATGAAGAATAATTGTACCAAGTTTCGTCAAAATCTGTTCAGTAGTTTTTTTTTCTATAAGGAACATACAGACAGACAGACAGACAGACAGACAGACAGACAGACAGACAGACAGACAAAAATTTTACTGATTGCATTTTTGGTATCAGTATCGATCACTTATCACCCCCTAATAGTTATTTTGAAAAAATATTTTATGTACAGAATTGACCTCTCTACAGATTTATTATAAGTATAGATGTATTTCTCAATAATATGCATGTGGGGGAAATACATGAAATAAAAACCTTGATTAAATTTTAATTCTACTTGTTCATTTCAATTAATTATTAGGCGGCCCAAGCGGCGACTTTCGAAGAGGTGGAAGAAATGCTGAAGATGGGTTTGGAAAGCCTGGATGCTTATTATGATGCTAATGCGCTAAGACCTAACCCATCTAAAACACAGTCCTGTGCCTTCCACCTCCGAAACAGAGAAGCTGATCGTACTCTAAGGTTGACTTGGCGAGGAGTCGATGTGGAGCATTGCCAGCACCCGCGTTACCTTGGCTTGACACTGGACAGATCCCTTACGTTTAAGGCTCATTGCGCCGGTGTTAAGCGGAAGGTCGGCTCTCGCAATAATCTTCTCCGTCGACTTATTACCACCTCGTGGGGCGCAACTCCACATGTTGTACGTACGACGGGTCTCGCACTGTGTTTCTCGGCAGGTGAGTTCGCATGCCCTGTGTGGCACAGATCGGCGCACTCGAAAAAAGTGGATGTGGCACTGAACGAGACCTGTCGTATTATTACGGGATGTTTGAAGCCTACTCCGCTAAACAAGCTCTACCCTCTGGCCGGAATCGCGCCCCCTGACGTGCGCCGAGAGGTAGCTTGCGGCATCGAAAAGCGGAAGCAGGAGACCGACCACAGACATCCTCTGTTTAACCACTGTCTGCCAAAAGGAAGGTTGAAAAGCCGGAATAGCTTCGTGAGGCGGACCAAAGCTGCTACAGCTCAGCCTCCGGATGCAAGGATTGACCTTTGGATGGATAGAGCACCCCCGCCGCCCCATTACATATTACCGGCTGAAGGTCTGCCTCCTGGTCGGGAGGAGCCTTGGCCTGTGTGGAGAACCCTTAACCGACTTCGATCCGGGGTTGGCCGATGTAGATCCAATTTGGTTAAGTGGGGGCTAAACGGGAATTTGCATGCTGGATGCGACTGTGGTGCACCACTGCAGACCATGGCACATTTGCGCACCTGCCAGCTGTGTCCCACTACGTGCACAATGGTCGACCTTTGTAAGGCGACCAATAACGGCCTCCAAGTCGCCAGGTTTTGGGCAGGTTCCGTTTGAGGTGAAGTACCATTGACTCGATAAGAAGAAGAAGAAGATTTCAATTAATAATAACAGTATTATCATTAATTATGCACAAAAAAAGATTTTTTTACACTAAAACACCGCTCTCGGCCTTTACACAAGCAAAACATGTTCCGTCCGACACGCTCTCAGGCGACGTATGCAATAGCGCGCGAATCAGCTGTAAAAGAAGCGTTACAGAAATCCCCTAAACCGTAATTAGCTTCGGCTAGTCGGCGAAAGTCATAATTGGCACATCTCTACTATTTATTGATAAGGTATTGCTAAGCTTTTTTGGTTAATAAGGATGAAATATATGTTTATGTATTTATATTGATCATGCTCTTATTATAATATATATTATAAGCTATGTACTATATGTATGAATGTTCATGTTTATGTATGTGTACCTATTTTAAGTACCTAGGTATTTAATGTTATTAACTTTGCAGCACACTAGGTACCTACACTTTTATTTCTGCTTAGTCCAACGGTCGACTAGAAGAGAATGCCTATGTGGCATTAAATCCACCTTTTGTACATTGTTTTGTGTAATAAAGATTAAATAAATACTTTTCTTTTTAATTTATTAAAAGAACCACAAACAATACTGAGAATGGTCAGAGTGTAGGGTAATAAAATGAGTGTGATCATGCACCTGGGATACCCTCAGACATAGCTTAAAAATCAATTTTGTAGGTGATATATTATTATGATTGGCACACAGCATATTTCTAAATTAATCACTTTTTATTTTGTGATATACCTATACAATTAATTTGTAATTTTCTCTTAAAGGTGGCTTTTACAACTTTCGCAACACTCAGATAGTAGGGCAATATAAATACTAAAAAAAGATCAACTGCATAATTATATGTGTGTGAACATTAGTTTTTCAGACATCAATAAGAACTGCTCTGGATGTAGATTAGATCATTAGTAGTAATGTAAATATACCATAGCAGTTATTTATTTATACACCGACGTTAATATGCATCTCAACTTAATAAAATATATCTTTAAGTATTTGTAATTGAAAGTTTCTAAAAAAAGTACTTCATAATTAAGGTTATTCTTACCAATAATATATGTTCATAATATGACCAACACCTTGTCCAATTTTAGTAAGACTTTCGGCTTCATTTTCACTGGCATGTACATAATGATCTGCAGTTAATACGAAACACGTAATAGCTAATAGGATGAAACCTAAAGATGAACAAACAGTAGTGGCCAATGCCATCGTTTTCACGGTCTTAAATACTTTTGTTAAATTTATATTTCTTTCACACGTAAAAGCGAATAATTTGCTAATAAATGTAATGGGATTTTATCTAAAGTTTTATACTTTATTCAGATTATTCCAACTGAAGATCGTAAATTATTAAAGTGAAGGACTTGACTGCGACTGACTGACATGACAAAAAAATATGACTTTTTTTTTTCGTAGGTGCATCTAAACTTTTTAATGTGTGATGGCATTGAGAACATTGCTTTTTTAAGTCAGTCTGTGAAGAATTTTACAGTCTCAATAAAGTTTGAAAATTTAGAATTAAACGCTTATTACAACACCCGGTCTCAAGGGACCCTAACTCTAAATAAGGGTGGTGAAATAAAATTTAGGGTAAGTGTCCCGATTTAGGGCGATCAGATCATTCCGATCTGCCTAGCTACCTAACCGCTCTGCCGATCGCGTATAAACGATTATCGCGTATCAACTGATTTATGGACCGATTTTCAGAGTAGTGTAGTAGTAGTGTTATAAGGAGCAATTTATTCTAAAAACGCTTATTACACCACCCGGTATTCAGGGCACTGCACACCGGGTGGTAGCCTCTCCTATAGGGAATAAACAAATTACGCATTTCTACGTTCTCCTTCGAATTACGTTACGTTCTTCTATTGTTCATCAGCTTTCGGGTAACATCCACGTGATCCATTACGTATCGCTGGGGCACGGCAGTGCCCCCGCCAAGTCGAGCGCGAAGCAAACACTGCCGTACCATCCTTTACCGGAAGAATTTCGCCGCATTTTCGGGCCCGTATTTGATCGTACTTACACATCCTTAGCAGGTACCTAAATTTGTCAAATGGTGCTCCCACACACCGTTAATAAATGTTTTTGTTAGAATATGTTTACAAACATTTTCTAAGATAAAAACATTTATTAACAAATTATGTTGTCCATTGTTACATTTTGATAACGAAATGTTACATATTCTAAATGCACCTACACTTTGCGTTCTGAGGGCGTCTACACGAAAATGGAAGAAGTTTTGCTCGAATGTTTACTAGTTAACATGAAAACATTTATTAACATTTGTAATTAAATGTTTGTTGACAATAGAACTGTGTTGTTCTATAGAGTCTTACAAAATTAGAGTTTTATCGACAGATGAAGGAGAAACGAAATAACTAAATATTTAACGATAGGTATTTTTTATTCCGTTTGAAGTCATTTATGCAAACTGTTTGGTGAAATTAGTACAGTCAGGAAAACACGATAAAACTTTTAAAGTTTATTTATTAAAGTTGAAATTCAACTGATTTTTTTCTATTAAGGTTCAATGACATCTAGTCACTATACATTAAATTGAAGGAGAATATGTACATATCTTGAAAGAAGGCAGTACATTATATTATGTAAAGGTCTAGTGCTGAGCTGATATGGGTCTAGTTAAACTTTTTTGAATTGCTGTAATAAAAAAAACGAAATGTAATTGAGCCTTAAATTTATTTATCTACAATGGCAGTGCTTAATTCAATGTTCTCACCACTACCTACGTAATAAGTATAATATTATAAACGTAAGTATAATTTAAGCGATTAGGTACATCTAATAAAGTTTTTCAGATTGACTGTATGTAATATTATTAACAAAATTTCGTATCTGAATATTATATACAATATGGTAATTACATAGGTATAATACATAGGAATTCTAAGCGAATATTTACTTTGAGTACTATGTTAAAAAATCTGGTTCTGATTGTGACTAGTTAAGTATTTTTTGTTAAGGTATTAATTTATTGTTTCCAACTTGAAGGAGCTTTAAAGTACCATGTAAGAAGATTATGTTATGTTTTAAATAGATAAGTATCCTTAAATAAGTTTTCCTAACAATAATTCCTTTGGTGTTTTATTCCCGTGGTTTGAAATAAAATTCATACTGAATTTACATAAAAATACTAGTGACCAAATAGAAGTTATTTGGTTGTATTATCCACAATGTCATTATGTAAAATATTTGGAAACTTTAGGTTCTGTACATAGGTTATTTTAGAAGGTTTATGCTATGTATTCTTAATGCATACGACGCATCGAGATACTTTATGAGTTATTCCTCCGGATTTTAAGGTGGCACGTTTTGGACTACCAAATTGTTCGCTATCCTCTATAACTGTTAGCCAAAAGCTGAGCTTGTTGGCGAAGTGATGACAAGTTCCACCTTCACCATTACACTCGATGAAGGGCGTGGCGCGGAAGTCCTCTAGGCAGGACCCTGGGCTCGCCAGCGCCTGCCCGCCGCCCTGCCCGCCAGCGCCAGTATGCTGCAAAAAAGTATAAATATAGTTAATGCAAGATCTTTTATTCTCAAAACATAAGTTTTCAAAACTAATACGTAGATAATAATCATCAATACGAGTAGGTACCTACAGTTTTCCATTTGGAGAATTTTCATTGTCACAATTTCGAACAATTATTTCGAAGACCGTTTTCAGCTATGTAGTTAAATTGATTATAATGTTAACTGACAAGATAAGAACTGATAATAAGTTTAAACTCAAAGTATATAGGAAAGCTTCCACATATGCTTGGCATGTACTGGACGCGAGTAGCTCCCGATCGAGCTAAGTGACGAACAATTGAAGAGCCCTACGCCCAGCGGTGGACTGCGAGAGGCTGATTATAAGTACACCAATCTTAATAAAACTTAAAAATGAAACCTTTTTTTTAGTATGTAATCTCAGCATCTACCTATTCCGGTCAACATCATCATCATCAGCCTATATCAGTCCACTGCTGGACATAGGCCTCTCCCAATGTTCTCCACTTTGTTTGATCCTGGGCTTGTCGCATCCAGCACTTGTCAACCGTCCTGAGCAAATCGTCACTCTACCTGGCCTGAGGGCGTCCTACATTACGTTTGCCGAGACGCGGTTTCCACTCCAGAACACGTTTACCCATACGGTTAACCTATTCCAGTACCGATGTTTATGTTATAAATATGGTGAAAAAATTACACTTACCATCACAAAACTGTATCCCATCCATAAATCACTCCAACCTCCGGGACATGATGGAACAGCCATAGACTGGCTGTGAATGGCTATGACGTTGGCTGGTACCTCGCAGACTACGCATCTTGAAATGTATCTTACAATTTCATTTCCTTCCACTGGCATCATGGGTATGGGTTCACCAGTGGATAACCAGTAACTTCTATCATTACGGCTAGCGTAATTACATACTTCATTCAGATCGCAGAAAAGGAACGGCATAGTACTGAATTTCCTGACACAAGATCCCGCGTATCCTAAATCCTGGTTATGTGCCCTCTCATTACCGTCGATATATAGTAAGGAGTATCCGTCCCACAATTTTTCTTGTCCTTCATAACATTGAGGCACAATGGTGCTTTGGCTATGTTTCACTAGTAATGTGCCAGTTAAATAATCTTGTTGGACGCAGGGTGCTCCATCAGCTCCAGGCGGGCCTGTCCTTCCAGTTAGCCCAGTTTCTCCTCTTTCACCTTGTAAACCATAAAGTCCCGGAGGCCCGGTGGGTCCCTGAGGGCCTGGAGGACCAGGGTAGCCACGGTCACCTTTAGGTCCTGGGCTTCCATCTAATCCCGGTCCACCTGGTAGTCCATCCAGCCCAGGTCTCCCATCGAATCCAGGCGGTCCACGAGGTCCGGTTTCTCCTTTGGGTCCATATATGAAAGTGGCTCGCTCTCCCTTATCACCTTTTTTCCCTTGTGGCCCCATTAGTCCGACAGGACCTGGATATCCTTGGTCGCCTTTTTCACCAGTCATACCTACGGGACCTCTTAATCCGTCCTGTCCATCGAAACCACGATCACCTCTGTCACCTTTTTCGCCTAGAAGACCTGCTAAGCCGGGTGGACCTTGTTCACCTTTTTGCCCCGGTAAGCCGAACCCAGTAGGTCCTCTCTCTCCTTTGTCTCCTTTCACTCCAGGAAAGCCCCTAGGTCCAGCCGACCCAGGTGGTCCGTCGATGCCTGGAGGGCCGTCGAAGCCGGCACGCCCTTGATCACCCTTTTCTCCTCGTTCACCTGGGGCGCCTGGTGTTCCTGGGGTACCACTTTGTCCAGGAAGTCCTGGGAATCCATCGTCTCCTTTTTCTCCAGGAGCTCCAGGTGCACCTGGGCGACCTCGTTTTCCTGGCGTACCAGGCAATCCTTTTTCACCAACAATTGCTTCACACGTCCTGCCTTGAGGACCTACGGGACCACGGTCTCCTAAAAAGTTATATTTATAAATTAGTTTCTTATTAGTTTAAAATATAAGTGATAAATGTACATTAAATTATACAAATTTTATTAAAAAAAATTGAATTGGGTCCTAAACGAGTCTTGATGATAATTTAAGAAAACAAAACGAACCTTTTTCTCCGTTGAAGCCAGGAGCTCCCATATTTCCTTTTTGCCCCGTAAAGCCTCGATCTCCTTTTTCACCATCCACTCCTTGTGGTCCAGGCAGCCCTCTGTCACCTTTGATCCCAGTTAGGCCCGGTATTCCCGGAGGACCGATTTCTCCCTTTTCGCCTTTAACACTTAACGAAGGTCCAGGTGGACCTCTGTCACCTTTAGGACCAGTATATCCAATAGGACCGGTTAATCCTGAAGGGCCTTGAGGACCACGTTCTCCTTTAAAGCCATCGAGACCGCTTTGACCTGGTCGCCCAGCGTCACCTCTTTCTCCTTTTTCTCCTTGTAGTCCTGGTAGGCCAATATCTCCTTTAGGGCCATCTTTACCGTCCATACCGGGGAGACCAGGTACTCCACGATCACCTTGTAAACCTCGCTCGCCCTTTTCACCAGTAGCTCCAATAAAACCAGCATCTCCCTTCTCTCCATGCCTTCCTGGGATGCCGTCCCTTCCCGGGTTACCAGCGTCACCTTTTTCGCCAACAGGACCCATCAGGCCATAGCCGGGTGCACCGGTATCACCTTTGTCTCCTTTTTCACCTCTAGCACCATGCAAACCGTCCAATCCTCTTTGACCAGGAGTACCTGGTTCACCTTTCTCTCCTTTGTCTGATGCTAAGCCAGGTTCACCCTTAGGGCCTATGAAGCCAGGGAAGCCTGTGTCGCCTTTTTCTCCGCTTAAGCCGACTTGTCCTTGAGGACCAGCCGGACCTGGATATCCTTGATCTCCCTTTAATCCAGGAATACCTTGAGGACCTGGTTGTCCATCTAACCCAGGTGTGCCTGGTGATCCTCTTAAGCCAATCTCACCCTTATCTCCTTTATCGCCTGGTGCACCGGAAGTTCCTACCGGTCCTTGCAAACCTGGTTTACCACGCGCTCCCGGTAATCCTTTGGGTCCCTCTCGCCCTCGCATACCCGGCTCTCCTTTGAGACCTGGTAGACCAATGACGCCGGTTTTTCCCTGTAGTCCAGGATAGCCTGGTTGGCCCTTTGGTCCGTCTCTTCCTGGCAATCCTGGTTGACCAGATATACCAGGAGGGCCAACTGGCCCGGGTTCTCCTTTTTGTCCGAAGGGTCCTCGTAATCCACTTTTTCCTGTAAAACCTCTGTCGCCTTTTTCCCCAATGATTCCTGGTGGACCTGGTAGTCCATCATTACCGGGTAAGCCAGGGGACCCTCTTAGACCTTGATCACCTTTTAGACCAGCAGATCCAGCAGGGCCCGGTGGACCTGGCATGGAAGGGCCCATTTCACCTTTGTCTCCTTTGGTCCCGGGTATACCTGGAGTTCCTCTAGGACCAGCGTTACCGGGTCCTCCCGGAAATCCTATTGGTCCCATTTCTCCTTTTTCTCCTCTCGGTCCAGGTAGACCACGGGGTCCGACAGGCCCTGTCCTTCCGGGATATCCGATATCTCCTTTCTCTCCTTGACGCCCAGGCACTCCTTTATCTCCTTTTTCGCCCTGGTCACCTAAAACAATTGAAGTATTAATAAAAATACCATTACCACTATCTACCTACCTATTGGTTATCTTCCGGAATAAAAGAGTGAATATTCGTGTGAATATCTTTGTTACATAAAAATATTTAAACATAAAAAAAACTTTATTAGGTAATAGGGCAGGCAAATTATGAGGTACAAATTATTTATCCTTAATACACTTTATTTAAGTACTTTACAAATGCTATAAACGTAATGTTCAATCTGAATCTTTAATGTGTATTTAGTTAAAGTTGTACAATAAAATATGTAAGTAGGTATTTCATTTATTCGTATGTCATCCTACCTGTAGGTCCCTGTGCTCCCGGTTCTCCTCTTGGGCCAGGGTCACCTCTTGTGAGCTCTTTGATATTAGCTGCGCATTGCCCTGGTTCACCTTTAAGACCTACTCTGCCAGGAAAACCTTTGTCGCCTCTGAAGCCTTTATCACCTGGTGCCCCTTTTTCTCCTTTCACGCTAATTCCTTTAGCTCCTGGCGAGCCGGGATATCCATCATTACCGGGAATTCCATCCAATCCAGACGGTCCCCTGTCTCCTTTGTCACCTTTAGAGCCCGGCATACCGATGGGACCATTTTCACCTTTCGGACCATCTCGTCCCCTATCTCCTTTCGGCCCAATTAAGCCTCTGGGTCCTTGTGGACCTTTTTCACCAGGAGGCCCCTTCACTAAGTTAGATGGTATCATAGCATTTAATCCTGCCACTCCAGGCGGTCCAATGGGTCCATCATCACCGCGTTCACCCTAAATCAGATATAGAACAGAACCATTTTAATAAGCATCATCAGCAAGCTTCGCCGGCGCAGAAGAAAAGCCAAAGCCGATTAAATATCAATGCCAACAACGTTGAAATACTGAATAACGTTGAACGTTGAAATTACTGCGTTAAGTTATGTTTTGAAGTAAATAAAAACTCTCTCTGCCCATCTAAATCTCATGCTATCTCGATCATAGCAACTGTCAAGACGACGATTACCGAACATGGCGTGCACCCATCAACCAATAGCAAACAAGACTTTATTTTATTTCGCGCGCATACGCAGAACATTACTATTGGCTATAATATTTTATTATTCTCGCCTATCAAAATTTGACTTCTGCTCAGGTATCTACATCGGCGTAACATATAAATATGGTAATACTGTATACAGATATGATTTTAATACTAACCGGTGCTCCTGGAGATCCAGGTGCGCCATGAAGACCGTCGGAACCTCTTTCGCCAGGAATACCCATCGGGCCTGTCGGGCCCCTCTCGCCTTGCGCGCCCGGTGTTCCATCGTATCCCCGGTCTCCTTTAGCGCCCGGGCCACCAGGCCAACACTCGTTACAACGGCCACCAATGTCTCCTTTCTCGCCAGGATTTCCCGGCAACCCGTCTAATCCAGGACTACCTTTGTCGCCCTTCTCTCCTGGCGCACCCATTTCTCCTGGAATTCCGGGTATTCCATTTGTCGAATTGCCTGGTGTTCCACGCGCGCCTCTGTAACCTTGTTCACCCTTTTGACCTTTAGCACCATGAAGGCCAGGCAAACCGCCTTCTCCTTTTTGTCCCTTGAATGTAATGAATATGTGAATAATGAGACATACTTATATTGTAAATTTTAACATGCAAATAGATTGGACTGAGCATGAAAAGACTTTTTTTTCTTTTCTAATACAACATAATTAAAAATCTGGGGAATGTGTAGACATTGTTTACAATATATACTTACAGGAATAGAAAGTCCGTCATCTCCTTTAGGCCCTCTCGGTCCCTGGGGCCCAATAGAACCATCGTATCCTCGGGGACCTATCTCACCCTGCTGACCGTGACGACCAGGCTCCCCCTTTTCTCCTTTATGCCCTGCCGGACCTTCGATACCCGGTTCACCAGGTTCCCCTTGGCCTCCGGTAGTACCTGTAGGACCAGGTTCTCCTCTGTCTCCAGCTCTACCATCAGTACCTTTTGGACCAGCAGGTCCAGGGTGTCCTCTGGGCCCCATGGGTCCCGGCGGACCCCGAGATCCACTACGACCACCTGGTGGTCCGGGTATTCCTTTTAATCCTCTGGGTCCAGCTTGTCCGTCTCTACCAGGTTCACCTTTACTGCCGGGTCTTCCTGCTAGTCCCGCTAATCCCTCCAAACCACGGTCTCCTTTTTGACCCATACTACCGGGAGCGCCATACATACCATCGCGACCCTGAAACCTCATTTGTGATGAATAGGTATCTCTATACAATATATATTTTAATATGTTATGTACAAGAAAGAACCACTACTTATGTATTAGTTAATTATTAGGATCATTGTCATTACTTACTCTTTCACCAGGGTTTCCTCTGATACCTTTTTCTCCTTTCATACCCATAAGACCAGAAATTCCGGGTTCGCCTGTGCGTCCTATGTCGCCTTTTTCTCCATGATATCCAGGCTCTCCCTTGCTGCCCTTTTCACCCATGTCACCTGGACTTCCGCGAATAACACCACCGCCTTTGTCGGTCATGACTGGCAGCGTAATCGACGGACACGAAGGACCCCTGTCTCCTCTGTCACCTCTATCGCCTTTTATCCCTTTGATCGATATACCTCTTGATCCCTTAGCACCTTTATCTCCTTTTAAACCGGCAGGGCCCTGGAATTTACATGAAGTTGGAAATGTTTTCAATCTTTATAGTAATTTTTATAGTGAAATTCACCATAAAATGAAATTAGTGTCGGTCTGTTAAAAGGGCGTCTGCATAGGTAGTAACTAGTAACATGATACTCATTGAAATAGCGATATCTTATAAATGGTGATTTGTACGAAAAAAGTACTAAATATTTACGATGGAAATGAAAAAACGGAACCCATTTTACAGGATGAAAGGTCTATGTAATGTTCGCTTAAACTGGTAGTGGTGTCGTGTGATTTTGACACGAATTGGGATGATAACTAAAAAATAATTTAATGTCCATCAGATAGATTAATGAAAAATATTGGATACGTATTTTTTATTTTGCCTCTTGTTCAAAAACTTACGAAGATACATTGATTTTAAATGTCACATGACGTCACGTTAGAGTACAAAATATACTCTAACGTGACGTAGTTAGCCCCCACTCCGTAACTTTAATGCGCTATATCTAAGTATTTTCTTGTTATTTCGACAAAACAAAAAATACGGGTCTTATATTTTTTTATTATCTAAGAGACAGACTAATTATTTTCTTCATTTTCATACCTTGTCATCATCCGTATTCTGACGAAGAAATATTGATCCCACCAAAAACATTCTGTAAAAAAACTAGCCGAGTCTCGATGGACCTGCTTGTTTATCTCTAGTTTAAGTTAGTACTTTAGTTTAAGTCGTGCCAAGTCTAAGGTTCCTTACTGCGATTTCTTTACTTGGCGGGGGCACTGCCGTGGCCCCCGATATTTGCAAGTCTCTCGCGGCTCGCGCTTATACGAGCTTTTATGGGCATCAACGCTCGACTTGTGCGCGTACGCTACACATGCGCTTCCAAAATTATACACGTACACGCAAGTATAAAACGCTAGTCTAAAAGCGCTCTAATTAGAATAAACAATGTGAGATTTTACATGTTTGTTATCTTTCAATTTCTGTTAATAAAAATTATCAGGGTGCAACCAATAATGTTTTTTCATTAATATAAGCCTACGCTTTCACAGATTCCTTAAGCAAGACTCACCAGAGGTCCAGGCATTCCCTTTGTTCCTTGGAGACCAGACGGCCCTGGTGGACCGACGGGGCCTTGTCGTCCTTGCATGCCATCTGCTCCCGGTTCTCCTTTCTGGCCTTTAGGGTACCGTCCTGTATATCCTGGATCTCCTTTGTCACCCTTGTCACCTTTAGGTCCATTAAATCCTCGCGGACCTGGGAACCCTTTGGGGCCCGTTTCCCCAGGTGGGCCCTATATGTTGAAAAGTGGTTCATTAATATAACTCTGTCCTGTGCAACCTTCTGCTAATCATCCGCGCGGAGCTCATGCAAGTCCTTTGTGGTTTTATCTGCCCAGCCGAGTAAATAGTATAGGACTTCGCAGGCTCATTCATATAGTATGTATAACAAAAAGCTGGACACCATTTAGGTGCATGATTTGTAAAACGTCCAGCTCGGTCATCGCGCACGTCATATTTGTACAGATCGAAGTGGCTCAGATTCCGTACACTATTTTAATATATTTTTTAGCGCTCGTTGAAACGAGGAGAACGCGTAATCTATCTAACTGAAGTTGAGCGATAATAAGAAACGGCAGAGAAGATGGTAACACCTCAAGTCCGTTCTTTTGTTCGATACATGATACCAGCTGCTCTATTTCAATGTAAATCTTGTTTTTATGTAATTGTTATGCCAAAATATGATCGTAAGGTCTCGTTTAAGGAAATGCGTCGCGTTCGGCGAGGCCTTACGAGTTTCTGCTATCACTAAGTACCTACCTATTTGGTTATGGGTATCGGAAACAACAAGATATAGGTACCTATCTATCACATTGACTTGATACTGACCAAAGTAAGTGACTCATTAAACGCTTGTATTAACCAAATCGGAACCAATGAAGGTAATAAGTACCAATATACCTACACAAACATACGTAAATACCCAAAATATTAAAAGAATGCTCGTCCTGGGTGGGGTTCTAACCCACCACTGTTGATTCAGAAGTGACTCTAAATTTAAAATGAGCCAACGGCTATACAATAATTAATAAATTCTGACCTGTGGTAAACTTGTGAGCAAATCGCTCTTCGCTCTACACTAAATAAGTCTCAACGATTTCAGTAGGATTAGAACAAATCATGATTTTAAGGGGTAGTTAGTAGCAAAGTCTGAAAGTAAAACTATATATTTACTTACATCAGTACCATTGCAGCCGTCTCTTCCAGGAATACCAGGCATACCCGTTTCTCCTTGGATGCCCTGTGGCCCCATTGGACCCACGAAACCTTGAGCTCCAGGTTTTCCTCTTTCACCCTTTGGGCCATGAAGGCCCTGAGGCCCACTGTTGCCTTTCTCACCCTTTGGGCCCTGGGGACCCTCAATACCTTCATGACCGGGAAGTCCTTTGAGGCCTTGGGGGCCTGGCTGTCCCGGAATACCCTAAGGAAAAAATATTTAGTTAAAAAGTGACAGTTTTCACAGTAACTTAACATTGCACCAACCCATTTCAGATTGTGATAGGTTCTTCTTAACATTTGGTTTAAATCGCAAACATAAAAAACCTTGAGTTATTGATGGGTACCAAGTTCTGTAGCAAATTTCTAAATTTATATTGCTTACTTACCCTATTACCCTTTTCTGCGAAGCATTTAGGGACGCAGCATCCGGGGGCCGTGCAGTTGCGGTCGAAAGCTGTGGTGCGCTGTCTTGTGATGGGGTCGTAGACGGCGAAGTTCAAGCCGGGGCTGGGTGGTCCCCGTGGAGACGGCACGTCCGGTCGCTGCGATAGCCCGTACGTTTCATAGGAACCACGCGACGCGTCATACGCTGGACGACGTGAAGCGTCGACCGAAGAATCTGATGTTTCAAAACCTGAGCGGGATGCGTCGTACGATGATCGTGACGCATCGCCATTCGGTCGCGACGCGTCGTACGGAGAACCTGACGCATCATACCCCGAGCGGGATGCGTCGTACGAAGAACCTGATGCATCATACCCTGAGCGGGACGCGTCGTACGATGATCGTGACGCATCGCCATTCGGTCGCGAGGCGTCGTACGGAGAACCTGACGCATCATACCCTGAGCGGGATGCGTCGTACGATGATCGTGACACATCGCCATTCGGTCGCGACGCGTCGTACGGAGAACCAGACGCGTCAGCGGAGCGGGATGCGTCGTACGATGAACGTGACGCGCCATACGATGAACCTGAGTTCTCAAATGTCGGTCGTGGCGTTTCGTATGAGCGGAAGTCGTATGCGCCGCGCGAGTCGTATGGGGCGCGGGTAGTTTCTGACAGGCTTGGAGGCGGCCATTCTCTGGGCGCCGCCCACTCGTTTGGGGCACCATCTAAGTTGTTCCAGTCCAAATATCCCTCATTTTGCTGCAAAATAAAAACATTACTTTAATAACTAATAATTTGTATACCTAACACAAGCACATGCCACATAAAGTAGAAATAGTCTACTTTCTAAGAATCTACATTTATTTATTTCTTTATTCAACTACAATCTAAACTACCTTACCTACAGGATTACCTACTCGATGTCAAACGAAAAGATCGTGTCTTTACCATGATCATTTTCTAGGTGTGGCTTTGAACGCATAAATAGAGGATAAACATTGATGTTCTGGTAACAAAATAATATGTAATAGGTATAGGTAATATGTAATAACATGAAATAACCTTCGCATATTTTTTTTTCAATGTGATACCTGATTGTAAGCAGTCAACACCACCCTGTCCACGGGTGGTGTTGACTGCTCGCAACTCAAATCGAGTTCTGGGGTCGCTGTATATTTATTAATAAATAAGTTAATTAAATAACTTAATTTATTATTATTAAACAATAATAAATATAAATCATTACAATTTTTTTAATATTTCAATAATACGGGCCCAAAATAAGTATGGCATTTGTATTAAGCGTAATCAGAACAATGTCGTAACTCCCGTCGTTTTTGCGTCGGGGGTTAAAACAACAATTACTAAGTAATGTAAATCCAAAAATACAAGGCTAAACCGAATTACGGGCATTTTAGACAGATAAAAATATATGTAGGTTACCATTGTCGCAAAAATTACACACTACAGTAGATCTTAATATTTCAAAAAGCACTACTGTTGCAGACAAAAATCCTTATTTTAGCGTTTCATTACTGTGTCTTACGTATCCTACATAGGTACTTAAACAAATAATTTATCATTTATTGAAATTGGCCCCTAGGAATTATGTAATCGTCCCCAACATAGGCACTCCTCAATTTTGTATTAGTAGGTAGGTATACATATAACTTCGTAAATAAAATAAAAAGCATTGTGTTTGAAAGTTGTAATCATGAACAATAGGAGATTTAATGAGTGTAAAAATCATAATAACTGAAAAGTTACAGTGCCCGCAAGTAATTCTCTGTGTCAAACCAATGCGTGAAAGCGCAGTCCCTAACAAAAGCTTGTAAAAGTTTTAAAAGCTAGAAATTGTTTGATAAATTCTTCAATGAGCTTATCGTGTACGTCTACATGACATTTAATGGTCTGAAAATTATTGTAAGGTACACGTATCTATTTTAATTTGTTGTCCGAAGCAAACACAATAAAATAATTTTCAGTTAGCGCTGTTCTCGAAAACAGGGCCTCATTCAACTTGGGTTGCACGAACATTTTAATATTTTTTTACTGGATGTTTCAGCGTACACGTACCTAAATAATGTTAATAACATAAATCATCATCATCATCAGCCCGTGTCAGTCCACTGCTGGACATAGGCCTCTCCTAATGTTCGCCACTTAGGTCGATTTTGGGCTTCTCGCATCCAGCACTTGCCAGTCGTCTTGCGCAAATCGTCACTCCACCTGGCCTGAGGGCGTCCTACATTACGTTTGCCGATACGCGGTCTCCACTCCAGAACTCGTTTACCCCAACGGTTATCGATTCTGCGGCTAATATGGCCAGCCCACTGCCACTTCAGCTTACTAATCCAGTGAGCTATGTCGGTGACTTTGGTTCTCTGCCGGAACACCTCATTTCGGATCCGATCCCGCAGAGAGACGCCGAGCATAGCTCTTTCCATAGCTCGCTGAGCGACCTTTAACTTGTGGACTAGCCGTACCGTTAGTGTCCACGTTTCGGCTCCGTATGTTATAACTGGTAGAACGCACTGATCAAAGACATTCGTCTTTAGGCACTGTGGGATCGACGATGTGAAGACTCGACGAAGCAAACACGAATGACATACGATACGACGAATAACATAAATCAAGTAACTATAATATACTTTAAATCAAAATAAAAAATGTAAATATGAAAAGTTTGGGCCTAATTATTAAATAAATATAACCAAAATGCTTTTTTCAATTCATTAAATTGACAAAAGAGTAAATCTCTACGTAATACGACTTACTAACTACATGTATCTACTTGTTTTAAATATTCCCCCACAAACTAGTACTTACTATTAATTATTTGAAATCAATTTCAGACGTAAGAAACTTCAGATATCGGCAAAGTTAAAAGTTAACCAATCAGTGCGGTAGTCAAGAAAGCATAACGACGTAGGCATATTGGGACGTACCGTGGAATGATGAGTACGTGTACTATGTACTAGGTGACATAATAATTTAAGATGAATGAAAGTTGCTATGTTTATATAAATTAATAGGTAGTACCTACATTATTTACCATATTTCTGTGGCATGCCTCTACAAATTCGTTACCATCTAGGTAACTTAAAATCGCAAAAAATAAATATTCCCGCGATTATTATTATAAAAAAAGATCTACTTCCAATATAAAACATAGGTCGCCTATACCAATTTTTATTACCTATAAAATGCCTATCTATACCAATTAATAATAAGAGGGACCCAAAAATTAACTACTTAGATATTATTTTATATTCAAGTAGGTGAAGTAGATATCACTTCCTTTCTTGCTTGCCGGTTTCAGGAACGGAGCTCAAGTGACTTCCACAATTTGACAAGTACTTATGTACTAATCAAGTAATAAACATAGAGGTATACGATATCTAATTACTAAAATGTAGAACGTAGGTGCAAATTGTAGGTAATATTGATGGAGAAGTATCAAATTAAGTAGAACCTAATATCTTACTAAAATGGACCAACACACATAAAAATGTATTTCTGTGGTGTTGCTGTGAGTATGGTTCTGTAAGTTTCTCGTTTGCGCAATAACTGATACATTTACATCCGAACGATGATAAACTTTGTCGGTCGTCGCACTACCATTGCACGATATTAAATCAAGTATCACTTTTAGTTATAAAGATATTTATTTAATAAGAAGATGTTATAATTTTGAATGATATAAAGGAAGATAACGTAAGTAAATTAATCAATCTAACCAAGGCAGTCGGAACCGAAAACCATTAATAAATTGTTTCTGTTACAGGTTGCCGAAGCTGATCACGTTTTTGAAGAAATTGCAAAAGGACGAATGCAAGCGGACGGGCGAGTCGATCCGCGAGCGCCCGCGCAGCGCGGCCCCGCCATTCCCCAAATTCAGAAAAGTTTTTGTCTAATGTATTTTTAATGAGTTTCATCTGACGATCTTCGATAAGTACAAAAATATAATTGGATTATTTATTAAAAATGGTACTCACTGTATTTACTCCCAACGGCGCTAGCGCTGCTACTAACCTACGAATTAAATAATTTCTTTCAGAAATAATCGCACTAATACGTTTGAAGTTGCAATCTAAATTACAATTTATAACTAACTAAAACTCTCTGAAAGTTAAGGAACTTTTTGAAAAAAAAAATTAATACCCAAATGTCGTAAAAATAAACTTGTAAAATGTCTCACCACAGTACGGAGACCGCCATGGCCCCGTGCGCGCTGCGCCTGAATCCCGTGCGCGCGCGCCGTTTATGCCGGGATACTAAAGGAAAGAGGAGAGTTCGGGCAGCGGGCCGGCCACCCCCGCCCCGCGGGAGCGCGGGCGCAGCGGCCGCGCCCGGGCGCTGCCGAGGGCGCGCGCCAGTAGTACGGCGCAGCCATGTCGGGCCCGGCGCGTGCGCGATCCCTCGCGCTCCACCTCGCGCCCGCCATACTTTTTCTTCTTCTATGGAAACCCCAGCCGTCTACAGCAGTGAGTATTCATTCAGTTTATCAATCCTATGAACTAAAACTTGAAAGACTCTCCCTCGGAAAGACCGTACCTGCCGCCCTGCAAAAAGACTTCAACGCAAACGCTTCTGTCAAAACTTTAACCTTTGTTGCAACTTTCTGCAAAAAGAGTTGTGATCAGATTTCGAATTTGTTGTGACAAAACTTTACGTTAGAATACATATATACATATAAATATATTAATCTATGTAGAATTTGATAATTATGGATAGCAATAGGTATAGAGGCTGGGCAGGGTAGCATTCTATTAGTTTCCTTTCAGTTTAGTTAAGTTTTACTTCTGAATGAAACAGGAACTTGTACACACTTACATTAATATAACATTACATTATAGGCATATACATTTTTAAGGTACTGTATTTTATAGAGAAGAAAAAGACCTCAATTAAGCTTATAAATAATGTCCTAAGCCATAGTGCTAAGGAGGCTGATGCTAAGGAGCCAAATTGTTGTCATATTTTCTATACTTATCTAATTGATTTAGTGATAAAGATCCTGCTTATGTATTATTCATGGCATTGTTTTCTTAACGACTTCATTTGAGTAATTTATATTATACTAGGCATAAGTTTGCTATGTAGAGACTTTCGGAATATATACAACCTACAGGATTTGATGGGTACCGTGATTTTCTCTCATTGGCAAGTAAAATACAAATTTCAGTAGTATTTCGGAAACAGGAAGTGCATCCATGCATAGGTACTGGTGCATTAGGTAGCATGTAGAGCAGTCGATGGATTGGTGAACTAGGTACAAAGATTAATTTAGTCTACATTCTCTGTAGTTCCACTCAAGTTTGAAGAGAATTCCTTTCAGGAAGAATTGTGGAACCAACAAATATTTTTTTCTTTTCTGTTTTACTGGGACACTACCAATATCCTGACTGAATCTTCAGGATTCTTAAACATTATCAGGATCTTTATAATGTAACAGAATATTTAAGTTACTAAAACATACAGCTTAAAATTTCATCGTTTTAGTAGTTAGCTCTATCCTGCATTAATGACAAAACAGTCACACTACATCTGTACATATTTTCGCCTTATTCACATGACGGGGATGTAAGGTCGAGTACATGCACTGCTTTTTTTAAATAAACTACCGTAAGTGCAGGCTCATTATCTGATTTATCATCTTAGATAGATTACGAGGCCCAAACACGCTAATCCATCTTTACCCAGCTTGCTAAGGAGTTATGTGTCTAGCTGAATAACTAACCAATGTTGCGGCATCCGATTAAAAATATCATGTGATGGAAACATCAATGAAGTAACATTATGTACCTACACCTAGTACTTGTGAATAATAATAGAATGTAATCGGGAAAAAGGCTAGGAGGATGATGATGAGGATGATGACCTAGTATTAGCGATTGATTATGTTAATTTACATTACCTCTGTCATTTCCACATTGTATCGAAGTTACCTTTCGTTAATAGTAAATGCACTAACTGGCCTGATACACACTTATCTGTGTATAATAATGAACTGAAATTTTCCGACAGTCCGAGAAATTTTCCGGTGTATCCTGTATTGCATTCTAGAAAAATGGTCTCTATGCATATGATTATGGTATGATGGATAACATTTTATTTATTTATTTAATTTTTATTGCACAAAGAAAGTACAAATGGCGGACTTAATGCCGTGTGGCATTCTCTAGCAATCATCGGGCGTGCCAGAAATCTATAATATGGTGCGGTAATATTTTACCGTATTTAAATCATGAGTAATAGTCCGGGTATTCAAGATTTCCATATCCGCCCTTATATTTTTTATCATATTATATTCTATGTAGATTTATGAGATGTAGAACCTAGCCCACAGAACCGAACCTATTGAAGATAGAAAATATTATTATTATCACGAGCAATTAGTCTTATTATGCAAGGAACTGGCATTTATGAACTTTTCCGTCAAACAATACCCTAATCTATTTCTTTTTTTATTGCCCAACCATATCTTTCCTTTCCGTTGAAGTTAAAATCAAATAATGCATTCAGATGCGGCTTTTTTTTTGAGCTTGTATATAGATGTATATAGAGGCTGACCAAGTGTCACAGTACAGTTTTTCTCCCTTGGTTACATAGAAATAAAAAAAGATGCCCTAGTCACTGCGGCAACGGAGAAGTAATCAAATCAATTACTCGTCAGTTAGCTTCGTTATGCTGGCCTGTAACATAGTTCAAAGAGTCCAAAGTCCCTTCACAGGTGTTTCGCCGAGTATAATTATGTCTTATGGTGGTCGCTTATAATAAACCCTACCCTTTAGCGTTTCTAATAGCCCGTTTACACTCGCGTGCGAGTGACGAGGCGAGGCGCGAGGCGAGCGACGAGGCGAGAGTGTGAACACTCGCTCGCGCCTCGCCTCGCGCCTCGCCTCGTCACTCGCAGCGCTCGCGTCGCGAGCGGTTTTTTGGTCACGAGTCAAAGGGCCTCGCGACGAACGCGAGCGGGGTGTTTACACTCGCGCTCTCGCTTCATTCGCGGTTCAGCGTTGTGCCGCGGAGGTCGTTAAAATGGATTAGTCTTATGAGGAAACATTTAGATTTATTGGAGCATTTCAAAGGGAACCAATAGGCTATTATGGCTAATTTTTTTTAATTTGTCCGTCTTTTAGCTTATTCATAAATAAAAGACACGTATTTTTCCTTTTTTCAATTAAATAAACAATACCAAAGATACAAGGCATCAAAAGTTAGGAGTGGGAGTCTTTGACGTAACTCGCTCCCGTAAAAATGGCTCACCGAGTGACGTCACGCGTAATTTCAACGGGCTATAACTTTGGAAGTTTTAGTCTAATTTACAAATAAAAAATACGTGTCTTTTATTTTTGAATAAGCTAAAAGACGGACTAATTACAATTTTTAGCCATAATAGCCTATTCTGTGGAACCCAAAAATAAATACCATAAAATGAACTAAAAAGTAAACGATGCGTGGAAGAGGTTGTCATTACAAATGAAATGAATAGACCTTTTATTGATTTAAAACATAGGACATTTTACTTTTTTATTTGTATTTAATGTGTGTAGTTCAATAAACCATGACTTGTTGCCGCTAACATTTCGACGTCCTCCATTGTCGCGAGCTCAAAGACAACTGAACTCGTGACGAGAGTGTAAACACCAAGCTCGTTTCGGGGGGCGTGGCGCGAGTCACGAGGCGAGGTACGAGGCGAGTCGCGAGGCGAGAGTGTAAATGGGGTATAATACACTTGTCGTACTCGCAGTGTATTAGAAATGCTAAAGTTTGGGAACATAAATGGATGTTTGTTAGTCATTCTCGCAAGAACTACAGGACGGATTTTAATGAAACTTTACAGCAATGTAGCTCTATATTTGATTAATTATTTACGTTTTATATGAATATTCGCGAGGGCAGAGCCGCGGGACGCAGCTATAGTCTTTTTCAGATAGGATGGGTACGCTGACACTTGGGATTTGAAGTTTATAGTCATGTGGTAAAATGAAAATCGAAGGTAAAAAAATCGATTTTATGATTTATCGATTTAATTTTGTATGGAGAGAGAATCGATTTCGAGATAATTAAAAATTGTATGATTTAATAAAAAAATATTTATTTATCATCCAAAATTATGTAAAACTAATCATTAGATCAATCTGAGTTTGAAGAATCTCTCCATTCTTCATTTTACATAGATAATTATTTGAATTAAGATTAACCTACCCATTTAAATGTAATATCTCAGTCGTGTTATACATGATTTTCGATTTAACACCAATAACTGCTTATCCTATATCAAGAAATTTAAATATTTAATAAAATTTATACAATAGTTGAAAAATCGTGAAGCGATTTTACGATTAAATCGGTATTATAACGATTTCAATGTTTCAATCCCTATGAAAATACGTTTCAATTTACGCATCAAGCATTACTGATAAGAAATATTTAATGTATTAGATTTCATTAGTTATGTACATTATAATGTTATTTGTGGTTTCAAATACAAATTAAAGTAAATCTCTGTTATCATACGTTATAAACACAGTGAAAACACTTTTTGTTTTGATGATTATTTATCATTTTGTCATAGAAATTGCGTAAAAAGGATTCGTTGACAAGTGTCACTAATGTGTCAGCGTACCCATCCTATCTGAAAAAGACTATAGTATATTTATATAAACGTTGATGAAACGTTAGCATGTATTGTAATGTTTACTTTTAACCAAAATTTATGCATTTCGTTCATGAGTATGAAGGTCTATTTTTTTTTATACAACTGACCGTTGGTTGTTGCTGTGGACTAAGATACAATTGATAAGAAAAACAGATAATTAATAGGTACCTTCATTGAAACAGTGCCATGCGTAGGAAATCTCATTAACCATACGTCTCTATTTCTAATATCAGTACATATATTAAATGAATAGTCATTAGTTTATAGTACTTATTTTTATAATATCAAAAAGGACATATCGGTATGATATTATGTCCTAACCATTTAAGTTAGGGTAGCGTTGCCCTATGTGTGAGCACTCAGACCGGGATATTTCAAGAAGATTTGTAAAGGTAGTAAAAAAGGAATTTAATTTTGAATACTAGGTAACTTTTGACACAAGTGTCAGAGCTTACGTCATTCTGTCTGTCCACGTATGATTAGCTGCTAGTTAATAGAGCGCGTTTCTTATAGATTTACTGTTTACCAAGACCAGCCGTGTATTGAGTAACTATGATTTTTAAACGGAGACCATTTGCTTATCGGGACACAATGCTTCAAACCGGAACATATCCTGGAGTACCAGGACGTATGGCAACCCTAACTTGGTATTACTAGCGATTGTTCAAACTTTAGGATTCTATTTTGCCTCAGCAGTGGGGGTGCCTTAAAATTCGGAGTGGAATCTGCGACACCAAAACCATTTAGTGGGACAGATTCTGCTTTGCACTAATTGCTCTACCAGTGGGGCGCCTTGGTGGGGCAAAGTGGAATAATCCAGGCGTTCGATTCAGATTTCGGACTTGAAGCAATAACGTTTGTCTCTGGAATCGGCATTTGAACCATTCTTTATAGGTAAATTCGTAGGCGATAGAATTTACAAGTTGGTATACAATTATTACTTTCTCTAGATTTACTACTTTGGTAGGTGGTCAGATCGTTGCTCTGGATGAATTGGTGCACCTACCTAATATGGAATCAATACCTTAAGAGTCTTCCTACTCGTAATAATATCAACGGAATAGTCTACGCCTCTAGAAATTTTATAGTTTGCTGAATCAAGGTCAGAAATTAATTTTGCACTTCAGCCATGAGAATGAAACCACGTCATATGAAACTTCGTGCGGTATGTTTGAGCTATTCACGTGTCCGATAGAGACGAAAATGAGACGCCGGCATCTAGGTAAAACTTCCTAGATACGCTAAATTGAAAACAAGACCTTTATGAGAGCTGCTGGATTAAGGTAGAGCTATATTTTTTTTATTAGTTAATGGGTAGCGCATGACCTCAACTAGCCTGATGTTAAGCGATGTTGAGGCCTAAGATGAAGCGCGCTTACCCATCAGAAACCGATTCACTCTCGCCTTGAAAATCTGAAGATTATATTCCTCGGGGAACACGGACTCAGGCAAAGAGTTCCACAGTTTAGCCGTTCACACTATGAATGAAGAGGCAAAGCGCTTTGTGCGAGTTTTTGGAACCTGCACCATAAATCGGTGTCTCCTCGCCGTGTCCCTGCTCGTATGGTGGTAAAAAGGGGCAGATGGAATTAAATTGAATAATTCCGTAGCACACTCTCCAAAATGCAACCGATAGAAGACCGAAAGCCCAGCAACCTTACGACGGTGATCAAGACTTTGAAGTCTTGCGTCGCAGAGGGAGTCATTACCAATTACCATTATATTTACGTGTCCTAACAGAGGCCCTACTATAACAATCAAAACTATCGTTCAATTAATGGACAGATTGCGATTTTTGTACAACATCATTTGCCCATCGCAGTTCACTATTGGACCTCCAGTTGCCTCTCCAGTTGTCAAACGTTTGGAATTTTACCCGAGTTTTTTGTAAGGCCCATAATATACTTAGATAGATATCCATTTGTCCGGTTCAATTGTTAGTACGAGAGACACTCTCGCCCACTGACCAGAGACGAAATTGATAATCACAGTGTATTTACAGTAGACAGTGAAATGTGAAAATACATGGGGCATGCTACTGTCCATATTTTACAAAATGAACTGTTCATTTCACTGTACTTGAAAGCGCATATGAATTAGTAATTACATACAGTATTCCATAATTATGTGTTGCCGAAATTTAAGCGAAAACGGGTTGACGGTAGGTTTGGAATAAGTAATTAAAAGTTACAAGCGAGTGTCGAGCATTGTACTGTACTCAAGTACCTATTGTAATAGAGTACCTACTTATTACCTACGTTATGTCTCTATTCACAACACAAACAGTATTATGACGACCGAAGGACATTTATCACATTTTATGTGCGTCTTTATATTGGGACCCTTGTGGGCCTGGAAGTTTAATGATTTTTACGTAATGGATATTGTGGACGTGGTGCGATGATGAAAAGAAGATTCTGATCTAGTTATTATGATAATTAACTTTTAAATAAAAGAAAGAAGGAGAGTGAGCGACAGGATGGATGGGAAAATATATACAGAGAGAAAATAAATAATTACGAATTATTTTAGGTAAATCCTAAGCAAACGTAGTGGAAATCGATGACAGATGAGAGGCGAAGACATTATTGATAGTCAATCAAAGGTTTAAGATCGTACTTTGTTGTTAGCTCGAATGAGTGTGTAATTAGTTTTAAATAAGTGAATTGTATTAATTAAAAGTATGCAGTTCTTGGTAACTTTTCATAGCATAACTACTGTCCTGACACCGCGTAACAAACCCTATCGCATATAAAAGTGTATTGGCCCATGAAAGATATTGTGCCTACGCGGTGACAAATATGAAACTACCAAGCTGACAAAATTGCAGTATTTTTAGTTGTGCTCGTAATACCTACTTAACTGCCTGTTTACAAGAAATATAGTTATCCCATGTCACACAAGAAATCTTAAGACGAGCTATATCTATCTACATAAGTACCTGACAGGATTATGAATAAGATAGTAAGCTCATGTCATGCAAAGTGATGAATTTGGGTAAGTTAAAATTATAGCCAATAAGCTATTGATTCCAATATAACTTAGCTCTATTGAAAATGTTGGGATTTTTATTTGGTTTCATTAATAAAATAAATATTTTAAGTAAGAGAATATCGGCATCTTCTAAAGAGTGAATTCGGAGATAAGATGGCCGTCAAGCACCAACTGCGATACCAAAGGCTATCAAAAGCACGTATTATTTCAAATATGTATACAAAACACTGATGTCATTATGTCGGCCAATTAAAATCTTAAAATATTCAGTAAATTTATAATAATCATTACTTTGAATAAATTCGTTTATCGACATCTTGTGTGTTGCCAATCAATGCATACAGAATAAAGATAAATTTTATTCATAATGAATGAAATTAGGTATGTAATGTATGAGATGAAATTAGGTACCTACTTAATACGTGTTAATACATTATGTTATGGACTGTACCTACGTCCAAATGACATGCACCATTAATTATTTCTGTACGTTATTTGATCTTTAAAGATTGTCGCAAAAGCCGCGTTGCATTGATCTCGGTATTCAGTCGCTCATATTTAGACGTATAATATGGAAGACAATTTTTTTCCTATACGCCTGTTGAGCGTATCATTCTTGGAAATGGCATATGCATGAATGTGCCTCGTTCCTTTGACATGTAACACTCCGACTTAGTATTATTACTTTTGATATTTTCATTTTTATAATGTAATGTAGCACGGCATAGCAAAGTGACTCCTCTTGTCCATGGAGAGCATTAAAAGGAGCCCAAGTCACTATGACAACGGGGAGGCATCCATAGATATTTTATTCTGCGCCAGAGTCCTCACATCGGGCTATGGACAAGGACATTATAGATAGAAATTTTATACTTTATAATACATAAAACTATTGAATTAAAAGTGGGCACGAAGATAATAAAGACCAATTTAGGCAGTCTTATCACTTAAGCGAGGCTCCTCAGCTTCACTAAGTATTTTATGCGAGTCTAAGGTGCCCCGCTGTTAACATATATGAACAGATTGAATGGATTTTTAAAGTAACCCCTTTAAGGCTAAGAAGTAATGTAGGTGCCTGAAAATTCAAATCCCGACAAAATTAGACGTTGAATCTTTCTTAAGAAACATATACAATATACAAAGTATGTGTTTCCAGCCGCTACACTGTGATTCGTGCCTAAATACTGAGAAACAGGCAAGACTACTGACTAACAAGCAGGCACTGACGCGGATGAAGCCGTCCAAATCCAGGTTAGGTCCTATAATATTTAGAAATAAAATACCAAGAAATAATGCTTAGATTGAGCCTCGGAAACATAGGTCAAAAGTCAAAAGGGTAAAGCTTGTTCTTTTTATATAAAATTGGCGATTTCGTTCCAAATATATATTTTGTGGATAACGATGTGTTATTATGCCTATCTACGTACTGCATGTAGCATGTTTTCAGCATAATTTTGATGTATCAGTTACTACTACTATACTCGTATATCAAAATTCCACTTGAAATGAAAAAGATGTCGTAGTGAATCTTAGTAGAACGGTAAATGTCCGATTCAAGTATAAATCTCGATGGCTCATTTGGTAGTGCCCTCTGCCTTCTGAGCCAAGAGTTGTGGGTTCGATCCCCGCACAGTACAAACATTTGTGTGCATGAACATGTCTGTTTGTATTGGTCTGGGTGTGTTCTATGTATAATATGTATTTATTTACAAAAAAAAAAGTATCTAAGTAAGTTTATCAGTTGTCTAGTACCCATAGTACAAGCTTCGGCATAGTTTGGGGCTAGATGGCGCTGTGTGGCCCAGGGTGGCATGTCTTGGGTTATTTATTTATTTAAATCACGAAGTATTTTAGAGATTAACCATAGTAATTAATGAATCTGTCGACATTCACCAGTGAATCTTAATATCCAATAACATCGGGCATTCACAATAACATACCTACTCATATTAGGTACACTTGATCAAAGGATGCGAAAGATCATATTTTGTTTGACAATACAGTGTCATTTAAAAATGACTCATACAATGAGTTTTGTATAAGTAAATACTACCTAGATCTATCATCATTATTGTGATAGGTATCACATGCGAGTTGGCTCAATTCAATGCAATAACTACGAGTATCTCTATAACAAATGTATCTACCAACTTAGATTATAAACAATGGCTTAAATTTAGCAGCTTGACATTTGGGCGGCCTGCTCTACATTTATAAAGAAAAAAATTTGCTAATCATTTGATTACATTATAAACAAACGATTGAACTATCTCCATTCAATTAGTTAGCTTAGAATACTTCATGTTTCATTCATTCACTAAAATGTTCGTGTATTAAATTTCAAGTATAGTTAAGATCCGGCACAATGTTACCTAATGAACATGAGTGTTTTTAAATAAACTTTATGATACTTTAGCAATCTGGTGTTACGGTAACCTTTGATCGTTTTATCTTATGAGTTTTTATTCGATATATAACTTAACTGGCAACTAGTTATCGTTATAGCCTCATGACCTACAATGTATTGTAATAATATTAATACAACAGTTATACCTACTTAAGTAGGCACACATTTTAAAACATAGCTCATAGCAAATTTTGATGAAACTGTCATGGAACTTAATCCTCTGAGCTGTGCTCAAAGATTTTTGATTAGGTACACATATAATTAGGTCTTGAAATAGGTCGTGATATAGGTACGAACTTCACTACCTAGATCTAACAAAGAAAAAGTACTGTAGTCATTCAAGTCATTGACAGTATCTCAAGAATTAGTTCATATTATTGCTATATACGTTTGGGATTTAGCTGAAAATTTAATCTGAAAATGTAAGTGCAGTGCCTGCTATTTAAAATGTAAAAAATCCTTTCTTCAACCAAAATATGATTTGGGACATCTTATACTCGTAATAGGCAAATGAGATCGTATTATTGATAGAACTATCCTAAACAAAAACGTTTATTTAGCACAACAGTACTGACTTTATCTAAAGGACTGATTTAACTTTTTTAGAGGTTGTAACCCCGCGATAATACAGTGAATTGCGTCTCATGGTCTCAATTCACCCAAATGAGGAAACGTAATTTTTATAATACATGACGTATGTTTTATCTTTATACTTTAAGTTTTATTATAAAAAACAGGACGCTCGTCTAAATGCGGTATTCATCTGCCCAGATACAAAATATTTATATGTCTTCTTCATGTTTAGGTTCGAATATATCGATCAATGACATATCTAGGTATTATAGTAGTTTACCTACCTACACACATACAATACACAGATACTTCATAAATATTAGATAATGTAAATAAACGCCATAAGTTTTTACATTTTTATTATATTACCTAGGTATGTATTATTTTGCAACACCCTAGATATCCACTGGTTGGTTGGGCCCTCCATGCGAAAACTATAAGAAATAAATTTTTGAGATGTAGGTAACACGTGCAATTATATAAATAAATATGAATAAGCTTGTTATCTTTGGAATAAATCTAAACTAATATTAAAAAGCTGAAGAGTTTGTTTGTTTGTTTGAACGCGCTAATCTCAGGAACTACTGGTCCGAATTGAAAAAATATTTTTGTGTTGAATAGACCATTTATCGAGGAAGGCTTTAGGCTATATAACATCACGCGCTGCAACTATTAAAAGCGAAGAAATAATGGAAAATGTAAAAAAAAAAACGGGGAAAAATATAACTATTCCACGCGGACGATTTCATTTCATTCCGTTTCCAAAGCATTTTGAATAGAGGGTCTGGTACCCTGGAGTCTTTGGTTTGACCCGAGCCACTGTGATTCCTCGGCTGACTCACTTATCGGATATTGTTTTTCGGTTTTCCTGTCCGTTGCGGAAAAGGAATTGTTTAAATGGAAATATGATATTAGAGCACTGAATTAAACATGTAAATTAGGTCAAAATCAGCTTCCATTGACAAAGCTCTCGAAACGAGGTCGCGACATAAACAGAGCTTCCATTATCAGTGTGGCAGGAAACTGCTATCAACTTGTCGTTAGGTATATAACACAATTTTTGCAATTATTGCCGAAATAACTCCCACATATTGATAAATACAAATGACAAAGTTTTTAATTGATATAGAGGTACTGTAAGTACTTAATAACGAAATATCTGTTAATGAATATCTAATACTTGATGATTTAAACGTGAAACATTAGGTACTTTATTTGCAATCAATTAACTTTGAAACTGTTGAAGTATCTAAATGTTCATGTTATCATTCATGTTGGTTATTTATTACCCATATTACAAGTTGAGAGTCTTACACTCTTGATATTTTGACATACCTACATTTTTGGAACGCGCTGTAGGTACATCAGTTTGCTGTATCGAAAGTCTATTATAGCGCGTACTAAAATATTGTTTTATACGAATAAAAAAGCTTCAGAAAATCTATTGATTAGTTACAGTCAAAATTAATTATAATCGATCGATTAAATCTTGTTGTAAATCAATGAGTCTTTGGATTGTTGATAGATTCGGAATAGATAGAATTCTTTATTGCACAGAAGTAAACATTTACAGGAAAGAGTATCAGACATATATGTAGTAGGTACACTGTAGGCAGTTTTATCGCTGGCAGCGATCTCTTACAGATAACCTTCCAACCAGATTGGAATAGATAAATAGTACCTATTCTATATAAAAGGGAATAAAAATCAAGTTATTAGTCTTCAGTCAGTGTCAGCTTAAACAATCTTACTGAACAGCGTGGCGGTAGAACTGATAACTTGGCTATTTCTTTCGCTTTCTTTCAGGCTTCGTGGGACCACCATGTTAAGCCATGATATGAAATTTTATTTGAAATATCTTAATTCTTGTAGACTCGAGTCGAGCACAGTCAAATACAGTTTAAAATTACTCTACGACCGGATTCGGAACGTAGGTTTCTATCGAGAAGAATCGGCAAGAAACTCTACATAGAGTTGGTAGTAACTGTTAGTACTTAGGTAGTATGGAATTGCTTTTAATGCCATTTTTTTCCTACAATGTTTATCATATTTACATGGTGTAAGAAAAGGTACAAATCTGCTTTACTAAGATTCATCTTACGGTACGCTGTAATGTTGAAATATTACAGCGTACCTACCTGTTTATTTCAATGATAAAAACAATAAAACCTGCTATGAATAAATATGTACTGTGATGTTGATAATATACTTATTACATTTTGATTATAAAGTAGATAGCTAGCTGAAACTAAATAAAGTAGGTAAAATATCACTCTGCCTAATTATAGCGACACGGGGAAGGGGACGTTGCTTACGTAAGGGAAGTAAACAGAATGTTTTGTTGTGGAGGTCGTAAAGACGCAGGGCCAGTGCCCGCGCGGCGCCCGAGCTTCTCTCCGTCAACTAAAGTTAACAGAACCATAGTTCGCTAGACATGAACGACAGTTCGACCTTCGCACTGAAATAGACTTGGAAGTCCAAAAAATTACTAATATCAAATTATAATTCTCATGATAAACCGGTAGTGTTTGAGGTTTTTCGTGTGTTTTATGGTAGATGCCTTACCAGTGTACCTACCCTACCTATAATACAATGTGTATGTGTGATTATGTCTGGTCAATGCCTCTTAAACGATACATAATATAGCGTAATATTAATAGGACAAAGGTCTACTACTAATCTTCAATTTTTTTCGATTTCAAACAAAATTTTCAAAGAAGCATTATGTATTTACTGTATATTCTACTGTAAGGTCTTGAGATCGAATATCCCAAAATTCTATTGTTAAAACTATTGCATCTGGAAAAATCGACGTGATAAGTTTACCTTAGTATTCCAAGAGGCTGATGGATTAATTGGGCCCATCAAACAAATATAGAATAGAATCACAGCTTAGTATTGCCTAGAAATAATGGACACGTTCCTGTTCGACCTTTGCACCTGCTTTAATACGATGAAATAGAGTCCCGTTTAGGGCACTGCAATTCTTTAGATGCGACACTACGTACACAAGAATTCAGCAAATACAGTAACATAATCTGCTCGACGCGGCACATTACCGCATATCGTGTTACTCATTATGTACCTATTATGCATAATGAATGCTTATAACTTTTAAATGTATGAAGAACTGACTAAATATCTTTGACTACTATGCAATAATAAGAAAATTATTTGATAGTGCTGAATATTTAAATTTTTTAAATTGCTAATGATGGCAGACGACCAGACTGTCCGTCTGATGCCTAAACGCTAACGGCAGTGTAGACATAGCAATGCTAAGGGCACAGCCAAGATGCTACTTACCGTGGAGAAAGAACTGTAACGTTTAAAAAGAGATGGTAGAGATCAGAAAAGAAGAGCATGGTTGAGAAATCTTTTTTTTATGCAAGAGGCGGCAGCAGATTTAAAGCCTGAACCTGCGTCTGTGCCTGTACAGACAGTGTACATGGATGATGGAAAAATAATAATGAAAAAGAAGTCCAGGCGGTATAGCTTTCAGATGGCACGGACCAGCGTTGCCAGAATGTTACGTTTTAACCTTCTCATGTTACTTTTATGTTACAAGGCTCAAAAGGTTACTTTCCTTTTGAAGTGAACGAAATACCTATGTGGAGACTTACTATGACCCTGTTACAATCATGATACAGACTCGCGTTCCTTTTGTACCAAAATACCACTTTTTCAGCAGTTTCATGTTACTTCTGCCACTTCGTCTTCACACGTCTTCAGCCACTGGCAACACTGGTACATGGCCTTCCATGGCAATACAGCACTTAACATTAAACACAATAATCATAATAGGTACCTACATCGCTGAATATAATTTAAACGTTATACCTACTTACCCGTATGATAACTGATTTTATTATTATGTAACCCAATTTTGAAAATGTGAATTTTCATCGACTTTTGATGGTGACCGTACCTACTATTGGTGATTTATTTTACGGAAATTTATAACAATCTAAGGCGACCATAGACCATTGTCTAATTAATAAAGTTTAATTTCATTAAATTAAATTACCTATAACAACTGTTTAATATTTCCTGATTTCACTTTGGTAGGTATTCAAGGCTTAGCCCAATCATAGGGTGATAGGGTAAATCATCGTGAAATATTTAATGGATCGCATAATCTACTTACTCGCTATACATAAAAGGACATATTTTTTCATTTTTATAATTGTTAATATTATAAAATAGATTTTATTAATCCGAAAGCGAAATCACTCACAATATGTCGTCATAATACATCAAATAACACTTTGTAAAGAAGGATTCATCGGAGTAGGTATGACATGTTTTGCATACACCCTCAAACAACAACAAATCACATTGATTTTATAAGTCATCATAGGTTTAACGCCCCCACGCTACAGGTCTATCGTCTGAACAAAAAATGTTCCATTAACCATTAATTGTTCCGGTGCAGAATGAACTCGCATACTTAGTTAGTGCGACACTGCGACTTTATCTAGCAGGCATGCCAATTGAAATCAAATGATCGACAAATTAAATTCGTTAAAGTGTTAGCCATTTTATTTGATATAAACAAGACTCAATCATATTAATAACGTGTAATGAAAGAGCTGCTGGCCTTACCCAGCTGTCTCCGAGCGCTGCCAACGCTCGGCTCGATTCACGAGGCACGCTTTATCGGCGTGACGTGTGCGCTGTGCGCAGCAGAACATTGAACCCTAGAGGAAGCATACAGTTCCTCAATTTTTACATGATGCATATCTCGTCCGCACATTACAATACTTTTATTTATAGCGAAAGTAACGACTTCAGATAATTGACCTAATTTTTTTCTGATAATGTAGCGCGTTTGTTATTTTGGCACAACAAGCCTCGTAATTATTTGCTTATTAGCTCTTAGATTTTTTATTGTTTGCTCCACAAGTTTGCAGTTATTTTATGTATTTTTCATTTGATTTTTCATCGATTTCAAAGATTTTAAAGAACATTTAACGTCTTCTGTCGTCAAATGTCTGTTGAGCTCATGGACTTATTTTATACGTCCATGGTTGAGCTCGACGGCTTTTGCTCATTATTACGACAAGTAGAAAAGGTTCCAGGAAAAAGGATCATACGTACCTATCCTAAAAGTTTAAAATAAGTAATTTGGGTACGATACAATGTGGTTTGTGTTTTGCCTTCAGGATCTTTTAGGTCCTTCCTATTTTGCTTGTGTGATGTCAATAGCCACTGCTACCGTTTCATTTGTAAATAAACCAACTATTCACATACAAGTAGACCAAGCGAGTGCCGCAATGCATTACATTCGCGGTTTGGTTACTCACAAGTCGGTTTTATGGCTGCGAGCATTGCACTGAAAGTTATTGCTTACTTCCAGTAAAGTAAAATAGGTCAATAGTTTCAGCACGGTAACAAAAGCCAGTTGAACGTGCGGCCATATTCCTAGGTTATAATTAGCGATGGTT
Organism: Conogethes punctiferalis; assembly: GCA_031163375.1. Taxonomy (NCBI): domain Eukaryota; kingdom Metazoa; phylum Arthropoda; class Insecta; order Lepidoptera; family Crambidae; genus Conogethes; species Conogethes punctiferalis. The sequence goes on from CM062080.1 coordinate 10,508,372, forward strand.
GCTGACAGTGCCCGTAGTCAGGCCGAATGTCGTAGAGCAAATCAGGTGCCTGTCCTTACCTTGCCATCTTCAGTGACATCGGAAAAACACTATGCAAATATAATCGCAGACTTTAAGGATAGGTAGTCTGCAAAAATATCTGCATTGTGTTTTTCTTGTTTTCGTTTTGTTTTGCTATTCAACTATGTATTTACTTGCTAAATAGTGTATTCTATTGATTTGTTCGTGAATAAAAGGTATCTAAGTATAATCATAAGTAAATATATACTTATAGGGGTCACTTTTCATTTAACTGTCTGTTTTAAGAGGTTCTTTTTTATGACAGAAGGTCACCTGATGGTAAGTGATCACTTCAGCCCATAGACACCGCAACATCAGGGGAGTCACAGGTGCGTTTCTAGCCCATGAGAAATCTACCTATATGCTCGCTTTTTGAAGGTCCCTAAGTCGTATCCATTTATTATTAGCTTGGAAAGCTTTCATCAGACGTGGGTATGGTCGACATTTTTGACACAACGACGTTGGATATCGTTGTATCTGTATATATTTCCTTAAAAACCAATTTAATTAGTGATCTAATCCACGCGATATACTGCGCACGCGCACCCACTGCAATGTGTATTGGGAACGCGTTTATGAGTCGGCGGGGTCACCAGATTCCGGTAAACTGCTCGTAAACCCCGACTGAGACCGTTCCATTTTTTAACTTTTGACATAGTTACAATAACATTTAAGAATAGACTGTGACTTATTTTGTTTAAACCCTACCCAGGATTTTTTTTTATAATAAGAGCTTCCAGGATGACCTCACTCCACCTGATGGTAAGCGGTCGTGAGGTCCAAAAGTTAGGTCGACAGGCACAATAGAACAATCCCATTGCGCCTGTCGGCCTGACCCTGGAGGCCCACTGAGATGCCGTTTCACGCCCCGCCTAAAGAACCCAGGATTGTAAGAGGAAGAAAACACATGAGCTGGAAGGGAATTCCATGACTTAATGGCACGGGGCAAGAACGAGGAACTAAACCTCTAGGTGCGCGCCACCTTCGTCTGGATGGTATGCGGATGAGAACGCTGTCCAGCACGTGTTGTTCGGGAGTGGAAAAGAGTAAGAAAAGAGGATTAAAGATATAGATAGATAGATACACTTTATTGTACCTACACCATAAAAAAATACTTAGAACTAGGAAAATAAACAATTGTTGTACAATTTAGGCGGTCCTATCGCTATAAGTGATGTCTTCCAGACTACCATAGGGAGAGAATAGCAAGATAGAAAGATATACCAAAGTATCTAAATTTTTAAAACCGATCTATAAATAAAGCCTGTTCAAAAAACATTTTTCATTAATTGATGCATTGCATAACAACAATAATAGATAGGTCAACTCGGTACACCATCTAGTAATGTTGTAGGTATAAGTTGAATGAATATTTTATTTATTTTTATCTCTGTTATTATGCCGGATAATATGAATGATCTAAAAATAGGTAAAGTAAAATAGTAATATTACAATGCAAAAACCTGACATGCGTATGATGCGTAGCTACAGCCTCAGTGGCAGAATGGGTTAGATCAGGGTTTCTCAAAGTGGGCTTCGGGAATCCCTAGGGGTTAGCCTTTAGGCGGCAGGGGGTTCGCGAAAAGATCTATGTAATGGTGGCTGTCAAGGGTTTGCGATTCACAAAGAGGCGCGCACGCGACTGAGTCCATATAAAAACCATATTTTCTTCTACAGGTAGGTTATTTTATTTGGGGTTTTATTTTATTTGGGGTTAGAGGTTCGCGATCATTTGTATGGTAAGTACGTGGGCCAATAAGTTTCAGTTTCAGTAAAAATAAAGGATTTGAGTGTTCTGGGAGAAGCCCCAACGTCATCTGGTACTCATAGTATAAGGGGAGACCTAAGTTTGAGATTAGGTAGTTTGTGTGAGTCTTCGCGCGCATTTATTTTATCTACTACTGATTTGGCAAGATGTATTTCTAGTTGAGTAGTCATTATAATACGGCTTATGTGTTGTTAACTGTCTGGGAAGGTCCCCTGTGGGAATAATAGCAACAAAGAACAGTAGTTACCGGGAACATGATTAAAACAATAAATAGGTATAGGTACCTATATAAAAAAGTGATGCAAGTTGAACCTTTTTTATAATAAAAATACTACAATGTACAAGTAGGTACCTAAAGGATTATGAAATAGAATATATACAAAGTAAGGACCTGTGCCTACAAAAGGAACCTTAGGAGGATAAACTTACACGATAGTTGGATCCGAAAGATCAGGCAACACCAGACAACACTTAGATTGATTCGATCCCAAAGTAAATACCTAAGCACTTGTTTCATGGAAATCAGAACAACAAAGGTATCACAAATATTAAAACTCATATGTAGAACAAACACAAATTTTCATTACCCAAATGGTTCAATACCACCTCGGAAATGGAATTCATGAGACGACGATTGGTTGAAAAGGCAAGGTCACTACTAAGTGAGCCACCAGTCAAAGTAAGTGTCTACTGTCTACCCGTATGTTTAGGAATACTCTACAATACCTATATAATAAAATATGAACAAACATAAAGTACACGTGGTGACAGGGCGCGGGGCGGCGGGGCGGAGGGGCGCGGGCCGACCAGCGGGATGTGCGAATGGCCGTTATCGGCTGGGACACTGCAATGATTGTTTATCCAGCCCGTTCCTTGAATTGCAACTAATGACTCATATGTTCTATAATCGCCTGCTACTATAATACATTACAGTTAATTAATCGAGCAAACATTATCATTATGTCACCACGCCAAGCAATCTGCCGAAAATTTTAATTACGTAGTCTCCCATTTGGTTTTTGTATATGTATTTGGTCATGCTTTACGAGTAATGTTAAGAAGTACTCGACAATTAATAAATAAAGAATATAGTACCAATCATCTTCCCGTTATACCTATTCCGTAACAATAATGCTAAACCTGGCCACCGTCGTAAATTGCACGTAGTAAAGGCAGCAGCCCAATCTTTCGTTAGCCGACATTTAATCACAGCACAGCATAGACTTAACCGAGACCAGGTAAGAATAGACAGAGCAGAAACTAAAGTTTCAATTAATATTATAAATTTCTACTTTTTTTGCCAAATAAGAAAATAGGAGCCGCAAGCTCGAATTCAGAAACAATGAAGAATCTATCGTGACCGGCCAGAACTGGCTGCCGACCCCCTGGCCTGGCAAAAGTGAAAGATTAGGTATATGCGGGAACTATTCAATAATAGTAGAAACATAGTGATCCTAACCCCTAAAAACACAAATTTAGCTTGCTTGTGTGTGATTTCCACATATACCTAGTAGCCCAAGTAATGTCTACGCGCTTTGTGGCAGCCACTGCCTCATTAGTGTGCTGGCTCCCACATAACGTTATTGTTGAATGGCCGCTGCAACCTACCTACTGCGGTAGGGTAGGTTAGAAGCAATGACCTCCTTCTGTGAGACAGTCATGTCCCAGAAGGAGGCCGCGGAGCGAGAACGGGAGGACGACCCTTTCGCTCCGCCGTCGTAGAGGTGGCCGGACTTGGCGAATCTTTCGCCAATTTTTGCCACCTGGCGGGGTCCAGCGGGTAGGTGGTGCGGGGGCACCGCCGCCGGCATTGCACGGACCTCCGTCTCCGTCGGATGGGAGTGGGCTCACCCTTTAGACCACTCCCATAACTCGCCCCTAGAGGGGGGAGCCCGTTGCGGCCCGCCATTACCAGGCCGCGGCGGTGATGTCTTGGTGGACATATCTATAGGACCCTCGACACCACCCCTAAGGCGCATGACGAAGGGGCCGGGGTTTTTAGTGGGTATTTCCTGTCTCACTTCTATCTTCGAGGCGGGGTGGTTCCACATACTCCGGTGCTCCCCCGAGCGGCGGGTATGCCTAAATGCATTTTCCCCGGTAAAACAGAAAAAAAAGGTAGGTTAGAAGTTACGCGCTAGTTCTAAAGTGTAGTTAACTGCAGAAAGTCTGGTCATGGGTGAATTAATTAGATGCATCAGTATTATGGTGTGTCAGATGTGCGAAACGCCGCCGCGTCGGCCGGACGCGAGCGGCCCGCGCCCACGCGGCCCAACCGGAACCAGCGACCGCGCTTGCGCGTCTCACCACCGCGCTCCAAATCTACGTGTGAAGAACAACCCGCGCTTGTTCAACATAGTTTGCGAAGGCCTCATCGCCCTACTTAAAGCTAGACTTGAGCCTTCCGATGAGGACATGCATGAGAGATTGTGATGATTTAAAAAAATATATAAATGGGTTAGGTGTGACGCAAAGATTATTAGGTATCTAAATATTATATTCTCTGTGGCAATGAATAGGTATATTTATATCGAACTACTGAACAAATAACTGTATATTGTTCAGATACGACAATCTATTATAGGTACATAATGTCTAAACAAAATATAAAGATAAAACAATACAACATTTTTTTAAATTGCGAATTACTTAACATAGTCTATTGGTTTTATGAAATAGCTCCTATTACTATATCTGACGAGAATATGTGCCTACAAAATGAATGCAAAAAATTATCTTTTCCTTGAGACAAAAACCTACCTACTTGATTTAAATAAAATCTAATAAATACTATTAGACACAGTAAGTATTCCGTTTTTACTTGACAATCGCATTAAAAAGGACTGTAATCCTATCTACTTAAATGCAATTAAATAAACATTTTGTACCTATCTCATAATGAAAGATAATGAGATTAGATTTATGCCAAAGAACGAGTTCCGTGCTACGAGAGTGTAGAGCTTTCATTTTACGTGCCGTAGCATGGCATGGCTGTTGGCGGACTCTGCCGTCGCGAACAAAGCCTACGCATTACTTGCGCTTGCGCAGTGAATCATCACCGCTGAACGCTTTGCTCGTTGCTTCCTGTAACGATTACATCAACTTTATTTTAGCCGGCAGTTCCTCGAGCACTTTATACATAAGTATGGCATTGTAAAATCTCATCAAGATGAATATTTGGGTCATCGTTGTTCATAACGAACTGATGTAATGCATCAACAGATGTTTCGTCGATAACGCGTGCTCCGGTCAACAATTGCTACATCTTGATATCCGTTTATCTAGTCATATTTTGTGTTAGTCACATTCATGACTTGATTAATAAAAGACTTTCCTTTTCTCGGAAGGAGAGCGGAATATCAGGGACACATCATGTGCTACGTTACTAATAAGCTTAGGAAGATTACCTAAATGGTATCTATTAAAAGGTTAGGTATAATTTTCAGTCTATCTGTATAAGGTATCAGATTTATGACAGTTGTGTCAGCAGCCGCAAATAAATTGATAGTTAAAAAGTCGTTACGCGTAATAGAGCTGTGAACGAGCGTAAATTCATCGCTGGTTGTAAATATTGCATTGCCTCGTCTCGTCAGTCATGTCATGCAAATTTAGCAATGCTGTCATGTCATCTGCAAATTGATACGCGTTTAAAATGGCCCCTTAACTAACTGAGATGAAGTCTCATTGTAACCTACTACTATTTCCAAGTACTCCACAAACAAATAAGGCTAGAAATATTACATAGCTGGACACCTGCTTTTTAACCGACTTCGAAAAAAGGAGGAGGTTCTCAATTCGTCTGTATGTATAATATTTTTTTTTATTTTTTTTTTTTATGTTTGTTCACCGATATTTCCGTCAATTATGGATGGATTTCAAAAATTTTTCGACAGTTCGACAGAGGACACTTCCGAGGTGGTCCCATTATCACCAAGTCAGGATCTGATGATGAGATCCTGGAGAAATTGAGGGCAACAACCGAAAATTGTATGCTCATATGGTGTTTTTGTTACGTAATCATATTTTACTCAGGTATATCCGGGCGTCAAAATCTGGTGCTGATGATGAAGCCACAGAACTCCTTAACGGTTAGGAGTTAGGGGACAGTACTGACATTGGTCGATATTAAACTAGGTAGTAGTATGTACTTATGCAGGGCTAATAGGGCAGGTGATTTGGTAAGTGATATGCTTGATTCTAGATCGCAAAGTCTTCACTTGATTTAAAGCAAAATTTTTCATTTAGGAATGAATTTACTTAGGAGTAAAACTCTTAATTACATTAATTAGCCTTTATTCAGCACATTAACGCAACTAAAAATAGAGAAATAAAATTATTTTTAAAAAAAAATTAAACCGACTTCAAAAAAACACAAACGACCAAAACTAAAAAGCGATAAATAACGTAAGTAATTCTATCCTTAATACATAATTATTTAAATATTACAATTATCACTTATTTTTGAAGTCGGTGCCAGCCAAACAAATAAATGTATATTGTCGTGTGGATTTGCCGGCCGTGCGCGTCATACAACAATAGTCTACGTTAGGTACCGAGAGGTTGGCTGGCACCGACTTCAAAAATAAGTGATAATTGTAATATTTAAATAATTATGTATTAAGGATAGAATTACTTACGTTATTTATCGCTTTTTAGTTTTGGTCGTTTGTGTTTTTTTGAAGTCGGTTTAATTTTTTTTTAAAAATAATTAAAAATGAGGTAATCAGGTGATGACCATGTTCTCTCTCTCGGAAACCTTTCCAATAGCGGTGATTTGGTAGGTACTTGATGAACAAGGAAATACTAAAAGTGTCTTTGAAACTGATTGCCTGTAGGATAAGCGCTGACAAAAATATTAGGTAATTTATTCGTATAAACATAGTCACCAAAGTAGTAATGTATTCGAATATTGTAATTTTTTTTAGTTTCTAGGTAAACTCTTAATGAATAACAACCCTCCGCGGAGTAAATTTTCATGCCTTGTAATATAGGAAGTGCAATGGTCTTACACTTGTTCTGCAGTGTATGTGTGTCAGAGGTCCAGGCGATAAGGCACGTCCACAATGTTACTGTTGCCGATTACTACGCTCCCAATCTGGACATAAATTACAATCAACTCTTCTATCTACTACATGGTTTTGGATTCCTTACATCAATAACCTAATTAATTATCTATACGTATTATAAAACAACTAGCCAAACCGCCCTCGCTTCGCTTCGGGTATTTTAGATAAGCGCTAATTAATACGTATTTATAATTCAGTAACAATAAAAGTAAATACGATTTCTTAATAGTTATTCATTTACATGAGCTTTTAGGTTGCTATGGTAACGTTTTCAATACACGTCAGTTTGAAAGATAACTTTTTGGTAATTTTTCACACCTTAGGTTACATTATTAAACTTTTAGCACGGATCCCTAACGTTTTTATAAATATAATATACCCTATGTACACCGGGGATAGTGTAGCTTTCCAACAGTGGAAGAAGTATTCAAATCGGTCGAGTAGTTTCGGAGCCTATTCATTTCAAACAAACAATCAAATCTTTCCTCTTTATAATATTAGTTTAGACTACTGTGCTCGCGACTTCGTCCGCGTGGAATAGTTATTTTTTCCCCGTTTTTTTTTACATTTTCCATTATTTCTTCGCTCCTAATAGTTGCAGCAAGATGTTATATAGCCTAAAGCCTTCCTCGATAAATGGTCTATTCAACACAAAAAGAATTTTTCAATTCGGACCAGTAGTTCCTGAGATTAGCGCGTTCAAACAAACAAACTCTTCAGCTTTATAATATTAGTTAAGATTAAAAAAACGTGCCTGTTGTGCATTGAATATTTTTACAAAAAGAAACAAAGGGGGGATAAACAATAATATGAAAAGAATTCATAAAAATCTTTGATTGTACACGCTAATATCCGAAGCCATTGGACGGCTTAAAATGTTCTTTTTTGTTTTAAATTTTGGAAACTGGAACACAATATAGGTAATGCAGAAACACAAGAGACCAGCTAAGCTAAATAAGAGATATAAAAATGTCCCCTTAGCAAATATTGTTCCTTCTGATCAGTATGTTCTGTTTATATTGAAAAATCAAAGAAAACTTTAGTTTTGGCGTGATTGAATAATGTTCCTTAACATAAAGTTCACGCTGACTAGAAATAATAAAATCATTAAAGTAATCTATTCTTTACAGGTAGTTTGTAATCAAACAGTTTGCGAGTGCGCTGGACTGAAAGGAGATCGAGGAGCTCCAGGGTCTCCAGGGCTGCCAGGCCCTCAAGGAGATTACGGCGAAGATGGTCCAGAGGGGAGGCCAGGGCAGAAGGGTGTGTTTGGTGACGACGGCGACCCAGGCGACTATGGAGACAAGGGCGAGCGAGTATGAACTATCTATTCATGATAGCACGTAGTTGTCTGTAACCCATATTTCTTAACAGGAGTAACTGTGATACTGCAAGTACTGCAACGTTATGTAAACGACGACGACACGACCATAAAGACGAATGTCGAACATGAAAAGCATGTAGGGTGAGGAGAAGCGAAGGAAGAAGGGTTAATCTTTTGATCCATCAATAACGTGTGTTCAAAAATTAGTCGTATTTCACAAAATATAAAAAAATATCAATATCCTCATTTATCAATTTTATTTCCCCATTTTGAACGACATCTTGTTGCAGGGCGTCGATGGACCTTACGGGCGTAGAGGGTACCAAGGACCGCAGGTATGTAGTATGTCACATAATATATAGTGTGTGAAAATCTTAACTATTGTTAAAAATGTTAGTCTACATTATTAATGTTGTCACTTTTCAGGGCTTTGCTGGATTAGATGGTATCATAGGAACACCCGGTTTGGACGGTTGTAGTGGCGTCGATGGACATGTAGGCGTGACTGGCAGGCGAGGTTTTCCGGGAGACAGAGGTACACCGGGTCTCGTCGGAGAAAAAGGAATGCCGGGCTTAGCTGGGGAAGGAGGGTCTAATTCAAGAGGTGCCAAAGGAGAACAGGGAGAATTTGGCAATCCAGGTACACCTGGACCACAGGGACTTGAGGGTTGGAGAGGGGATAGTGGACCACCTGGCGAAGACGGCGACGAGGTACCTTGTTGCATTTTCCGTACGCAATAGGCTTGTTGCCGTAAAAAATGTAATTAGTCCGTCTTTTAGATTGTTCAAAAATAAAATACACGTATTTTTTCATTAGTAAATTAGACCAAAAACTACAAAGATATAGGCCGTTAAAATTACGCGTGACGTCAAAGAGTGGGAGTTTTTTCGCACAGAGCCTTTTAATGCCTTGTATCTTTTGTTTAAATGAAAAAAGGAAAAATACGTGTCCAATATATTTTTATATTCTAAAATACGGACTAAATATAATGTAACTAGCTGTGCTCGCGACTTCGTCCGCGTGGAATAGTTATTTTTTCCCCGTTTTTTTTACATTTTCCATTATTTCTTCGCCCCTAATAGTTGCAGCAAGATGTTATATAGCCTAAAGCCTTCCTCGATAAATGGTCTATTCAACACAAACAGAATTTTTCAATTCGGACCAGTAGTTCCTGAGATTAGCGCGTTCAAACAAACAAACAAACAAACTCTTCAGCTTTATAATATTAGTTAAGATTATTTTGACCCTGGAAATTCAAATATAGCAAGCTGAGGTTATATACATTTTAATATAATTTATGTCTTACATATAGGGTCCAATAGGTATTAAAGGTGAAGTAGGATACAGAGGCGATGTGGGCGAAGAAGTAATAGGGCCTGCAGGACAGAAAGGTGACCAAGGTGAAATTGGTGAACCAGGACGACCACGATCAATTATTGCTGACAACGAGTTGCAACAGAACATCACAATTATAGCAAAAGGTTACAAAGGAGAGAGAGGTCTACGCGGCCAGCAAGGCGAAAAAGGAATTAAAGGAATAATTGGCTCTACAGGGCCACCGGTATGTCCTTTGGTATTCTTTGAAATATATATTTGTAAAAAATGTTTATAATTTTTACTTTCTTATGAAACTTTTAGGGTACTTCAGGAACGTTTGGTATACAAGGCTTAAAAGGAGAACAAGGTAATGATGGTCCAAGAGGAAAACCCGGACATAGAGGGCAAGATGGGCCACAAGGCCCCAAGGGAGATAAAGGCGCTCCAGGATATGTTGGACAAGATGGCTTAGATGGAGTAAAAGGAGAACCAGGAGAGGACGGTCGACAAGGAAATCCTGGTCCACAAGGCCCAATGGGAGTGCCAGGAATCTATGATCCCAGTTTAAATGAACCTTTATTACCAGGTTCAGTTGGGCCTCAAGGTCCGGAAGGACCTCAAGGTCCAAAAGGAGCCGCGGGTTACGACGGACGACCTGGTCCTCCTGGTATTATAGGGGCTCCTGGATATCCAGGCAGAAAAGGCTTTCCTGGGCGTGTGGGAAATCCTGGTATTTCCCCAAAAGGTGAACCAGGGAATGACGGTTTTAAAGGAAGACCTGGTCAACGAGGTCCAGCAGGTTTTATCGGACTACCCGGAACATTGGGTGCTAAAGGCTTCAAAGGAACTACAGTTATAGGGCCAGATGGTGAAGGGGGCATGCCAGGATTTGATGGTATCCCTGGAATGCGTGGAGATCGGGGCGAACCAGGACCGACCGGCCCTGCTGGCTTTCCAGGACGTGGTTTACATGGAACAGGACCTATTGGTGAAGATGGCCCACCAGGTCCCCCAGGAATTGCAGGTGATCCTGGTACTTCTGGACAACCAGGTTGGCCAGGGTTGAAAGGAGAAAGAGGCGATGACTGTCCATTTTGTAGATCAGGTAAATATAATTACTCTGGCTAAGTACCATATCAACCAGCTTAATAATCAGTACGCTGAGTATGTCTGTGGACTGTCCACAATAAGAATCATTTATGTTAAATATCTGCAAATCGTATGCTCGTCCAAATCAGGTAACTAAAGCTGGCACGTTCACAGTACCCACACTTATGCAATTTCACTATAGTATGTAAAGTACAACTATAATTATCCTCTTCACACTCGTAAGCTAGACCGCGCGCCAGAAAGACAGGCAGAATTTTCATGATGCCCATGCTCTCAGTACGTCACGCCGCGCGCTTATTCATAGACACTAGTATCAATGTGTTGAACACTTTCTTAATTATAATGCCATAAAAATTCAAATATAGCGTTCAATTCCTAACCAAACTATCATCTATGTGTTTAGTAACAGCATTTTAAACGGATATAATAATGGTTTTAAAAATTTGGAATGCCGAGCTAAATCATATCTGAATATACTGACTGAATAAATTTAGTTCCAAATAATAATTTTGAAGTAGTTGCCAGCTACATTTAAAATTGTTTGATAACTTTCAGGATTACCTGGACCAAAAGGTCCAAGAGGAGATGATGGATTTCCTGGTCAGAAAGGAATCCCTGGTCCTGAAGGCTTACCAGGGCCCCGGGGTATAGATGGCTATTCAGGCAGGGACGGAGAACCCGGGGCAAAGGGGTCAAAAGGTAACAAGGGACTGTCTGGAGTAGCAGGACCTCAAGGCCCTAGAGGAAGGGATGGATTAATGATTCAACCACCGGAATCGTTGACAAAAGCCGATCCTGGACCTAGAGGAGATATGGGTGAATATCTATTATCAAGTAACAAAGTTTCGGTATAATATCCATAACATTTAATAAATATAAAAACGTGATTCTTTTTTAGGATTCATTGGTAGAGTCGGTGTACCTGGTGATCCAGGTTGGATTGGCGATTCGGGTAATGAAGGACCACGAGGCCTCAAAGGCGTTGCAGGCGATTATGGCTTTCCAGGATTTCCAGGCCGTAACGGAACAAGAGGACGTGATGGAGCACCAGGAGATGCGGGTGCTAATGCCAATGTTCCCATATACTTTTTGATTGGACAAAAGGGAGAAATGGGTATCAAGTACGTATACCGCCACTAAGAAAATTAATCATCATGAAACAGTAACTATACCCATAGAATTTCCATACGGAAAAATCGGGGAAGTTAAAAACATAATACATACCTAGAATAGATTCTATAATTTTCTATTATTTACCGGTTATAGTCCGGCAAGCTCAGAGGATTATGACACATGTCAATGTATAAATAATATTTAGTAACGTTATTTATTTAATAATCGTTAAGCATTATTTAGTCAACCACACAATGTCATATCCAATGAGGCATGTACATTAATCTTGTTTTAGAGGCGATGCTGGTGAACCCGGTGAAGATGGCTTACGGGGAGAAGTGGGAGAAGCAATAGGAGAAGGTATTAATTCTAAAGGAGATAAAGGTCTTAAGGGACCAATAGGCCGAAAAGGTATGTTATAGAACTTGCAATCTACTTATATTGCCTACATAACACCGACATGTAAAATAATAGACCTATAAAATTTCATCAAACCTCCTGTTTGACATACTGGCACAGTAAAATATTCGTGTCAGCATACTCTCCCTGGTACATTTAATCCTATAAGATTAATCCCATTAATACAAAATGTTTAATAATTACTTAATAGTTAAAAAGCCCCAGACAACTAGACTGATAACTTCAAACAAACGACAAAACGTTCGTTCGTTCGTTCTGTGGCAGGAATGTTCCTGACCGTGGTCCAGTTGAGGTACTATGGTACATTATATTTATATTTAAGTATTCATTTGTGGTACCTTCGTTGTTCTGATACCCATAAGACAAGTGCTTAAGCTACTTACTTTGGGATAGGAGCAATGTATGTGATGTTGTTGTTGTTGTCTGACATTTATTTATTTAATTGCTAACATGAACTGACTTCTGAACAATACCCAACCAAAACAAATATTCGTGAGATTTTAATCATTGGTTCGGGACAATGATTTGTTAAGAAAATATATACATTTGTTCTTGCAGAAATGGGTGCTATTAACGATACCTAATTCGATTAAAAAATCTTCCTTTATGATTTCATCTAATAGTTTTTTACTATTCGTAAATTCTGTTACAGGCTTTAGGGGACGAAAGGGCGATCAGGGCGATATGGGATATGATGGATTCCGTGGCATTCAAGGAGACCAAGGATTGCCTGGTCTTACCCAACCCGGTGCTATAGGATTAAGAGGTCACACAGGTGAAAAAGGTGATGTTGGATATTTTGGTGCTCCGGGAGATACTGGAACAGCTGGCCCAAAAGGATTTCCGGCTAGGAAAGGACAAAAAGGATCTCGTGGGGATTTCGGTGCGGCCATTCTTGTTGGAGAACGAGGTTTTGACGGAGTACCTGGTTTGCCAGGAGACACTGGAGAACCTGGATATTCTGGTTCGCCTGGTCGGAGGGGTGTAATGGGGCCAAAAGGTGCCGTGGGGCCCCCTGGTGATGATGGATATGATGGCGCTATTGGTCCTCAGGTTAGTAGGTATTATATTTGTCTATTCAATATCATATAATCCTTTTTGGAACAATACTAAAATCAATATGTTTTGAGTAGGCTAACGAAATAGCTTCTTAAAAAACATACAATAAGCTGTTCGTATCAAATAAATCAGATACTTCATATTACTATACGTCGCGTTCGCGTCGCGTCGCCCCAACGTACAGGTACCCTATAGGATTTTGGGCAATGCACGCCCGCGCGTCGCATAGTAACGTATGTGAATACGGACGTACGAGTACCCATAGAACGCTCTATGTAAGAATTGGATAAACAAGTGAGATAGTTTTTAAATGGTAACTTTTTTCTAGCTATTTATTTCCTAGCCATTTTCTAAACAAACCTTAGTATTTTAAAAATAAAAACCACACCTATAATGAAAATAGGAGATCTTTTTTAAATAACATTAAAACATGTTTTAAATGATTTTATTTTCCCAGGGCCCTAAAGGATTCCCAGGAGTTGCATTACAAGGATCTCCTGGCTTACGTGGAAATCCAGGCAATCCTGGCGCTCCTGGTCAAATAGGAGATCCGGGCATACAAGGTCCCCACGGCGAACAAGGAGATGTAGGACCAAAAGGGATGAAAGGGGAATCAGGCCTTAGGGGTCGACGTGGCCGTCCTGGAGAAACCGGTTCCATTGGTTTCGTAGGTTTTCCTGGATACTACGGACGCCCAGGCGATGTGGGCGAAGTGGGAGATCGCGGAGACTTTGGACTACCAGGGTACTCTGGTCGCCCTGGTATGCCTGGATTCGGGGGTAACCCAGGTCCTAAAGGGAGTCGTGGTGCCATTGGACTACCTGGACCATCTGGTCGAGATGGATATCCCGGACGCAAAGGAGAATCAGGAGACGAAGGATCGCTAGGTCCTAAAGGTATGCCCGGTGAACCCGGTTCCATCGGCAACAAAGGTGATTCAGGCACACCCGGATATGATGGAATTCCAGGTAGAAATGGTTTAAAAGGATATATTGGAGAAAAAGGTGACGAAGGTTCTCCTGGACAAGATCATATTGGACCACTTGGCCCTAAGGGTATCAAGGGTGACGACGGTTATCCTGGTATGATAGGCCTTGCCGGAATTAAAGGAGAAGCGGGCGATTTCGGACTTAAGGGAGCACAAGGTCAATTTGGCGATAAGGGAGCTGAGGGGTGGCCAGGATTGAATGGAAGGCATGGATTATATGGTAGAAAAGGTAGAAGCGGAGACCGCGGATCTCCTGGGTTCCCTGGAGTTAAAGGAGATGCAGGTTTAGATGGATTCCCAGGATCAATGGGTAGGCCTGGATTACCTGGTGATGATGGTTATCCCGGATTGACAGGCCAAAGAGGACCGACGGGTGACAAAGGAGAACGCGGTGACCTTGGACCCGCTAGTTATTTACCTGCATCGAAAGGGGAATTTGGCGATATGGGGATGGATGGCCCTCCAGGTTTTCCTGGCGAGCCTGGTGAAACTGGTAATATAGGAATATTTGGATTAAAAGGCATAAGAGGCGATGAAGGCGAAAAAGGAGAGACTGGTGATACTGGTTTCCCGGGAAGAAAAGGAATGACTGGCGACCAAGGACTAACTGGACCACCTGGTTTCCCTGAAGGGAACGCGAGACAAGGTCAAAAAGGAAAAGCTGGTCTTGATGGTCTACCAGGGTGGTATGGACAAATGGGTCAGAAAGGTGCACCAGGCGATTTTGGCGTTGAAGGTCCAAGGGGATCACCTGGAGTTCCAGGTCTCAGCTTCAAAGGACCAAAAGGAGAAAATGGTATGGACGGAATACCTGGTAGGCGAGGCTTTCCAGGAGCACCAGGTACTCCAGGAATGGAAGGAGAGCCAGGACTTCCTGGTACACCTGGAGAAATCGGTGAGCCTGGCCTTGCTGTTAGCCCTAAAGGAATGCAAGGCAATCCTGGATGGGATGGTCAAAATGGTATTAAAGGAGAAAAAGGAGATATTGGTGAATCCGGATCAGATGGTTACCCCGGCAGCATAGGACCACGAGGTTTGAAAGGAATGATCGGTGATGTAGGCCTACCAGGGCCTATCGGAGTGGAAGGTTGGCCCGGTCAAAAAGGTGATGTGGGAGACGCAGTTCTAGAGTCTGAAATACTTCCTGGCCCAACTGGAGATATGGGATTACCGGGTATGGAAGGACATCCAGGTAAAGATGGGAGGCCTGGGACATTTGGCAAGAACGGCATACCTGGTGCAAAGGGTGCCCAGGGAGACATTGGTTTCCCAGGAGAACCTGGGGCCGTGGGCTCGATAGGGTTACAAGGTGGTACAGGAATACGAGGTGAGAGGGGGTACGAAGGCCGCGTAGGTTTTCCAGGTTTGCCAGGTCGCCCAGCTCCACCGCCACCGAAACCTAAATCTAGAGGCTTCTTCTTCACGGTTCATTCTCAATCAAGAATGATACCACAGTGTCCAGAAGGAACTTCGCCGCTTTGGGATGGATTCTCGCTTATACATATTGAAGCAAACTCAAAAGCCCATGGACAAGACTTAGGTAAGCATTATATTTAGCAACTACATGCATTATTTAACGAATTACAAATTTCTAGGGACGAAGGAAATATTTATGTTAATGTGTACCTATTTACCTACCTACACAAATGCACGTGCAGTTTTTGTTCGTTCACTGTAGGTAATTATCCAGGGCCGTCTTAAGTTTATTCGGCGCCCTTAGAGACGGCCCTGTAATTATCCAATAGAATGCAATTCGACATGACGTTAGCCGTGATTCCTAATTTCAAGCTGGTGCTAATATCTAAGCAGTAGGTCTAGGCAGTAGTATATCATAATGTAGGTATTCTATGGATAATTTTGTTATTTTAGGTGCACCCGGTAGCTGTTTGCGCAAATTCTCTACAATGCCATACATGTTTTGTAATTTGAACAACGTCTGCGATTATGCCCAGCGAGAAGATTCGAGTTTCTGGTTATCAACGCCAGAACCAATGCCTATGGCTATGACACCAATACAAGCTAGAGATGTTGGAAATTACATATCCAGGTATTATTTTTCACAGAGCCCTGAGAAATTTTATTAATCATACTGTACTTCTTGGTTAAAGTAAGAATACTACATGTTTGATAATTAAACGTTTTCAGATGCCAAGTTTGCGAGTCACCGATGCGAACAATCGCTGTTCATAGCCAAAGTAACGATGTGCCTAATTGTCCAAACGGCTGGGATCAACTTTGGATCGGCTACAGTTTCTTAATGGTAATGAAATTATTATTTACAATTACTACGTACCTACATACGCACATTTCATTGTAATAAAGACAAAATTCAGTCTGAGATTTATACGAACGTACTTATCTACTGTCTCCAGCTTATATTTGAATTAACAGTTCCACAAAGAACATGGCTAAACATATTTATTTCTTTTTACTCAGGTTTATGATAACAGGTAATTGGGACTTAGCTCTGCTTATACTTCTACGATAGCACCTAAACATGGTCAAATACCAAACCTGGGCGCTAGGGAATGACTACACCCATATAACAGTGATTTTATTACTATGCTTCCGAATTCCGATGAAGTTATTAAGTTGCCTACATTATAAGATAACCTTTGATTTGTAAAATATGTACTTATATACTTTGTATTTATAATTTTACAGTACACGGCAGGCGCGGATTCCGCAGGACAAAGTTTAATATCGCCAGGGTCTTGTTTACGCGATTTCCGTACCAGGGCATTCATTGAATGCAACGGACTCGGTCGCTGCAACTACTTCGCTAGTACTACCACCTACTGGCTATCGATCATAAACGACGCTAGAATGTTCGATAAACCTGATCAACAAACTCTGAAGGCAGATCAAGTATCCAAAATTAGCAGGTAGGTACCCCCGTTTGTGATTTTCGCTTGTTTTTAAAAGCTCTTAAAATATTCGAATATGAAGCATGAATGAAAGATTTAATAAAACTTTAACGTCGAATATTTATTACATATTTGAATCGATCGTTCGAATGCTTCCGAGAGTGATCTTTCCGACCACATTTATAAATAAGCTTCGATGGCAACGTACCCTATCATTGTACCTACTTAATTTTTATTTCTGATGCAGTGTAATTTATGCTTTTAATTTTTATTAAGCACATGTGTTGTATAAAATAAAAATGTATATATTCTATTCTAATTATACAAATTCGCAAATAAATCCGGATCATGGGCACCAAAGTGAAAGCTTTGGAAAGCAACCAGGATACTCGCTAAGATGAGAAGGATGTAACCAGCATTTACTTACTTATACTTGGTGTGCACAGGTGCGCTGTGTGCATGAGGAGACCGCCAGCCTGGAGTTCCGGGCAGGCGTCGTTCCCTAGCGGGGACGTCAGCTCGGTACCCAACGCGGTGAGGCGGCGGCCGGTGCAGCGGCGACGCTACCGCGGCGAGTACTACGCGCGCGGCGGCCGCCTCGTGCGCGGCCGGCCCAGACACACGTAACTGCCACATACATCGTTAATGTGATATGTGCTACTTAATGAAATTAATACACAATAATATGTATATAAACAAAACAAATCATCTCGAACGAACTCAACGACGGCATTGATCCATAGGTAGGTAACCAAAGTTTTAACAAAACCATCGATCATGACAAGGGCCTTATTTACTTTAAGTGTAATCTGCGATGTAAGGCGAAAGGACAGGTTGCCACGAGCGCACATTTTTGCACTAACAACTAGATTCACTGTAAATGTGTAGCTACTTAAAGGCAAATTGCCCTTCATCTACCTAGTAATAACCAGATACCTAATAAATTAGTTTCCATTACAACCACGCCGGTCAACGCAAATCATAGGTATTACCAGTTTGCGAAAACTATTCTTTCATCACTATAAGTATGAATATCACTGCCAAACTCTACTATTGAGTTAAGTAATAAACGCTTCAGTACATAGTTAATGATTAGCATAAGTAAGCCACTTAACTCGGCATAATTAATTTATACAAATTAGTGCTATTACCTACATTTTAACCACAATGAGTGCCATATGTGCGTGTATATGTATATACAATCTTATCCAAATGTTTTCTATACATACATTTAATGTAGGTAATTAAAAAGTTACTCAAAGTAATTAATTATTTTTCTGTGCAATTATGTAATACAATATTAATAATAATTTAAATATTGATAAATATTATCAGCGAGCAGTTTGAAACCTAGTCTGCGTAAACTTGAAGAAAACGCAATAAATACTTAATAATTCTAGACAGGTAAATAAAATGTAAATAAAATTGTTAGAATTATTATACATGTATAAACAAAGATGACTTTTTGTTTTATTTTAAATACTTACCTACCTTGTTAATATTTGCTTTTTTTGTAATGTTGACTATTTCGCGTGTATAGTCAATATTCGCCAATGTTAAGTGCACGGAGCAAGTTATGTGTTTGGCAAGCCGCGTCAAAGCGCAGTTGGAGTCTTATCCTTAATTTCGAAAAACACTATTTCGACTAGACGCCACTTCGAACGTACGATGATGCGACAGAATACTACTTCGACAGATCTCTATATAGTCAGACAATACACTACTCCGACAACATTCCATTTCGACAAGCCATTACTTCGACAGAACACAACTGCGACATCACACGTACTCGACAGAACACTGTTCAGACAAAATATTAGATATTTTGACAAAATACCTAATATTTTATATAATATTTTGACAAAATATCTAACATTTTGATAAATATGTGATATTTTGACAAATATCTAATATTTTGATAAATATGTGATATTTTGACAAATCTTAACTATTTATTTTTTAATATTATAAAGCTGAAGAGTTTGTTTGTTTGAACGCGCTAATCTCAGGAACTACTGGTCCGAATTGAAAAATTATTTTTGTGTTGAATAGGCCATTTATCGAGGAAGGCTTTAGGCTATATAACATCACGCTGCAACTATTAGGAGCGAAGAAATAATGGAAAAAGTAAAAAAAAAACGGGGAGAAAATAACGATTCCACGCGGACGAAGTCGCGAGCACAGCTAGTATATAATATTTTGACAAAATATCTAATATTTTGTCTGAACAGTTATTATTAATAATTATATTTTACCTACATACTTTACTGTAAAAGTTTCCAAGGTATGGAAAAAGATATAGAAACACCTGATAAGAATTTAAATTTTAATGAAAATATATTAATAGCAATGTACAAACTTATACATAAATAGTAACATGCCTAGTCTATATGTCTAGATACAGAGTCCAAATGTTTCAATTTGTGATCATCTAAATTTGGTCTTGCTTCATATGTGCAAATGGTGACTCCATGCCTATGTCCAGGTGTCCATTCGCCTTTTAAGCCAATATAGTATATCTTAGTAGTATCTGCCCCAAAGTTACTAGGAAAGTGCATTGACAAATGAGACACAGATGAAAATGTGACTACCCTGAAACAATTACAAAGATTATTATTCTTATAACCAGTGGTTAGACTATCTGAATGGTTCAGGTCACACAGGGCAAAAATTCGAAGTCTTTTCGTTCTTTACTCTTTTTTTTATCGCCCACATTAGGGTTTTCAGGTAAACCCCCTAATTTTATCAAATGTATAGACATGTGGTTCCTACTATACATAATATTATTTATACATATATAGATTGTTTACCTATGTAGGCGGTAAATTACAGTCTATTAAACAACCTTATTTATACTATACAAGAATCCTTGTAAGCTGTTTTAAATCATTATATTATATTTTTTGATTATGATGTGACTGCTTTTGCCTTTGAACAGGTGTTTTTTAGAAAAAATTGACATTAGTATGCTTACTTAGGCGCATATTCAAGTACACCCTCCATGTCTTTTTGCAACTCAAAAACTTGGTCTGGCTCCATGGACACATCATCAAAAGTCATATTTGGGCGATTCTTGTATCTGAAAATACAAATATAAACAAATTATGAAATCACATTGTATTCTAAAATTTAATTTAATAGTCCTTTGACAAGTAATTTCATTATAACGTTTTTTTATGTGCTAATAATAATTTTACTACTATTAATACTATTATTTACGTACAAGATTGTCAGGGCATGCAAAGTCATATTAGGGGCCACACAAAGACTGTTTCATGTGATATTGTGAGATGTGGCAATGAATGTGTTAAATAAATAAATAATAAATAATCCAAGACATGCCACGCTGGGCCACACAGTGCCACCTAGCCCCAAACTAAGCCAAAGCTTGTACTATGGGTACTAGACAACTGATAAACTTACTTATATACTTTTTTTTGTAAATAAATACATATTATACATAGAAAACACACAGACCAATACAAACAGACATGTTCATGCACACAAATGTTTGTACTGTGCGGGGATCGAACCCACAACCCTTGTCTCAGAAGGCAGAAGGCACTACCAACTGAGCCACCAAGCTAAATGGATGTAAATATTTGTATGTTATTTTATTTGTAAGTTTATTATGTCATTGGGTATCTTCTATTACAGAGACAATGTAAGCAGATAACACACACACAAAGGTTTCTCTATTGCTCTTATGTTTAATTTATTTAAGTTTTGCACTTACAATCTTAGTTTGTCGGGATGTGAATCTGTATCTTCAGAAGAAATTCGAATACCTTTAAGTTTAACATTTCCAGTAAAAGGTATATTAAAAAGTAATTCTTCGTCTGCATCACTTTGCACAAACTGAAAGATTAATAGAACAAGAATTTAAATTAGTTTACATTTCAACTAGCTGTGCTCGCGACTTCGTCCGCGTGGAATAGTTATTTTTTCCCGTTTTTTTTTACATTTTCCATTATTTCTTCGCTCCTAATAGTTGCAGTGTGATGTTATATATCCTAAAGCTTGCTCGATAAATGGTCTATTCAACACAAAAAGAATTTTTCAATTCGGACCAGTAGCTCCTGAGATTAGCGTGTTCAAACAAACAAACTCTTCAGCTTTATAATATTATATAGTTAAGATTAGGTAAAGCTTACATTATGACTGTAGCATAGGGAATTACTCAACTGTTTTAACTCGAACAGGACAAGGCCGACTGACCAGTACCTAATTGGGGAAGCATTTGAAGAAGAAGCAGAAATAGCTAATTGGTCAGCAACTCATAGCCAGCAAATAATTCAAAATCAATCAGCAATTTATGCCATTCTGGATGGCTGTAATTATTTGGGTTAGCACTCAGAGAGTAAGCAAAATAATTAATTTTGTGCTGCATAAAGTTTTATATAGCTATATAGCTTATATATTATTATTTAATATGGGCATGTGCCTGAAATAAACGATTTTTTTTTTTTTTTTATATAGCTGTCGTCGGCTGATTCGGGCCAAGCATGCATTTAGAAGTCCGTGTGCGCTACGGGCTATGCTACGGGCGCTACGGGAAGTGCAGCCCCTCAGCCCTAGTGTAACAAAATACAAAATATGCATACATATAAAATATGATGCTTATAGACATATTATCTATGCTAATAATCAGTCATAAAATCTTGCTAGTTATTATGCGGACCGAATATTTATTATGCCAACTCTTAATAATTTAATTTTTGACCATCATCAAAATTATTTGCGAATCAAAATTTTCAATAAAAATCAGGTGGCACCTGATTTTTATTATTGCAGACAAAATCTTTGTATGCTGACTAAATAATTTAAATGCTGTTTGAGTTGGCTGACCAAATTTTCATAATTGCGTATCATTTAATTACTTCCCAAAAATAATTACTTTTGAGTACTTACATTTTCCCGGTCCAATCTTCTATCCCAAGGTTTAAATACAGTCTTTCCTGAACCTTCAATAGTTTCATTTAAACATTCTAAATTTTCTTTGTCAATTTTTTCAAATAAATTGTACTGTATTCCCATTTCATCAGATTCCTCGTGATCATGGTCATGGTGGTCATCATGACAATGATGGTGCGACATTGTGAACAGCGTTTTGTTTATCTTGTGTGTTTTAAGAAAACGGAATAAAAACACTACAGGAGTAGCTATGAAAAAACGGGATTCACCAAATTTTATCTGCAAGTTAAAGGAGTCTGCCCACTACACCGTATCATACCATGGCCGTGCTATGAACGTGTCAGACAAAAAAGTATTCTTTGTATTGAAAACTATGAGACGATGCCCATTAGACCGTTCCGTCACCGACCAACACCGTCGCGTGCCATGCACGGACAGTTCAGAATTGTCGGCGAGAATATTTTGCCGGTGGCGGTACGCTCCGCGCACGGCACGCGACGGTGCCAAACCGATGCCTGCCGGCAGCAAAACGGTGATAATACGGGTTATAACCGCGTATAAGGACCGTTATAAACGCGATAATGAAACGGCTTCCTATGAATAGTCACACAAATTAGGGGTGGGCAACATACGGGTTGCATACGGACACCATACCGGCATCATACGGGCATCATACGGGTTGCATACGGACACCATACCGGCATCATACGGGCATCATACGGGCATTAAACGCCGTCGACTCGTTTCAGTGGGCAAAGCAAGCCGTATCGTATTACCTTCCGTGCTTGACACGTTCATAGCACGGTCATGGTATGATACGGTGTAGTGGGCAGAGACCTTTAGCCGGTACAAGACAATAATTCGTACTTGGTCTATATTCACACAATTGATGAAATGAACTGTTCACGGTTCAACTAATTTTTTATTTACGGTTACACTTTCAATCACTCACCAATTTTTAATGCAATTATTAAATTAATTAGAAAGATGAGTAGCCCGAAAAAGTATTTGACAGTTTTCTCACAAATAGTAATGACAATTTCTTTTTTCATGAAGATGTTTCGGTAGGGCTCTCTCCACTCCATACAGCCTTAAAGGCTGGGATCTTAGATCTAAAAAGGCTTCTTTAGATCTGAAAATGTATTTATAAAAAAGCAAAATTAAATATTAATAAAAGGTAAAAACCACAAAATAATGTTTTATTTATGTTAGATTCCAAGTGTTCAGGTTTAAATCCGTCTTTTCGCGCGAAAATTGAAAACGTAAAATTTAAATGCATTTTTAGAGCATGTTTTTGCAAGCAGGTTTTATAGTAAAAAAATTGTGGCTGATTAAGAGAAGAGAGACATACTTGATAAACATATTTCATTTCATTTTCATTGATAGATCAGCACTTTATTTTTCTTGTGAGAATTTGTTACCGCACTCTTAAGGGCCTAGTATTAGATGTCCGTCGTTCGCCGCTCCGATATGCGACCAAAGGGGTTTCACGGGTGTTTCACAGGTGTTTCGTCGAGAATAGAAAGCGGATTATATATCAAAGTTTTAGCAACACTTTCATAATTAGTTCTATGGATAAACTATAAATATATTCAATTTAGGAGGTTGTTTCGAAAAAGAAAATAGCTCAGATAACTGCTCATGTCGCGTCGTAGGGAAACTTTGAAATGTGATTTGTCAAAAATTATTTATTTAAATCATCTGTTACGTGCCAAGGATCTTAAATTAAATCAATTTCAAATGAGGAAGAACAAATCTAAATGTGTGTGTAGAAATGTAAATCTTAGTTATGTACCTATTTATTTTCAACTCTTTAAGCTTGCTAATGCTGCTCTCTGGTGTTAAAATGTAGAAGTAATATCCTCTATTGCTAAATACTATTCATTCCGTAGCTATAAATAATCTTACATAAAATTAAAAAAATACATTAGACTGCTGTCAGCGGGAACGGGAAACGTGAATTGAGCATGCAATAAATTGTTAAATATTATCGACAAATCAATTAATTTCTTGAATGGAAAAAAGTCATGATAATTAAGTTCTAATAAAACAGTCGCGACAATGTTCGAGTGGGCTTACAGTGGTGCAAATAAGGCTGTTCCTCGTAATGTTGGTCCTGAATGTGCATATTTTCTGTCGCATCACAGACAAATTATTGAAACTGTAATTGTATCTGCGCTTTGCATCTATATTTTAGTAAGTAATAATAAATAGTTATTTATTTTTTCAAATGCATACATTTTTAGTCATCTGTACTACGAATTAATTTCAAAATTACAAAGCCATGTGAAAATTAACTAGGTACATTTTTATTACAAATTAATTTAAACCCATAAATTTGTATTTGTGTCACCTATATAAAAGACCTCTAACAACAGTCTAATCTAATTGGTCATAATTTAATTAGTGAAACATGCAACATCTATTGTACTATGATTTTCGTAGTTAAGTATGTATTAAGAATAATTGAAAGATTTCATATAAATAAAGTAAAGTTAAAAAGTACTTTGATGCTAAAGGTGTTTCAAAATAAATTTAGTTGTTAAGTAAATTCTGAAATACATAGATACACTACTGCATTAAAAATAGATTGTGATGTTGTCCATTATATATAATTTTAGGTATTAATAATTAACTCTTTTGTTTTCAGATTATAACTTTTCCAAAATTACAAATATCTAAAGAAGAAAATTATATTAAAAGTGATAGAGGTGGCAAAAGGTTACTTGTGATATTATTAGCCTTGTTATGGGGAATGGAAATAGGATTCAAATTTGCATCCCGTACTGTGATATACTTGTTAAACCCCTGTCATGTTACAACATTAATACAAGTAAGTGTTTTTAATAATGTAATCGTTCTAAAACAAGGTTTAAATTTAGGTCGTAAATTTATTCTATTCATTTTATTGTTGTAGATTGAATTGTAAGGTCTGTTGAATAAATTTGCATCCAATATGTTATTAATATTCATTAGTCCCATTTGCAATTGATTCCTGAAATAAATTGCTTAAATGTGTCAAAATATATTATACAAGCCACCTACAACCAGCCAATAATGGAAATCTATTTAAATATTTTCTGCAGCTTTTTAGAGATACACAAATTAGTTCTGGGTAAGGCTAATTGGCTGAACCTCTAACTGATGGAAGAAATTTGTTTGTCACTGATTGAGAACCACCAATGTACTCAACAAGTTAAATGTAATTTGGAAACCAAATGAATTGTTATTATCTGTTTCAGATTTACTTGCTAGCTGCACCACCTAGCAGAACAGTAACAGCATTGTTTCGAATTCACTTGAATTTGTTAAATGGCCCATTATTAGCCTTTTTATTCCCTGAAACAGCTTCAAGAACGGTAAACATGCTTTTATTTAATATATAATAAGTATATGTAATTTGGTAGGCCTGTAGAAAATTTTAAATGTGAGACATACATTGAGTAATGCATACAGATTCTGTGACAAATTGGAATCTCCACACACAAAGAGCTATTTAGTTCATAATAATTTAATTTTATAAAAAATATAATGAAGGGAAAAATGTGTTCTACTATAATAAAGGGAGACCAAAGTGACTTTGTCAATCTTTCACAAACTTTTTGTCCTTTTCATAGTTATCTTTCCAAGATGCTGAAATCAGTGGTTTTATATTGTGGAAAGTAATGTATCTTACCTATGCTATTATGCCTACTGTAAAAGTACTACTTTATTTAGAGGGTTAAAAGGATGATGACTGTCATTAAGTAATAGTTTTGTCAAAAGTAGTTTCTTCTCGTGTCGCGGATATGAAAGAAATTTTGTATAGCATTTATTCCCCTGTAGGGGTGGGCCTGGTGACCTGTAACACCGGTTTATCCAAACCGATCTCAGGCACCAGCCTCTCTCGCACTGGGATGGATATAGTAATAAGCATGTACCTATATAAACTACTACATTAAGATCCTTATTGTGAAGAGGAAATAAAGAATTTATTATTATTATTAATAATAATATTTAATTTAAAAAACTTTGCTAATGCTGTGTTTCAAATAAATGTTATAGTTTAAAAGGTTTTGCTCTTTACAGATCCTAGCAGAAGCTGCACTATATTGGATTCAGCATGGAATGATGTTTGTGATACCTTACTATCTCTTGAGAATTGGTGGTGTGTAGATTTGCATATACTTGTATTATCTGTTAAAATTTTATTAGAGGTGAGGGTAATCCCTCAATTGACTTACCTACTATTTTACACTGCACTGAAAAAGAACCCTGATGTATTATTGTAGTTAATTTGCACTACACAAGCTGGTTCCCCATCTAAAAATAATACTATACCTACCTATTACATACATTTCTCATAGCCTCCAAACTCTGGAAGCAAGGTCATTTTAAAAACTGATTTCTCAAGACAATTTATGATAAGAAAACTGATGCTTATTCACTATAATACATACCTATATGTAGTGACTTTTTGCTTTCCAGGTGTATACAACATAGAACCCTTCTGGGATTTCAACTGGGCAATATTTAGCTACTGTCTTAATTTGTTGTACCATTTCATTGTTTTACAAGTAATAGCAATCGTAAGTATCTCAGTAAATTATTGTATTAACAATATGCAGTATCTAATTTAGGAGCCTTCCATAAATTACGGCACACATAAAGGGGAGGAAAGTGAGAAGAAAATCAGCTGTGATAAGGAAGAGAGGTCGAAAGTCGTAATTTGTGGATAGCCCCTTATACACCCGCTTTAACAGTCTGATTTATTTTTCAGCCTGCCCAAGTGAACTTAAATCACATGCTGTGCCCAGCCATCCTGGACCCGTTCGACGGGCCGTGGTACCGCATCGCCGCCGTCACGCACCAAGCGCTGCTGTGTCCCCTGCTCTGCAAATTTTACTGCCTTGCCGCAGAGTTTTGCCTGACCAAGTTCCCGCCTACGAAAGTCAAGCCACGCATGAAAGACTACTTGCTAGATAAGCCCATAGCGCCACCGTTGGAACAGAAACATGTTGACTAGTAATTCGAGTATTAATATTATAATGTGTTTATGGCTGTAACCCTCTCAGGGTAGCTAGAATCTCTATTGTATTAAATTGCCTATCACAGTAAAACAACAATATTTCATCGCGTCCATTTAGTTTGAGTGATTATAATAGACTTTAAGGTAATATATTATTAGACTAATAATGCATATACAATTATGTATATTTTCAATTTACCTAACGGTGGTATTGGTAGCTATGTAGATATTAGCAAAACCTTAAATGCATACCGCCTTAATGTTTGGTCAAATTATAGAATCTATTCATGTGAATCAAATTCGAATATGGGGTACTACTTAGTATCGATTCGTTGTATATAATATGCCTGTTGACGCGTAAATCACTGTTGGTAATTATTATACCTTAAGGACTCGTGTAAGAAGACGCGGGGCGTCGCGCCAGGCGTCGAAAAAATCGCTGCTCCTTAAACACCAATATACTAACTTCGCCATTATGTTTGCTTTTTTGGGGCAGACCCCTTTTCACAATGCGACGCGTGACGCCACACGTCGTCTTATACGAGCCCTAAGGCTTATTTCTTATCACATAGTATCACTATAAATAGCACCGAATTAGTTTTGCGGTATAGGACAGTCACATAACGCTCCTTGCCAGCGCATTTAGTATAATACAGTGTGGGCAGGACATAATAGTCTATCGCATTAGGATGTCTGGAGTTGTTGAATGTGATAATAATAAAATAGAGACTAACACTGAATAACACCATTTCTAACCTACTTGAAAATAATGAGGAGTTCTCGATTCGGTTGTATTTTTAGGCGTGATTGTTTAATGAATTAGGAGAAAATACGAGTAAAAAGTAATACATTTAAAGAAGGTATTTAGTTTAGGTAGGTCCCGCTGGGAATACATGCCACGCGTGACTCGCGGGAATAATTGTAGGTATGTACCTAATAAAATTCGAGACAAAATGCAATGAATATCTACTGCTTCTAAATATATAATATTAGCTTTGTTTTTGCGTAAATGATAAAGTAAACAAGAATTATCGTAGCTACATTTTTGTATAAGTAATAACACCTAGGTACCTAATAATAGGGATTAAAATGCATAAATTGTTATTAAAAATCCAATAGAACATGGGTTTTCGTATTACAGTTTGACGGGGTTTTGAACAGCGCTATTATTACGCAACATTGACCTTTATCAGTCGTTTTAAAAGAAATTAAGTAGATTATTAGTTTTTGACTGCCGTAAACTTCTTGAAAACATTCTACCTATTTACATTGAGCATAAAAAGACGATAGGATATAGAGACCGTAATTGAAATCCTGTAAAACAAAAATGCTACTTGTAAAAGCCTATGGTTAACTGTGATTCTTTGTTTTAAATGTATGTACCAATTTTTGTTCAAAGTGATAAATTGTACCTTTACATGAAATATATTCAGGTCTCGTTCGACGGACTGAATAATTGTAGATATTAGCTATACGACGCTATACTTATACTGAAGTAAGAAATTTGTTTAGTTTATATTAAATGTTTCACACCAACCTACCTATAGTTCACAAAAGTAGATGCAATGTTTCCGCCTCATACTAAACACGTTTGATGATAAACATTATACATGTCACCGGAAAATAGCAAGAATCGGAAGTTGATCAATTTCCTAGGTAGTTGATTAACTTTCGGAATATGTATAACAAACGGTAGTTGAAATGTATTATTTAACGCAATGGATTTCAGTTAATTGGTCAACTTACCTGGCCTGCCTGGCAGTAATTTATTAATTTACGATTTTGACACAAGTAAAATCGTCCTCAAATGGGCCAATCGTTGCTCAATGTACTATTTAACGGTGCACTGTTACCCGTAACTTAATACACTGTTCCCTGATTGGTTGCCGGGATAACACCACGTGAGCCATTGAACCAATCAACGTTCACCTAAAATGATCAATTTACTAAAATACATACGTTGAATAATGCATTTCAACTGCCGTTTATTATCTTCCGGAAGTTAATCAACTACCTAGGAAATTGATCAACTTACGATTCTTGCTATTTTCCTGTGACATATAGATCTTATGCAAGCTTGTAAGCATTTATTGAATTTATCGGGTAGGCACTAAATTGTTGATATGTTAAAACTAATTTATAGATCAATTATTTTAAAATATCGAACTACCATCGTAAAATTTAAGATAGGTAAGATCTCTTTAAAGAATCACTTGTTTTTAATTTTGTAACACGGAGCGTGTAATTTTATGTAGGTAGTTAATTATGTTCATGTATTCTTGTTAAATGTTTATTAAATAGAGACCTTGAGGATCTGACCTAATGCCTCTAGCTATGCAGAATAAACAAGGACAAAGGTCGAAGGAAACTACTTGAGTATAAATTGAGTGATTTATTTTGATTAATGTAATGTTTTTATTTTTGAAACTGCAAAATATAAACCTAACAAGGCCATGATAAAAGATATATCTTTGTATCAATAAATATTGCCATGATATCTCAATATGGATTGTTTGTTCTCACACCTGAAGTAAAAAACATATCAGAATCTTTAAGAAAAAGAAAAACCACCAGCTGAACATTTGCCGTCAGGAGAGGAACCCTGGCCGATGTAAAGCATATTATATTATGGTAAAATGAGCGTAGGGTCGCCGAGCGTTTGCTACTGTTGGGTAATCCCTATCTGCGCCGCATGCGTCTCAACATAGGTACGCTTATCTCGTAATATGTCGCAATTATTAGTCTGTCCTATGGAGTATCTATATAGCCGGCGACTGATAAAGGAGACAATGGAGTTTCAGTCACTAAGTATGGGGCTATTCACTGAATACCTATTTCCGCTCGGATGTCAAATCTGTACGAATGTGCGAGAAAGTTTCTAAATCCGAGCGAAAATATGCATTGTGTGTGAATCGTCCTGCTGGTAGATTTGTGACTATATTTTATTTTATAGTTTCATTGACCCAAGAAGTAGTTGTTCTTAATGGTAGACTTCCGTGCAGGACGTATAATCAACATCGCATTTCGACATTGTCGCATCATGCCGATCCGCCGGCCGCAATACATGGTTACGGAGTCATTAGACTCTAGCCAAGATTGTTGCACGGGCTACAGCGTAGCAGACTATGACAATAAAGTTATATTCCCAGTAAAACAAGATCACCAATTTGAGTAATGCCACTTGTCATTATGGCTGTGGTGCCATCGCTTATTAAGTGAAATTATGGTCCTAGGGCCACAAGATTGATTTTGATTTAAATATTGTATTGAACAATTAGAGATGTCTATGAACTTTTTTTTATATTGGCTCGGCATAGTGGCTTCCGCTCGCCTGATGGAAAGCTGAAAAGGAAGCCCAAGTCGCTCTGGCCGGTTTCCAGTCAGCCACCACAGCCATGCCGGCCTACAAGATGCTTCTTCACGCTTCGTTTAAAGGATCCCATACTGTAAGAAGTTGGAAACACATGAGCAGGCAGAAAATTCCATTTTTTGATGGTATGGCACAAAAAGGAGTTACCAAACTTTTTGGTACGCGAAGGTATATTTTCCACTGTGGAATTATATAAAATAACTCTTCTGAACACTCCCCATGAAAAAGACGCTCAGCGATGCCACATCCCTACGCAATTGTCGGGGTTCTAAGACTCTGGAGACATCTTCATCACCAATTATGCACACTGCCCGCCGCTGCAATCTATCAAGGGCATCGAGGAGATACTTGGCAGACCCATCCCATAGGTGCGAGCAATAGGTACCTACTCAACACAAGATCGAACCTGAGTCGAACAGCAGTGGATTGCGATAGGTTGATTATGATGTACCTAATAGTTTATATCCAACATCTAGTCACAGAATAAGCAGCCACTAGAATATTACACAGTAGCTTCAACATGGTCTAATTTAAATAAGCGAGCGAAAAATATTCTGAATTCGTGCGGAAATAGGCATTCTGAATAGCTCTTCTATTACTATTATATTGCAAAAGGGGCACTTTGAAAAAGTAATGCAATAAATAATACAATAATCTTTGTAATATTTTATTCTGTGATGATTGAATGTTAATACAAAACATCTTTCCTGCAATCACTATTAAACTCGACAATATTTCTTTCAAAAGTTAATTATAAAATATTATGATATTAATTGTACACAGCCGCAGACGGAGATAGTGTTCCTTGAGAAAAAAAATATTGCCTTGTTGTAGTGCTATGTTTTGAGTCGCCTTAAAAAACTATAAGATAACCATCTTCACACAAATACATTTGCATTCATAAAAAATGTATCTACACATCCTAAAATTAAATTCAGACAAAATACATACAAACACTATTCAACAAAAAAATAAAAATTCAAATTGCTTGTCAACAGTCGGCATCATCAAAAATGATTCAAGGCATTGGTGCTACAAATATATTCATATGATATCACATATTATTATTATGTTTGGACTAGATAAAATAATATTTACTAAAAAGTATTAATATTAACTATCAGCCATCCATTGGTGGCCCTAGATATACCATAGACACCTCTGTGTTTCCATAAACTGCTGATACAGTTGGGTAAAGTTTCTTACTGGGAAGGCCTGCAAAGATTTTATTAGTTAGTGTGGTTGCAAGATTATTTGTTAGCGACAACAAAAGGAATTTTATTTAACAGAAATGTATTTAATAAAATAAGTACTCTGATAGCCTCAACAGCTAACAGCTGTTGTTGATAGTTAGCTTGAACACCTCAATGACTGATGTTAGGGTCTCTGAGCGAATTAATAAAAATATGTATTAAGCAAATATTAAAAATACAATGTAAATATTTACCTCGGAATGCAACTCCTAAGAATTCATAATTCCTTTCAAATGAAAGAGTGTTGTCTTCACAATCTAATATAACTCTTATTCTCTCACCCATCTAAAATTAATAATACATTATTATTAAAAAAACTATACATTTTTACCCTAGTTTGAATTTGGATAAATTGATTTTTCAACTTCTATTATTGTAAATTTTTTTAAAATAGCAAACTGTCACAGGACTGTGGCTACTGTTTTTACTGAACCAAATTCTTTATATATCTCTATTTATTATTGATTCTTACATAATATTCAATTATACAATTTGGTTCTATTTATTAAATGTCCATTTGGTAGGTACAATATGTATAATTATTATGTATCACTGCACTGATGCAATAGCCTTCAGGCTGTGAATAAATTACCTCAAAATTACCAAATTAAATTGCATTCAAATAGAATATTTAATTACTACATCTACAGGCTTAATCATGCAATGGTTATTACTTTAATTCTGCTTATTTCAGCTATAACAATGGAAGTAGTTACTGCACACAAAAAACATCCAATCTTTAGGTACTTTAATATGTACATTCATACAAAGCACTGTTCAAATGTACTATATATGTTATGGACCAAGTGATTAATGCGGGCATTATTTATAATGCTAGGACATTATGAATAATGTCAAGTTCTATTGGGCAAAGTGATAATTACTATCTAAACTTCATTATTTATCACATTGCGCGGTCATTATTGTATTGCTACTTGGCAATTAGGCAATTTGATAATAAAGCAAAGGGCAGGAACGCTCGCGTAACTAATCACTTACTTATTCGGAGATCGATGTATCTGGTAATGTTTTTTTTAACCGACTTCGAAAAAGAAGGAGGTTCTTAATTCGTCTGTATGTATAATTTTTTATGTATGTTCACCGATATTTCCGTCAATTATATGTAGATGGATGTGAAAATTTTTTTTTTGTTCGACACTTCCGAGGTGGTCCCATTATCACCAAGTCAGGATCTGATGATGGTATCCGGAAGAAATTGAGGGCAACAACCAAAGTAGTATGCTCATATGGTGATTTTGTTACCTACCTACTCAGGCATATGCTTCACATCTGGTGCTGATGATGAAGCCATAGAACTCCTTAACGGTTAGGATATAGGGGACAGTACTGCCATTGGTCGATTGGAACTAGGTAGTAGTATGTACTGTACTTATGCAGGGCTAATAGGGCAGCTGATTTGATAAGTAATTTGCTTGATTCTAGATCGCAAAGTCTTTACTTGATTTAAAGCAATTTTTTTCTTCTTTCCTAAATAAAACTCTTAAGGACTTTAGTTCCCATCATTATGCAATAGTGCTGCAGTAGGTATTACTACTGAGTGCGTCATCTTGGAGCAGTCAGAAGTAATATCTGGCCTGTGTATCACATACACATATTATTATCTCAGGAGTGGATGGGCTTGTGCCCCCACGCAAGCCTTACAGAGGACCAGGAGACTGCGAAATAGTTATAAAATATGTTTTTATTACTCTGCCCAAAGGGTGATAAACAATATTTATAATGCCCGATCAATTTGATTATTTTAATAATGATAATCAAATTGCCCTCTCATATTGGCCATTTATCAGAATGCCCGGGCATTATATATAGTGCTACATTTATCACTTGGTCCATAACATATACATAGAGCAGCAACATCACTTGTTAAAATAATCCCTATCCCCATTTTTAATAAAAACCAGAGTTTATGAACCTGAATTATAACAAAGATGACAGGCTTGGTGGCTCATTTGGTAGTGACCTCTGCCCTCTGAGCCAAGGGTTGTGGGTTCGATTCCCGCACAGTACAAACATTTGTGTTCATGAACATATCTGTTTGTATTGGCCTGGGTGTTTTCTATGTATAATATGTATTTATTTACAAAAAAAATGTATTCAAGTAAGTTTATCAGTTGTCTAGTACCCATAGTACTTAGTTTGGGGCTAGGTGGCTCTGTGTGGCCCAGCGTGGCATGTTTTGGGTTATTTATTTATTAGATAACTAAAAAAGATCATTAATGAAAACCAATTATGTAGAACATACCTGATATTTGGGACTGTTATTTAATAGAGGGTAGTGTCCTTGGGTGTCCCCATTGTGTAACAAGTGATTATCAACCAAATTCCACCCCCAGCTCTGTTCATCAGAGCCGAGGAGGCCGACATACCCTTGACACTGTAAGGGTGCTTCTTTTGTTGATATGCCAACTACTGCGACAGTGCCCAAAGGTCCATCCCAAATCACTTCCCAAGCATGCCGGCCATAGCGAAAACCAATTTTTCCTCTACAAGCATCTGTGCTTTGTGCAACAGGGTTTCTGAAATTTTTTTATACAATATTAAATATACAGTGTAAACTCTATATAACGACACTGAAGGGACTGTGCATTTTATAGCGTTATAAAGAGTTGTCGTTAAATGGAGAGAAGCAAAATCAGAAAAAGTAAAAGTTTATTTCAGATTAGTGTTAGTAGTACTTAATTACATAAAAAAGAATCTTATTTGAACGCTATTACGTATAGTCCGTTATTTTTGTCTGACGTCTTTTGCACCAGTAATTTTGTTGTATTTTTTTACTTATTTTATTTATATCTTGCAATATTGACGTATCTTGGTTATAAAAGAAATAATTTTCCAATAATTTTGCTGCTTCCAGAGCTTCTTTAATGCTCGGAGGCTCAGGTTCATCCGTCTCATCTTCTTCATCTCCTTGTTCTTGGTCCTCAGTGTTTCTCACTGAATCCAAAATTTCTTGGTCTGTGAGTGAAGCCGTTGTAAGCAGGCTGTCGTCTACTTCGATGTAGGTTTGAAGGTGTACCGTATTTCCGGCCGTGTTGAACTGTTGAATCCACTCAGTTAATGGAAGGTCGTCGTCGCTATCAAACTCAGGTTCTGTTTCCACCACATCACTCGTAGAATTGGTACAAAGTCCAGCATGGCGAAAAGAGTGCTGTATAGTTGTGGGTGTCACTTCTTCCCAGGCTTTAGACAAAAAATTTACTGCATGAAGCATATTAACAGAAGTTTTACCCTCAGATTCGACTAGCTCCATCAATAATTTCCTTCTGTAGTGACTCTTGAGGCTTTTAATCACACTCTGGTCCATTGGCTGTAAGACACTAGTCGTATTTGGAGGAAGAAATGCCAACTCTATGTTTTGAAGGTTTGATATAAACGGGTGGGCGGGGCAGTTGTCAACAAGAAGTAAAATTTTTCGTCCCTTTAATTCTGCATCCCACTTTCGCACTTCTTCTTCAAAAAGTTGACTGGTCATCCAAGCTGATTTATTAGCTTTATACGTCACTGGCAATTTTGTAATGTTCTTAAAACAGCGCGGATTTTTCGATTTGCCTATTACCATTAGCTTTCTTTTTTCTGTGCCATCCATATTAGCAGCCACAAGCACCGTAATACGTTCCTTGGAAAGCTTTCCTCCCACACACTT
The DNA here is from genome assembly GCA_031163375.1 of Conogethes punctiferalis. Lineage (NCBI taxonomy): Eukaryota > Metazoa > Arthropoda > Insecta > Lepidoptera > Crambidae > Conogethes > Conogethes punctiferalis. The sequence goes on from CM062080.1 coordinate 10,543,674, forward strand.
TTCCCCTTTAAATTTCAGAGTTTTATCTGGAGTCAACTTATAGAAAATTCCTGCTTCATCAGCATTGAAAATGTCACTTGGGGCGTATTTGTCTTTGAATTTTGACCACACTTTATTAATCCAATCATGAGTCATATTCGTATCAACACTTCGTGCTTCCCCACTTATTTTACCATAGTTGATATGATGTCGTTGCTTGAATTTTCCGAGCCATCCTTCTGATGCTTTGAAAGCAACTAAACCAAGTTCTTCAGCGAAATTTTCCGCCTTAGCTTTCACGAGTGGTCCCGAGATAGGCATATTATTCTGGCGTTGTCGGTGAAACCATGATAGTATAGCTTGATCCAAATCTTCGTATTTAGGTTTCTTTAATTTTTTGGAAGATTTCCCCTCGCTCTCAGCTTGGAGAATTTTTTCTTTGTTTTTCCATATTGTAGACACGGTAGAGCGACTAAATCCAAAACGTTTGCCAACATCACTTATCTTCTCTCCCATTTCTATTGCACGTATCAGTAAAACTTTTTCGTCAATACAGAGTGATTTTCTTTTACTAGCCATGATGAGTACAGTTTGAAAGTTTGTAAGTAACTAAGAATAAGATAACGTATAGCTATTCCATGACTCCTACTTACAAATGTATTAGTCATGGTCAACAACAGTCTACACGTGCAAGTAATCCCAATTTGTAAACAAAAGAACGAATTTCTTACGAAGTTCGGTATGCATGATGCCGACAGTCGAGTTTATTGCAGGCTAGGGTAATAAAGCGACAAAAGAATGTACACAGCTGCGCAGTTTTTACTCATTTTGGCAACTTAAAAGGTACTTTTTTTACTCAATTGTTGTCGTTATTGAGAGTGGGTGTAATGCTATGTAGAGTGTATCAGTGTATGGAAAACAAGCTAAACCAACTAAAGCCAATTGATTTCGACGCTTTAGGGAGTTTGTCGTTAAATCGAGGGACGTTACATGGAGTTTACACTGTATATAGTTTACACAACATCACATACATTGAGCCCATCCCAGAGTAAGTATCTTAAGCAATTGTTTTATGGGAATCGGAATCAAAGAAATTTCCACAAATATATACAAAAAATAACATTAGTTGCACTCAGACAGAACAAATACAAAATGTTCATCACATGAAATTTGATCTTAGTGGGGATTGAATTCACAACCTTTGGTTCAGAAGGCAGGGTCACTACCAAATGGGAGAATGGGCCAAATTGATGGATTTATTATGTTTTTTGTTTATGTCAATAATGAATATGTATACTTATGGTTGTGATGTATTAAAAATTATAAATGTAACAATACCTGTGTAAGGTGAATCCATTAGGCTTAACATAAATGTTCCTAGAACAGTCATTTGGGTTCCATGCATAGAAAAATGCTCTCAACTTTGATTTGTATGTGGTTACAGTTGAAAGTAAATCAGATTTTATTACTTCCTCTGCTAATTTTTTAACACAATGGACTCTCCAAACATCGTTATTTTCGTCACACAGAATTCTGTACCAGTTCTTGCATACTAGAGAGCAATTTCGCAGATCTTTGAGGCTCAAATAAGAAAATATATTTTCAAATACATGGTCAGGAACGATTTCGGCATAGTCATCATAGATATTCGAATCTTTATATCTGTAAATGTTATTGATATCTACTCTTTCTTTTACGGAAAACATTGTTCTGTGTATCTTTTCCCTCATTTGCAGGTAAATAATAACTGTACAAGATAACCATGCAATCAAATGTTAAGCTGCAACGCGCAGCCAAACAACTTGTGTGGAATATTGGGCTAGAATTTTAATATGCTTGGCAAATAAATAACGTATCGGTTAAGCAAAAAGGGCAAGTAAACCACCTAAGAAGGTGGGCCTAGCCCAGTAAACTTGAGCAAGATCAGCCAGCAAGACCTAGATTGCTGTTGTTTTACTGTTTTTGACACTTTGCGTGACTGACTGACAGTTCAGTACAGTACATAGACCCAAGCATAGACCATGGTTCTTTAAGCACTTATTACACCACCCTAAATTCAGGGACCCTGACCCTGAATCAGTGTGGTGTAATAGGATTCAGGGAGTAAGGGTCCCGATTTAGGACGATCGGGTCCAGGGCTTGGAATACCGGTAAAAATATGGTAACGTTACTTTTGCCTCGCCGAGGTATCGATACCTACTTTTTTAAGTAGCGATACATAAAGTAGCGGTAATTTTTAACGTTATAAATTACCGCTACCTTCATGATGGTATCGGTAAAAGTATCGGTAAACGTTACTTACTTAATTTTGGATTAAATTCATTCTCTGTCTCTATCGCTCCCACCCAACATGGTCTCATGCGTCTCGTGTCGCGAAGTTGCCGCTCTGCTACAGGTAACCGTGCGGAGCGGCAACGCAGCAAAGTAGCGTAATAAGTATCGCTACTTTTACCGGTAACTGAAGCAGGTATCGATACTTTTAACGTTATATTGCAGTATCGATACCTGAAACTTAACGTTAAGTTTGCGTTCCGGTAAAAATTACCGTTATAATTTACCGTTAAAATTTAGTATCGCTACCGACTTACCGGTAATTATTTTACCGGTAAAAAAAGTAACATTATAAATTAACGTTACTTACCGCTATTATAATGGTAAATTGGTAACGTTACCAAGCCCTGATCGGGTCGACCCGGTCTGCCTTGCTCCCTAACCGCTCTGCCGACCGTATAGTGTAATTATACTTAGGGCGGTTAGAGATTAGAGAGCTCAGTGTCGCGCCGGCCGGGGCCATGGCGTAGAGTGGTCGTGCGTGTTCAGGGTTACCAGATTTTAGTTTATTTTTATATTACTTCCGATTCTTTTTTACCTACCATATTGTATAAATATGACCAAACGGAGCAAAACCTCAACGGTTTCCCTAGAAGGACGACCTTTTTTTTGCTCTCCAAGCAACTGAATGGGAAGCTGAACCACAGATTAAGCTTAACGCAACATTCGGTCAAGGTAATCAATCACGGAATCTCCGGAGCCGTAGTTTAAAAAAAGCAACTGTCAAAACTCAAAAGCCGAAGGCGAACGTCAAACGAAGCTGAAATAAAATTGTGAACGGAGAGTCGGAGAGGGATATAAATTAAACATTAAAAAAATCTAACGTTGCATATCGCACGTACTTGAATACATAGTGCAAAAATGCCTGGTATTGAAGCTTCAATGAGTGACGAAGATTATATTATAATGCGAGCGAAAGACGCCCAAAAAACAAACATACACAGCGCCAAGGCATGGATGTTGACCGCAAAAACATTATTTCCTACAAACTTTAAAATTCAGTTTGAAGCCTATCAAATGGAAAAACAATCGGGCAATGTTCAAGAGGCAGCTGAATGCTTTTCATCACTAATAATGTCTAGGCAAAATCTGTCTGAACTATTACCTGAAATATCAGCTGTTGCGAACGCCCTGAGATCACCCGAGACAAGCTTTCTAAGTCAGATGTTTGACAACATTTGCCCAGATATTCAATTAACCATACTTAAAACCAGTGTAGAAAATAGTGACGATACAATGGAGCATTGTAGATTGCTTGTGTTGTTATTGAAAAAGTTCCCACAGTTGGGTGTGGATAGCTTAGTGAAAACTCTGATAAATACAGACAAGTTTTTTTATGACAATCGGTATGCCAGATTACTTGTAGTAGAAACTTTACCTTTACTTAGTTCTCTAGAATCTCCAAGATTGCTTCAGAGATTGCTGATAAAAGCTATAGATTTTTACAATTCTTATGTTAATGATGAAGCAGAACATGATATTACAGACCCATGGCAGAGACTTTATGGTGTCCTAGATTTATTGGGTCGCCAGTTGGGATGGGATCCTTTTCTTGTTAATTATAACAATAGTTTGAATAAAGAGACATATTTTCAGAAACTTGTAGCATTAAGGAATTGTGAAGATTGTCGCCAATTGTTATATTGTGGAATTACATTTTTCTTAAGAGCCCTTTATGAACAAAAATCTATTAAGGGAAACCACATCTTAGTAGAAGCTCTTTCAGATCCTGATACACCTCCATCAAAAAGAAGAAAGGGTGAAATTGAAGTTACAGGAATATCAGCCCATCAGTTTCAGGCTGCAGCAAACTGCTGGGAACTGTTACATAGCAATGAAGTTATATCTAGAGAATTCACTAAGCTAGCAAATCAGCTGCAAGTGAAACCATGGTCTGAGGGATTTGTCGAAGAGTTAGCTCTGTTTCGAGCAAGATATGAAGAAGCCATACCTCCACACACAATTACAAATTTAGCAGCTAATGTTATTAGAGTTTCAATAAATTACTTTCAGAAAAACTATTCTGCTTGTGTTGAAAACATACTTTTAGCACTGCCACAACTGCCAGCTGTGGAAGGTACTTTGGAGACAGAACTGATAGTAGGAGGGAAACATAGACATCTTCATTACTTACCACTGACCAAAGTTGCAGTCATGCATTATTTTTGCACATTGCTTATTCGAATTCTTCTCAATACTCCAAACAATTCTGATTTAACATATGGGCATATGTTAGTATTAATGCAGTTGGGATGGCCACAAGAAGAAGCTATATTTATCCATATAATGGACATTATAAGGCAGAAGGGTGTTTTTCATTACCACCTGTTTTCTGCATATATAATTCATATTGATATACTTGAAGAGCTTACATTTATTTGGAATGAACAAGGCAATAACATTGCACTGGACATTTTACCCAATTCTCAACAACATTTGGGACAGAGGCGAATCGGAACTCGTGGAGCAGATAAAGGTGTAAAAGAAGATTTCAAACAGGCTATGAAAGCTCAAGTAGCAAGAAGCAATGAATCAATATTAAACTTAATGATTCAGTTTATTACATCAGAGAGGACATATTTGCTTCAAGTATTATAATCATTATTAAGTTACATGATAATAATTTGGTTCTGAATAAATGAGAATATTTTTATAATAATGTTTATTTATTATTTCTTAATCTTAATACAAAACAAGAAAGTATGGTAGGAGAAAGTAATAGAGCAGATGGAAAAATCCCTACCAGTTACTCCAGTTAGGATATTAATTATGTGTGGTATAGGAAACTATATAGACTGGCTGATTTAGTATTTAACCAGTCTAACATTACAAAATATCTCTAAGGTCATTATTTATAAAAAAATATCTTATTACTAATTCATGAGCTTCCTTCATATGTGCCAACAGCTAAAAGGAGATTACGTCGAGTGAAATGTAGACACTTAATTGGAGAATTCTTTGTAGGAAACGATCTTAGCAAGAATTTATCTTCTTTTTGGACTCCATTATTGTTTCCTGTTTCTTCAATAGTCGCTTCGTCAGTTATTGCAGCAAAATCCCATAATTTTATATTACAGTCCAATGACCCTGAAAGAAGGAATAAAATTGTATGTTTAATAATAAGATAAGAGGAGAGTTTTGATTATAGTTCATTCGCGTTAAGAAAATAGTGACTCATCACCGACTGCCGGCCAAGCCACACCCCCTAGCCAATTAAAACGCTAGAAATTATAATTTCAAGTATAATTTCTAGCGTTTTAGCGGTAGGGGGTGTGGCTTGGCCGGCAGTCGGTGATGAGTCACTATTTTCTTAACGCGAATAAACTATAATAGGATACATATTTTTACAGCTTTTTATTTACCAGAAGATAAAATGGTGCCATCGCGACTGAATGCAATTGCGTGTATAGCTGCTGTGTGAGAGGGAGGCAGCGTTGCAGCCGGTGCCCCAGTCGACAGGTCCCAAACCATCAACTCCCCACCAGCTCCACCCGACGCTAGCCATCGTCCACACACGGAAAACGCAAGTGCGTGTACAGTAGACTGAAAAATAAATTATATCATTGATTTTTACAAAATACTATTTTAAAATATATTGGCAATATTAATAATTTATTGTAGCTCACCTTGTGACCCGTCATTATGCGAACCTGTGACCCAGTAGAACAATCCCATAAACGAACAGTTCTATCGCTGGAACCTGTAGCGATATAATTTGAATTGGGATGGAACTGCACACACTGCAAAAAAGTTTACATATCAAAAACCTTGTTATGAAATTTAAGAACTATTCGATTATGTAATATGTACGATATATATAAAACATCGATTTATGATGCAGATTCAATAAACTCACACGCAGGGCCGTCTCTACCAGGGGGCTGACGACCTACGCATATACTTAAGACGGCCCTGCTCGCACAAGACACTTTGCTTCTACATTCAAAGTGCGAACAACCCGGAGTCGGTGTTCCTCGTAAAATACACTCTTTATATTTTTAGGGTGAGAGTAAATCGGTTTTTGTTGTGTAAGCGCGTTTCATCTTAGGCTTTCGCTTAACATCAGGCAAACTCGGGTTAAGAGCTACACTATATTCACATATTTAAATTGGTACCTACCAGCAAAAATACTATCTAGACCTTCCAGAAGCCTCTGGGTTTGGTGCTTGCTACTAGACCAACAAGACAAATATAAAAAAGTAGTACATACATCAACATCGGATAGATGACCAGCAAAGATCCTTAGGGGCTGATGGTGATCAGTGGCCCACAAGCGGGCTGTGCGATCGTGTCCACTAGTCACGAAGTAGTGTCCATGTAGCGACCAACGGACGTCCCAAACAGGCCACACGTGTCCACGATACACAACCAGGCATGTCCAACATTGCAAAGACCACAATCGCACTAAAACAATATAAGCACATGGATGGTTTTAAAATATGTAGTAAAATGTATTTTGTTTTATTATTATTACAATAATACCTAATAGCAGAAAAAAAAAAAAAATTATTGTAACACACCTGTCGAGTCTTCAGAACACGATAAGAGCATTGTTCGGTATGGATCAAATCCCACTTTGTAGACTGGTCCTGAATGTCCATAGAGGGTTCGGCAGGTATCTCTATCTCTTTCTTCCATCATTCGGACTAATACATCACCTGTAATATTAACAATAATAGTAATATGTATTTAAATCTATTTCATTATGTAATCATTTTAACCAATAGTTTTGTTCAGTCATGGCTAGAATTGACAACAACCTAGATAGTGTGTCTTAAACAGATTTATATGTACTTTTAATCAGTACCAATGGTTAATGTATATGAATTCAGTATGTATAAAATTTTGGATGTGAGAAGCCTAGGATCGACTAAAGTGGCTAAAATTAGAAGAGGCTGATGACTAAATTGCAAAACTCACCAGCTTCTCTATCAATATCCTGGAGCTTATCAGCAGATTTCATACCACGCAAACGTACTGGAGTCAGTGTCCAAACCTAAAGTATTGAAAAAGATCGGATGTAAAATTTATTTGAATTTATTTTGAATAGTTATTTTATTAGTAATTAATTATTTTTTAATATAATGTACTGAAAATGGGGACTATGTTTTTTATGACAAAGGGGGTAAACAGGCCTGAATATATGTGACCACTTCAGCCGCAGAAAAGCAAAAAAGGAGCTTTGAGGCAGCACAACACAACACATAATGTTCTGAACAAAATTTTATTTTATTGTGCAACAAACCTTTATGGTGGAGTTGTTAAATCCCACAGCCAGCAATGTAGAGTCTTCACAAATATCAGCACATATAGCAGTGTGGCTGCTATTTAATAATGTGTAGAAACAAATAGAAGGTAGAGTTTCAGGACCCAGCTGGACCCTCTTTGTGGCTTCTCTTAAAGCTTTAGCCTTCTCCAACTTATCAGTTTCTTTCCTAAAAGTTTATAAAATTCGTGATGGACACCTTCAGGTATATTTTTTGAAAGTAGTTTATTTGATACAATAATAATAATGAATAATCAAGACATGCCATGTTGAGCCACACATCGCCATCTAGTCCCAAACTAAGCCGCAGCTTGTACTATAGGTACTAGAACAGACTTAGATACTTTTTTTTTGTAAATATATAGATATTATACTTAGAAAACACCCAGACCAATATAAACAGACATATTCATGAACACAAATGTTTGTACTGTGCCGAGATTACTACCAAATGATGAAATGAGCCATCAAGCCAGTCAAATAAGTTAATTAAAAAGAGTTAAAAAGCCAGTCTAAAATATGTGTTCAGACATACAATTCAGGCAAGGGAATCCTGTCGTTTGGTGGTGCATTTGGATCTGATTTGGGCTTTTTTATAAATATGTTATCTTTCTTAGCCTTTTTCTTTTTTGGTTTGTCAGGAGTCTCCTCAGTTTCTTCTTCATCTTCAATAGGCGCTGGGAGAACATGTATGTCCTGTTCCTTTAGCAGCCCATAATACACCTTTGTACGGTTTTCTGTAAGAGTTATAAAAAAGCTATGATTAATAAGATATAATAACTGTAACATTGATGCAATGCAAAATTTTACTTTCGTAAGATATTTCAAAATATCTACAAAAAAGGAAAAGATCTTTTAAAATGAATAGGGTATACCATTTCGTGCTGCTTCACCAAGGACACCACCTGCAGTTGCTCGCACCTGAGCCAAGGTTCTCCCTGGCCCATCATGTATTTCAATCTGTATGTGGTTGTTAATTATATTGATAATAACCGTTGAATTCTTTTGCTCATGCAAATAACGTTTCAATTGGGATGATGCATCTCGAGAGAGTTGTACAACAAATTTGTTTGAGCTGAAAACATTAATATGTAATTAATGAGGATGCCAATTTTTTCTGGAAGTAAAGTACATATTTTGTGCTTTAAGTATGTGTTAGTTTTAAGCTTCAGTAAAATGGTATACCTACATATCAAAATATAATTGTATTCTATTATGAAATAGCAAATTGTTCCCAATATAATCGAAAAATCATCAGAATAAAAGTCTGGAATACGCATATCACTGATATTCATAAAAATATCAGTGATATGTGAAATATATAATTGTATATTATAGCCTACATGCTAATCTGATGTATGCAAAACATTCAGTGTTTTTCACATTCAAACAAACTTTCACAGCTATAATATTAGTAAGACTATGTACACTGTCAATCTTCAAGATCAGATATCACTCACCTGTATATCTCAGCCATCTCATTGCCCTTCACTTGGTCTTTATTTTTAACAATAGAAAGTTTCTTCAAGTCATCTTGGTAATAATCTTCTTGTTCATTTGAAAATTTTTCTAAGAAGTTAGCAGCATGCTCATTGTGGTCATACAAAATGAGGAGTAAATACATGTGCACAAATACTGGATACAGTAGAGTAGACAGCTCATGCTGGAATACAAAAGTGGGAATTATAAAATAATAACAACAGGGTAGGTTGCACTTTGCAAACACATTAGCAACCTCTAAAATTGACAGTGTTTCTGTACTATACTATGTATGTATTAACCTTCCTCTTTAATCACTTTATCTATAAAATAAACCACATCAAAATCCGTTGCGTAGTTTCAAAGGTCTAAGCAGATATAAGAATAGATAGACAGACACCAAAACTGTTTTATACTATGCTGTGATCCGGCTGTAAAAGTGTAAGCTTGTAAAAACTTCATGAACAAAATATGGAATATCATAATCTTTTTCAATCCACATTACAATATTTTATGTAATTCAAATCTTTTTAAAACATTCTGCTATATAGAGGTGTAATATATATAATGTAATGTATAATTATATGTCCCATTAAAATAAATAACTATAGAAGAAATAGTAGATAGTAGTACACTTGAAGAAATACACTCGGCGTCAAAAAAATCGCACCTTCGCGAAAATAACTTTCAAAATGGTATTAACCTTTGATACGCATATGTACCCCTACCAATATTGGTATCATTTGAAAGCTCAATAAATAAGCTTTAAGAAAATCATCACTTCATTTCATAAAAATAAAAATTGACGCCACAGTTGCGATTTTTAAAAAATATGGTCATTTTGTTCTTTTTGAGGTCCGCCAATTGCGCTAACTTTAATGTGTACAACAAAGTCGATACCGATTCAATTGGGGGTTTTTGCTAACAAACAAGTAAAGAAGGACCAAATGAAAGAATTGTCACAAGAAACACAGCTTGAATATGGATACCACACTTGAAGAAGCTGGTCAAATGATTGTACTGCTTCAATCAGGTATGCGGTAGGGTGAAGTCGGTTGGCAACTGAACTTGAACCGTTTTTGGTTTCGAAAAGTATACTATCGGTTCCTGGAGACCGGTGGCTACATCCATAGGCAAGGGTTTGGTAGATTTCACTGCATTTCGGAGAGAGCCAACCGCTTTCTTGTTTCAATGTGTTTACGAAATCGGTTCTCAAATGCCTTTGAGTTACAACAGGCAGCTTCAAACAGCACGCAAAAGAACCGTAAGTGTGTGTAGACACAGACGAAGACTGAGGGAGGAGAAGGAAATGGCGCACAGAGCTGCTAGGGGTCCAAAATTAACGGCAGCCCATCGACAAGTCGCTTGAAATTTGCTCGCGACCATGTTGATTGGACTCTTGACCAATGAAGGGCTGTAGTCTTCTCAGACGAGATGAATGTGTGCCTCTGTTGCTACGATAGACGCAAGAGAGTATATCGAAAACATGGAGGACGTTTTACCCAAGTTTGGGTATCCAGGACTGTTGAATACGGCGTCGTGTCCTGTATGTTCTGGGGCAACATGTCGGCTGACGGCAAAACCGAACTTCTTTGCGTCTCTCGGACTCAAATTACTCGCGGGTGAGGGTCGCTGACTGCGTTCCGGTACATTACTACAATCCTGGAAGAACATCTGGTCCCATACGCCGGTTTTGGAGGCGAAGAGTTTCAGCTAAGGCACGATAACGCCCGCGTTCACACTGCAGTGATTGTGCGTGAATACCTTCAAGAGGTTGGGATCTCTGTCACGCAGTGGCCAGCCCAAAATTCAGAGCTAAACCCCATAGAGCACCTCTTAGGCCATTCAAAGAGTAGGGTTCGATCTCGTGATTCCGTTTCCACCACACTCCAGGAACTCGAAGGTGCCGTGATGGAAGAATGGGTGTTAAAATTGGTTAGATCCATGAGGAAGTGCATGGAAGCTGCTATCAGAGCAAAGGGGGGTAACACTACATTTTAGGTCACTTTTAACCCTGTTTTGTAATTTTTTTAAAATTATTTACTTGTTTTTTTTAATCAATTTTAGTTGAAAATTTTTATGGTTTTGGAAAAGTATTTTTTCACATGTATACTAGTAATAAAAATAAATAAATTTTATTGTTTTTGTATACCCCTTTTCATTACCTTTCCAACGATACCAAAAACCAACCAAATAATTGGGTCTTAATGAGCTTAAAAGTTGTTTGAAGTATTTTTTTCAAAAGGTGCGATTTTTTTGACGCTGAGTGTAGTAGTACACTTGCCTTGTACATGTCCAAAGAATTTTCAATAAACTTTTTTAGACCATCATAGGCAAATTCATAACTATAAGGATCACTTTCAGTATGATGTGCAGTCAAAATGCTTGCTATTTCAACCTCTGGCAGGTCTAAGTTTTCATATTCAACATCTCCCAAACTAGCTTCTTTTCTAAGAATCTCTTCAGTACCCTGGAATTAAACCACTTTTGAATGAGCATTTTTTTATAATTCTTAGATACATAACTTAAGTATAATACATTAACTTTTTTGGGGCAACACATTATACCTACAATTTTATTATATTTTTCTATTGGAGTGTGCTTTAAACTTGTTTGTTTAAAGAAGCTTAGGTCAGAGTGGCTCACTCTGAGATATGGATAATATTGTAAGAAACAGAAAAATTATATAGGTACATATTTTAATTGTCAATCCACAAACCAAATGGAACTAGGTTTATAAGGGGGCAGGAAAATAATGTTAAAACAAATCTGACTTTAATACTGCAATGAAATTAAACAAATGCCTGCCGCTTTATTTATCACGCACGATCATGCGGAGCCCGGGTTTAAAGCGAAAGCTTGGGGCACAATCGAGACAGTGATAGGATTATGTCTGTCCCAATACTCAGTTGTTTCAACTTCAACTCGGTTGTTTTTACCAATACAATTATAAGTTCCACTGCAGTGTCCGTTTACTAACATTAATACATTGGTATCGAATACGAAGCTGTTGTACAAATTTGTAGCTGTTAGAACAACAAATTATTGTTTAAACACACAACAGGAACATACCTTGAGATTATATTTTCTTAGCAACTGTAATACAGCTAAGAGGGGAGTCGATTTATCTCCCATTATAAATAGTTTACCTAACTTATTTCTTGATCAAATAAAATACATATCCAGCGTTTAGCCACAAACACACAGCAAGCAAACGCTGTCACTTCAGAAGTCAGAAATAGTCAGAATGAATGATGGATGAGGTTGTCTGTCATTGTCACATTGTCAGTCAAACATTGTCACTAGCTGTCAGATTTTTTTTTTAAGTAAATGTTTAACGGCTTTGGAATCTGGTCCATACAGACAAACAAACATTCAGACTTTCTTAGAGTCTAATCTGGTCCATCAATAAATAGCTGTCAGATAAATCTGAGCGACGTTATTTTTTCTAAAATTTTACGGTTCTGGACACTGAGCCAATATAAGCCAACCGATAAGCTTACCTACCTAGAAGGATCTATCGCATGGATGTGTGTGGTATTAATTCGGTCTGACTGAGTGGGGCAGAGCGAGGCTATTCACAATACCTATTATATTTTTAGAAGCTTTTCCCCATGTTTACCCGATGAATATTAATAAGTCACATATAAATTAATTCTATCTAATTACTGTCATGTAAATCTGGATTTTGTGCTTTTATGTAGATACCTTAAATTTAGGTCGAGTAGACCTGTATTAGTGATGTGATAATAGGGTATTTGACAACATTCAAAAAATGCCGCAAATTTTGGTCATCCTTATAGAAAATAGCATAAGATAACATAATTCACTTTAATTTAGGCAAAAATATGTATATTAATTGCATATTTCATGAAACAAAATGTACTATTTTATTAAACTTTATGAAGGACAATAAACGCTTTGTGATTGGTCACAATTCTGGCTACGTCACAGGCGAGTAACTTGTTTATTGAGGTTATACTCGTAGATCAAAATGATCTTCACACTTGATTTTATTTGAATGGAATTTAGGTATCGTCGAGCTAACACTACACACACGATTTATACACTATTTAAATTATAAAATTTGATTAAATCAAGTCGATTAATTCGAACTTTGACGGATTGTTTTTGACGTTTGTTTTTTTTTGAAGTTTTTGGCTCTGCACGATTTGTGTTTCAGCCGCGAATATGCTCTTCTTAATTGCCTGTGACGTCACGTAAGTCACGTGACCGGCATCAATTCAAATATAGCGTTTTTCCCGCGCTTCTAGAAATACGAACTTTAAAATAGATTTTTACCCTTAATACAGAATATTTCCCGGAAATATTAAGGGAATGTGCATAACTTGTTACAAAGAACAATTTAAAATGATTTTTAAAATTTGTCAAATACCCTATTAGTAAAAAGGCAGAAGTAGATGTCAGTTTGTCCATATTTTATTAGCCATATCGTTTCACTTTAGTGGGCATGTGAGTGGGCACCATAGTCCGGACTTGTCGCTCCCCACTGTCGTTTCGACCAGGGTGGGGAGTCATGAGGATTAGGTGCCTGCGCCTCCTTCTCTGAAGCTGTCATGTTTTGAGAAGGAGCGCCGACAGCTTCGCTGGCTGTTGGCCTTATGGCGCTGGATGCGACGGTGTTCAAAAATGCATTTTAATTTTATACAAACCTCTTTTTGTTTCGACTGAACGAGTCCCTATATAGTCGTTCGTTTTGTTTGTGGTTTTGTTATATTTTGTTAGAGTAATGCAGTAGGAACTTAAGTATAACTGCGAGGTTGTATAAATAATACACAATACATGTTATTACGAGGTTCATTTACTTCGCTTATTGGAGCTTGATTACAAAATGACAGTTTTTAAGCACTAATTGTATTAATATTATGTACCTACCTATGTTTTAGGTATAGAAAAAACAATTTGCTATAACTTTAAGGAATAAAGGTAGGTACCTAGTTAATTTAGGCATATGTTATTTATAGCTTGACGAAATTATATAACAGCCTAGGCAACTAGGTAGGTATGGCGTGTAGAGCTGATATTTGATGACGTCATTGGCACATAGAGTAAGGCGTTCTAATGAAACGCAGAAAGTCCTGGATTCGATTCTAGGTAAGTAGTTCAATTTAGGGAACTCAAATTAGCTTGTGTCTTGAAATATAGACCAAACCAAGCCCATCTTCGTTGTTGTAGTTCTGAGCTGTGTTCTGGGGCCCTACTACAGAAAACGAAAACGATCGTTCGTTGAACGGATCGCGTATTTTTGCCCCATATATCCCTCTCATTTGTCCCTCCCGTATTCATATGCCTATACGAACTAAAATTCGTCAACGTCGATTTTCAACAATTTAATTGATATATTAGAACACGGGAGGGACAAATGAGAGGGATTAAAATACGCGATCCGTTCAACGAACGATCGTTTTCGTTTTCTGTAGTAGGGCCCCTGAGCTTAGACGGTTGGTGTACCTAAACATTGCCTGGCTGATCTAATATAAATTACGTGTTATATTTTTCAAAAATATCGTTACGAAAGATCAATAAATTTTGAAAGCTAAAACAAATTCATTAAAAAATACACCAATGCTCGTAAGGTCAAGCCATTGACAAATGTCGATTGTTTGTCTTCTCGTTATTAAAGTACCTACTGTACTTAGGTAGGTACCTACCTAGCTACCTTTTTCCTACCTATTGACAAAGTTACAAAATATGTTAAATCGGCACACATAAAATCAAAAGTAAGTAGAATAAAATTATCAATAAGCAATCTAGATTATAAATTTTACAAAGATTGTGCTATTTTTATGAAGGGGATAAAAATATCTAAGTTCAGGTATGAAGATAGGTATTACCTACATTTATATCTATTACATTTGGTTAGATGGATATCTAACTACTTAGGTACCTATATATTTTATTTTATAACAGGCGATATCAAAAGTAATTATGTTAATCGAAAAATTATGAAAAAATTCTCAATTTACATCCTTAACAAGAACAAATTTTAATGAAAGTTAAGTACTTAGGTAGGTATCTAGGTACTATAACCACGCTATTATTTGATGAACTGTAAGAAAATTGGTTTGGTTATAAAAAATACGAATTTGTGGGAAATTTACAACCTCAATCAATCAGATTTTATAAAATTGAACACCATTAGGTACCTACCAATGTTCAATGTTTGAGTTTTGTTTTATTGCAGACACTCTTGTTACGAAACTACTATGTAGGTAACAAGATCTATTGATATTAAGTATTAATGGTATTAAGTAATGGTGTTAAAGGAAAATGTAGGATCATAATACCTATGATCCTACATTTTAGCTACCTAAAAAAAAATTTTTTTGCCTACCATAGCATAGTCCTAAGGATGTCTTTTATTTTGTCTTACGTTACCATTATAGGTCCATCGAAGCTATTAATGTAGTATTTACCGAATTAAAAATATTTTAAATATGGTGGTCATGCCTGGAGGGGAGGCCAATAAAAATAAGTCTTGTACCTACACTTGGCGAAAGTTAAAAAGTAGTAGGTAGTAAGTAACTAATAGAATATTGTTGAACAATACAACGAGTTAGTGAAAATGGCAAGGCGAATAAAACGAGCTTAGAGTAAAGTTGTTGCAGTCAGTACCTAAGTTTAATATTGTGTGTTATACATAAGGTAGGTACCATTATTATAAACAATACGATATGTTTTGCAGGTCACCTCTCTCATGAACGAAAAACTTTAAAAAAAATTAGCTAAATTTACACGTAAAAGAGATTGAAAAAAAAATTTCTACTAAGACTTTCGATGCATTTAGACATTGAAAATAGGTATATCTAATATTTTGGAATTGCAAATCAATTACTTCTGTCCCTTTAATTGACTAGTTATTTAGTTAAATTGAGGCCTAAACGTAGGTATTAAATATATTTTGTTTACAATAATTTAGTACCTATAGCCGACTATTATTTTCTACTTTTTCGAATAATTTCCATTCACTATACAGGTCAACTATACCATTATTATCGACTAATTATGCAGGGAACTATGTAGGTAAGCCTGTACCTATGTACAGACGGATATAACAACCCCAAATTTCCCCAACAATTTTCAATAAAGCGCCCAATGCATAGAGTTTTACATTATTCGATTTTTGGGAAACATTTTACAGATAACGGTAGGTTGATGAGTGGCCATCAGTACCTACTTAGGCACAAAAGAAGGCTATAGGTCCTGTTCAAGATTTCAGTTTATACTATCGTTTGAAATAATTAATTTAAATAATATTATATTAAATAAATAATTTCGTCTAAATGCACCTTCAGGTATAATAAACACATCTTAAGATAGAATGAACTTCTTATTCAATACTATAGCGAACATTACACTAAATTACACGTGAAACGTTTTCAGTCTTAAGATCCGTCTATTATTACCAATAATACATAATAATAAATCTATTTACATTACCTACTAATTGCTTTAGGACATATTTTTATAACTAAGGTCAATTCTATATTCATCTAAGTCTATGGTTAACACTAGTTTGGTCGTCAATACGTAAAGCTATAATTATGTAGAAGTAGGTTTAAATGTAATAACAATGATATAAAAATTCAAAATAAAGTAGGTACGCAGTAGGTTTCTAGTTATATGTAAGTCACTAGTTTCGTAATACTAATACAAGTAAAATTTTTATCTAAATAACAAGATACGATAAAGTTTAATTTAAAAATCGACATGATTTTATGAAGAAATAAGTATATTAATAGATTTTAAGTTATAAATTTGCAACTCGTCTTTATCATAATAAACATTTTGGGGAGGTATAGCTTTAATATAATTTAGTAGGCGAATAATTTCCAGCCAGGTACCTAGTATTTCTATGCAGGTAGGTATTGGCCTTAAAATATAGTATAAGTACTTATTGCCAAAATAATGCTAAACCTACTTCGCCACATCATGACAGCACACTTCTGAAAAAAGAACGGGTCCCGTACCTACGTTGCAGCGAATTAACGTTATGAGCTGGAGCGAATGGTCGTTGTGGCGAAAAACGTTATAGCAAAAATTGTTTGAAATTATATAAGTAATTGTAATTTCAAACCTGAGCCGTGGTAGCCTAGTGGTAAGATCGTCGCTTCACACACGTGAGGTCGTCGGTTCGAATCCGCGCGGAACACGCACCTCTGGATTTGCAAACATCTATGTGCGGAATTATACCACTAGCTTAGCGGTGAAGGAAAAAATCGTGAGGAAACCTGCACATCCAGTTTAATTCTGAATGTGTAACCATGATCCAAATTTGTCTGGTTCCCCTTTCTGAGGGTTACGAAGGTCAGATGGCAGTCGCTTCAATGTAATAACCATACTCGCTAAATCTAGGATCATGGTCAAAGCGGACCCTGGGCCTAGAGGCACAAACCGGGACAACGCTAAGAGGAAGAAGAATTGTAATTTCAAACATTTTTCACCACAACGTTTATAAGTAGCTGCAGCGTCATTGGCTCTGGTGGCGGTCGCTTCAACGACCTTTCGCTCCAGCGTACCACGCTAAAATTTCTTTGTCACAACGACCATTCGTTCTAACGTCATTCGCCGCAAATTACGGGACCCGAAAAGAACAGAGTTACGTTTTATTACTGTATTAGATTTCCCCCTTTAAATTTTTGCTTTATGATGAGACAAAATATCTTTCGCTTCCAAAACCGCAGTGTCGCATCACGCAGCCATTGACCTGGCATTGCCAAGTCGATGGAAGCAGCATTACGACAGTTTTTGATCGACGCTTTTGAAATATTTTCCAGTAACCGTACCCTGAATAAAATTAAGATATAGGTAAGTAGAATTTGTTTAAAATATATGTAGGATGAAAATAGGAAATACTTAGGTACCTCGGTATTTTGTAGATAGGTATATTTAATAACTTAAATAATAATAACAAGTAATATGCTTGGGACACATTATTTAAGTATTTTAAATACAGTTATAGAATTAGAACGAATAAATTATTATTATTATACTTTGATTCATTAAAACAATCACAAGCTCAGATGTATAATTAAAGTAGGTAAGTAACATGCTGTTACCACACATAATTGTTTTGTTTATACACATTTCCTTGTTTCGTTTGAAGTAAATAATGTAATGAGATTTTTAAAATGATTTTCCAACCAAATAGGTATGAATCTGAACTGAACTAGTGATGTATGTAGGTAGGCATTTTCACTCACCAATCGTGGTGGAATTCATTTTGATGCAAATTTAATGAAATATTTTTAATATTATACACCTGGCTATACTTTTTCTTATCTACTTGTACCAGCCTCTATGTACTGCTGATCGTGATCTATGTGTACTGATCGCCTCCAAGTATAATGATCGATGAGCAAATTCAGTCAAATAGGTAGGGACCTAAGCCCACAGGTTGTTCGTTATTGGCTCCCACGCTTACCTAAATCAATTTTGAAGTAACGTTCATTATACAAAATTCTTAATATAGGTACGATTAATGAGGAAATTGAAGAAGCTTGGCAATGACGACAACTGATGAGGTGGCTTTTGCCAGTGCCGTCACTTTTCTAACGCTATAAAATAATATCGCGTACCTACACAGTAGCTATAAACATTAGGTATGTCAAAGTTTTTCACATTCAACGTTTTCAGAAATAAAAAATGTCTTACCTACCTAGGTACAGCCGATTTTATTAAAGACATTGAGCATGGGATTTGGTAGTTTAAGGTTAGATTTAATACATTATCGACAATCACCGCTTGAATATTATAACAAAATCCATGGTCAGTAGCATAAACTTGTTTTAGGTACTTTCAAGGTTAAGTTTATGGAGTCATCGTCGAAACTAGGTAAATTCTGCTAGAAAATGCCGTAAGTAATTCATGTGTTGCGCCGGTCATAGTTCAGTTATCAGAACGGGGTACTTAGTTCTGCGCAAAGATATGCCACAGCGTCGAACAGATCAATTTATCCAAGTTTATACAGAATATACTCGTAGTAGGTAAGCGGTTAACGTCGATAGTCATGTAAATCCAGCCTAAAAGTCTTGACTGGAGCAGTTGTGTACGTCCAAGGGGCGCGGGGGCACGTCTTCGAAGGGCAGCACGCGCGCTGAGGCGAGCTCCCGCGACACGCGCTCGGCTGCAGTCAACACCCGCACCTTATGAAATTAAACACTTTAACCTTCAATCAAGATCAAGATAGCGATATCATTTCGTTTACTCAAATTACAAAGACCTAACAATAGCTTATTCGTCCAACATAGATTTCCCTAGTCGTGGCTGCTCAGCCGATGCGATTTTAAGAGAGGTAGGGCATAGCGAATCATCGCTCGAAATGAGCTGCCCGTCCGGGGAAGGACCTCCACCCTATAGAATACCGCAGCCAAATGGCCTCCGGGTCGTGTTTCTGCCGGTGAGTAGGATTTCCGGAGCTCGTGGGGGGTTAGGGTTGGGCCGGCATGGCAGTGGCTAACTGACCAGTTACTTGTCAGTTGTCACAGCGGCTTGGGCTTCTCTTTCGCTTTCCATCAGGCGTAGGGAAGCCATTATGTCGAGCTACTATAATGCTTGTAACAGAATGCCCCGCAGATGGACATGATCAGCAAAGTTAAGCACAGCTTTTCCCTCCTATTTTTCCTCACTTTAGGGGCGGGTTGTCTAAGTTGTCATATTAGAATTGTCATTTTATTCTTATAAAAATGTACTAAAATGAGGATAATCATCATCATCAGCCTATTGCAGTCCACTGCTGGACATAGGCCTCTCCAGTTGTTCGCCACCTAGGGCAAACTTCTGGAAGATATACCCATAATCGCCACGCTGGGCAGGCGGGTTGGCGATCGCAGGGCGTAGCTTCTCGCTCCGGTGACGCTGCTGCCCGTCGTCGCCTTGTGGTATTGAGCTACGCCGTCTATCGTGATGGTTTTACCGCCACCAGTCGGTTTGCCAGAGCCTCGTTTGTTGTTCGGCAGGATGCACCGCGGGTAAGTGAGGATGGCTTGGAGCGAAATGGTGATAGGTCATAAGGACAATATTTGGACAAATATTAAAAAACCATGACGCACCAGGTTCAGCCCCGCCAGCTTGCGCAGCTCCTCTATGCTCCAGCCCTCCTCCATCAGTTCCGCGAAAAGGAGCGGGTACGACGACACGTCCTCCAAGCCTTGCGGTGTGCTGTAGACGTAGACAAGATGTGTCAATATCATCAACTGATCACGTTTGTTCCCAACGAGGGGCCCGGGCCTATCCTATCTCGGGAGATAAGACTTTAACGCTGATTTTTACATAATAAGGCTAATTCAGTAACAACAATTAAAGATCTTATCTTTAAACACACTTTAGAAAATGTGTCATTGGTTTTCATATGGCTTCTTATATAGGTATTAAATGATTAATAACATCTGGTTTGTTTAGTGCCACACTATAGTGATTATAACAATAAAATTGTATAATAAGTATTCTAATAGATAACTCACGACGCGGACGCCAAACAGTGAGATCCGAAACAAGATCTAAGATTTCATCGCAGACTTCAAGCATGGAGGTATCTCCATGTTTTACCTACATAGGTACATTACATTTCATCTAGATTCTAAAGATTATCTGGAAGAGATCGCTTACTTGCAATAAGACCGCATAAATTGTCTATGAGATGTCTTTAATGCCTTTTGCTGTAATGTAGGTACATGTTTATATTTTTGTACAGTAAAGATACAACATGTTATATCTACCTATACGATATACTATTTATCAATCTATTTAAAAGATTTAAAAAAGACCACGGCAGCGGTTCACACCCAATACCTACCTACCTATGCGTTTTCTCAAATGTATTTTCTAGCGCTCGAATTTTGAACGGTTTAGAAGTTGTCAAAGAGTGTTCAAAATTCGAATGTTATCAAAATTCGATTGAGTTCTTTGCGATTGTTTGGTGATCTGCGTTCTATTCCTGAATTTTCAAATTCAAATTTTCTTTATTTGCGAAGCATGGAAGTATTAAGTACTGTTTACAGTGAAATTTGAATTTTGAAATTTTTCTATGGTAAACTCACGGGTTAAACTGGTACCGATATGTAGTTTTCTCGCCGGCGACTAGGTAATTGTAGTGTACTTAGTAATGCCTTGAGTAAGTTACTTACTAATTGATTCCGTCGTAGCCGGCGCCGAGCCCGACGCTGTCCACGCCCGCCACCTCCCGGATGTGGTTTATGTGAGCTGTAATATACCGACAATAAATCAACCAACCATACAATACAACGGAAGCAAATAAAAGCTACTTACATATAAAAGTCTTTTACAAAAGCAAACGTTTCGTAATAAATCAAGGGCCATTCGATTTCAATCTCAGATCATGCTCTATGATCACCGTTTGTCCGGAGGCTGATAATTTTATTACTTGACTAGCTGTGCTCGCGACTTCGTCCGCGTGGAATAGTTATTTTTTCCCCCGTTTTTTTTACATTTTCCATTATTTCTTCGCTCCTAATAGTTGCAGCGTGATGTTATATAGCCTAAAGCCTTCCTCGATAAATGGTCTATTTAACACAAAAAGAATTTTTCAATTCGGACCAGTATTTCCTGAGATTAGCGCGTTCAAACAAACAAACAAACAAACATACAAACAAACAAACAAACTCTTCAGCTTTATAATATTAGTCAAGATTATGACATCATAATAACTTACCTATCAGCCCAGTGTGTGTAGGCGTATGATAATCGCGATGTTTGGTATCCTGGTACTATGACAGTACGAACGAACAATAAAAGATTGTTCGACGGACGGTTCGGTGGTTTTGGGCGAAAAACGAACAACGATCTCTTGCGGATCCGTCACCGTCGATCTTCATGAATTCGGTTTGTAGATGGACACAGGAGGGACATGATCCGTCCATCGAACGATCGTTTTCATTTGTCCCCTAGGGCCTCTACATTTATCAAAGAGGAATACTTTCTTCCAATTTCTATGGACAATTTTGTGTTATAAAAAAATGTGTTCTAGTTAAGCACCTATCATCATGATCATCATCAGCCCACATCAGTCCACTAATGGACAATGGCCTATGTAATGTTCTTAATATTAATTGAAAAATAAACAGCTGTAAATCCTAAGTAGACTTTAAAAGTATTAAAATATCTGAAAGTAGGTATGATATTACCAAGTTCTAGCGTGCCGCCACATTCGTTAATCGATACTCTAAAACGAGCGCGACAGACTTATCTTATAATAACTACAAGTAGGCGCCGTCTGCGACTGCACCTGGGAACAGCCTTGACAAATGAAAGCTGCAAATAAACTCTAAAGAGCTAGCTCTAGCTCTAACTAGTCTATCCGACATTTCGAGGGTATAATAATATAGGTACCTATTCTCACTTGGCTCAATTTCGGAAATGAACTTCTCTAAATAGTCTCGTGTTTTAGGAGACGTCCCTAGGGTTACACATAGGTACATGGGAGTACCTACGTTTGAGACCTAAAGGGCTAATTGAAATATTCGATCGTATTGTCAAAGTTTTCGCCAGCCTGCTAACAAAATGAACGATCGGGAATGAATACGCTCGGATCTCTCGTTTCTGTGAGAGATATTTCTGAACGCATTTTGCATAGACCTGCAGTGGACCTTGGCTACCGACACAAATAGACGCCATTTTTGCCTATCTTGAGAAAGCTCAGACCATTTGACGATCTGTAGCTCAAGTAGGTCTTTCTCCACTTCAACCGACCCACAAGTGGTTAATGGAAATTATTTGGCGCATTTATTTATCGCTAGCTGGCACGGCGGACTTCGTACCACCCGTCATTCACCTTTAAAATATTTCCTGGACTTCCACAATCAATTCAAGACCAAAATCAGCCAGATCGGTCCAGTCGTTCTCGTGTTTATACTTCTGTACGTGTGATTTTTTTTTATATAAATTTAAATATATGATTATTTAAATGTTAGTCTAACGAACACCTAATATTTGGCAAGATCACAGATGATTTCTGAATAACTACTTACAAATAGCAAATCTTTTTGCTTCTCCGACTCTGTAGATATACATTTTCATATTTCACAATGCATTGACCATTTTAATTTGAGAAGAAAATGAAATATTATATTAGCATAACAAAATAAGTTCGCATACTAATCGTTGGCTTTGATGCTAGTGGCGTTACATAGTATTCACTAACATTTATATTTTTTTTTGTTACTACTTATGAAATATTAATAGTTATTGAAGCAGATACTAAAAAAGATGTGGTACCTATAGAATTAACAATAGTTAAAACGATTACTATAACGAATTATTATTGTTAGTCGAGACCTGAAGGTGCCAATAGCCGCTACGGCTCGTGTTAATAAAACTGTAGCGGCTAGAATACTAAATTAATTCTGGCCGAACCTAATTTGTGCGCTCTGATTTCTACTGAAAGCTATTTCTCATATAATAAACTAGGTAACTAGTTTGTAACCTTTGTTTATATGTCACCGTAAAATTGTGAACACCGTCATATTATAATCTATCCCGCGATATTGTAATCTGTCGATATATAGTGAACCGAATGTATTGCTTAAAATTTGACGTATTATTTTTCGATAGATTGTAATCTATCAAAGTCGACAAATTGTGATAAGGCAGCGACGGAACGCGTCTCGCGCGCTGTTTGGTTGAACGGAATATGGCCCGCGCCGCCATGTTTGTTTGACAATAGCCGTATTTGTTCGAATGTTTAATTCATGATGTACTACTATTCAATACTATCGATAGAATTTCTTGGTTGTGAGAGTGTGCTGTTAAAGTTGTGAGTACAGAAGTTGATAGTGCAAAATATGGCTGTCCTAACATTAGCCTTATAGTTCATTCGCGTTAAGAAAATAGTGAAATTATAATTTCTAGCGTTTTAATTGGCTAGTGGCCTGTCAGTGACCTGTCAGTCACTATTTTCTTAACGCGAATGAACTATAGCTATAACTTCCTTCACTGGCGGTCGTCGGGTTGTGGCATGTCAGAATATTAAACCATGATGAGGTATTGAAGTCTATGCGCGCTGCGCATGGCGTCGCCATCGCGTTGCGCATCGACCATTTCAAATTTCGTTAAAACTGCTCGAATAAGTAGGTACAGTTTCTAATGCTAGCCTTACCTTTAGCATCCTGCGTAGTCGCCGAGTCACGACTCACGACACATGAGGCGCGTAACTTCGCCAGCGCTGAAATTGATCGATAAGTACAGTTCTTAAGACTATCCTCACCTATAGCGTCCTGCACCGTCGCCGTGTCGCGGCAAGTGAGGAAGGAGGTGTAGAAGTTGACCATGATGAGGCCTTTGTTGACGGCGAGCAGCGTGAAGTTGCACAGCGCGCGCGCCGACGAATCCGACAAGAGCACAGACTCCATTGAAATTGTTCGATTGATCACTAAGTACAGTTCCTAACACTAGGCTTACCTATAGCATCGAGCATTGTCGCTGTGTCGCAACAGATGAGAAAGGAGCGCGTGACGTCGTCAGCGCGTCACGCATCGACCACTCCGACTTCCGTTGAAATTGATCGAAAAGTACAGTTCCTAAGACTAGGCTTACCTATAGCGTCCTGCACAGTCGCCGTGTCGCGGCAGGTAAGGAAGGAGGTGTAGAAGTTGACCATGATGAGGCCCTTGTTGGCGGCGAGCAGGCGCAGCACGGCGTCGGGCACGTTGCGCGTGACGTTGCACAGCGCGCGCGCCGACGAGTGCGAGAAGAGCACCGGCGCGCGCGACACCGCCAGCGCGTCGCGCATCGTGCGCTCCGACACGTGCGACAGGTCCACCAGCATGCCGAGACGGTTCATCTCTTTCACCACCACCTTGGTCATACAAATGATTAGATTAGACAACGTCATCAGTTTGATGATCGTCGTGCTTCGGTGGGTGAACGTAGTGGTTCGGGCTGGGTCAGATGCTTTTCAAAAAGATTTTAAACCTCCTGAAATGGTAATTTATTTAATTTACGTAGGTATATAAAAAAACAAATAAATAAAAAATCCAAAATTATTTTACGTTAAAATTAGAAAAACTACAGAGACAACGCGTTAGCCCGATGGATGTCCATTCCGAACTTTATTGGAAAAACTATGGTTTAATTAAATTAATAATTAATTAGAAGAAGAAAATGTATATTGCTTTAGTAATAATGTAATAGGAAAGCCAAGCAGTTCGATCCCTGCACAGATCTAACATATGTGTGCATGAAATTGTACTTTATCAGTAGTAAAGTGAAAAGAACCTTCCTACTAAGACTTAGTTTGGGCAGTTTGGGTTATAAAAAGCTACCAAAAGTGTCACCGGACCAGTCAAAACAGTAGAAAATATGACAGTAAACACTCGCTGTTTGTACGTCGTAAGCTCGGTGTATTAACACATTAACTCCCATGGGT
The DNA here is from genome assembly GCA_031163375.1 of Conogethes punctiferalis. Lineage (NCBI taxonomy): Eukaryota > Metazoa > Arthropoda > Insecta > Lepidoptera > Crambidae > Conogethes > Conogethes punctiferalis. The sequence continues at coordinate 10,569,131 of CM062080.1, forward strand.
CACCGTTAACACCGCCATACAGTAGTTTTTTTTCTATTATGTCTGGTTTCATAGTTATAGGCTTAATGTCGGTAAAGTAAGTAAGTGTATAAAAATATGACGCCATAAAAACGTGCTATTCTTTATGTTCGGGTCTGATGGGCATGGGTGTTTATTAGGTATTGCTAATAATAACAATAATAAAATAGTATTTAACTAATTAAGTAGGTGCTGTTATTACATATGTCATTAACACCGATAATGTATAACTAAGTAACTACAGCTAGGTTATTTTTCAATGAGTAGGTTATGGGTATGTGAATTCGAGTAGCCCTTTCCCGTAATTCGACGTCTAGTGCCTATTTTCTGTTAATCATAGGTACCTTTTTTGAAATCTATAATAAATTGCACACATTATGAGTGTATTAAATAAAACGCTGTATAGGTCAAATAATAGTAATTCTACAGGAAACTTTCATCGTGGCACCAGAGTTCCAGGGTGTATCTCTCAAGATATCTGGGAGTATCGGGATCCTGGGCATGGAAATCTCCAGCAAGGTCCAGTTTGGGCGTCATTTGGAGGACAAAGCTAAATTAGCTAGTAAGAAATTGGGTGTCCTTAACAGGGCGAGGCGGTTCTTCACACCGAGTCAGCGGCTTGTGCTGTACAAGGCCCAAGTACGGCCTCATGTGGAGTACTGCTCTCACCTCTGGGCAGGCGCCCCGAAATACCAGCTTGACCCATTTGACGCCCTCCAACGACGAGCTGTGCGGATTGTCGGTGATCCTGATCTCACTAACAACTTGGAGACGTTGGCCCTGCGTAGAGACTTTGGCTCCCTTTGCGTCTTCTACAGACTCTTTCACGGAGAGTGCTCTGAGGAGCTATTTCAAATTATGCCAGTGTCACCATTTTACCACCGCACTACTCGACGCCGCGGCAGGGTCCATCCATACCATTTGGAAACTTTTCCATCCAGAACTGTTCGTTTCCAACGTTCGTTCTTTCCGCGTACCTGTAGGCTCTGGAATGAGCTCCCAGCCGCGGTGTTTCCTGATCGCTACGACTTGTCCTTCTTCAAACGTGGTCTAAAGAGAACTCTTTCCTCACGGTAGGCAGCGGCTAAGCTGTGCCCCTGGCATTGCAGAGTCTATGAGCGGCGGTAACCATTTAACATCAGATGGGCCGCTTGCTCGTCTGCCACCCATAGCAATAAAAAAAAAAAAAAAAACTTATCTAGGTGTAGGTTAATTCGAATAAAGTAAAGAGATTATTGCAATATACCATTCTGGGCGGTGCGTTTGTGTGCCCAGCACAGAACACCGCCTAGCACTGAATCCCAACGATGTGCACTCTGGCCCATAAAGGGCACTCAAACGCGTCTCTTATGCCCGCGCCGAGCGCGCGTTGCGTAAGCTAAGCCTCCGCGTCACACGTCCGTCATAAAGGATCACCTTTGATTGGCCCTTTGCTAGATTGCTCTGTTTTTTTGGGACAGCCTTTAATTAAACCCTGAAGCTTATTCGCTTATATCAACCAATTTTGTAATTCGTACGAGTACGACACTACTTTGCCACCTTTTTTGATAACGAGTACATGTAAAAGTAACTAAAATAAACGTATGTGTATGGAATGTAATGCTTCCATACCTACCTACTATTAATTTTGTTCACAAAATCAATTAGGTACTATAATAATTATGTACGAGTAAAAATATTAATATACCTATGCAGGAAGTGTGAAGTGAAAGCAATTTAATTTAAAAACAAATTAAAGTAGGTATATATGGTAGGTATATTATAACATAAATACCTACATATTATGTAACTATAATCTACCTATTTAATTGAGTATTCTATACGTTTTTAAACAAAATACGTTAAAACGTTTGTTCATGTCACTGAGTGAATACAATGTAGGTATTTTTACCGTTTCCTTAAAGGAGTTTATATGGGTAAGAATTTTGTGTTAAATGTCGTGTAAATCCTTGTAGAATCATAAACTTAAGTAAAAGTGGCCGCACATTAAATGGCGCCGAATGAATCGCAGAAGTGAGCGGAAAGTGAGGCCCGGGCCAGCTGTTTGAATATTTATTATAAAGTGGTTCCCTATTGTTCTGAGCCCATTCAGACTAAGGATAACTTTGGCTTGCTCAAATTAATTGCTAACTTCCCGGAATCTTTTATTAGGTGTGAACCGGAGGCGACATCGATTAAGTCTCCGCTGTGACATGTAGAGATGACAACCTGTTTTAAGATGATCATCCATAACTAACTGTAGGTCTTTCTGAGATTTCCTTTGATTACTTTTTGTTCCTAGCATCATCGCAAAAGAACTTACGTAAGTGGTGCTTACGTGCCCGTACGTTACACGGAGGGAGTGGTTTTAACAAAAGAAAATATTTCGAAAAGTATCGTTGCAGGAAAACAAAGAAGTGCTTCGCAAGCCGAGAGTTCATACAAAGCGAAATATTGCGGTGCGCCAGGATGTTTATGATTATGGCACACTCAGTCTACTCGACGTCTCAATCTTTACGGTTTCGTTTTCGCTACCTACCCTCAGTATTAGGTATTTCGAATAAGAAGCTGTATGGCTAAGAGCAATAACAACAACACGTGTCTGGAGTACCGATGCACCCAAGGTGCAGCAGATACATAGGTACAATACATATTATCTAAGTATATTAAGTACGTAGCTTTACAAATATGAGCTACTCTTAGTTATAAAGTAATGTTTAAATATTAATGGCACCTACCTACGTGTTGTTGTGTATGTGTATGTTTATCCTTCAATTGCACGATAGAGTAGGTACATTCATAACTGAGTTATAATAACTCATATTAGAGTTACGCGTAACTAAGTTAGGTACATTAATAGATTATAAACTAATAGGATTAGAGAGGCAGGTGTTGAGTAGATGCCGTTAATTGCACAAATGGTAGAGCTAGAAGGTACTACAGAACATGAACAAGTTATTGGAAATCAATTCAGCAGACACAGTTCCGGGTTGGTAAAACAGTAAATTGTACCCTAACGAGCCACCTTTACATTATCTACGAAACAGATTACAACTTCCTTAATCCAGTGAGCCTTGAAAAAGAATTAAGAGAAGATAAGTCACAGTTTAAGTTCAATAAGTTAAACAAGATCGTTTTACTTTTAATTAATTTTTTATCTCGACAGCTAATGGTCGGATTTGGAAGAAAGCCTGCAAAATAAATACATTAAAAGTAAAATGAAAAATGGTAGACGTTCGTTTTTATTACGATTTTTCTTGTGTGTGTACCTAGGTGTGTACCATGAAGCAAATACTCCGTGGTGTGTACCTAGTCGCGCCTTGTACCGTGTGAAACTCTCCTTGCTGTTCACATTTCGTATACCTACTTTATTTATTTATTTATTTAATCTTTATTGCACAAGGAATGACGGACTTAATCCGTCTGGCATTCTCTACCAGTCAACCATTGGGCGAGCCAGAAAACTATAATGTAGTGCGGTAATAGACATTCTAACAACTGCTAGAAATATAAGTACAAATATACAAGTAATGCACATACATATATATTTTACACATACATATATATTTTTAGCCCAGAACCTAAATTATTTTCCTAAAATATGACTTTTAAGTATAGGTACGCTAATTCTTATAACGTGCAGCTGCCTGTGACAATCAAATGAAACTAGTCCGCCGTGTCCGATTTATATTTTCATTTATATTTATTTATTCGCGCATCACAAATAGAATTCTAAGATCTGCTTAACGGTGACATGCATGTGTGTACGTAAAATATTAGTAGGCAGGCACTTGCCGCTTGAAGCTTTTCCTTAATGAGAATGAGAACCTCCTCCTTTTTCGAAGTCGGTTAAAAAGGCAGGCTTAAGGTCTCTAAAGGTAGACTTTCGAGCAGATCGGCTCCGGCGACACTAACGCAGCGATAGTAACGTGGCGATAGAGCGATAGTATTATGCAGTACGGAAATGTATGAACTAACAACGTTCGAGCGCGGCGTCACTGTCGCCGCGACAGTGACGCCGCGTCAGTGTCGCTGAGCGATAGCGGCCGTGGCCTGTTTGCGCAAGCACTGTCGCACGATAGCTGCGATTGCACGTGTTTTTGAGCTTATGTTATTTTATAAAATAGTAACGAAGGAAAAGACCATCATCCTCCTCTTCTTCTAATAAGATATTTTTAATTGATCGGTTCATTCTGATATACAGAACATAACTCACCACCACCGCACTACCGTTAGGCATGGAATACCAACTGGAGTCGCGCTGCTGGGAAGCCACTCTAGCGTCAGAGCCGCTGCGACACTGACGCAACGGCTCTGACGCGATGACGCGGCGTTAGTGCCGCCGGAGCCGCTATGGTCGGAAGTCTACCTTAATACCTACAGCTATCGAATTTTAATTTTTTAGGAGTCTATTCACTTGGATAAGCATTCGGATTTGCATAAATATGCATTCTCTCTCACCGTATTCGTAGAGCGATTAATAAGTTCGTAGTTATATACCTAAACTCATATTTACCTAAGATTGACAGGCTCGGTGGCTCATTTGGTAGTGACCTCTGCCTTCTGAGCCAAGGGTCGTGGGTTCGATTCCCGCACAGTACAAACATTTGTGTTCATGAACATGTCTGTTTGTATTGGTCTGGGTGTTTTCTATTTATAATATGTATTTATTTACAAAAAAAAAATGTATCTAAGTAAGTTTATCAGTTGTCTAGTACCCATAGTACAAGCTTCGGCTTAGTTTGGGGCTAGGTGGCGCTGTGTGGCCCAGCGTGGCATGTCTTGGGTTATTTATTTATTTATTTATTTAAGATGCTGGGCTGAAACCAACAACCTTCTGGGGAATGGCCTATTGTGCTCTACTACCACTACACTCACGTTTATTTTGTATGAAAATAGGTATAGAGCAGCAATTTCTTGTCAATGAGCTGGATATACACTATATCGGAAGAGTAGTGTTTGTGGAACCGGCGGCTTAACAATACCGGATTAAGGGCCTCTAGCGGATGAACGAGACGCTTTATTGGCTTACAAAAACAGATATTATTTCCAATTTGCAACGTTTTTTAAGTAAAAAATACAGAGTTTTTAGCCGTGACATCAGACGTGTTATTCGGTGTTATATAGGTTCACTCCACATTCACATTAGTAATTTGAAAAAAGAAAACGGGGCCTAATTTATGTCTTGTACCAAATAAAATGTACTACTCGTAGTAGGTATATGGGTGGTCCCTAATTTTCTAATCTAGTTAGAGTAAGTAGTGTAAGTATGTACGAGTATGTAAGCAATGACGCTATCATGTTTGGTATTATTATTTGGTGATATTCGTCTCATTAAATAAAATAGAGTCATGCTAGCCCGATTATAGCTATGGAATCATGGATTTCGAAGCAAAAGCAAAGGACACAATCCGGAAAATGCTAGGATGATAAATAATATGGTGTGCAACTGGAATAATTATTTCCTCGTTATAATTAACGAGTTCATTCGAATATTTTAGCGACGATGAGATAATAATAAATAATAACTATATGAACAAATATTATAGGGATATACCTATCCATACGCAGGACGAGCTTTGTTCGGCGTTTCTCCATGTTACTGAACTACACGGAACGGAATACTTACCTATAGACCAGTATGGCGATGGCAACTGCAAGTGATTGATTTGCTTACTTATCCGTTATCACAGCTCCTTGGGAATGTCCTTCGCTTCGAAACCCAGGATTCCATATGTCATCCGTAACGGGAGAGGGGAGATCACGCAACGGGAGGCCCCTATGCTGTGCTTATACAAAGAAGGTAGAGGAGTAGTACCTTTCCGAAGTGTGTTAACCCGCCGCGGGGCGAAGGCTCCGGGCGGTCCGCCGACGAGCACTCCGCCCAAGGAGTATCGCAGGTGGAAGTCAGCGTGAGGTACCGCACGCCGACTTGATACAGGGTCCGCAACACGCCCAGCGAGCCCCCGATGGCATGCCCGCCTTCGACCCCCACCAGGGAACACACTCGGTGGTTCGCATGCGCTGTTAGTATGTCTGTAACGGAAAGCTTTCATTATATCATGCTGGTGGCTTTCTCTACGTAACACATTATAATGGACAACTTAATAGGCTATTATGGCCAAAAATTGTAATTAGTCCGTCTTTTAGCTTATTCAAAAATAAAAGACACGCATTTTTTTATTTGTAAATTAGACTGAAAATTACAAAGTTATAGCCCGTTGAAATTACGCGTGACGTCACTCGGTGAGGAATTTTTACGGGAGCGAGTGACGTCAGAGACTCCCACTCTTAACTTTTGATGACTTGTATCTTTGCTATTGTTTATTTGAAAGAAAAAAGGAAAAATGCTTGTCTTTTATTTTTAAATAAGCTAAAAGACGGACTAATTACAATTTTTTGCCATAATAGCCTATTGGATGGTACCTTATAAATCGACTTGTATATAACAAAATACTTAACAAAATAGATAAAATCCAGTGGCTATTAATATCCGGGTAAACAACAAACAAGTTCAGCACATGAATCTCTGGTAGGATTTTTCGGTTGTCTAACTAACTCTGAAGAATATGATCGTCTTCACGATATTCTTCTTAATTGCCTGGATGGCCCTTTGTTTAAGGCGTCGTTGCTCAAAGTGCGAAATTTTTTATGAAACTTATTGAATCATAGAGTTTGATTGCGTCCCATGTCGAATCGAACAAAACTACCTACTACGCATAGTATCATAGCCATTTGGTATTATTTTCCTTTTACTACGAAACTACCTACCTATAAAAAAGTTGGTTTAAAAAAATGCTGTGACATATAGATAATCCTATTACGCGGACGTGAGATGAGATTACAAGGATTTTAGCATTTGATAATTAAAAAAGATGAGGCCTTTAAACGAGTAGGTATATGTACGGTATGCCTAATTGCCTATATATATATATGGTACGTACATAGATGGTACCTTTTAGTCTTGATAAATAGCTGTAAACGAAACCCATTTATAGACAATGTGTTAGGGGCGTAGATAGGTATTAAATCGGCTGTGAGCTATCGTTTTATGTACAGCTGGCAACAACGTTTCACGTAGGATTTATCACGATTTATCACGGCTTAGTCTTTGACGCCAAAGCGTATACTACACTTTTGTTACCTCTGTTACTTATCTTCTGATTAAAAAGTGAACTTTACGATTTCAAACTGGAAAATAGTATTAATACAACGCTAGTGTGTATTCTGGCAACAATCAAAATAGTGCTGTGTCGAAACTCAAGTAAATTGAATAATATTATCCAAAAACTGTGCGTCCAACAACAATTTCAATTTGCCCTATCATCGTGTGTGCGCGTCCCAGTGCAAGCGAATCTCGCGGCTGTGTCTAGTGCAGGCCCGCTCGGACCGGTCATTATTGCGTGCGCAACGTGAACAACGTGATTCATCGCGGCCGGTGTCCATCTTTGTCATAGTTAAACAAATACAGACTGACCGCTCCGTTCACATTACCTCTTGGAGTCTCGTGATAAACGTGAATCATGCAATGCACAGGTTGTATGGAGCAGCTAGTGGAGGACAACTCACTGAAATGTAATATGTGCGATTCCCACTACTGCCTGCAATGCTTAAATTTCGGATCTGCTAAGAATAGCGATCTCAGTCAGGACCAACTGTCTTCTTTGAAGTGCCCTTCGTGCACCAACGTCTCCCAAAGGCGGGGAGGACCGAAGCGTTCTACGCGTGATAGCTTCTCGCCATTTGTTATAAAATCGAAGCCTTCTAGCGCGAGCGCTAATATAACGCTCGAGAACATCAGCGAGCTGCTTGACCAAAAACTGGCTCCGACATCCAAAGTCATGATTGAGTCGCGTAAGATGTTGATAAGTGAAGTTCAACAGTTGATCAATAGTGAAATGTCTAAAATTACTACAGAACTGAGAGCAGAATTCACTAAAACTACGGATTTCATTATGAAGGAGGTTTCAGACTTAAAGGATACTATTCACCAAAAAGATGAAATTATAAAAAACCTGACGACGGAACAAGATGCGCTGAAGAACGATATCACGGCTCTTCGCAACCGCTGCTCCATAATTGAGAAGCAATCGCGTGACCATAACATTGAGCTGCAAGCTGTCCCCGAGGATCGTAATGAGAACACTATAACAATATTTAAAGCGCTCTGTGATACCATCAAGTGTCCCATAGCCGACTCGGATATTCATGCCTGCCGTCGAGTAGCCAAGATGAATAATACTTCGAACCGCCCGCGAAATATCGTGGTTACCCTGTCTGCGCCGCGTCTCCGTGACGAGTTGATATCAGCTGTTCACCGTTTCAATAAATACCACAAGAATGATAGACTCAACACGCGTCACATCGGCCTACCAGGCGAGGATCGTCAAATATATGTGTCAGAACATTTATCCCCGGAGACTAAACAACTGTATGCAGCAACCAGACGATTCGCTAAAGAAAAAAACTACGCTTTCTTTTGGGTTAAATACGGGCAGATTTACCTGAGGAAAACTGATAAAGACAATGCCATACGGGTAAAAAATACTGGCTTTTTGGAATCCTTAAAATGACTACTACATATATTTTTATTGTATTTTGAGTTTTTCTGTCAAGGTATGTCAACAGAATATATTTATTGGATAATTGAGATCGCCAAAATGTATCTTTCTATAATAAAACTGAGCGATATTGATATTGTTACACTCGTAATAAACTTTAACCGATTAATTATAGAATCGACACTGCATTTATTTTTAACCATTAACACCGTTTCATTGCATGTCAATTGTTCATTATATTTTTCTTCAATATTTAGTTTCTTAAACTACACTATCCAATGTAGTATTTTGGACTACTGGTATCACACGCACAACAATTTACATCTCTTAATTATTCGATGCCTAATTATTATTAAGCCTTTGCGCCTGGCCATGCGTGCGCGCATAGGCCTAGTGCACGGCATTATGAACAGCGAACCGCGTCATCCTCCGTTATGGCACAATCATCGCTATCTGCATCTGTATTATACGTATGTACGTACGGACGCTCGTCCGTCTTGCCTCGCAATTATTGTAAACAATATGCTTATCGCACGGCTTCCCATGTTTTGTTTGCTTGTTTTTAGTCGTAAAAATGGCTTCAAATGATATGTCGTTTTATTACCAAAATGTAAGAGGACTACGTACTAAGTGCTCGGACATATTTAACAATATCTTAGCGAGTAATTATGATGTGTTACTGTTTACGGAGACGTGGCTTCAAAGCGATGTTTTGGACGGTGAGTTATGCGATACGCGTTATGATATTTTTAGGTGTGATAGGAACTTGCGCTTATGCGGCAAAAGTACTGGAGGCGGAGTAATGATTTGTACCCGAAAAGTACTTGGGGCGACATTGGTAACGGACTGGGTCGCAGATGCCGCCGAATCCATTTGTGTGCGTGTACCCGGACAAGTCATATCTTCACAATATGACTTAATCATTATTAATGTATACACTCCACCCAACCCCTCTGGATTTTCAGGGCGCATACAAAATATTCTTGCAAATATTACCAAAGTGGTCCATAACCACCCCTCCTGTAACTACTTACTTGTAGGTGACTTTAATTTTCCCAACATAAAGTGGGATCATGTTGGATATACAATATTACAACGCGGTAGTAGTGACTTACAACACTGTGCTGAAAGCTTTGTCGACCATCTTAATTTTTTAAATCTCCGTCAATATAACTACATCACTAATTCAAGTAATAATACTTTAGATTTATGTTTTAGTAATCTTCCCTTAACAATAAAACAACCGTCTCACCCCCTTCTAAAAGAGGATGCTTACCATCCGTCAATCACTATAGATATCTTAGATCTAAAATGTCAGCCTTTTAAGGAGAAACGTAATCCTAGGTTTAGTTTTCATAAAGGTAATTATGACGATATTAATGAGTACCTTTCCATAATCGACTGGTCGCGTGTTTTATCTAGCGAGTCGATTGATGAAGATATTAACAATTTTTACAAAATATTACGCGAATGTTGCCAACTTCACGTTCCAGTATCAAGCTGTTCTAGCACCAAATCTCATTACCCTGTTTGGTATAGTCGTGCTTTAATCAAGGTCATAAAAAAGAAAAATGTTATTCATAAAAAATGGAAACGTTACCGCAACCCGCGCGATTACGACGAGTTCTCACTTCTGAGAGATAGGGTCAAAACAGTTCAAGCGAAGTGTTTTAACGACTTTACCAAGAAAGCTGAAAATATCATTAAAACCACCCCCAAATACTTCTGGACATACGTTAAATCCAAAAGAAAGGGTTGCAGTTACCCCAAACTGTTTAGTCTAGAAAATAATGTGTTCTCTGAAGGTCAAGATATTTGTAATGCATTCAATACATTTTTTGAAAGTGTTTTTGTTCTGTCCACTAATAATAATAACCAATTACCTGATCTGGATGATAGTAGCTCCTCCAACGCAGTTTCTACAGTGAACATATCACCTGCCCTTGTCGAAAAACTTCTCAGTAAACTTGACAAAAACAAAGGAGCGGGTTGTGATGGTATTCCACCTTTGTTTTTGGCTAACTGTGCTAAAAGTTTAGCATATCCTATTTATTTAATTTTTTCTAAATCATTGAAGCAATGTATTTTCCCTTCTGAGTGGAAAAAATCTTATATTATACCCATACATAAAAAGGGGTCCAAGGCTGTTATATCCAACTACCGTCCAATATCCATCATTAATACAATTGCTAAGGTATTTGAGAAGATCGTCTACGATGGCATCTATCAAACTATCACTCAGGGGTTACCGTCGACTCAGCACGGTTTTTTAAAGGGTCGCTCGACTACATCCAACTTAGCCTTATATACGAACTATGTCCTTGAACAAATGGAAGGTGGCGGCCAGGTGGATGTAATCTATACCGACTTTGAAAAAGCCTTTGATCGCGTGGATCACTCAATACTGGTAAGAAAACTGGGCTCTCTGGGTATACATGGTGATCTGTTAAGATGGATTATATCATATCTTTCTAACCGCTCGCAGGCAGTGATACTAGGCGGATATTGCTCAAACTTTGTTTCTGTTCCCTCAGGAGTCCCTCAGGGCTCCCACCTTGGTCCTCTCCTCTATAACGCATATATTTACGATATCCAAAATTGCTTTAACTATGCACAACACCTTTTATACGCCGATGACAAGAAAATATTTCTAAAAGTTAATTCTATTTCTGATTGCATGGCTATTCAAAAAGATCTTGATACTCTTATGTCCTATTACACCCGCAACAATATAAACATAAGTATAAATAAATGCCAATGTATTACTTTCACCCGTAAAAGGAATCCAATTATTTTCAACTATAAATTTAACGACGTTGTAATTGAGAGGGCAGAGGTGGTGCGCGATCTGGGGGTCCTGTTGGATGCGGACATGTCTTTTTCACATCATGTCGATAATGTGGTTAATAGATCTTATAGGAATCTAGGTTTCGTCATTCGAACCTGCAAGCCATTCACATCCCTTACTAGTTTTAAAATCGTATATTACGCTTATGTCCGTAGCATTTTGGAGTACGCTAGTCCTATTTGGTCACCTATTTACAGTCTACACAAAAACAGGATAGAAGGTATCCAGAGGAAATTTTTAAAATTCTTAAATTTTAAACTGAAAAGATGCAATATTGATTACAAAGTCAACTGTCGCGAACTAAAATTAATGACACTAGAAGAAAGGCGCACAATGCTGGATATGGGGCTGTTGTACGATATATTGCATGGCCGACTAGATTGTCCGGAATTAACAGAGAGGCTGTCACTGTGCGTCCCTCGTCGACGCACACGTCATACTAATCTTTTTTCTGTTCCTTGTCATAAGACCAAATACGGGCAAAATGCCGTACTGACACGTATATTTGACACTTTCAATAAAATTTTCACGGAGATTGACCCTTTCATTTATAAAAGTAAGAACTCCTTCAAACAAGCCATCAAAAATACTTTGGTGAGCGAGGAAGGATGAGGATCTTACCTTCGTTAAGCTTTGCTTATCTAAATTTCTAAATTTGTAGTACACTGTTAATTAATTAATTTACTATCCTATTACTTAAATTCTAAAATAAAATAACTGAACAATTGATTTTGTATGGTGCTTCATTATTGTCTAACCATAAATTGTGTAATCTAACTTGTATTGTCGATTCGTTGTTTTCTTTTCTATATAATTTATTCTACATACGTGGATTACCTAAGTTACTTGTAAATTCAAAAAGTATATTTGGCTTGCTTTGTAACACTACATATATACACCAACATGTATTTTTTTTTATTTTTTTAGATATTATCAATTTGATGCACCGAGTGTCTCAGTTTATCTATCTATACTTAAAACACACCGAGTGTTCATAGTGTTCACTCTGATGGTGTTATATTATTTACTTTTAATTATTATTTACAATGTCATCTAGTTAATAAGTTCATCGATATTATGTTTGGTGACAATTTCTTTTTTTTTATTGTCTAAATTGTCAAAGACTTTTATGCATGTTAGTACCTACTTAAACTTATGTAATACTGTGGATAACTGCTGTGGCCTAAGATACTTAAGTGATTATTATTCTGTGTTCCTACATAATGTTATTGGCTGTTGTTATTCCTAATAAATAAAATAAAAATAAAAAATTAGTGTGGGATTTTGACGAGATTACCAGATGACAGCTCGTGATAATGTTTTGTATGGCCGTAGGTATAGGTAGGTAATATCTGTACTAACTCATTATATCAACAACGTACCTATGTACAGACTATGCCTGCCTGTACATATCTCTACTTTAATATTATAATACATATCTAAGATTGGAATAAAAACTCACTCGTTTTATTGATCTTGCTTAGATACATACGGAATCAACAACAAATTGCGGACTGGTCATACCTACCTACTTTGCTGTGTAGTAGCTATGAAGGTTTCGATTATACCTACTCGTAACATACTATACCCAAGCAATGCAAGCCAAGTTTTTAACCGACTTCGAAAAAAGGAGGAGGTTCTCAATTCGTCTCTATGTATAATATTTTTTTTTTTTTATGTATGTTCAGCGATATTTCCGTCAATTATGGATGGATTTCAAAAATTTTTCGACAGTTCGACAGAGGACACTTCCGAGGTGGTCCCATTATCACCAAGTAAGGATCTGATGATGGGATCCTGGAGAAATTGAGGGCAACAACCGAAAATTGTATGCTCATATGGTGTTTTTGTTACGTAATCATATTTTACTCAGGTATATGCTTCCGGGCGACAACATCTGGTGCTGATGATGAAGCCACAGAACTCCTTAACGGTTAGGAGTTAGGGGACAGTACTGACATTGGTCGATATTAAACTAGGTAGTAGTATGTACTTATGCAGGGCTAATAGGGCAGGTGATTTGGTAAGTGATATGCTTGATTGTAGATCGCAAAGTCTTCACTTGACATAAAGCAAAATTTTTCATTCCTAAGTAAAACTCTTAAGGACATTAATTAGCCTTTATTCAAGGTCACAGCACATTAACGCAACTAAAAACAGAGAAATAAAATTATTTTTTAAAAAAAAATTAAACCGACTTCAAAAAAAACGCAAACGACCAAAACTAAAAAGCGATAAATAACGTAAGTAATTCTATCCTTAATACATAATCATTTAAATATTACAATTATCACTTATTTTTGAAGTCGGTGCCAGCCAAACATATCTAATCTAGGTATATTGTCGTGTGGATATGCCGGCCGCGCGCGTCATACAACAACAGTCTACGTTAGGTACCGAGAGGTTGGCACCGACTTCAAAATTAAGTGATAATTGTAATATTTAAATGATTATGTATTAAGGATAGAATTACTTACGTTATTTATCGCTTTTTAGTTTTGGTCGTTTGCGTTTTTTTTGAAGTCGGTTTAATAGGTACATAAGTCAGATGTCGGCAAAGATAAGGCTATGGGACCTGTGCCCTTCGAACTAGTTTTTATAGCGTTTTAAAAGTTATTTATTTACACATATAAATCGAGTGTTTAGCTTTTTATCAATTTTGTGGGAATCCATTCATTCCATCCTTGGAAGCTAGTCTTCCTGTGGGCAGATTTCAAGTAGTCAGTAAAGCAAGTTGTACACGGGACAAGCCACTCGACTCGACAGCCGATCCATGTTGATGACGATTTTTTTAAATGATACCTACTGATGATGATAATACACACATATGACAAAAAGATAGCATAATAGATCGACCATCCATTACGTTCAAGTATCCAAAGAATCCTAAGTAGGTACCTACGTTAAAATAATCCTATATTCCTACATAGCCACCTATAAAGCTATCATCGTATGCGCGCTGAGCTAAAGAAAGATCTTATTTGCATTTAATAATATTGCATAAACTAGCGTAACATAGTCTCCTTTTGTAACAAAATGAACAAGAGAAATGTCTGAACCATTTAGCAACCTTATTTAAATTTTATAAATGAGAAAAAAGCTAAACCGAAGGAAAAGCTTGGATATTTAAATTAATTTTAACCATTCAGATTTTTACGTTAGAGCCTTAAGACAATGAGATTTTCATGCAAATGGCATGGGGGATACTTTTGTATCCACTCGTTAGCAGATTACAAAAACAAAATATCTAACTGTTCCGTCATAATTTATTACCATTCACAAAATGCTAATAAAGAAAAACATTCGTTATTTTTTTGGTTTCTTTTTACCACTGGGATAATTAAGGAAACAATTAATCTATTCCTGACCAGCATGTTTATGTTAAATCAAACGACATGTTTCAAAATATTATTGCGATAGTTGATATTTTTGTTTCTTTTTATCAATGTGGTTTCTTGCATTGTGTTGCACGGAACAAAGATTAAAACGTACTTACATAAAATTGAATTTATAAATATAAAGTCTCGTACCTAAGCCTATTATTAGCTCTACCTGGAAAATTGATAAGTATCTAGGTTAAAGCAACTTAAACGACTGGACTGAAATAAGAAGGATAAAAAAAGAATTAGGTTCTCAATTCTAGATCTTGCAAATTTACTTCACACTATACTTATTACATTTTTAGGAATAATATATTATATTACTAGAAATATATTAACTGACGTGAAGATTGTACACTCGTTTAAACTTACGAGTAAAAATATTAGGGCCCAATCAAGAAGTTTCTTTGTATTTGTAAGAATATCGCTATGAACCTATTCGTATGTAGATAGCGACAATAATATGTAAGTATCATATGTGAATAAAGAAACTAAAAATCACATAAATGCCAGAGGTATCGAACTGACTATTATGTTATGGAAATCAGATTCAACGAAGGCACGATTCGACGGTATACATTTAAATACAATATCACATTCACACACAGAAGAATCTCAAATGTTTAACACACGAAAGTTTGGTTTAGATGGGGTTAAATCCCATAAATCCTGACTTATATGGCAATGAATGATGGTAAGGTCTTGGCTATCATCGTAATCATAGGAGAAAATTCAGTCACTTCTTTTTACACGGATACGTGTCATACGTGTGCGGCATAGGTTAATATGTAGGTTTTTTAGCCCAAATGGGTTTGCGCTTGACTTGACAAGATGGTAAGCGATATCGCAGTATACTATAAACCTGTGACCATGTGTGCTGTCATGCGCTGACCGAGCAAATCTGGTTCAATCTTGCCTAGAACATTGAAAGTTCATTAAGTTCTCAAGGCACAAGGAGTCCGGCAAAGAGTTCCATAGTTTGGCCGTTTGCACTATGAAAGATGAGGCGAAACGCGCTGTGCTTTGGAACATGCACGAACTAACGGTGCCTATTCGCCGTATTTCTGCTCGAATTTTCGCACGGACTTATACGGCAGACTCTCATGACCACGTGGTTCTCAAAAGGTAAAGAGAGTAACTTAAGAATATATTTACCATCAGCAGTGGTGCAGAGCGTGAGCTGCGGGTGGTACTTGTCGGTGAGCCGCTGGATGAGGTCGATCTGCTCGAAGGTGAGCTGCACGGCGTCGCGGTGCTGCGCGTCGCACGGCACGTACGCCGCCCAGAACTGTTGCACAACATCACTCTGACACACACCAGATTAAATATCACGCACGACTTCACCATCGCGCCGTGCCAGCTGAATATCAAATATCTACGCAGTGGGAAAATTGACAAAGGTTATAACGGAAAGCTTTCCCGGATCTGAAAGAATTTGAGCGGGTTGGATATTATGATTAGATTACGGAAGGACGGTGACCCGCCGATTTCCGTTTAAGCTTTCCTTGGAATTGAAACAATGATATTTGTTATACGGACCCTAGGAAATGTTACTTTATAGAAACCGTATGAAATGCCATTTTATTATCATGTTACTTGAATTTCGTGTGCTTTATCTACTCTTATTTTCGTTCTTTGAAAGGCTGCAGTTTACCGCGAATAGGTTGCAATATGCACGTGTCGAAAACAACAATACACGATCTGGTTAAAAATGAACCTTTCCCAGGCAGTGCAGCAATCCTTTTAAAGCAATTGGAAGAGGTTGGGAAATTGTTTTTGCTACTCTAGGTAAACATTTAATTTAATCCGTAGATTTAGTTAAATAATATATTAATATAATTTTCCGTACCTACCTATACAGCAAACTGCTTATGGCCAATAAAATAAATTATTTGTTGTCATTTCATGTTATTAGGAGTACAATACACATATTCACAAGGGACCGACTTCATTCGCATTGTATTTAGTGGTATCAGGTTTGATCAATCCCGTGGGAATATGTGATACGGAAAATTCGTATGGTCATGAAAACTTCACCTATAGTACCTAAATGCAACAAACTTCCTACTTCGTTCAGCCCTTAGACAAAGTTAGATATGCCTAAATAAAGACGTTCTAAAGTTTAGATGTTAATGCGTTTTAACAGCGGGTAGGGTTAAACACAGAGCAAATAAAACAGCTCGGTGCGTGACATGTTGGTGCCGCCGGAGTTTCGTCCCTGTTTGTTTTAGTTCTAGGAAGTGCAGAAATAATTTTGAACATATATCAATCCTTGTTTAAAGCTAATATTCCCCGAATAAATTTTTGCTTAGTTTAAATTAAAATTAGTTAATTAAGCATTACCTACTATTGTATTACTATTATATTTTCTTAGACATTTGCCTTCATTGTTCCTGTTAAAAGTGCCACAAGTTATCATTATGCAAACGCCGCGCAGGGTTCCATCATTAACGATATTAGCATCATTATTAGGATTGGTAGGTTTTGTTTTTAGCAGCAATTGCAACTTTCACTTTATCTGATTGGATTTCACATTTAGATGTTAGCGGTGGGTCCAGGATTTTTCAGATTTTTTGATAAATTCCGAGGTACAAGCACCATCTAGAACCATCGAGCACAATTTTATACTTGACCAACTCTCACCGCTCCATAGTAGGTAGGTATTTATTCTTCCCTTTTATTATCAAAACTAGGACAGGCGGCGGGTCACCTACTGGTAAGTGATAACCGCAAATTGACACCATTATTGGGGGAGCAGATAATGTTATCGGAAAAGTGTGTGCTGATGTCAATTTTCACATGTGTTACATTTTTGGTTTAATAAATGCTCATTCATGTGTCAAACAATACTAAAAGGCGTTCGTTGACCCTAGTACCATCAAATAGTTCCATGATGGAACTAGTGATAAAAATGTACATCATTACTTTCATTTAAAATGGAACTCGAAATAATGGAACTAGTGTCAAGTTTGATTTTACACTAGTACCATATACAGTTCCATGATGGAACTACTGATAAAAAATTTACCACTAGTCCCATCCATTTATTTTCTGGACACAATAGAACTAATGTAGGTACCTACATAACTTTTATTATCACTAGATCAAGTCTGAGGCAAGGATTGCTCTTTGGAAGGCGAGGGTCCCCCCTCCACCTAATTATATACCACCGGCCGAATCGTTGCCCCCTGGTCATCAGGAAGTATGGCCGGTGTGGAAATCGTTAAACCGACTTCGATCCGAGGTTGGCCGGTGTGGAGACAATTTAGTAAAATGGGGGCATGGTGGGGAGATGCGCGCGGGCTGTATCTGCGGTACTCCACTGCAGACTATGGGTCACCTGCTCACTTGCCGGAAGTGCCCCACCACGTGCACGATGAGAGACCTTCTCGAGGCGACGGATCGCGGCGTCCAAGTCGCTAAGTTTTGGATGGGTTCTATATGATTTTGATCGCCATTGACACGAAAAGAAGAAGACTAGATCAAGTCAAAATTTACACTAGTTCCATTATTTCGAGTTCCATTTTATATGGGACTAAATGATGTAAATTGTTATTATCACTAGTTCCATCATGGAACTACATAATTTGATTGTACTAGTGTCAGTCCACGAACCTTAAAAGGTATTACTTGAAAATTGGTTTGTATCGTATACTTAACGTAGTTATACATTTCTATGGCTATCTAGCGAAACAAATATGTATTAACAAATAGCTTACCAATTTGGTTGTCATAGTCGTCAATCTACATCGTATCATGTAATAGACAAAGCTTTTATAAGTACAAATATGAAATGCTTGAAAATTTCTCATGTCTGGGCCACGTCTGGGCTAATTTAAATACATTTTTGATCATCTTAAGGCATTTCTTTTCAGAATATCTATTTTATATTAAAGTGCAGGTATTTTCTATTTCTCATCGCACAATTTTATATCATTTATGTATGTACAAAGTTTGAATAAGTACGTAAGTATTTTAAAAAGATGATACTTTTACGTGGCTTATTGTGTTATGCATGATATTTTATGCAGTGCATCTCCGAGACACCAACAGGTCGCAGACAGCTGGGCCGGAGCGATCAAGATAGCGTAGTATAATAAAACGCGTTAGATAATAGGGGCTTATTTTAATATTGCATCTTCTGAATAAATGAGCATCCAAATAGCATTATGTAAAGGGCCGTTTTTAACCTCCGACGCCAAAAAAGGTTTGCAAGTTTGACGTGTTTTTCTAATGTCTATCATACACTTTTTCTCGAACATTACATACACGACCGTGCTCTTTAGCATGTTTGATAAAAATCGATAAATAAACTTATGAATGGCTAAGTCGGGGATTTTGAAATTTTTAGGTTTAAAGAATATTAAAAAACCATACAGTCACTTACAATGAGAAACTTAACTACTACTTTACTGCGGGTACGTGCATAATCCGTCGAGAAGGTAACAAAATTATTATTCGGGAACAATGCACCAGGTCAGTATTTTTAATTTTGTTTAATCAATTTAAAACTATAATTTTTTACTAGGTAAGTGTGGACCAGGTGGACGGACCAGGGCTGTTAATGATTGAAGATTATTAATGATGTATAGGATGGTAATCTCTTTTTGTACAATGTAGATTTGATACGATCATCTTACCTGTGCGGCGACCCGGCCCTGCTTGAGCCGCGGCAGGTCGGTGTGGCTCCACGAGCTGGTAGCCCACGGCGAGATGGTGCGCAGGTCCTCGTCGAACCTACGACGTACCACACATATTTTACTGTTCGAGACGAAATTCAATTTCGCGCGGATTTTCATATCGGCATTTCTGCAATTTAGGCTACGTGCACTCCACCACAGATATCGAATTCCAGACACGAGTATGAATGTTTTAAGCGATTTAGGTATTTACATTTTCTTATGGAGAGCTACGGCTGTCAAAGACATACATTTAATTATGCTCGTTTTATAACATTGATTTGAATTATAGATTTTTTTTTGCATACATATATATGTACCTACCTAAATTAATACTACAAAGATACATAAAACAGAGTATATATATAACCAGCTTCTGATCGTTATTAATATGTAATAAACTACATTATGAAAACACTGGGATATTACATACCATTTCGTATAAATCGGACAAAAGCAACAGTTAATGATTTATAAAGGATTAACAGTAAATATAAATTGAGTATATTATTATATTCATCTAAACTACACAGAATTTTATTCAGATATTATGTGAGTTGAATGTGTCTCTAAAATCAATACAAATGTGGGCATGTACGTACCTATTGATTTTCCGTCATACCGAATGACGTCAAATCAGCCACAAAAATTGTTTACTATTGTCCTTTGATTATTATTAATATGAAGTTCATGTCTCCAAGGATCTTGGCTGTAGAGTAGATATATAAATGGTTTTATGAGTAATATTTTACGATTTACGACTAATAGTGTCTAAAATGAACGTTAACAATAGCTGATTATACCTGTATTTTATCCCAGCCATAAATGTGATGTAATAAAAACTCCACAGATTTGACCTATCAAATCTATGGGTGGCTTTATTTATGTTGTTGTTCACAAAAATAGATTTATTAAGTTATAAATAAAATGCGCCAACCAATTCACATTACTCATCCAGTCTCAAACTACGGTTTACCCTTCTACTTTGAGTTATGTACCTACTGCCAAAACACCCAGACCCGAGACACTTTAAAAAATAATTTAATAAATTGACGCAGCATTCCGGAACATTCGGATCGTCCGCTCTCTAGACGTTAAGCCTAAACAAAGCAATAATTACTGCACCACCGAATCTACAGGAACATCTACTACTTGTCAAAATAAGATAACATTACTATTATACAGACATAGTGATTGTGGCTGCCAGTTAATGGTTTGGCCAAAAAGATAGATGTTCTAATTTAAGTTCTGTCCACGCCTTAATTCTAAGCCCTTCGATCGATGCGATCCCTACATAGTGGGTATTATAGTGTTTGCTTTTTATTTATTCTTGGCATACCAATATTTATAAGCATACGCTTGGTTTTAAGACTTCAATGCGCGTGCATGCGCATAATTCAGTGTCCTTTCAAGCCGTCGTAGGCGACTTGTGCGTAGGTAGGTGAACTTATTACAGTCCTACAAATATTAAACTCTATAGAGATTAAACATGTACTATGTACGTACAGTACAGTAGTATGTTAATAAGGGAGATACACTGATGGTTTTGCGCAGAAGTCTCACTTTTGAAAGGCGAGAAAAGATCTTAGCCAATGAACTTTAGTTCGTTCTTTTGCGTAGAAGAAGTATGACGCTACTTGTAAAAATAATTTTACTGTACCCGAAATGATACAACCCCCCACAAACATTTTGTAAAAATGAGACAGAGACCATATGGCGTGCACTGTCAAAAATTTATCAGATGTCATGTAGAGTGTAGAGCCAAGCTTATTGTAACTCTACATGCCCCCAAGTCTATGTGTGGTTTGCTGGCCCTAGATATATTACGATGGACCCGCACTCTCTCAATTACATGTCATAGTCACCTGAAGTCTTTTATCCTGTTGTGTAAGAACTTGCGTATGTTCCACGGCAGGTCGTTGTGTCCATCGATGAGGGGAGTGTCGTGCAGCAATCGCTCGGCCAGCCTTAGCCGCTCGTGTAGCGGGGCCCCGGGCGGCGCACGGAGGGCTAAGGGCCCCGCCACGCACGCAGTCCCCGCTACCAGCACTAGGACAGCCACGCAGCACCAACGTCGATGCCACGCGGATAACCCTGTACACGTGGAAATTTTCATTAGAACCATTTGTTAAATCTATACTTCTTCTCTACCTATACTACCAAACTAAAGAGGAACCAATTAATTGTTTGTTTGCTTTGTAGGCTCCGAAACCACAGGGCTCAATTTTATAATTCTTCGCGCAAAAGCTGCTTGATTCACGATTAACATACAGTTTATTTTATGTTAC
This sequence comes from Conogethes punctiferalis, assembly GCA_031163375.1. Lineage (NCBI taxonomy): Eukaryota > Metazoa > Arthropoda > Insecta > Lepidoptera > Crambidae > Conogethes > Conogethes punctiferalis. The sequence goes on from CM062080.1 coordinate 10,590,884, forward strand.
TATTATATATATTATGTTACTACATATCATAATTTATAAATAACTAACTCAACGCAAGCTACGCTGGGTCATACAGCGCCAATTATGGGTACTGGACAAAAACTTACTTATACGAGTATACATTATTTTTATCTACTATCTATATCACTACATAATATTAAACGATTTAGTACTTCCTTGTATTCTTTAATGTGCGCTGAATAAATATTACGCTTTTGTTTTCTGTGTTTCCCTTTGTATACTTATATCTTTGAAACTACGCAACGGATTTTGATGCGGTTTTTTAATAGAAAGATAGATAGATTCAAAGGGAAGGTTTATGTGTATAATACTTACATGTAGTATTGCACCCGTGCGTAGCCGGGGCGAGTTGCTAGTATTATACATAGCAAACAACTAGAACAATCCAAACGGACATTGTTCATGGACACAAATGTGTCAAACATGCGGGAATCGAACCCGCAACCACATTACTCGTATTAGAGGCAGCGTGCAGTATCACCGAAGCCAGCTGGTCGATCTGTCCTCGACCGCTGCGGACACACGGCAAGTCCGTTGCGGACAGCCCGCTGCGCTTCGATTCGCTTTCTCTTTTTTTCAGAACGAATAGGTAAGACCCTAATTCCCATTTAATATGGCATGGATGGCGCATTGGTTAAAACTTCATTGGCTAACTTCCCGCAACCCCAACTTAGATACAGAATTACACCTAATTTTCGAGTTCTATTCACTAGAAGTGAGACTTAATTTTATTATCTCTCTTACAGCTTACAGATTTAGCTGTGTAACTTTTTAGTTACTTTCAATGTGAACTTCCACGTCTCTTAGAGCTTAGACTTAGATTTAGTTGTGGAACTTTCGTGTTTATAGGAAGTACTATCTATAACTTTAATACGAGAGGTTGGGTATAGCCAATATTCGTTCGAATTGAGCCGCCCGTCCGGGGAAGGACCTCCACCTTATTGAATACCGCAGGAAAATGACCTCCGGGTCGTGTTTCTGCCGGTGAGTAGGGTTTCTGGAGATTGTAGGGGTTAGGGTTGGGCAGGCATGGCGGTGGCAACTGACAGGTAACTGACTTACTTGCCCTTAAGGCAAGTAACTCCCTTTGTCACAACGACTTGGGCTTCTCTCTCGCTTTCCAAGCGTAGGGAAGCCATTATGTCGAGCTACTACCCTCTCTTCAGAATAGCACACTTCCTCTACCTGAAGGTTGTCTGGAAAAGATCGCTTACTAGCGATAAGACCGCCTAAATTGTACCACTAGTTGATTGTAATACCTTGTCTTTAAATGTTTGTTTTTGTGCAATACAGAATATCTATCTACTATAAAAAAAAAACTAGAGAATATTTTCAGTCAAAGGGTTTTCAAAACTTCGTTTGGTACTTATTTTTTCTCGGCTTATGAAATTCTAACCATATAAATTAATTAAATAGTAGTCAGTGCAATTTCCCGTTTATACACTCGAGCCCTTCGGTTTCGGATCAGTGGGTTGATGATGATTTTACTACTGTTGGTATACACTAATGATGTATCATGAAAAATATTAATGTATGGAATAGGAAGAAAAATACACTGACAGGTAGGTAGCAGGATTAAGCAACAGAGGATATACTTTATACCGGAAAAATGTCCAATTACTGTGGATTGAAATGAAAAACAAATTAAAAGAGACGAGGTTGTAGCGAGCAAAAGCTGCCTTAGTAACTAATATTACCTATCTAACAATTTGTACTGTGATTTTTGTTAATCCGTTTTAATTAAGTAAACGGTCTGGAATACGCGGAAGAGAATAAGTTAAAAGAAAACGTAAACCAAAGAATATGCAAATTAGTGCTTTAATTCACCTGGTGCTGGTAACTAAAATATTTTAGTTTTTACGGGAATGCGCAATCTTCGTTCGCAAATTGCTGTACTCGTATTACACACTCTCTGTACCTTCTCAAGTTACAATTTTAGTTGAAACAAAAATGGATACAACAGACGGCTTTTAACTTTGCATTTTTTGTAATTAAATCCGTCGGCAAAAACGTTGGGTAAAAAATAAAAAGAGATCGGAACATGTCGGACGCCATTTACTGAATGTAACATTAAAATCAATTTAGGTCAAGCAATCGGTCGTTACGAGGATGTTACGGGCTTGCGATAATCTCGCTGTCAAACGCAAACTTGCTCGATCACCGCAGTAGATACGGTGGATTACATGTTTGAACATTTTACTCCACAATAGACATTTCCGATGGGAGTTTAATTGAATTTGAAATTTATGCGTTGAGGAGATGACATACTCATATTCGTTATACTCATATATGTATTTGCCGTAAATAGGTATTCAATGTTTTTCATACCCACATTAAGAAAATTAATAATATTTATATGAGCAATAATACGTCCGTGGGCTTCACTCAGCAGACCTCGTGGTGAGCCCTTTTATATTGGACGTCACAACCCCTCGTCCAGTCGTACTGTTTTTATGTCTTTATTTTATTTTATCATTTTTTGTCTCATTATAAATGTACGTGTACTATAGTTAATATTCTTATGTTATTTTATTGTTCTGTTATTATTGAATTGTTATGTTGTGATTTACAAAATAAATACATATATCACACAATATCACACACATTGTTCGAATCCCACATTAAGTAGCTTAAGCACTTGTGTTATGGATATCAGAACAACGAATGTACCACAAATATATACTTACATACAAATATCACCCAAACACGGAACCAACACAAATGTTCATACACATTAATGTTTGACCCGAGTGGGAATCGAACCCACGACTCTTGATTCAGAAGACCCCTGTCTTTGACCAATTGAGCCGGTTCGGCTCGGAGTCAATGTAATAAAGTTTCTTATTAATTATTCTACAATAATATTCTCCGGAACGATATTAGCGAAATCAAGTAAATCACTGCGATTAATACTACGGGTAATCACAGGTGCACTCTCCATTCCTTCCTATAACCCGGTTGGACGCCAATGGACACGACCGGAGAGAGTTCAGGCGTAGGATCAACGGCTTATATCGTGCTTCCCGATGCACGGATGATAGGAATACACGTAGGTACTACTAGAAAATTTTAACGGTAGTTCTAACTACACACGAACAGGTATTTTCTATTTTAGTCATTGTGTACGGGACTCTAAAATATGAATGTGAGATATGAGGCAGTAAAACCAGTGAACAAATAGCCCGTACTGATCTTGGATAGGAACGCTGTTTCATTAAAAATAGTTCGCATATGCGCTGGGGCGGGCAGAGGTGCATAAATAATTGTTCTTGTCTGATCTTTGCGGAACATTTAAAATTTTATGCACTATATTATTTTATCAATGCTCTCCTGCACATTTTTAAAGACAAGGTGATTAATACTTCAACATTTGAATTTACGAGTATAACTCAGATGCGGTGATGTTACAATCTATCGTAGCTTAGCTGTACTACGCTCTGTTTATCGTAGCAGTGCTACGTAGTGTCGTAGTCGTAGCGTCGTAGCATAGATTCCGTCCGCCGAACAATGTAGATTGAACCCCTATTGTGTATGATTTAAAGTAATCAGTTCAAATTAAGATTTTATTAATTCGAAATTGTTTGTACATACCACAATTTTAATATATTTATTTTAATCACAAATTTTTTTGTGATTCTAGTTTCTACCAATTATTTTATTAAAATTATATATTTTGAATTTCATATTTTTGAATAATATCCTCCGAAAAAGATAGGTCAGGTTACAATTTATTAATATTGCAATTAAATTATGGCTACGTAGTACTTACATATTAGTTGAATAATTAGTAAATGATAATTACATAACCGTCCTCAACTTTTAATTTTATTATTGAAACTAGCTGTGCCAGCGGCGTCGCACGCGTGGATATCGGGTTTCAAAACTAACGGACTTCCATAAAATTATGCCCAAACCTTAAGTTAGACCTCTAGCAATACATTGGTGAAAACCACATTCAATTCCATGCAGTACTTTTTGCGTGATGCTCAATCAAACATTCAGATAAAAAATTCTCCCGTTTTCCCAACACTTCCCTTCACTGCTCTGCTCCTATTGATTGTAGCGTGATGAAACGTATCATATAATCTGCATAGGAGTATGATGAATAATTGTACCAAGTTTCGTTAAAACCCGTTGAGTAGGTAATTTTTGTTTCTATAACGAACATACAGACAGACAGAAAGACAGAAAGACAGACGGACAGTCAGATAAAAATTTTACTGATTGCATTTTTGGCATCAGTATCGATCACTAATCACCCCCTGATACTTCTTTTGTAAATATATTTTTAAAGCTGAAACGCCTGTGCAAAACTATCTACCTATACTTACTTCACTTAAAAATAAATACTTATAACTACTTTAATTAATAAAAGTACCTACGCTTAATAATTTTTAATTTGAACGAATATTTTACAATATAACAACAAAAGAAATTCAAATAAACTATTTAAACACTAAAAGTCGCGCTGATAAGCACGGTTTCTCAATATCAATTTATTGTCTGTCAATAAGGTCGATCGCTCTGAACGCATCAACAGCCAAATATTGAATGAAGCTAGCTCTCGGACCTCCCGCCTTTTTATACCCTACCGCCGCCGCGACCCGTGTCGAGCGCGGCAACCGTTACACAAAAATAATCCTTATAGCATGATTCAGTATTATTTATTTATTTATTTATTTAGAACAACCAACAAGTTTACACTATAACATGACATTTTTTGCTTAAATTGAATTCTAACTAAGTGTCAACTTAATTACAGGCTGTTACGGCATTCAATGTGAAGCTTTTATACTAAAAAATATATTTATTTTATATTAGTAGAAATTATTTTAATATGTGCGCTTAAGAAACTTCAGAGCAGAAAATCTAAATTTACCAATACTGTCCGAAAATATATCAATTTCAGTGGATTTGGAAATCACATTGTATTGTCGCTGCAACCTATTTAGAATTGAGTATTCACGTGCGACGGGACGATGGCTTATTTCATGTATAAGTTTGGTGTTTCTATACCGATTTCTATGATTCTTTTTTTATTGAATAGGTAATAATGATAACTTTTTTAAATTAGGGATGAATGAGAGTATTATAAACGTAAGAGTAAACAAATATAATCAGAATGCTCCGAACTGCTAAGCTATCAGGAGTTACACGTGTTATTGTGAGTCAACCATAAAAGATAGACATATGCTGTTGCGGGATATTTTTTAGTCAATTTTATGTAAAATATTTCTGTCATACATAATTTCTATGTAACTTTAACCATTAAGGCTGCACACGCGACGGAAGCTTAAAAAATGGAGTAACTTCTCCCGTTTTCCCAACATTTCCCTTCACTACTCTGCTCCTATTGATCGTAGCGTAATGAAAAGTATACTATAACCTGCCCAGAAGTATGAAGAATAATTGTACCAAGTTTCGTTAAAATCCGTCGAGTAGTTTTTGTTTCTATAAGGAACATACAGACAGACAGACAGACAGACAGACAGACAGACAGACAGACAAAAATTTTACTGATTGCATTTTTGGCATCAGTATCGATCACTTATCACCCCCTGATAGTTATTTTGAAAATATATTTCATGTACAGAATTGACCTCTCTACAGATTTATTATAAGTATAGAATAGAAGATAGATGTATTCCAGATCAATTTACTTAATTACGAATAGTTCCAATAAATAATAATGAAATGATATTGTTATAACCACAAATAATTGAAAACATGGCAATGTATCCGTTCAACATGAGATATTGATAATTTTAAAAACTATTATGGGATGGTAAAATGTATATTTTGTTTGTGTTTCGATACCGTCCCTGCTGTTTGACGAGAGCCCAGTGGTAGTCCGAAATGGATGAACAGTTAAACCGAAATGTATATCCATAAATGTTTTCATATTATGGTGAAAAGAAAAATAACGGAATTGACAAACTTATGTATGTACTTTCAACTTTCCTCTACTAAAAGCTGACTGGAAGAGATTGTTAATAGTGATAGGATGGCCTTCATTGTTCAACAGATGTCTATTATACCTAATTTTTAATGCAACTGTATGGTGTGCAATAAATAATATCTATCTATAGATACCTATAGATAGATATTATTTTTTGTATACACAAAACATATTGTAAGATGAAAATTCGTTTCATTCTTGCAAGGCGAATCGATTGATGAAAGGGTACATCCTTTGCGGTACACCGCACAATCTAATCCAGACGTATTTAGCATAACGAAGTCTACGTTTTCCAACTGGCTATTTAATATACCTACCTATTAGAAAATGAAAGTGTAAATTGTTAATAAAATTTTGATTCTCAAGTTTTTTTAAGCTCTCAGAAATCTTTCTTATTTTATGTAAAAACAAGTATATGAAGGTTACAAATATATTTCGTCTTCAATGCAACAGGCTGAATTTGTATATATTTTAAGAATATGATTTTTGAATGAAGATCAAAGCATAAGGCATAAGGTAGTTAGAGAATACAAACGACAATGATTTATTTCTTTGGTAGTGAGTTGCATTGGTTTTGTTTACATTAGGCAAAGGAATGATAAACATTTGTGTTTTTTCTGTATCTGATTGTTAATATTTTATATATTGATGATATCTTTTAGCGACTGTGGTTCTTCGCTGGTTCTTATTACCGTAATATTTACTTAACCGTTAAGATCTGATATCCTTAAATCGAATACCCAAGAGGTCCCACATTGTTTTTGCTTAGGGTAAGAGTTTGTAAGGTCTTCGGTGATCGTCGAACGAGGCGCAGCGGGCGGGCAGGGCGCGACTCGACGCGTAAATCAAACGCTTGTCATGATTGTCACGACCCTTGTACTGAAGTAAACTATGATTGTACGTCTAGTTTGTTTGCAACTAAAGTACTTAAGCTTTTTTTTCTTCGTCGGGGATATCTTTACGCATACACTAAGACCTTGGGTATGAGACACCTGGCTTATGTGGGGCTCACTCCTATCCAGCGTAGAATGTCCACTAAACGTAGTGGTCTGCTAAGAGCACTCTGCTTGAAGTGGTCGGTATGCCCGGAAGGATTCGACGTAACCCCTCCACAGTGCGGGAGCGCTGCGCTGATGAGGACTATGTGGTGTCTTCCCGGTTCCTTCATTTGCGTCATTGGCGTCGTGTAGAGCTTTTATTTTCTCAATGACTACGATGATGTCCAGGGCGGCCTTGTCATCATCATCGGACTGTTGGGGGAGCGAAAGGCTCTCACCCCTAACGTGTACAGCAACACGACGCCAATGAACACTGTACCCGAAGGCACGACTCATCGTCTTTCTTGGGACTGCTAACCGAAGCGTAATCTAGTCTAGTCCAGCCCTGGAAGGGCTCTAGGCCTCTTACGACAGGCTTCGGTAGGATTCTGCGGCAAGGGATACTTAGGTAGGATTCTGCGCCACATACCGCAGGACGCAAAAGTATTTAAGCTATTTTAACGTTAAGACGTAAATCGCATGCCCGGAAGTTGCAGATGGTTTTTGCTCTTAAGGTAAGACTTTGGTCGGTTAACGGCCGAGCAGCGGGCAGGGCGCAGAGGGGCACAGACTCGCGTAAATCAAACGCTTGTCACTGCACGAATGACATGACGCTTGTACTCAAGTGACCTGCGGTTTTACGATTGGATGCGCGTCTAGTGTTTGTACCTAAAATTGCAATACTGCGTCGTGATTTTCTAAATTTACGAGAGTAGGTTGTGGACTACTCGCCTTGAGCTTTTTCAATCTATTACGAAGGTCTATTTCACCTCATTTTGCTTCCAAATTTTGTTGTTATTTATCTATCAAATAGATAATTGTAATGATTCTATCTTCATTCTTTTTTTCAGGTAATTAATTACAGATAAGTAATTACAAAGAAACTTACGGAAGCAAACATCGTTAGTTATTAATAATAATAGTTTAATAATTATTCAATCATTTAATCTGACAACATGATCCTTACCTCTATGTTATTAGTACAACTGACATTATTACTTATCATACATTAAAGCAACATCTATCTGATTGGGTCAACACAACATTATATTAACAACCTAATTCAGTGTCTTAGAAAAGGGTAGTCAAGCTTTTAAGCCATCGCTTTTATGATGTTGTTAGTACTGCTACGCGATCTGCTCAGTAATAATGCGATTGTTAACAGTTAACCTGAAATACCAGGAAGCCCAGGATCGATCAAAGTGCCGAACATTGGGAGAGGCCTATGTCCAGCAGTGGGCTGATATAGGCTGATGATGATGAACCTAAAATACAGCGAGCGGCCTATCATATTTTCGCTACAAACCAACCTCACCTGCCCGTGATGCATCCTGCCGAATAACAAACGAGGCGCTGGCAATTAACTGGTGGCGGTATAACCATCACATTTGAAGGCGTAGTTAAATATCACAGACCGATGACGGGCAGCAGCGTCACCGGCGCGAGAAGCTACGCCCTCAAGGCCGTCTTAAGTATATTCGGCGCCAGGGTGCCGCCCGGCAGCGCCCGGCATGCGCCCCTGGGCGACCTGCGCCCGGATGCACCGCACCCCTTGCACCCCTTGGTAGAGACGGCCCGTACGCCCTGATGATGATGATATTATCAATAATTATCATCATCAAATTACATATCGGATCACATCGCTGAATGTGCATAAGCACTTGAAATGAAAATCGAAACCAACGAAGAAGATACCTACTCACAAATGTTATAATGTACTTCAATACACAAGGGACCGCCATGAATGTTGTTCCCCTTGGCTTGGATGAGGTTGGAAGCCTTGATCTGTCGGTTAAAATGCGGGATCTCTAATACAAGAACTAGACCCAGTCATTACAGAAGTTTACCTCCGTTTACGTTGTAAGTTTTAAGCTACACAGCTCGAGGAAGTTTACGTTGTAACTTTATGATACGACTATGATGCGAAGCCGCAGGTGTTTTTTAATAACATGGAGAGGAAATTGGCTCGTGGATGAGGATCGTAAGCTATCAACGGACCCTATAGATTCGCAGCTCCTTGAGTTATACTTGCAGTAGGAGCCCTTAAAGTGTCTGATTATACTTAGTTTCAACATTTATTTAAGAAATAAACATTTTATTCATGTAAAGCTACGTTTTTTTTAAAATAAATTGGAATCGAATCTGTCAAATAACGCTATTAGAACTTTACGACGACGAGCGTTAAGAGTGTTAATTTATTATTAATTGAACCAGCCACTAAGTCCAAAACTAAGGTTTTCCTTATATCACGAGTTTCCGATGATCACTATAACTGGGCATATCGCCCATGACGGCCAAACCCAAGAATTTTTAGAAAAGTCAGCTCTATTGAACCCATACCGGCCCACAACCGAAATGTTCCCTTATAAATACACAGTTCTACTATGTCTCATCATTATCAGCGTATCGTAGTCCAGAGACATAGGCCTCTCCAGTTGTTCGCCACTTTGTTTTTAAACAGGAGGAGGCCCATAGTCGACACGCTAGGAAGGCAGGGATGGCGTAGCTTCTCGCTTCGGTGTCGCCGCTGCCCGTTAGCAGCCTGTGGTAAAAATCAGTAATGGGTGGGTACATACGTGAGGAGTTGCCGGTGGTGGTGGAGCTGTGGCTGGTGGTGGAGGTGGTGCCGGTGGGCAGCCACTGGGGCGCCTTACACGCGCTGCACGCTCGCTGTCCGGTCTGCACCCCCTGGCCGCGCTCCGTCACGTCCGGCGCGGGCGCACTCCGCTTTTTACCCTACACAAGAACCTTATTAAAGAAATGAACATTTTTATTGCTAAGATAGCAGACTAATCCTTGTTTAGAATATCAATTAGACATGATTTTGTGGCATGGGAAATGACAAAAGTTGTCCAGGAACAACAATTTTTTTTTGGCAATTTGTCAGTGGCATCCTTTCCCCGATGGAAAGCCTAAATGACTGACTCTTAAAAAGAAATTTAGATTACTATTATTACGACGATTGCATTTCTATATTACATCGAGGGTTTAAAACAATTCATAACTAACTCTTGTTCAGCCCAGAAAGTTAGCAAACGCTGTTATACTAATATATAACTTTAAATACATGAAAATTTTTCTACGTAAACGATTTAGTAGCATCCCATTTATCCAGCCCACGCTTCAGCAGAAAAATGTTAGTTATTCAACTTGAGTTTTTAGAGAACGAAGAAAATTCCACACCTTATTACAAAGCAACTATAATAATTTAAAACTAGGTAAAGTCCGTTGAACGGTAACATCTGGAAGTAAGCTTTTTGGCACTTAGCCCTACAGTTGAACTCTGTTCTCAAATATCAAATATTTTAGCGGGATTATTAAGCGGTAAATAAAGTTATTATTTAACTAAATTGTTGACTTTTAGTTAAATAATAACTTTATTTACCATTACTTAAATAATTAAAAAAAATATATGTAGTTAATGAATATAGAGCGTTTTCTAAGCTTTCATTAAAAGTCATCAACATGCATATTTTTTTAACCAGAAAACATACTTTTCTGAGATTTCCTTGTTTACTAGACGTCTTTTGATGGAATAGAAAATAGAGTAATTATTGGTTATTCTACGATATTTTCCTCACCGAGAAACAAGTAACAATTCTTTAAATTTTTTTGAAATGGTACGTTCCGTATTTGTTGAACCTTTGAAGTATCTTCAAAGCACCCCTTTTGATCCATGTACTGGTTCCGGTATATTCGCGTTGTTTATTGATTGGCTTAAATGTGGTATGCATGACATGCACATTGTGTTAATTTAAGTACATATTTAGATATTATTAGAACAGGGAGTACTTACATTTACAATGGAAAGCAAAATTCATTTTTTACCAGTAATGGACAAAGAAGGTGAGCACAAACGACTCTTCTGACTAGTTTTGCAGTGATATATGAGCCAAACGCAACAGGCTCAAAAGAACACCTATTGCAATACATACAAGTTACAAAATGCTCTACATCACAGTCTGTTAATGGCTGCTGCGATTGATTTTTTGCGGGTAGACGTTTGTATTGAATAGTTCTTTTTATGATCTCATTCTTTTTAAGAGTCAATGAAGGTTTTCTTTTAAATTACGAGTATATCTACATGTATTTTTTAAAAATGTTAATGGTAAGTAGGTACTTTTTTGACCATGAAAGTTTTTATGAATCTGCGAAACTAGCCCAAAAATAGATTACTTGGATGTGGTATTTCATTTTGGGATTTGTTACACTCAAGTATGTACCTACCTATAGTAGGTACTGTGTACTAATGGACGTTTTACGAACTGAGGAAAATACATTTAAAACGACCCTCTATCTCAAAAGGGATCTGAAATGAAAATCTCTTTCTGACATCGTCCCGTCCGCTGTTCGTATTGGCGCAAGTTGCTTACACAGTCAATCAGTCGGTTCTAATCACAGGTCAGAAGCAAGATTGATTTAGTTTGATTAGGATTTGATAAGTTATTTACCTGTGTGTCGTAGTATATTGAAGGTATTCTATTGTCTATGGTGGCGTTGCAGGTGCAGTGCGCGTGGGCGTGCGCAGTCCGCGGCGCCGCCATCATCATGATGTCGGCGTCCAGGAACGTCTGCCCGTCATCCTCCACCAGGTCGCTGCGCGTACTCCGCGACTCCATCGTGTTGTCATCCCTCGACCAACTTTCCGACACCCTATCTCTACATCGATCACTGGGAAAATCATTACACGACATTTGTCTTCTTATGCTCCTACACCGACTGCGATTATCTAGCGTAGAAAATTTCATACTCTCTAATGCGGGGGAATTCCTAGTAACGAGATCTTCATTATTGTCAAAGCTCCTCATTTTAATAATCTTCTGCGTCGTCTTTCTGTTCGTGTCGACGCCGGCGCCGCAATCTTTGAGTCTGTCGAAACATTGGTCCACGTTTCCAGAGAAATTTGCATAAGTCGATGCATTATTTTTCACTTCGTCTTTCGCTTGAAATCGCGTAGAACTAAAAATACAACTTTGGCTGTTTACTCTACGTTGTGACTTGTCTACCAGCGACAGCATCGATAGTTTCTTGAGCGAGCCAGTGGAGCCCGATGCTATCTCGGCGAGTTGGACGGCGTTCGTGTGTTTTTTTAACATTGCCTCGCCGCCCATCTTTTTCAAGTTAGATAGTTTTCTTTTTATTTTCTGCACTAGAGTGTTTGTAGGGTCATACGAGATCAACTGTTTTGAAATGTAGTTAGAAACACCGATAGTTTTGCTCTTATTGTATTTGCGGTCGAGGCTGCGGTGCGAGCCTATGCTCAGGTGACTGCGCCCCGTGTCCCGCTTAATTCGCTCCAGATCGTATATGTTAAGGGTGTGACCTCTCTGATCCATGGGTTCCCGATGACAGTTCAAATAATTGTTTTGTTGTATGTTGCAGTTACAGACTAGGTCGAAATCGTGTTCGGATATAGTTTGTTTGTCAAGGCACTGTCTCTGAGCCGCGAGAGCGAGACAGGCCTCGCAGTCGACGCCCAGCAGTAGCTCGAGGCTGGTGTTTCTGATGAAGCCGTCGCTGAAGGTCCGGGAGCGGAAGTGCGCGGCGTGCTGGGGCAGGCGCGCGTCCCAGTCGGTGGGCGAGGGCGCGGGCGCGGCGCCGGCGCCGCTGGTCTCGCCGCCCACCATCGTGGACGCGTCCCGGTTCACCTGGATGACGCGCGGCTGCCGGAACACCCGGCTGTCGCTCCGGACTGAACTCCGCGAAGGCGATGGAGAGGGACGCTTGAAGTTCTCCACTTGAATCATTTTTACGTTTTCGATGAAGCTTGCTCTCGATGAATTTTGGCCTATAACAAAAAACATCACTTTAAATACAGTATTACTCATTCAATAAATTAAGATATTTATAGATAGATAGATAGATATTCTTTATTGCACAAAAACAAACATTACAGATAAGGTATTACAATCAACTAGTGGTACAATTTAGGCGGTCTTATCGCTAGTAAGCGATCTCTTCCAGACAACCTTCAGGTAGAGGAAGTGTGCTATTCTGAAGAGAGGGGCAAGGTCGTGCAAACTGTTTAATTATATACCTAAATAAATATAAACATATATAGATGATTTATATATAATTTTAGTTAATATCTACACAGATTGGCGTGAGGACCGAAGAAGTTTATACTCAAGAGATCCGGGAAAAGTGTTCAAATAAATACCAACTTGTTCCCGGTAAAACAAAAACGGTCCCGTGAGGCACGCGGTGTTCACAACAGATTAGGTTTTACAGTTAAACTTATTAAGGACTACGGATCATATATCATTATTCCAGATAAAATTTCTGTATCAATTTGCTTTTATTATAAGTACGGATCATAATACGAATTTCACTTCAGATTCTATTATTTATTCAATATTTTGATGCGTCCAAAATTATAATCTATCTACAATTCAACAACTTACGTTCTATCACATCACGGTCTCTTTATTTACCTACCTTATTTATGCCGAACGAAGTTTCTATTTTATTCTTTGTCAATTACTTTAAGCATTAAATATTAAACAACACTTAGTCGACGTATCCTATTGTCTGTTAAATCATTGGAGCAGAGAAACAGATGTTGAAATCAAATATCTCGATGAGTGAACCTCTCACATACGAGTACGCAACAGTTAACATCGGAATCAGATTGTACACACGCTATTGAGTCCCGGTGCCGTACATAAGTACTTGTACATCTACTTTTAATATATAGGTATTCTGAAAGATAAACAAAGGGATCCCGAACAACCAATTCAGATCAATATATAAAAAAGATGAGTACAAAAATAATTGCATAAGGGCTGTCGAGATAAATGGTACAAAGTGAAGTAACTTGTTATCGGATTTACAAAGGAAATAATATTTTTAACGCAACGATGTTTTTGACGGATTCGATGTCACATACCAATAAACAACGTTGATTTATATCTTTAAATATACATGTACTTTGTACCTATATCTGGTTTACGTGTGAGTAGAGTGTAGTGTACGTATAAAGCAGCATACCTATATATTCTGTAAAGTATGATTTTTACCCTTTGGGTCAGTACCAGCTGTGAATATGAATGAGATTTTACTTTTTGAGTTATTTCTTTTTACGTCTACGCAGAGTTAACTCAGTCAAAAAGTAAAGTTTACATAAGTCCTCAAAAGCTCATGATTTATTGACGTGCTTTGGTTATATTACATCCAGCCATTATTTCACTCTTATAACTGAACTAGAATTTTAGTAATATGTAATGCTGGTTAAATTAAAAAGATGATACTCGTATATTTATCAATGAGATTTTTACCGTATACCTGATTTCTTTTATTGGTTGTTTTGTAATCATTCGCTTGCAACAGTGCCGTTACGAGAATCTTCATTAGTAAATAGGAAAATTCTATTCTAATATTAATAATGGCTTCACAAGGATTACCTGTGTCATTTAAGCTATAATGTCTAGTAACAGTAATGAAAGCAATGTTTTATCTCCATCATGTACGCATCTATACAGCTTTCCGCCCGCAGCTAGATTGCTCATACAAACGGAATCTAACAAACTGTTTTATTCCATTAGGGTAGAAAGTCAAACATCATATACACCGTAATATAGTATGTCTTGTCTATATCCTCAATGAACCCCCATGTAAACTTTCGGATTGCATTGCATGCCTACATAAAGTGGTATTTGCGATGTAATTTTTAGTACACACGAAAGTTCTTGTATTGTAAGAATCAAAACAAAAAGAAGGTAAGTATTACAAATTTTATTAACTAAGTTAAAGAACTGCCCAAAGGAATGAAAAATCCGGGAAGTTGGTTACATCATCTCAGCAAGGTCTACCGTTGATTGTGAGCGGTTGCGTGTTAAAGAAATATTTACTTTAAGTTTTGCGGACTCAGTTGTATGTGATATGATGTCGAGGATATATTTTAGACCCTCTGTGACCTTTAGTAAAGCAGTGCAATACGTGAGTAGATATTATATATTTCTCCACAATGATTTTAGGATTGGTACTTATTACTGAAATAAAGTTAATATCAGTTATCAGCAAATTCCTCTCATCATCTCATCATTACCGACAAAGACTCCGAACTTGATTCTATTTTATTTTGTAAGGATTTATTGATTTCAAAGGTTATTTGTATGTAGCTATTATTATAGAGTAAGTCTTAAGCTTTTAGCAGTTATGAAGTTAGTCACAATATAAAAAGTATCGTTTGACAAGTCAACGGTTAGCCCCCCATGGCAGTTCGCCTGTTTATTTTCGTTCATGTAAACTTCAGGCAAAAACAGACTCTTACACCCGTATTCACAAACTAAATTTATTTATAACTATCCGAGGGTGAAAGAATTATTCAAATCGGTCCAGTAGTTTCGGAGCCTATTCGTATCAAACAAACAAACAATAAAATCTTTCCTCTTTATAATATTAGTTTAGAAAACTAACAACACTAGATTACTAATCCATACTTAATATTATAAATGGGAAATTATGTCTGTCTGTATGTTTGTCTTTCTTTCACGGCAAAACGAAGCGACGAAAAGCGAATGACGTGATTTTTAAGTGGAGATAGTTGAAGGGATGGAGAGTAACATAGGCTTCTTTTTGCCCCTTTCTAACCCCCCACTTCCCTAAAATGGGGGGCAAAGCGGGCGAAGCCGCGGGCACAGCTAGTAACTAATTATTTGTCAGTATGAATTGAAATTACTACGGTCATCCTACAGGCTATAATTCCCATTATTTATTTACAGAGAATTTCCCATACCATTTCATAACAATTGTATTACACGGACGGCCCTCAATCAAGCGTAACATGTTGCTGTCAACGGGTACCATAAAGGAGATTACATTACACAGCATGCGATGGACCTTTTAGGAGCAGTATGAGACTAGCGTTTTACGCGCGTACAAGAGTGTTTTATGGAAGCGCAGGCAAGCGTGCATAGGTGTCACCGTAAAATTGTAAATACCGTTAGATTATAATCTATCCAGCGAGATTGTAAACTGTGGAATGATTGTGAACCGAACGTACTGCTTACAATTTATCGTATTATTTTTCGATTGATTGTAATCGATCGAAATGAAAACGTCAAATTGTAGGTACCTCGCGCGCTGATTAGTTGACCGGAATACATAATACAGCATAATCAGCGCAGACGATTGATTACAATCTGTCGAAAAAAAATACGTTAAATTGTAGGCAGTACGTTCGGTTCACGATCTGTCGACAGTTTACAATCTCGCTGGATAATAATTATATAATCATACGGAAGATTTCATATAGTCTTTAGAATTGAAGTACCTTTTAATTAATGTACCGCCTACAATTAACGCCACCTTAAATACGTTTCACTGCCTCCCTCCGATATTATCAATTCGCAATAAAATGTAGATTACAGTACTGTTAATTCTGAATCGGCCAGTAGTTACTTGCACAATTTTATTAACATGACGATATTGTCAATACTGGTATTATTACACGATTATGAAAGCGATTCTGTTTAAATTCGAATGATATTAAGTTTGATGACATTTTAAGTTTCAAATTATTTACTGAAATAATAAAAAGCGACTGGTGATTCAGGAAATTTGCGCAATGAGGTTATTCTGCATTTAGTTGCCGCTTCCAATGCAAGGGCTGCGTACCTACCCATTGTTGGCGATGCCGTTCACTCAGGCTATCAACTTAAGGCATCATGCACCGCTACGGTACGAGGTGAAGAATTAGAAGACCTTATGTTGCATTGGTCTCCATGAAATCCGTTCGTGGTTCACACGGCACCGCTAGACCGCGCGGTCTGCCAGCCGTGTGAGGTGCGAGCGGATTTCATAGAGACGATTGCGACGTGAAATACGCTTCAACATCTTTGCGGCGTTCCATGGTGTCGTGTGTTAACCGCCTAAATAGTTTACGAAATCTCAAAAGATGCTTGATATAGGTAGATGGGAGCTGTATTTTTGCACATAGATGTTGTTTATTTTGTATCGGGTCGAATTTCTACCCTAACAAAGTACCTATGGGCACCGTTTGTGTAATGAGACTGTAGGATTATTGAAATTGCAAATTAATTCCACTCGGATTCGTAAAGTTTACCCCGCGTTGATTCTATCTATAATATGTATTTATTTACAAAAAATAAATAACCCAAGACATGCCACGCTGGGCCACATAGAGCCATCTAGCCCCAAACTAAGCCGAAGCTTGTACTATGGGTACTAGACAACTGATAAACTTACTTAGATACTTTTTTTTTGTAAATAAATACATATTATACATAGAAAACACCCAGACCAATACAAACAGACATGTTCATGCACACAAATGTTTGTAATGTGCGGGGATCGAACCCACGACCTTTGGCTCAGATGGCAGAGGTCACTTCCAATTGAGCCACCGAGCCTGTCGAAATGAATTATTATTAAAAATCTTAAAGCAAGTAATATACAATTTTTATACACTATAAAAGTTTTTTGCAGGTACATAGAAAAATGCCATTGACTTTTTATATTTTATTGTAAAAGTGTTCTATATCGCGCCCCTGTTTTATGGAATAGGGTATTGGCATTCTCTATTCCGTGTTTCATCGCACGGCATGCTGCTGAAAAGGTTCGCCGGTCGCTTGTCCCCTTTCCCGGGTCTGACAACCTTGCCCAACGTGTTTCAAATTGGCTATCCAATGCATTTGAATAACTGCTACAGTCAAATACTAAAAGGGATGTGATGTGACATGTAGAGGAATAAAAATTGTAATCTTATTTTTCTTTTTTTTCCTCAATGACTACGATGCTAGCCATGGCGGCGCCTTGTCATCAACACCGGGCTCTTAAGGGTGAGCCCCTAGGTATGCTAAGCAACTCAGCTAAAGACGCCCCCTAGTGGAGCTCGATCCTCGGCTTAGGGCGTCGCTGGGAGGGTTCCTACGGACGCTATTTTGAGGAGAGGGGCAACCAATTGCGGTCCGGTGTCTCGAATTTGACGCGGCGCAGGTCCCCGCCGGCGAGGACGGAACGACTTTTAGACTTGAAGTGCAAGATGTCGCGAGCTGGTCGGCGGTGGCCAGCATGGCGAGGGTAATGAGATCGTCATCGTCCTGGAGGACATGTGGCGGATGACGTTTTCTGTTATAGTTACTTAAAAAATTGATGTTCCTTTTATTAGTAAACTGTCTACTATCGCCCAAAAAGATTTGTTATTGACCTATAAAAACTAACTTATAAAAAATAATCATTAATCATTCCTTAACGTCGTATCCACAAAATTTAGCGTTTTTTCCCTTTTGGTTGAAAGAAATCTGCCTAATTAATATACTGAACCATGATTATCACTTACTACGAGTATAGTGCCTTCTAACATAGTAAATGTGAAGGTTTGTTTATAGATTCAGTACGAAAAGCAGCTGATCAGGTAAACATAATAATACTAGCTTTTGCCCGCGGCTTCGCCCGCGTTAAATTCGGGTGAATGCTCCATACAAACTTCCACCCCCCATTTTACGGAAGTGGGGGGTTAGAAAGGGGTAAAAAGTAGCCTATGTTACTCTCCATCTCTTCAACGATCTCCACTTAAAAATCACGTCAATTCGTCGCTCCGTTTTGCCGTGAAAGAAAGACAGACAGACAGACACACTTTCCCATTTATAATATTAAGTATGGATGAGTAATTTGGCACGGCATGGTATTCATGGAAATAAATACTTATCCGTTTGAAATGTGATTTGTCTAATGCCGGGGCCACACATTGGATTCAACTTTGCGTCCAATCACTGTCGAATGCCCAATACTAAGGCGCTCAATGTCTTCACTGTGTCAAAATACCGATACACATATTGGTGCATTAGACGCAAAACGTTACGTTGGTGAAAATACCTCCAATGTGTGGCCCCGGCATAAGGCTACATCAATCCGGTATAATAGACTTTATTGAAAAACTAGCTGTGCCGGCGGCGTCGCACGCGTGGATATCGTGTTTCAAAAATAACGGACTTTCATAAAATGGTGCCTAAATTTTAAGTTAGACCTCTAGCAATACATTGGTGAAATCGGCATTCGAAATAGTTTTTGCGTGATGCTCATTCAAACATACAGATAAAAAAATCTCCCGTTTTCCCAACAATTTCCTTCACTGCTCTGCTCCTATTGATTGTAGCGTGATGAAAAGTGCCATATAACCTGCCCAGGAGTATGAAGAATAATTGTACCAAGTTTCGTTAAAATCCTTGAGTCGTTTTTGTTTCTATAACGAACATACAGACAGACAGACAAAAATTTTACTGATTGCATTTTTGGCATCAGTATCGATCACTAATCACCCCGATATTATATTATATTATATTTACAGGGGGTAAATATATTTCATGCACAGAATTAATCTCTCTACAGATTTATTATAAGTAATAGATAGATTTTGCGATCTCGTCCAGACAACCTATCGGTAAAGGAGGGATTATATTGAGTTATCTAAATAATCTATAAATAGAATATAAAAGGAATATTTGTGGCGTGTTACCTGATACCGTGGCGAACCCGAATCCATGCGAGTTGAATCCCGGGCAAAAGCTGCTTTGGAATAAGTAGGTATTTGCCTCCTCAAGGGTTCCTTCAGATTTTACCGAGATAGGCAAGGAAGGGAGAAATGGCGAGGGTTCGCTGCATAAATCGGTGCCCGATACTGTATTATTTATTAGTAAGTCAGTCAATTCCGTTTTGTATTAATAATCTAGCTGAAATTCCATTGGGTATATAAACTCGTAAATATTCATATAGGCACCGGTTTTTATTTAATAAAAGTGGGTTTATCCCTGGATAGCTGTATTTGAATGGTTGGGGCGAAGGTAGGATTGATAATTTTTAAATTATAATACTTTCAATTGAACTTACTCGTAGGTAAGGTATACCTAATATATTACCTAACCTTGACCTTGACTTTTCTGCATAAATGATATCAGACTAAGGTTTTTTCTAGTACTATGATTACAAGATGGTGGTGTAGATGAAGAGTGATGGAAATGCTATATCAGTCAGTATGGAGTATAAAAATTGCCTGGGTCGCTCCCAGAACATCCAGACAATTCAGCGGATCTTGGAATCATCAGTGTTGTAGGCGAGGACATATTGCCCTCCTGAGGTCGTTTTATTATTTATTTTAGCTATACCTCCTCTATATCTTTATGTACATACGTTAAGAGGCTGTTTATTGGCCATCGAAAGCACATACTCGCAAGGTTGCGTAAAGTTATATAACGCAGTTATTGCTCTAGGAAGCGATATCCTTGATAATGTTCAGCGTTCATATCAGCGGAATCATCAACTAGAGGCAGAAGTTATGTATGAGGGAAATCAGTTTGATTCGTCATCATTAAAGTTAAGTAAATAAAACTAATTTTCAGGTCAGTCAAAACAATATTCGATACACGTCGTTATGTCTGGTACAACATCGTTCATTATGTAAACGTTTGCCTCGCAAGTACAGATGTGTTGGCAAGCTTTCCTAAGTTTCGAACTAAAAAAACAAATTGCACAAACGCTAAGATTACTATTTTCGATAGCGATGCAGAACGATACTGCTAGTATTCATTTATGTAGGCACCATTTGAATCGGAATAAATATATTCGAATTAACTATGATCTGAAAAACTCGTACAATGGATTCGAAGTTGTCTTACCTAATATTTTCATTATTCTGTCGTATGGCAATTGAGATAAGGAAAACTTTTCTTAACGTTCAAAATCGTGAAAATCTTGAAAAATATGCGGAAACATCCATTTCAGCGAGCTTATTTACGAAGAGTCGAGAAAGGAACACGATAACAGCGTAATAAACCTCAGTGGCAGATAAAAAATACTGTTTTCTGTCTATCCTTAATTGGACGAAAATTCTCGTAATCATACAAGATCACGGAGGCGCATTTTCCTGGAGGTACCTATGAATATGATTGGCATGTTTTCGTGATCCTAGAGCGAGCGTGTCGCGCCGAGTGGGGCCGGCACGACCCGGCCTCCTCCGTCTCCGAGACGGGAATAAGCCATTTTTATTTTATGTTTGTTTCACCGCTGTAGAATGACAATACGCCTTTTGTGTTGAGTGCTCATTTCACCATTCATTATCAGATTTATTTATACGCATCGTGAGCAAGAATAGCTTTAGGCATAATCTAGTGTAGCTGCATTGGGTACACTACACAATGAAGCCGAAATGAGGACATACATTGCGGTCTAAGTAAACAGATTATTCATAGTTGTCATCGCGGAGGTTTTGGTCGCCGTTATGAGAGATAACGTCAGCCGAGGTTCTTAGAGCCAGCTACATAAAATGGGCCAGCTATTTTTGGTGTTGAAAATGTTTATTATACACTAGTGACAGACACTAGTTTGTCTGTGGCTTCGACTTTGCAGGCTACATAGCTCAGGGCATTCATTTCGTCAGGTCTATGTTTTATTATCTTTGAACGTGCTATGAATTGAATTTATTTAGCTATATTAAAATAAAATAAAAATAAAATAATTTATTTCTGGAAATAGATTTACAAGTAAATTCTTTTGCACGTCAAACTTTTTTTTTCCCTACTAGCACTTGGACGTGATAAGGATGAGGCCTGATGAGAAGAAGTGCCGCAAGAAACTCATCAATTTTGGTTTTTTTCCAAAAATATACATAATCATCATACTGTTGATGTCATACATTAATACAATATTTGTATCAGTCATAAAATTCAATGGTTACTTCTACATTTTTGATTTATGGAAGCCTCGTCATTGTATAGGTACAAGATTATTGAGGAAATTGTAATATTAGTAAGGATTCGATTTGTGACTATACTTAGATAAGTAGTGTAAACAAAGTACTTACCCAAACATTTTACAGTAATAGTTAGGCGTATGTGATGCATTTTATAATTATTTGTTATTGTTTGCTGTTGGTATGGTCTTCTTCGGAACTATATTTAATGAATAAGTACAGCCCCTGCCATCTTCAGAGTTGAAGCTTACGGAGTTACGCTCATAATAATGTGTCGTGTATGGTGTGGGAAATTTCTCAATCGGTAGGGACTATATAAATATTTAGGTATGAAGCGTTTAATTTTCTAGATTATAAGGTTTGTCTAGCCTACAATTATAATTACAATAGCCTCGGTTTTAGATAATTATTTTATGTAGGTAACTACCTATTATGAATTAAATAATAACATAATCATGAAACTATATTAGTGTAGCAAACGAGAGCGCTACACAAAGCTATGGGGCCGGCCTCAGCCTCGTACGTTACAAATACTTTCGTCTTTTAGATAGGTTTACATTGTTTGGGCATCTCTGAACACCGTTCCATTAACAGAATAATGGAAGTATCTACAGGAGGGAAAATAAAATGTGGAGAAAGATTTCTCAGTACCCACCTAAGCGGTCATTTGTAAGCGGCCGAGAAAAATGCTCACTCGTCTAGAAAAAATAATCGAGAGACGACGTACCTCGTGGCTTCAGCGGCGCACATTCTTCAACCCGGTGTAAGCACTTGTAATCTCCGACCTAATTTACGTCTCAACTAAAATTATAGTGCCAGTCTAAGCGAGATTGGAATCTACGGAACGCCCCGTCTCAGTATCGAATACTTGACGCTAACTAAGGCTTAATTTTTGAGCTTTTTCCACATGTCCATATAATATTTGAAGCTCTCAAAATATATCTAACATAATATATTGGTTTATTAATTACATATTAGCCCAACGGACCTTCCGTTTAACGAGACAGATAAGGTGCAAAAAGGGTAAGCTCAAATCTTATTTTTTGGGTTATCTGTATTAAACTCTATAATGAAAACCAGTGATGTTTTTCGTCATTTTAAGGAAGATTTAATGAGAAATTTAATGAAAAAATAATAAAGGAACGGTGCTAACACAAAACAGCCTTCCTTTCAAAGCGCATAATTAACTAGCTCTGGATGGGATCAAATTATCGCTAAATGCTCGCGGGACGCTCACGGAAAACTAATTGGTTACCTACTGAAGACTCCCGGTGCTCAGTCAACAGCGTTCAACGAACGCTCCTAGTGTTAAAATCACTTGCAAGTGAATAACGTTCAGCGTTCATCAAACAAGGTAAAATCTTCTGTTAAATTTTCCGTTTCTCATTTATTTTTATTGCGGACTGACGCAGGTTTGATTCCATCATTTTCAGTGGAATGTAAAAACAAATTGAATAAATTATCGGGTTTTTACAGGTGAACCTACCTACACATAGTAGGTAGGAGTGGTATTTTGGTGTGTATTTAATGGTATGAAGGTGTCCATGTAGGTACTAATTTTGACTAATTAATCTTTAATCAAATTCTAATAATTTCACCTTTCTCTAAGAATGCGAGTTAAGTTCATGCTTTTAATTAATTTTAACATTAAAATAACAGTACTTTTAAATTCAGTTTAATTTAAAAGACTCCCAATAACCACTTTGTTTGTTATGGTTGTTCCAACAGAAAAATATCCAAAGATACTCAAAATAGGCAATTTGGCACAATCTCGGCATAATATAATTATCGTGCCGAGCCGTTAGAGCCTTTTAACGTGCTTAAAAGCCTTTTAATAAATATTTTTCTGCTAACTTAGAAATTTGTAAGATTCGCATTCATCTTCTGTCCAGATTTATGGTTTCGATGTTTTCGGTACATTATGTACAAATTCAGTACAGAACAATTTATCACAGTACAAACATTGTTTGTTACCAAAATGTCATTTCCTAATAAATCAGATTCAAACTAACATCGTTGTAATCATAGAAGAAATCATCATCGTAAATGTCTAAAAAATAAAACCAAAGCAATCAAATCATAGCTATTATTTTAGAAATACCAATACATACCTACTATGCGACATTTTAGAGATATAGTAAGTACCTATGTAACATTTATGTAGAAACTTGCCATGTCTCTCATTTTTTTATGTAAACGTCTTATTTGACAATTGCTAATGGGGCCGTATAAAAAAAACAATTAAGAAAAATCCGTTACCAAAAGATGTCCGTCTGGTTCCCGAATTTAGAATTGGGCCACCACGTCATCCCGTGAGTGTAGAAGACGAATAAGGGAATATCAAGGAATGGGCAGTAGCATTCACAAATGTTTGCAGGCCTATGATGAAAGATGCCCGAGAATAATCAAACCTTGAAATTTCAGTACTTTGCAGTGTACTATATCAGGATAATATGTACCTATTGAATGTAAGTAGGTAGAAAGATTTTGATTAATACGGTGCCTTTTTAATTGCATATATCCCTATAATTTCAATACTTCGCCTCATTGAATCCTAAAGTGGGCGTAACAAAAACATTGGGTTTCACAATCCGTAATCGTAGGTGTATTTGAGTTTTGGGAGTGAGTTAGGATTGAGTTGATGAATAGCATCGATATTATATATTGTATTATAAGGTAAACATTGTATATATTAAACGTACTTGAAAAAGAAGACACGACGGGCATGAGGCAAAATATTATTCTATTTGTTTTTGAGCATGACATATTTTCGTAAGAAGGAAATGAGAAAAACGTTCTTATAACTATCTTATCATATTTATTAGGCAATGAGAGAACCAAACACATTAACGTTACCTTTTTATGACAATATTACCTACTGCCCACTGCCGGCGATAAACCTGTCGTCGTCCGTACTTATTACGCAATAATCAATGCGGTCTTAGACGTCGGCTGTCGAACCCGGCCACTATCAGTGATGTCGGTCGTTAGGACATTATGATAGAGGGTTACTTTAAGGAGAGGCTCACCCTCTGACAATTAGGTAAGAATGGACCAAATTCGTTAATTAATTGGGTAAGGCCATGCAGTGGGACGTAAAATAGGCTGAAATAACGAGACAAAAGAAAAAAGATATTTGATACGGAGCTAACGTAATTGTGGTCCATCGTCCTTTTGATGAAAGAATGTTGAATAATTGGTTAGATATACCTAGTATAGGTGTCCTAAATTGGAAATTTATTGATGATAAAATGATATTTTGGATTTAAAGTTTTTTGATTTTATAAAGATAAACTGAGATAAGATGTCATTATTTTTTAGAGAAAAGTAACATGTTACTAACAAACTCATAATTCACAGAAAATGTCAACCTGTCAAACAAGTTATTACTTGAAAGCACTTAAAAAATTGGAATTAGTAATGTTTTTAGGTTCTAGAACAGATAATAGCAAAATCTAGATAACGTCTTCAGATATTATAGTAGGTATAATGATTTAAGGATAACTGAGGATAACAAGAAGTTCGTATCTACTTACTAGTTTCATACTGTCCTACATCTAATAACAATATGCGTTTAATTATTCCCGGAGTTTGGTGCTGCAAGGCAGCCAAGTTATGTTTTGTTTTATCATTATTAATAACAACACTGAAGTATACAAACGAAAGTAAGATTACTTGGACCTCTACTTTGAGTATATTCCTAATTATTAGATTGAAACAAACCCTAACTGAATGATATCCTGGTATAATCAAGACGATTGAAGGCGTAGCTAAATAGACGATGACGGGCAACAGCGTCACCGGAGCGAGAAGCTACGCCCTGCGATCGCCATCCCGCCAGAGCGTGGGATTATTAGTAAAAGTTTCAGGTACTTGGCCAAAGTGACTTGCAACTGGAGAGACTATGGCGGGACTATGGCAGACTCCACTGGTGGAGTGGAGTGTGATATGCTGTTGTTGTTACTATTATAGCGAGCGAAAACTTACATGACATTACAAATTAACCTGATGAGGAATTAATCGAACCTCGAACTTTTTTTTCGCGAAAACCTTGACAGATATATGCAAATGACGTCATCGCAACGATTTGATTTACATCATAAAAACTGCATAAATTGCTATCTTATTACGCAATTATTCACACAAAGACCTTTGACGTTAACTAAATGGGCTCGTTCAACTTAATGGTTGATTTTGCAGGTAAATTTTTTACCAATATTGCTTTCCAAAAATTAAACGCATCATGTATTGAAATTTATTCAAATTATACGCACAGGTTATGAGATTACGCGCCCAACAAAGTCGAACATGAACCCCCTTCACGTTTGGTTTATTGAGTTATTTTGCGAAGATTGTTTATTGGAATATTATGGCTGTAGGTACATTATATTCATTGGCATCGCATTG
Source organism: Conogethes punctiferalis (assembly GCA_031163375.1). NCBI lineage: Eukaryota > Metazoa > Arthropoda > Insecta > Lepidoptera > Crambidae > Conogethes > Conogethes punctiferalis. Next base: position 10,617,015 of record CM062080.1, read on the forward strand.
CAAGTAATATGAATCTCACATGTCAAGCTAGCATTGTCAAGTCTAAAAGTAAAGGTAAAAGCGCAAACAAAGCTTTTCTATGCTGTGCTATGATTTTAAGTCAGCATATTTTGCCTGCAAACAATCACATATTTTCTCCTCGACTGCCGATATCGTTTAAATTACCCATACATTACCACGGATGCCATAAAAGAAACTTGTAGCATTCTTTGGTTAAGTAAAATAAAATCATTTATTTCTTTCTTTCTTTAAAAAACTAGAGAAACCGACTTTTATTTCATTAAGTTGCGCCTTAAACACCATAATACATAGTATTTAAGTAATGCTGGATTTTACAACGGGGTAAGTTGTAGCTGAATACGACCTGTGGGACAGGCTAATGCCTTAAATCCGCCGATAGGGAACATACGTGTACGTGCCTTCTTTTTATTACGACTACGAGTCAGGTACTCGTGATAGAGAAAAATATTTTTCATGATAAATTTCAAATAACTGTTTCCTGCTGCGTTTAGCAAAATATGATTTTTAGGCCTGAATGGTCGTCGCGGTTGCCACATGTACCATGCCGAATATTTTTGTTTTATTTGTTTATATCATACACATATATAAATTTCCTTACGTTGATTTCTTATGCATTACATTCATATTTCGTTTAACAATTCGAAACTAAACAAATACACACAATTGTTGCGGTATGCACTAATATTGGGATAAGACCATTTTCTCCTCATTCATAAACTAGTTACATATTTCTAATTTACACAATGTGGAATTATAATTACAATTTCTATTCTGAGAGGCCCTGCCTGTCTGAGCTAGTCTGTACCTATTACAGATCACCAGGCCCTTTACATTTCAATGCACTTAAGTAACTGTGTAGATATCATCATGTCAGGAGAATATGATTAACTGTTGGTTACTGGGTACATACAAATATTAATAATAACGTAACTATGTTAGTTTGTACGTGTGCGTGCATGGGCGTGAGCCTGTATCATTGAATGATACGATGATACCACGACCCATGTCTTCTCGGTAGAATGCTGCTTCCCGAACCGGTAGTAGCTTGCAGCTTTGACGATTTGTAAGCGTTTTTTTTAAAACCTATACAAATAAAGATTATTTTGACTTTGACTTTAATATTTTGGAAGTTCTTGGTACTAATAATCTTATTTGAATTTTTCAGCATAGATAGGCACTTAATCAATAAGATTTAGTTTCTGTTAAATATATGTTATCAGAATTCTTATTGACTGCTAAATCGAAATTATAGAAAAAAAGCATTATCGTTAAAAATCAAAAATAACGCCAAGAAGATCTTAACTAATACAGGTAGCTATTATCTACTTTGTGGGTAAACTGAACCACACTCTGAAAGTTCATGTAACATTCATATTTAATTCTCGAAACAGGTAACGGAAAAAACTTATTTTCTTGTAGGTAATGTATTTTGGATACCATTAAGCAGATTGAGTAAAAGTTTTCTATTCCGATTGTCATTTACATTTATCTGTGGTTTTGACCAGACTCAGAATGATATATAAGCGAGCCCTTAGGATAAATCGATTTAAAAAGGGGGAATGTTAATATGTGTTTTTGAATTTTAAAAAACTTTTACCGCAACACAAAAAAGTTCACCTTTACAAATTCACATGAAAGCAATTTTGCATTCCAATTAACACACGGTGGTCACCGGCTAAACAACAGTTTTTCTATTGTGTCTGGTTTTACGGCAGTAGGTAGGAAGGCTTCAATATGCATTCAATATTTACGAGTATATGGTGATTGCAGTACGATAAAGCTGTCATGTATGATAAAAGTCTATATATTCACTCATTAACTATGAGTCGAAACTATTTTGAATAGATCGTTTAAAAATTTGATTTGACTGAGAATCGAACTGGAATTCCGCTCTTTACTCGAACGCTCAGTATAAGTGATATAATAGATCGAGAATAAATTATTATAACGCAACAATAAGTTATAAATGTGGGACTTTATAACGTATGAACAAGCTGTTTACCGAAATTACAAATACACATTCCAAAATAGGCAAATATTTTGTACATTATTAACTAATCACGTGCTTTTCACGTTAACAATCATATCAAATCGGTATCAATAGTAGTGCACGTGCCGAACTGAACACGAAACAAAAACACATTGCCAAAAAAGTTGTTCCGATCTGCCGGACACGAGCTATCGTTGTGCCGACCGCCTGTGTCGCGGATGAACATGCATGCATACTTCATCAGTAGGCACAACTCTAGTACATGCAGTTTTCATATATCCGTTCATTCTCATATTTTGATTTCACTCTAATGACACCACGACACAATCTTCACAAAGAAAACTTAATCCAAAATAATGTTCAGTAGTTCACCGGGACGCTTAGTTGAGTTAACTCCTTTGATTGTGGAGATGACCTCTATCAGTCGGTGTAAGTACGAAACTTTTGCAATTTTATGAAGAAACTTTTTTATCTGTAATTACTTAAGGTATCTATTGAGGAGTTTCAATACTGTCTCAACTTTTATTCTTTTTATTAAACCGTCATTAAAACAAGTTACGACAAAAGTTCCTAAACTTTTACATCTTCGCTATTCGAACACAAATAATGTTTAGATTAAAGAAAACCTTCTGAAAAAGTTTTCTCTTTCGCTTATTTGACTAAATTAATCAATTTATTAAAATAGACGAAAGCAGTGTCGGCTTAAATATAACAAATACAAAAGTTTATTTAAAAACAAATACTTACACGAAAATGGAAATATCACATGAAAATTACACAGGAATTAATGCTTCCACAGGTGCTTAGCATGATATTTTAATGTGACATTAGTCTCGTCATTTGAACACAATGGGGGTTGTATTAATGGCATGCTTTTAAATAGCGTCGCTAAAGGCGAACTGGAGCCACGGGTGAAAGGTTATTATGTGTGCGCGCTCCCGGCTGGAGGTATGCGACAGGCCGTAGCGGCTACGAGAGCTGCGGGCTACGGGTATGGCGCGGAGCGAGCGGGCGCGCGGGCGGAGCGGCGGCGGGCGCTGGCGGCCGGGCGCGACGCGGCGCGGGCGGCGCTCGGCGCTCGACGCGGCGGGACGAGCAGTCGCGGGGAGCGCGTAGGTCGCACTGGCACTGGCTCCGTGGAGCGGAGCTCGTTGCGAATAATCCATACCGAGAGGAGAGGAGGCTGTATTTACCGGACCGAGGGCGGTCGGGCGAGCCGCTCCGGCCGCTCTCGCCGCTGCGATGCACGCGGCGCGCCGCCGCTTGCCGCAGCCCGCCAGTTCGTGTTGACACGAATTCAAATAATACACACAATTTGCACAGCCTGTACGGTAATTTCCACGCTTAATTCTATGAAAAGCTAGAACAATTGGTCCGCGAACTTTACTACCGATTCTGCCACGGAGTTTGCCAGCTTACCTCGATCGAAACTAAGTTTCTCAAACACAAATATCATTTATCACTTCCAAATGGGCAAGTAGCGTTAGCAAATTGAACTTCTATTCCGGTTTAGTTCGGCAAAAGGATTCCTAGAATTTCGATGAAATAAAATAACTAACAGTAGGTAATCTTTTTGTTTCGCGGGTTAATTTTATGAACGTTTTGATCTGAACCGAACTCTGATACTGTCTTTTGATATTATAATAATTAACTTGAATTTAAGTATTTGGCGTAATAATATTCATATTGTATCTAAAAAGAAAGTATTTAGGGGTAATGAAAACTTATTAAAACAAGGATTTGTACACGTTAATCTTACGAGTAGGTATCAGTTTTTAATAATAGTTTTTTTTAAAGCTAATAAATGTGGAACCGGGTACACTATAACATATACCTATAGGAGCAACATCTTAACAAAAAGTGTTTGGTCTGATGATAAATCTAAAAATTAAATAACTATTTAGGAAAAATTAAGATCTCATACATTTTATCTGGAACTGAAATCAGCAACACTGTAACATAAATAGGAATGACGTCTAAGCAATATTTTTTTCTGAGTCATTAAAAAGCCCTATAACATTTGATGTAGAAATCGTGTACAGGTCGTGATTAAATAATAATTATTTCATTATATATCCCCGCGAACGAAGTCAAGGGAACCAGCTAGAAACATACGGCTCTTTTAAAATAATCACACAAGTTTACGTATGTGTAGTACCCAATCACATAAAAAAATCTATACGTTCGTTGATATATTATTTAAGACAGAAGCATCTAAAGCAGACACAAGAAATTAATAACTAAAACAATAGCATGATGCAATTAAACGTATTTTCATTTAATAAGATATAAATTTGTTTAAAGGCTATGCCGAAATGGGGTTGAGCTGGGATAAATAAGTCTACTAGCGTAGATTTCTTGTTCTTTGTTGTTGCTATAACAATAAATAACGTTGACGTGACCGGTGTATTAGTAGCTGCTTTGGCTGTGTAGGTGTTCTCAAAGAAAAAAGATCTGATTCGTACAAGTTTTTCAGATACAGGGATTCTTTTGAAATACGCTGCCGACCAAACAGAACGGAATATAAATTTTCCGGTCATAAGTTACTTGCCTCCAATCACAGCTATCTCTGCCGAGTACTGTTTGTTTATTGACCATATCCTTTGTGTTCAAATGGCTTTTGAGAATGATTTAATGCTCGCACACTCGGGAGTCGCGATACGCTTCGTTCCCTACCATTTTTATTCAGAGCCAGAGCCGCAAACAATGGCGACAATGAACAGATTTTTTCCGTTAAGAATAGTAGACATTTTTAGGCAGCATATGACCTGACCATTAAACCTTGGACCTATAGGTATTGAATTATAATCACTTACAAGCATATGATGAAAATTTTACTAGAGTTTCTTATAGTTCAAGCTTCAAACTCCTTTTCAGGATATTACAACTATAGTAGGTCATTTCAATATACAGCATCTTTAGTGCTGAGCGCAAGCGTCCGTTCATTTTATTGAGGGGTGGCAGCTATACTTTTTATTCTTACGACACTCCATATTAATGAGACAAGACGCGACTTTTCAAATTGTTATGGTGCTTGTAGAGATAATTTGATAGAACATTACGGAGAACATTTGGCCTAACTGAAGTTATAATAAATTAAATTTCGAAATAAAAATACGTTTTTAACTCTATCAGCGGACCGACATAAAACCCAATCAAATTGACTTGTTAAAACAAACTTGAGGATGATTGCTTAGGCCAACATCTCTTGTCCCAATTACACCTCCAGCTCAGTTTTTTGGTATTAAATTATTGCATTATCGTTACCTCCGCTGCATGCTATATACACCTGGTCTCCGTTAAGTATTAAGTGCCTAAGTTAAAAATTAACCAATTTCAAATAGTTAATTTCCCAAATTGGGTGGACCCGAATCTAACCTGGATCCCTCGGATCTTACAAGCATTAATTTAAAAAAAAGCTGCGATGATGTCCATGATTCGAAGTTTCCATGGTTAAGTACACGAGGAAGAAAGAGTAGCAAAAGGTTGTTAAAAAGATGGTACCTACTTTGGTATGAAGGCAATTTGAGTAGAAAAGGAAAGGGCGGAAAGGTAAGGAGAAAGTGGGTGACATGAAGGTAACTCCGCCTCTTGAGAGTGAAGTAAAAGATGTTTGGGTCGCGTCAACTGACGTGTACATTTATGAATGTTTCACACCCTCTTCAGTGAATGCGAACATTTCACTTTCCGTAACTAAAGCTTTTGTTATTGAAATAGTTATTAATACTATTGAGGGTTTATTGACATATAAATCAAATGACAGATGAAATCGATCTATAAATTTTCTTATAGTATTAAACCTTTTAATCCATAAGTATTCAGTATATTTGGGTTAACATGGATGATAAATTAGTGGGAAACATTTAAAAAGTTTATGGTAAAAAGTTGTGGTAACAGAGATTTAGAAATGGGGAAAGAGACAAAACCCATAACCATATGGGACATTAGTGTAGTATGGTTTAGGGAATCTGAGTAAACATAAAGTTAAAAAACGCCTACCCAAGTGGAGAATTAAGACGAAGTACGATTGTGTAAATACGGATAAGGGTAAATTACGTCGAGTTGAGTCGTGGGCTAGGTTGCTTCACGAAGATCACAGGTCGCGTTGACGTGTCAAACATTAATATCAAGGTTAATTCCAAGCACGCGTTTTCCTCCTTTAGATAATAATTGGAATGTACAAAACGGTGGGATTATTTTCGAGAACATTTTCAGGCATTGTTCCCAGTAGGGTAGGCCCGGTAGGCAGGAGTTGGGCGCGCTTCCTGCGTGTCGGCACATTATTGTTAACGTCACCCCCGCGAATGACACCGCTCGCTTCTCGTTACCTCGTTACCGATTCATTCAAGGTTCCACAACACTGATACATTTTTCACTAATACATGCAAAAACGTTTACGGGAACGCCCGGCCAAACGTGCTCAGTTTATGTAACAGCCACTTTAAGCATTAAAAGGGTAAATAAACAGTATTTTTACTAAGTTTAAAAAAAACATTTCATGTACGCTATTATAACCACCTCGTTAGCATGAAAAGCGCAAACAGATGCAACATTCCTGTATAAAAATTCTTGTACAGTCAATTCAGTTTGCTTAAATAGGTAACTGAATATACAATCATGTACAATACATAATATTGGATGCCGAGTCTATCTAAAGGCCATTATGATGCACCTACAGAATAATGAATGGGTGTAATAATAGCGGTTCATTTAAATATTCTATATTAGAGCGGAGATTGTGGCATTAGAACTATGGCCCTCGGCATATACCTATAGCAGGTCAACTGTGGTTGTTCGCGGAATTTGCGTAGGGCAAACAAAGCCACAGCTCGCTCTCCCAAAATTATATGTACTCCTATTTGGTACGACTTGTTTACCGTCTGTACTGCTATGCAATGGATTTGATCAATTAAACAAAAATCAGTCCAGCAGATCGAATTTCTATAAAAATGTTTATGAACCTGCTTTAGAACTATCATTAGATATTAGTAGTAAGTACCTAATTAAAGACCGCTTCTATATCTATATTCTAATATAGGTATTTTATGTAATTTTGTAAGACATTTTATGTACCTATCTACAAGTTCAACAGTAACATGAACATAATTAAGGGAACTCCTGTCATGTTTGCGAGCCATGTTCGGGTATTTGTGCTAGCATAATGTTTGGCATTAAAAGTAAATCAGGCTTGCAAGTTTCTTACATTTAAGCAAGTATTTAGTACATAGGTACATACGTTTAATTTTAGCATTTGATCTAGATGAAACAATGTCTAGGTTAAGTAATAAGCTAAATCACTGTTTCAGCTTTACGTTTTTGGAAATTTCTTATGTACGAACTCTGTTTGTCAAGTTTACTTAAAATGGTAGATATTCGACGAAAAGTATTTTGAGATACAGGTATCATTAACGTTACAAATTTATGTTAAAATCTGATTTTGTGCTAAATTTCAGCCCATAACAGTCCTAAACCATAATAACAGCTAATTAAAATTTTAGTATAGAACTATTGTATATACTAGGATGTAAGGGCCTATCATCATTTCGCTCTAAGCCAACCTCACCTGCCCGTGATGCATCCTGCCGAATAACAAACGAGGCACTGGTAACCGACTGGTGGCGGTATAACCATCACAATTGAAGGCGTAGCTAAATACGATAGACCGATGACGGGCAGCAGCGTCACTGGAGCGAGAAGCTATGCCCTGCGATCGCCAACCCGCCTGCCCAGCGTGGCGATTATGGGTATATCCTCCAGACGTTTGTCTTAAGAGGCGAACAACTGGAGAGGCCGGTGTCCAGCAGTGGACTGTAATAGGCTGATGATGATGATGAATGATCTATTGTGCTGCACCACCCTGTGGCCGATACAAGACATGTGCCTTTCCCTGAAGTCAAGAAATACAGAAGTGATTACACTAATATTACTTACATTTTCGCGTTGTCTTCCAATTTAATGTTTCATCATCATCATCATCAGTCCACTGCTGGATATACGCCTGCCTCTCCCAATACTCGCCACTTCGATCGGTGGCGATTTCGGATCGGGCAAATTTTTTAATGTAGCTAAATAATAATAATCATCATCATCAGCCCGTATTGATAACTACTTAAAACAATAGCAATATACTGGCTCGGTGGCTCAATTGGTTACCCATGCATACTGAACCAAGGGTCGTGGGTTCGATTCCCACCCGGGACAAACATTCGTGTGATGAACACTTGTGTTTGTTCCGTGTCTGGGTGTTTATAAATTTGTATTTAAGTATTTATTTGTGGTACCTTCGTTGTTCTGATATCCATAACACAAGTGATAAAGCTACTTACTTTGGGATTAGAGCAATGTCTGTGATTTTGTCTGATATTTCATATATCTGATTTGATATTTGATACAATTTCCATTATAGTCAGCTAGAAGTATCAATTTCGTAGTTCAGTGCAAATACCTACTAAAGAAAAAGTTACAATATAATTTTATTACGTAACAAATATTATTTCAAAAACGGAGTTACGATTCTAATCGTCTAGGCTCTAGCCTACAAGAAGATTAATATTATGGACTGATAATTACACTGCGACGAAGCCTTTATTAACTCGCAGACTCGAAAATGAAGTTCCATAATAGCGCGTTTGCACGGTAATGCTAGCGACGTAATGACAAAGAAAAGTTAAATAATGTCTTACAAATTTTCCATTGTCCATCGTCAATGTACTCTGTCTACGAGTATTATGTACCTACCTATCTACATTTTACGCTCATAACGACCCGACGGGTTTGTAATGCTATAATTTTCTAATTTAATACAAAGCCAATATCTAGCAAAATAAATCAATTTGTTGCACTATTACGTGTTGAAACGGGAATGAATAGGTAATAATAAGAAAAAATATATGACTTGGTATAAAAAGTGTTAATTATTTTCCTGCGCTACGTCGAACCGTAATAACAATAAACGCTACGTTCGTTTTTATAGTCTTTTCAAACATTGTAAGTTGAGCGTTTTGTTTTGGAGGGTTCAGAAAACATTCATTTAACAGAGAACTTTTTATGGTTCCGTCAGACAGAAAACAACCTTCACTAATAGGAATTCCTTCGGAATACTGTAAATGGGAAGACGTGCTGGGGGAGCAGTGTTATCTGACTCATATTTTCGTGTCCGACTTGGACCCGATGGCTTTAGCAGGAAACCGGTTTTTACGCAGGTTTATTTCGGTGTTATGGCTCGAGTTTCATTATATTGTATGGTATATTATTTCGCCTTCTTCTCGCCTACCTGCACGTTACGTATCAGAAATAAATATTTGTTAGCGAAGGGACTCCACATCACTCTTGGGTCATCTTCCCTTAGTTACGGTTACTTAACAGATTGAAAAATATTTGTATATTTAATAGAAAACTGGAGCGGATACATATTGTGCAGACATTCATCAGAAGTTAATCTCGTTTATGCGTGTATTGATAGTTGGGATCGCTAGTAAGCGACGCTTTAATATCATCATTGTATATAGATTTTCTCGGAACATTGTCTAATCATCCAGGTGCACAGCGGGGCGGTAAGGGTCTGGCTCATTATTACTACGCATCCCCGTTTATTAGTTTAAAATCCTCCCTCGTTTATTTTAATAAAATCCTCGCTGAGGTCCCGTGAGAAATTCTCGGATTTTTAAATGAAATCAACAAGCCAGCATAGATCACAAAGGCGAAAATACTAAATTCACTTACCTATTACCAAGTTATGTTATGTTAAAGATGCTCTCTTGAGTCAGCTCTTCTCATACCTACTATCCATAAAAGAATAAATAAAACCTCTCTATTGAAAAATAACCTTATTTGTTGACGTCTAGTGTGCTTCGGAGGAAAATAAATTTGTTCTGGTGGATATGAGAAGGCCCGGGGCACTCGCCAACGACAGCTTATTGAATGCAGATTTCTGACTTACCTACCTATTTATTTTACCGCTTGACAGCTTGCTTTCCTCCTCGCGTTATTTCTACGTTAGGTATCTTTACCCTTTCGTGTAGATAAAGATACCGGAGAATATTGTTTTACGTAATAGTATACAAGTAATGTTCTACTAACATTATCCTCGTAAATGTGAAAGGTTGTAACTCATCCACGTATACACGTTCGGTTAACATTCTGTCTGATAGGTCAACCTGAATTAACATTATACTTAATAGTCTGGAATAAACAACCCACGCTCGTTTTTATCCTCAGCACTATTCTTGTGAGATACGAGTATTAATAAGATTAACTAATGAGAAAAATGAATTTAGGAATAAACTTTCTTTTAATTCCTAAATTCATTGCGGGAATTCTTTTCCTTAGACCCCACGTCTTCCTACTAGCCTATGCTGGCCTTATTTGAACTGGTACCTATGTATCTGTTCAAAAACGAATTACTTGTGAATCTATTTAGAGAAATAAAAATAATATAATTTGAACCCCTTCACAATCACACTAAAAGTTCATATTACGTACTATATATAGCTCATGTTTTTTTTAAATTCATATACAAATTCATTAAATATATTAAAAAAAGCTTTTTAACTTAGTAGTTTCGGTTAATAGCTTTCCATTTGTGGATCGGAGATAAAAGGTTATTACGTTAAAACAGTTTTTATTGTCTTGTTGACCAAAAAGTTAATCTTACCGCACGTATGGGGAAAAGAATACATTTCTATGTAATTCCTGATAATGTGACTTCATTTATGGACGTAATAGGTAATAATCTAATAATATACCTACGTTCAACAACCTACAGCAAAAAACTAGTATGTAAATCTTAGTAGTACAACAAGACAAGAGAAAATAATAAGAAAGCTAGGTAGGTACTTGAGATTGGAACTTTCTAACTTTTATGGGTGAAATTTAAACTATTCCGCCCCGCTTTATTATTCCGTGTGTTTGTTTTTCACAAAAGAATCGCAGGTAGAACTCGGCACGTATTAATGTTCCTGTGCATGGGATGTAGCATATAAATAAGAAACAGAAAACGTTTGTGTCACCATTTCTCGTTTAGATAATACCTACTTGCGAAAGAAACTGCGACTCCTAAATTCTTGCTCTATTACTGTTTCCTTATTTTTAGTAAAATATTTTTATTGGAAAAATATTCCATGTGCAGGCACACAAATTTTTACATTTTTAATGTATTGATGGACACTTTTATGACTTACAGAAATTTTCTAAAATAATAATAATATCTCTCACCCTTACAAGAAAAAACAAAAAGTAGCTCTTTTTTTACCATCCAATGACAAAAGAGGGAAACCCTCTATGATTCTATGTCATTGTGAAAATTTCGGCAACCATCTTTAAGCTTGGGCGCGCTACATATTCTGAGATTATGACTTTATTTATAGTATGTCTACTACCTATCTCGTTTTTATTCAACTTTGCACATAGGTCGCCTATATGGCTCATAAAGATCCATATAAAAGCCGTATGATTCCTTCAGCGTAGGTAGTACGTTAAACTTGGTCCGAGTACTTAAAAGTGCATCGAGGAATGCAATAAAATGCACTTAATGGCTTGTTGATTGCACCACGTACCTATAAGAACTACACATAACTAATGTAACGTCCGCAAAAACTATCGCAAAATGGTTCTATTATACAGTGCTTTATTTCAAACGCATAGCTACCTAAATAGCTTAATGCAATCATAAGAGTTGGAGAAGTATAATAATTCTCAGCTGGTATATAAAAAGGGCCCTATTCAGTAAAATGTATCTGTAATACATACTGCTATTTAGGAATACACTATCATCAGCACATAAACGCCTATCTTTTATCCTACTTCTAAATGCAATGAATATGATAAATAAAATATTGTAAGCCTCCCGACGGACCCACATAATGTATAAATTTCAATAAAAGTAGTAATGGAGTGTAGATTTAAGACAGCACTTCAACCTAAATCGAGTGAATGCAATATTGTAATCTACGTGTAGCAATGAATCATTGCGTACTGATAATTGATTTATTGTTAGTTGGGGGCGGCGAGTCGTCCCGTTTCGCACATTATTCACTAAAAACATCATGCCGCGCCGCGCGGGCCCCCAAGGAAATGAGGATCTATGCTTTACATAAAGGGCGACGCTACCTACTTCACTCAATTAACTTGATATATCACAGATCATTAGAGTACCTATCTACACTATTTAAATTACATATCACTAATTGTCTTTTGTCTATCACAGTCCACTGCTGGACATAGGCTTCTCCAGTTGTTCACCACTCTGGGCAAACATTTGGAGGATTTTGCCGTAATAGCTATGCGCGCTGGGCAGGTGGGTTGGCGATCGCAGGGCGTAGCTCTTCGCTCTGGTGACGCTGCTGACCGTCATCGGCCTGTGCTATTTAGCTACGCCTTCAATCGTGATGGTTATACCGCCACCAGTCAGTTGCCAGAGCCTCGTTTGTTAGTTGGCAGGATGCACCACGGGTAGGTCAGGGTGGCTTGGATGGAAAAGAGGTTCTGGGTAGGTTCACGTTTCCGTACATTTTATACTTTATACTCTATCTTATACACCTATTACCCTTTATTGTTTCATCATCAGCCTATTGCAGTCCACTGCTGGACAAAGGCCTCTCTAGTTGTTCGCCACTTAGGGCAAATATCTGGAGGATATACCCATAATCGCCACGCTGGGCAGGAGGGTTGGCGGTCGCAGGGCGTAGCTTCTCGCACCGATGACGCTGCTGCCCGTCATCGGTGCGAGAAAGAGGTGTCGTCTTTTTTGTTTAAAAAGATATAATTCATAATAATCAATTGACCAAAAGCAGGTAATGAAATTTTCATTACACTTGTGCCTAAACTTGATGGCTTAAAAAAATGTTTTTAGTAGTCAAGTAAAAGTACCTACAAACCTAATACAATATTTTAATAACTGAAGTGCACTACATTTCGCGTAGGTATTCGTTGCATGGAACTCGAATGTTCATTACCGAGATTGGTTTTAATCAAACTAACCGAGAACAAGGAAATTATTCCTTAAAATATTATGTCGAAGTAAATACTACTATTACCAACTTGGGTAGGTAACCATTTCACAATATTACGATCTGTGTATTATGAGCTTGCGTGGAATGAAAATCTTAAGTAGGTATTGTTAGTCGGTATTTTTGTTTTTGTGAATCTGTTGTTCATTATGGAAGTAGGACTTATTACTTCCATGGTTGTTCTCAGTTTTCCTTACGTCATAGGTATATTAACGTTATATTTTCTGACATTGGCTAGGGTAGGTATACTCGTATTCCAAAGAATACCTAAGTACATTTAATATAAAAATACTTTTCTGATCGATTTTTGGCCACAAGGGCAAATCCTATAAGAAACTAGTAAAGTAATTACGCAAAGGATGTTATCCTTCGATAAACATGTTTATGTAAAATGTTACCAAGCAGAAAACCTTTGGCGTTCCAATAGACTTTGGTTATTACTGTAGTCGTGCAGTGATTGTTAACTGACCTGCGCAACCTGATAGAAAAACGTGACTGATAGCTTTATGTTTACTTATCGAGAACTATTTGAATTAGCATGTCAAATTGCGGAGCGAATGGTAAGAGTGTGTTTCCGCAGAAGCGGTGCTGCGCAAAGCTATAAGTATATTATATATTATATTTGGTCTATTTTTGTTGGTATGCAATATTATTGCATAAAACACACATCACTTTCCGCTCCACTTCAGTAGAACAATATTATGGGTTAATTTTTTTTAATCACTGTGGAAACGCACACTTAGTCTGTACGAGTAGAAATACTCTTTTTAAATCCCAGAAATATGTACCCGGTTAAATCAACGTGCCCCGAGGGATAGGCATAGATTCTTACCTAACGGGTTACCACCGCTCCTTTACTTTCAATAAATAATGTATCGTAAAGTTTGAAAAAATATTACTGCAATATCTACTGAAGTAAGTGAGTTCGCATTTGCATTACCTAAATTAAGCAAGTATAGGAAAGAGCCTATCTTATTTCATTTTAGAGAGATGCATACATATGCCAAAATAAGGGTAAGGTGTACCTATCCATGTCACGGTAGGATAAGAATGTGCGGATAACATCACCTGAGGCTCGGAGCCCTTTGATAATACTTTTTGTGAGTAATTCCTGCCACGGACACAGATGCCTCTAATGTAGATAGATAGCTCAAGTTTGTATCGTTATATAAATTGCTGGTGTTGGTGGATGCAGATAAGATGAATCTTAATAGTACGTGTTTTGTTGTTACAAATACTACAATCTAGCTAACACTAAATGTATAGGTACGTTACATATTAGGTTAGCTTGTTCTTCTGACATAGCGTGATCTATTCCTAATTTATCCATAATGCCCCATTTTTACATGGGAAGTATTTTTAAAAACATTCGAAACTTTGGTTCTCTCGTGAATTTTCAAAAATTGTATTTCTTTTGTTCATAAAACGATACTGTGTGCATCAGTTATCTACTGTATGAACTTAAGATTTTTATATAATATGTTGAAGCGTTACATAATAATGTATCTAATTTAACTTTGGCATACCATCCTAACAATAACTTATTCAGCATTAGGTATGTTTGTAGCAAACTGCACACGCTAGAAAAATGGTGAAATTTCAAGAGTGAAATTACGGACAAAGTTGGTTTGTTCTTGTTTTATAATTCATCAGCTAATCTCTTGACGTACAAATAAGATCGTCCATGCGGCAGGCGGATGCCAAGCTTGAGCGCTGCCTTTTGGCACTCCTGTTCGGTCGCGGGGAGCTCCTCAATCCTGACTAGGGCGTAAGCTGTCAGGTCTTCGCAGCACATCATTGCAAGGTACGGCCCTATGATCTTTAGACGCACGTCCGCAAACTTGATAAGCGGCAGCGGATGTGGACGAACTGAAAAAATATCCATTTTATAATAACATACCTACGTCACTAAACTCTATAGATAGTATATCGGTAGATATTATTTATAAACTGGCCACAAAGACTAGTTAGCATGTTAAAATACAAAAGAGAACATCTTCTACATCTTCCAGAGAACCTTATAATACAACAACAATCTATAGAAGGAAGAAGAATAGCTAAGATTCTATTACCTAAATTTAAATAAATAAATAACTCAAGACATGCCACGCTGGGCCACACATCGCCATTTAGTCCCAAACTAGCTTGTACTATGGGTGCTAGACAACTGATAAACTACTTTTTTGTAAATAAATACATAAGTATTATACATACAAAACACCCAGACCAATACAAACAGACATGTTTATGAACACAAATCTTTGCACTGTGCGGAAACCGAACCCAGGAGGGACTGAACCCAGCAGGACTCGCTACCAATTGAGCCACCGAGTCAATAAATTTATGAGGATATTGCTATCATATCATCTTAATTACAAATTGATTGTAAGTACAAGAAGAGAAAGCCGATTTATTGTTATCGTATCTATAAGATACCTAACTACATTTGTATAAAAAAAGATAATTGCTTAAGTAACTTCTTCTTTTGTTTGGGAGTACAAACAGCAGTTCGAAGTAGTTCCTACCTAATGTCTTTGTAAAACTATTCCGGATAGCGGTCAACCCCGGACCGCGCATGTCTCACCTGTCCGCGCGATAAATATTGTGACAAGGAAAAACAAATTCTACCCGATAACGAAAGTTTAACGACGACGTTAAATTCGAAAATATTTTACCTACAGAGATATTTTTTATTTTGCTTACGCCGTTGATGCTGTTACTCATTTGTTAACCGAAATAAATGCAGTGAGAGAAAGTAAACAGTGAAAATGTTAGTCATTAGTGAGCGGTGAAAAGATTTTTTTTATGAACGCGGCCTGTTTCGTGTTTGTTATCGTTGTGCCAGGTGCCAGGCGAAAGTTAGTAGCGGAAATGGCGCAAAGAGGCGGCCGCGTGAGCACCTTTTGTGCGCTGTTCCATCTTGACGAGGGCGCGGAAGGCGCCCGGGTTGCCCGCCGTCAGGAAGATCACCATCAGCCCCGGCCGCGGCTCCATCAACACTACAGCTCTATGCCACTCTATCTCCAAATGGGGCTCCGCCGCTTCAACGACAGCTTTTATCTTATCCATCCTCTGCCAAAAATATTTCATTAGAAAGATGAAAAATACAAACATTTCATATGGGATTGCCTGTCCGGCTCTGTCTGTCCACGTCGCAGCGAGCAGGTTCGCTTGGTGTGCCAAGCACGTTCTGTGTGGGGAAATAGGGAATAAGGTAAAGAACTGACATAATTTGTTGTGTCATTTTCCAGTTTCCAGTTCCGTGTCAGTATCATACTTGACAATTTATAGAGTTGGTAGGTACGTTTGCGCAGCCAATTTTAAAATCTTCTCAAGATTATCATTTTATAGTGAGTCATGTTTATTTGAATACAAGATTTATAATTTACCTACGATTAATTTACTTAGTTTAGGGCTGTTTGCAGCCGATTTCAAATACAAGAATATAGCTACTGAATTGTTGTAAATTATCAGCAATGTAGGTACTAAGTAAAAACTCAGCTGAATGAAGAAAACCTCAAAAATGGACACTCATCCTTGAGTTTTCGATAAAACTTAATACAATTATCTAGCCTCTATCGTTATCCTAGATAAACGTGTGTACGTATACCTATACTGTGTACCAATAAGTTAAATTAGATAGTGCGAGATTTTGTACTCAGATAAGACCAAGTTGAAGAAGAAACTTTAGTATATTAAAAAAGATTGATAAAAATCCTACAGTGTTCAAAAAATTGTCAGAAAATATTATGAAACATAATTAAATCATGTTACAAAAATATTGCAGACTTTCTACAGCCAATTTTACAATATTACGAATACATAGTCCTAATAACTACAACAGAACCAAATACAGACCTGTTTAGATGGCAACGAAAACATAACAGGGTACATTTCAGTCGTGTTACCCCAAAAGTAAAATATTTTCCAAGATGAATCGACAATCTCGTACGGATTGAAGTATGCGTCCGTCTCGAATTCCTCACAAGTGGTGATGGTGTCCGGATCCACCTTCGCATCGACCCGCACTCGCGCCCCTGACATCAAGATCCAAAACATGCCGAGCCACGTAAACATCCTCCAGCGCTGTTCGCCTGCCAATATCAATCTGTTCGCTATACGTACGAACCTCGCTTATATATAGCCTGTCGTATCTCAAAGACTTGCCAACCCTCGCAGACAATCCCAGCTTAGGTAAATACATTGCTTATGTTCTACTGGGATACAGCGGAGATACCTGTTAATAAATCAGTGGGCCTTCATTATAAATGATTAATGTAGGCAATTAGCATATGCACAGTATGGTGCTAGTACATTCACTTAACCATTCGCCACTAGGATTATTCGTATATAGTTATATAGAAAATTATAAGCTAAAATTAATTGGCGAAAGTATTGGATTTAATGATTGTCTTGCTTTAGGTTATCTAAACTGCTATTTATGGTTAAAGCTAAATTGTTGTAAGTACATATTTTATCAAAGGAAATAGGTTTGTGTATTAAATAATTTTTAATCCTTCATTTTTAAATTTTTACCTGTATACCTATAATAATTATAATCATCATCATTGGTCTTGGCCCTTAATTCTATTTCAATCCAGGGTTCCAAATCCAGGATTTAAAAATGAAATGCAGGCTGTTAATACGACATAAAAAGTGGCAGGTAGGTAGATAAAACAAATTATAAAATAAACAGAGTAAGTACTGTTCGTAGTCGAGTCTATATGTTTATTTTTATTGCGGCATCGTTAAGAATTCATAACACGCTCAAAATATTCGAAGGGAAACGGTAATGTAAAAATAATATCAGCATGCATTTACTCATTTAACCAAACAATAACACCTTATCTTCAATTAAACGTTACCAATTAATATAAGAACAGACTTTTTAGAGAGATTTTACCACGGTAAAGTCTCTCTAAAAAGTCGGCGCCGCACGCGTGGATATCGGGTTTAAAAAATAACGGACTTCCACAAAATGGTACCTAAATTTTAAGTTAGACCTCTAGCAATACATTGGTGAAAACTGCATTTAATTTCATGCAGTAGGTAGTTTCTGCGTGATTAACTGCCCTAAACAATTTGTATGACTGCAGAAGATAGTCGACAATCGAGAGCTATGGAAGTATTACTTAGCCATTGCTACGGTAAACAGAATTATTAACTTATGTCAGTTCTAAACACTTCCTTCAATATGGTCTATCGAAACAATGGCTGACATATACAGCATGCTTGTGCACATATGCAACAGTTAGAGACCATTTAAGTTCCAAAGCATAAACTTAAACGCAACCAGGATGGGGATGATTATGCGTATAATACATTTCATCCTGGAATATGAACATTAACATCTTCTATCTATGCTTATAATAAATCTGTAGAGAAGTCAATTCTGTACATGAAATATATTTTCAAAATAACTATCAGGGGGTGATTTGATTAGTAATCGATACTGATGCCAAAAATGCAATCAGTAAAATTTTTGTCTGTCTGTATGTTCGTTATAGAAAAGAAAACTACTGGATGGATTTTAACGAAACTTGGTACGATTATTCTTCATACTCCTGGGCAGGTTATAATATTATTACTATCAATACTTTTCATCACGCTACAATCAATAGGAGCAGAGCAGTGACGGGAAGTGTTGGGAAAACGGGAGAAATTTTTATCTGCATGTTTGATAGCGCATCACGCGAATACTACTGCATGGAATTAAATGCAGTTGTCACCATTGTATTGCTAGAAGTCTAACTGAAAATTTAAGTACCATTTTATAAAATTCCGTTATTTTTGAAACCCGATATCCACGCGTGCGACGCCACTGGCACAGCTAGTATAGAATAAATAGCATGTTTCTGTTCGTTACGACATAAAACTCCTATGACAAACTGTAATCTGAGCGAGCACAGTCGCAGGCGCCGCTAGTTTAATATAAATTCATTCGAAGACTGAGCGGAAAGTAAGATTTTATATCCCGTTTGGCCCCGTATTTATCACCTGTGGAACTGAATAGGTGCAGCGCAATTCGCACCGGAGATTCCCGCTGCAGATCGTAAAGCACGGGACGCGCGGGGCCCGGCGCAGACTTCGCCCCGGCCCCTGCGACACTTCCAACACTAACTTCAAAGACAGATGAATGTCGTAATATAAAAAGCTGTTCATTTAATTTCTCTCTATCGTCGACGGCGCGCATCAATTTGCGTCCGACAGGAGGCCTGCTCTATCGCTAGGGATGTACGAACCATTAACCCACCGGGAAATCTTGGCTTCGCCAGAATATCTATAGATACGTTAAAGGTAAAATGTATGTTGCTTCTCAATTTATTAAAGACAATCTGTTTTCGGTGCCTATACGTTACTTGTAGCTTCTTTATTGTTACTGTATAATGTTGAACTAGGTATTGCTCGCCGGTTCGCTTGTGATTTTTACGATAGTGTTGCACCCTTATCAACATTGATGCATACTGAATGACGATCGTTTTAAGTAGTAAACCTTAAAATGATAAACTAGCTGCAGTCCACCGCTTTGCCTGTGTCAATATTGAGATGTGAAATGATAACATTGATAACATACAATAATGTGTTAATCGTTTGGTGTGAAGGGGCAAAAAACACCCATCCATCCAAACAAACTTTCGTTTTTGTATTATTCGTAAAATAAACCATTAAATTTAATTTAATTCTTACGAATTCAAGTGCTAAAGGATTAAAATGGCAGTCGGCTAGTAAGTCAGTCGGTCGCATAAAGGAGATGTTGGAATCTATGGAGGTGTTTGTCTAGATGAAGTTCCTATCGCCAAGCAATATTAGTTTCAATTTCGAGAGCGACGATTTCAGTTGGCAATGGCATTACTGTAGCATCGGAATTGATAGGACCAAATATCTTTTGAATTTAATGTTGCTCGTAGCTATCTTTATGTGTATTCTACTAAAACTGTAGTAGGTACCTAAAAAATAAAAGCTTTATTTTTAACTTAACATACATAATTCTAATCCATTGCTAGTCTGCAAATTTGCATCAGGTTATGATGGTATATCACTACCATAAATCAAAGTCGTTTTTGTTGTCTGCCTGTCCCTATGTATGCTTACACCTTTATAACTACGCAACAGATTTTGATGCTATTTTTTCAATAGGTAGACGGATTCACCCATTCGAAGTCACCCATAAGAGAGGTAGAGGGGGAAAGACCTCCACCCTATAGAATATCGCAGCCAAATGACCTCCGGGTCGTGTTTCTGCTGGTGAGTAGGGTTTTCAGTGCTCGTGGGGGGTTAGGGTTGGCAGTGACAGTGGCAACTGACAGGCCAGTACTTGCCAGTTGTCACAGCGACTAGGGCTTCTCTTTCGCTTTCCATCAGGCGAAGGGAAGCCATTATGTCGAGCTACTACGAGTATAAAAAAGAAGCCGGGACGGGTCGCTAGTTTTTGATATAAATGATTTTATCCGATTAAAATTAAGATAAAGTAGATTTTTTACTTCTTTATTATTTTAATACATTACATGAAAAGTACGTTTAGGTTGTTGTAATAAATAATTTAAAAGGCAATGTGCCTCGTAACTGACATTTATACCTACTGCTTCAATAATAACTTCTTTATGTTCCATTAAAAATATGCTTTTAAAAAATATGCTACGAGCAATCTCAGTAAATGAAATCATAAAAAAATATTATCAATTAACAAATCGGAGAGTGAAAGCTTATGTTTAATTCAAAGGAAAGTGCTAAGAAGTGATCTAGGGACTAGAATTGGGAATAATTGAGTGTCGTCTACAGGTATTCGAAGAGCCTGACAACGACAACGACACGTGAGCGTGAAGGATGCGATGCGGGACACGGGATGCGAAGTGCCTGACAACGACAACGACACGTGAGCGTGAAGGATGCGATGCGGGACACGGGATGCGAAGTGCCTGACAACGACAACGACACGTGAGCATGAGGGACGCGATGCGGGATACGGTATGCGAAGTGCTTGACGCGTGTAGACCTCGCAGCCAACTGGTGAATGTAGTGAACTATTTAATCGGTTAAGACCCTTGAATGGCCGTTGGTTGAAACTGCCCTCCGCAGGAAAGTATCCGAGAGGCCACAGTTGCAACTCCTCCACGTATCAGTGTATTTTCAAATTGAATAATTATGTACGTTTATTCGACGCTCTTACAGGGAAGGCTTGGTAGTGCTTGGTATCTCGTAAAGAAATAGGGTACGAAACGAGCATATACTTCAGAGGACGAAAGTTCTAGACAGAGCAGGATTAATTATTTATATGCTGAAGTGGAAGTGGGCTGGTCATGTCTACCATAGACCCGAAAATCGGTTAAGCCTACGGGTCTTACCGTGGATACTCACAAACCGGTGGGTAAATCGTAACGATAGAAGAACTGTGGGCATTGGCAGAGGGGAAGGCCGGCATAGAGAATCATAGCGCGAATTAGACAAGACCTACTTTCAGCAGTAGACGGACCAAGGTTTGATTGATTGATGGTAGGATAGCTGTACAATTGAATTACTGTTTTAAGCAGACGGCTGCGACATAGATATACGAAGCTGGGAGTAGCGTCGGTAGCACGTGTCGAGAAGGCGACGCGCCTCGAGCCTGCAACGAGCGCAGCGCCCTGGGATTACATAACCCCAATCATCAACGTAAATAACATATATTATTCAATGTCTCTACCATTAGATCCCTCTACACTCACATTTTCAGAATAGATTTTTGCAGCGCAATCTAGATGTTCAATCTCATTGTTTAAACAATGAAATTGGATTGCAGAACGCTAATATTCGTACGTTAAAACGAAATCTTGCAATTTTGATAAGTCTGATTAGCTGAAAACTGCATTTTATCTGTGGTGATGGACTGATTTCGTGATATTCTCCACGTAGACAATAATGACCAATAATGCAAGAAAGAATGCGATTAAATACTTACCTATTATTCTCTACTGCTACTTAATACTGTGCTAATAAGTGGCCTGCCGTCGCCTGATGGAAAGTGAATGAGAGGCCCAAGTCGCTGCGACAATTCAATCACTTGTTTTTTTATTATATTGGTTCAGCATAGTGGCCTTTTAAGGCCTTGCTCATCTGAAATTCCGTTAGGTATTTGTGCTAAAAATATCAACAATATATATTTTTAAATAGGTAGCTTGTTTTTTCTCTGCTTCCTTTTAAGCAATGAAACAGTCTGTTTTCTACTGACCCGATACTCCATCTTAGTTAGATGAGTTTGAAAAAGCAAAAATAAATTTACGTGGGAAATTTCTAAAGCAATCTGTGTTCCCCTAAAATTTGATGGTAGCCTGCGGGAATATTAAAATATCCCTCTTATGTAACATTCAGCCATAAAACATGGGAAACCTCCTTTAGCGACTATCTATTTTTTTATGATAGTTGGATAAAGCTACAGTTAGGTACATTAACCGCAACGACTCAAAACAATAGAGTTGTATTGTAACATTGTCAAAGAAAACCTTCACTTGATATTGGTAGAAATGGATCTTTTTGCCTTTAATTTAAAAAAAATAACCGAAAATAGGTATAATGAAGCTGACGTAGACGGTATGTAACAAGCAATTGCTACCAAAATGTAAATTATAGTGTGTTAAATTAATGTAGGCGTTACTATTTTACATACTACAAAGCACAAGCAAGACAGCAAAATAACATA
Organism: Conogethes punctiferalis; assembly: GCA_031163375.1. Classification (NCBI taxonomy): domain Eukaryota; kingdom Metazoa; phylum Arthropoda; class Insecta; order Lepidoptera; family Crambidae; genus Conogethes; species Conogethes punctiferalis. Next base: position 10,639,705 of record CM062080.1, read on the forward strand.
ATCCTACCTATTTCCTATCCTACAAATATTATTAAATACAAAAGTTTGTTGGATGGATGTTTGATTATCTTTCACGAGAAAGCTATTGACTGGATTAAATGAAATTTAATGTAGTAATGTATCTCATACATCAGATAACACCAGATAACACATAGGCTATAATTTATGAGATCAGCTAAATTCACGCCGGCAAATCCGCAGGCTGCAGCTAGTAAGATAATAAATTAAACTATTGGAAATTTGCCACTCATTGGAGAATGAAGATGATTTCACCGTTTAGTTCTCATCTGTCTACACTACAAAGTAAGTAGGCAGGTACATGATTAGATACTAGTCCCACTTAACTGAATAGCACTTGCACCCCAAACTTTATGTGACATTACATTTAGGGGAGTTTGAGAATTTCGTACCTAGGCAGGAAATTCTGTTATGTAACTTTGATATTTGTCGCAATCAATTTCGAAGTGATATTGGTACCTACTTACCGATATACAATTTTGGTTGAAATTTCAAAATGGTAATTTTTTTTTATAGTAGCTCGACATATTGGCTTCTCTACGCCTGATGGAAAGCGAAAGAGAAGGCCAAGTCGCTGTGACAACTGGCTGGTCAGTTACCTGTCAGTTGCCACTGCCATGCCGGCCCAAAGCCAACCCCCCACGAGCTCCGGGAACCCTACTCACACGAGAGAAACACGACCCGGAAATCATTTGGCTGCGGTATTCTATAGGGTGGAGGTCCTTCCCCGGACGGGCAGCTCAATTCAAACGAAGATTCGCTATGCCCTACGTCTCTTTAACTATGCCCTACCTCTCTTTAAATAATAATTGGTAACTATTTTATCAATCTAAAGATCCAGCTTCTATACTTGATATTTCTCTAAGGTTCAATAAACAAATATTCTACATATTATATTTTTATATCCAATCACGACTGCCTTTTTTTATGGCAGCTGGAAGCTGTGTGAATTATGCTAATACCCTTCAAAAGACACGGGTTAAACGTTAAGTCCAAACGTCCGTTCATATTTTATACTAGCTGTGCCAGCGGCGTCGCTCGCGTGGATATCGGGTTTCAAAAATAACGGACTTCCATATAATACCCATCTATACCTTGTGCCTAAGTTTTAAGTTAGACCTCTAGCAATACATTGGTGAAAACCGCATGCAATTCTATGCAGTAGTTTTCGCGTAATGCGCGTTCAAACATACAGGTTTAAATTTCTCGCGTTTTCCCAACACTTCCCGTCACTGCTCCGCTCCTATTGATTGTAGCGTGATGAAAAGTATCCTATAACCTGCCCAGGAGTATGAAGAATAATTGTACCAAGTTTCGTCAAAATCTGTTCAGTAGTTTTTTTTTCTATAACGAACATACAGACAGACAGACAGACAGACAGACAGACAGACAGACAGACAAAAATTTTACTGATTGCATTTTTGGTATCAGTATCGATCACTTATCACCCCCTGATAGTTATTTTGAAAAAATATTTTATGTACAGAATTGACCTCTCTACAGATTTATTATAAGTATAGATAGATGGTGGCAGTTTTATTTGAAATCATGATGAGGGCCTAGAAAATAAATATGCATAATATTATCTACTTCAACAGGATTAACCATACCCACCAGGTTTAACAATATCAAATTTCTTGGCATAGTGCCAGACCTTAACGTATACGGTTTCAGTTCAAGAGTTCTTGTCAAGCCTCTTTAAACATAAAGGGGGTACTAAGTACACGACGTTATTTGCCAATCATAGTCCTGTTCACTCATTACAAAACAAAAAGTAAGAAACCTTCCAAAATAAAAAAAAAACTGACAAAAAATCAAACTATTTGTGAATTTTATAGCCAATGCCTACCCGTCAATTCGTGTTCCGTCACGATTCGATTTATAGCATTAGTCCCTGTGAAATGTACCTACACAATTCTCGAGCCAAATCACAATAGCCGTCTCATGCAAGTCAATTATGTCTGTCTGCCGCCTGGTTAGTTATCTGAAGCCACTGATACAATATGAATTCGGGGAGCGAGTTACAGTTTAGCCCAAACTATTAAACACAATTATTCCTCGGTGAAATTGAATTAAAATTCAATTTTATTATCTCTTGAAACTACAGCTAGCCGTGAGATATAAGTTTGCCAGTCGGTTTCTATTACCTCTATTGTGCTGGCCTGTTATCTGTTTAAATAATTCGGTTGTAATATTCCGTTGGCTGATAATTATGTAATTTATCCCTGTTTGTGATCGACATTGACGTGTTTTTCGTGTTGGTGGCATTATTCGAAAGATCATTACTGTATTAAGCCAAATATCAACAACCAATATTTCTGATGAACCAAATTTACATTTACTTTACATCAACCAATATCCGTAGTTAAGATATCAATAGAAATGCAAATTATGATTGTAAATTTCCCATATTATGTACACAAGGCGCATGAAGTTTCAATGATTTCTAGAATTTATTATATCCATGTAAATCCGAAATATCGAAGGGAACGATCAAACCAATGGATAAAATTTATGTGTACCTACCTATTCCCTCAATATTTTTAACAGGATGAAAGGATTTTTTCCACTATATCGTGAATAGAGAGGTCGTCATTATTTCTTCGACAATAAAGTGGGTGTATTGATATATGTTCGGACATTTTATTTATTATTCTTTTACTAAATATGTACATAAGTAACTAGGTATGGTATAGAGATACACATAGCTACAAAAGTGTAAATCTCTTTGCATTGTTTGAACCAGGTGGGTAAGTAAGTATATCAGATCCATAATATATAGGTTATAATTTGTAATCGGTATTTCTGAAGACTGTATGTATTTTATCGTAGGTAACATTATTTACCTAAGTAGGTTTTAAATTCCTAATCATTGATTTTTTATCCGACTCTTGTTAGTGTTTAGATTTTAATTAAAAAATACTGTTCAGAATAAACTTTCTTTACGTAACGTAGAGCATAGTGACTCATTTAAAATAGTACTGTTTAATTGAACTTTTTTAGTTTATCCAGCACTCAAATATGAATAGATTTTAGTCTAAGAGATGAGCTAGTGCTAGGGAATATTGAGCAGCATGACAGGCGATTTGGTGAACCCGTTGCGCTCTCGTAGGAATACGCCTAACAATGAGCAGGCGGAATCCTTTATCCAGTGTAAAATAAAGCACGTAAGCCGCCCCAGCCTGCCGCCCTCGCTTACCGTTGGCCGCGGAAATTAGAAACCGGCCAAGTGTGAGTCGCACTTGTTCGAAAAATATTCAAAGCCTTATTTAAACTTAAATGAACGAGATTCAAGCGATATCAGCCTGGACACCGTGAGTAAGTCGCTTGTCTTTTGGTATTCTTTTTGGGATTTCGGTTTGAGAAGATTGCGACGGAATTATTTAATTTGATTTCGCCCACCCCACTTTATTATCGGAAGGCACTGTTGTATGCTGCAAGTTCCAAAGAAAGACAACAAAGCGCATTTCGTCTTCACTTTCATAGTGCGACCAGCCAAACTCTTTACCTCCTTCTTCTCCGTGAGATCTCCAAGATTCTTCCGATGTTCAAGGCGAGAGCTATTACTAGGTAAATTGCCATTAGGCGCATACCGATTTAAAATGAAAAAAATAACTATATATTTCGTAGGTACAGCGGCACGGGATATACATATGCGAGAATGTAAGCTACTCAAACAGATCCTAATGATAAGATAGATACAGATGATAAACAGCCAAAAATATTATTAGTCTCTGGTACTTGAAACGTCAAGTAGTAAGTACGTTTGTACTACATAATACTTATCGCGTTGGAGTTCTGTGGAGTGCTAAGTCTTAAGACGAAAAGAGACAGTTTTTATCTAAACATAAAATATCGAACCATACATATTTGGGCTTTAAAGTGTTTACCACAGACGTATAAAGCGGCAAACAAGGAAGTAGCGCCTAATTTACCTGCTAGTTACTAATTAATATTCAAATCATAATTTCGGCACCGAATACCGATTGTGTTCTAAATGCATCGTATCGAAGCAAGGATATATCAGGTCAGCATGTTAAAAGGATGTTAATCTGGCTAAGTTATTTTATTGTTTCTTTTCTTATTATAAATGGATTTAGCTCATGCTGTCATTTTACGTCACAAAGTTCTATGTAGTTATGAATACGAGGGGTACGAATCCCGATTCGGTCCACTTAAGAATTGAACTTTTCTAAATTGTGTCAGGTCTCGACGACACTATTAATTATCATATCATCATAGTACAAAAGATAGTAATTCCAGATGATTGATGTAATTTGTCTGACGTATTTATTTATGCACAAATAGGTTAAAATAATATAATTATTGAAATAAGTCGGGTGCTAGAAGCATCAAATGATAATTATGTTGCATAGATAGGTACCTACCTGTTATTTATAGGGCACAGTCTCGATGGTTTTTGAAACTCTTAATTAAGGCGTATCAAGGAATTGTACCTACCAATTTATAAAATGATGCCTCTTTCTTACAAAATTAGAGAAAAAAGAGTCTTGGTTAACAATAACTAAAACGAGACCTTGCGTTCAGCCAACTAGTATTTCCGTAGGTACAGTACTAATAGTGCCAAACTAAGGAGATAAGCTAAATTACATTTTATGGAGGTTGCGGTACACTCGTGCTGCGAAGTAATTACAGTGCTAAAATCTGTCTAAAATTGGTACTTTGTAAAACATTCCTTTGAAATTAGGCTTACGATTATGCAAAATAATACTAGACCATTTTACAAAATAATGTCGTTACTTATTCACGTGTAAGTATACGCCATAGTTGATTTGAAACAGCAGAAATTAGGTCAATTTTCATCTCGAATATTGTATCGCCGCGGGCTCGCTGGTAGGTATAATGTGTTGAGAACGGGCCAAGAGTATTATTATTATGGCGTCCACACATAGGCGTTGATTTTTCAAATGTAGGTACGCGAGTGCTTGGTGAATGACCGATAACGGGCCGCCAACCGTGTCTAGATTAACCCGTAATGGACATGTTACTATATGATATTTTTATTTAATGATGCAAGCAAAGCGAGACTGCTTTGTAGTTCTCCAATCATCAATTCTCAAGTACCACCTATATGTTGTGCGCCTTTTAAATGGTGTATGGACAGCCCCGAACTGTTCTTGAAATCGATTTTCTACACTCGCAAGAAGACATTCAGACGATTTATGAAGACGATTGTGTTAATTTAATATTGTAACCACTTAGTCTATAAAAGACCATTTTTTTTAAATATATATTTTTTTGGCACAGTCATTACAAGCAGTTTACAGTTTAAATTTAATTTGACTTTTGGCAATGATTCTGCAATTTTAAAACTTTACCGAATGAAGACAATGATCCGGGACATTTCCAGCCAGGGGTCCTACTACGATGGTTTTTTTGTATTCGATTTTTATTGTCCGAGTACTTCGCAAAACTGACCCATCCGGGAAGTGTGAATTAAATACGAAGCCTTAGCACCACGCCCCGCTTAGAACACAATGGGCCATCAAGGTTGTCGAATTATATGATAAAGGGACACTTAAGTCGTTTTAGCACCGGTGTCCGGAAGAAAAACGGCGATGGCCTATTAGCAAAGAACCTTGGGCCCTACTATAAAAAACGAAAACGATCGTAGTAGGGCCTCTTGCCTTCTGGCGAGTATAACATGTTCAAATTACGATTCAAGGTTTTCCAAAATTCTGTTTACCATCGCTTACTTGCTATGCGAATTGCGATCGTACGCATATTTAGGTAATTCTCATCTCATAGCCGAGGTCAGATGGTAAATACTACCTTAAATCTCACGATCAATCTGTTCTACACGAAAGTTAAGGAAGTAACTAAGTACGGCGAGGGAAGGAAGTTCATAGTCTCCCGTCCGTTGTCATGGTCAAGTTGACCATAGCAATGTTTAAAACATTATGTATTTGGTATGCGAATGTTCAAAACACGAGCTAGTCGGTGGTACTAATTCAGTAAAGAATTGTATTTTTGTGTTAAGGTAGTATTTCGCGATTTTATTAAGTATATAAGCCGATTTTTATAAGTTGTATCCTTCACGTGAAGTGACAAAACGTTATGCGCTAATTAGTTGATGGTAAAATCTCCCTTTATACAGCCGAAGATAAAGGGAGAAGCTCTAACACGCTCTAACACTTAGAATAGATGGGTGTGTATAACCCTGGCTAAAAGAATAGAATCTTATCATCGATGGTTTTACACCCGCAAAGTAATTCGCTTTATACATATGTATATTATAATTATTATATGATAACTAAACTGCTTTGTTATGTAACCATCCCGAACGATATTTATGAAAGATGTTATATAGGGGTTTGCTTACACCCCACATAATATCTCTCTGAAAAAATCTACTACTATGAATTCTTTAATGACTGCGAGTATTCACCGATGACCGTCACTCAAAAGTTTTCCTACTACGTCTTATTACACGGCATTATGGCCTAGATGACTTTTGAATAACCATAATGTAACTTTATCGACAATTATTAATATTACAGAAAGGAAATATTCGAGCCTTCAATGGCTCACCTCACCTTCATCGGATGATTTTACGGCAAGACCCCGTAAAATGATCAATTTACTAAAATACATACGTTAAATAATAAATTTCAACTGCCGTTTATTATTTTCCGGAAGTTAATCAACTACCTAGGAAATTGATCAATTTCGATTCTTGCTATATTCCGGTGACATGTATAATATATAATCTAAGACAAATTAAATTTTTCCGACATCGCATAATATTATTTTTCCGATGTAAAAGACGTAAGCTATAGGTTTCTACATACAAAAGCAATATACATATTTAATAGGTACAAGTTTAGAATTTTCTAGGAGGAAATTCAGTCAATAAACACACATATTTTAAACTCTATTGTTATCTTTGGCAAGCTGTCTTTTGCAACTTATATATTTTTATACTTCCTTCATAAATGTATTGTTTTCATATTGGAATTCTTCGGTGACCATGATGCTCGCTACAGTGCTGAAATATCGGTGACTCGAAGATTAGGTAAACGGTAAAAATCCCGTTAATCATAAGAGTTCTTTCATAGATTTTTAGGTTCTATGATTATTATGCGTACGCTATATTCTGTAACTCTTCCAAATACCCTCCCTGAAGAAATATTCTTCCGCGATCACATTTGTCGACTACAATATTTCTCAATTGAGGACAATAGGCAGGGACTCACCCCACTTACTGTTAATGAACAAAGTGATTATTAAACATTTGAGAAAACAATTTAGGTTAAATACATGTAGTTAATAATTTTAGATGGTTATTCATAAGGGAGTCAATATCTATTCCCGAAAGTACATGAGTATCTCAGATTATAGAGATTCCATAGTACTAGTTTCTAGGAAGCTCGTAAATAAATGATCAAATACTAAAGGTTGTTTTGATAAATTACATAAAGGGAATTTTTGAAATGGAATTCTACTTTTAATGCCCTTCAACCGATGGTCTGGCATAGGTTCAATGTTAATAGAACCTAGACTCAATGTAGAATTAGTACCTACTTGTTCTATTAATAAATTCATAATTATTCCAAAGATATCCTCATACCATCATACAAAGTAATGTTTGATAATTGGAATAGTACAACGCGTTATACCTATATTGATCAATAACTGTTTACTAGCTTATAAATCACGTAATATTATTGTACTCTACAAATAATTGCCGAATAAAGTTTAAAGAAATGTCATTTTGAGAATAAAATAGGAATAATAAATATTATTTAGTCACAATCGTGCACCGTGATTGTGTGTTCAGTCAATACTTAATTACCGACTCAATTAATATAAAAATAACGTTTATCACCGGAATTGTTGACGAGTTATGTTTTGGTTGCTATGTCCATAAGTACATTGCTCCGAGTTGATAACTCTATTATTATCTATCTAGTGTCTCGAAGCATAAGCGAGCCAATCGCGTGCCTCTGACGAGCGCCCAATGTGTCACATTGTAAAAAAAATATATTACAAAATATTTTTTGTTTTCTATGAAATCACATGTGAACAAATCGTACTCGTATCGTAAAACTATGGTGTGATTATTTTAATATCCATATATTGCCGAATCCATATTCACATTGACAATCGGAAAAAGTCTCATCTAATCTACGGAAAGTATTTTTTTTTCTTCAGAAAACACTCATTCCTAATTTATTAGAGACATTAATACAAAGCCTTTTTCTATTTCATCCTTGTTTACTTGGGTGTAACGCATGTTTAATTATAGAATCAGGACATAAGTAGTATATAACAAAGTCACTTTTTTTGTCCCTATATCCCTAAATCCATATGTGCGCTTAAATCTTTAAAACTACGCAACGGATTTTGATGAGTGTTTTTTAATAGATAGAGTGTTTTAAGAGGAAGGTTTATGTATAACTAGCTGTGCCAGCGGCGTCGCTCGCGTGGATATCGGGTTTCAAAAATAACGGACTTCCATATAATACCCATCTATACCTTGTGCCTAAGTTTTAAGTTAGATCTCTAGCAATACATTGGTGAAAACCGCATTCAATTCTATGTAGTAGTTTTCGCGTAATGCGCGTTCAAACATACAGGTTTACATTTCTCGCGTTTTCCCAACACTTCCCGTCACTGCTCCGCTCCTATTGATTGTAGCGTGATGAAAAGTATCCTATAACCTGCCCAGGAGTATGAAGAATAATTGTACCAAGTTTCGTCAAAATCTGTTCAGTAGTTTTTTTTTCTATAACGAACATACAGACAGACAGACAGACAGACAGACAGACAGACAGACAAAAATTTTACTGATTGCATTTTTGGTATCAGTATCGATCACTTATCACCCCCTGATAGTTATTTTGAAAAAATATTTTGTGTACAGAATTGACCTCTCTACAGATTTATTATAAGTATAGATAGATGAAATACCCAAAGCGTAGCGAGGGCGGGTCGCTAGTTTAATATATAATATAATTGAGGTCTTAATACATATAATGTTACATAAATATTTACAAACAGTTATTCAGTGATTACTAAACTCATTTGCATATAGATATTCACCTGAGTAACCGTTTAAAGTAAACTCAAGTCAACACGTTGTTCTCGTTTGTTATTAATTTATGTTAATTAATTCTTGGTAAGTACTAACAACGGGCGTTAATATTTAGTTGCTAGTCTTCATTGGATCGTCGTGTTCGTCGATCGAGCTTTTATTATTTACAATACGTTTTGAGATTTTTTAACCGACTTCAAAAAAGTCAGAGGTTCTCAATTCGATATTTTTTGCTGTTGTATTAATTTTACTAGATATCTCCGAGAATTGTGAACCGATTTGGATAATTCCTTTTTTTTTGTTTGAATGGGTGTACTTCCTAGTTAATCCCATTTTGTAGTCGGATTTTTGTTAATATTCATTATCATAATATATGAATACGTATATATACGGTTATTGTTTCCGAGTGGGTGAGTGTGTGCGTGCACGGTGCGAGCGCCGGAGTCGGTATACACGGCGCGCTCGTGTTCGCGATAGTGCTTGTTTGTGCCTCGTTTTATGTTGATGCCTCTACAAACACGCGTATCGTCGTAATATTTACTCTCCAATTAGTAAATCACATCAAAAAATATACATCAGCGCGACAATCTAAAATTCATTGGACTTAAGTGAGTATTAATATTAAAATATTTTTATTAATACATTTTTAAAGAATATATTTTCATAAATTGGCATAAAATGTCTACTGAAGTATTCATTAATAGAAGTCAGGCCTCCGATGAAGTTAAATAAGTAAATAAACAATAAAACATTCTTATTTGTTAGAATTAAAGAGAAATATTTTGTGTATCACAAATTCGGATAAATTCAAGGCTAATTCAATAGTTGTATGTAAACTGAACCTTGGACGCCCACTAATTTACGAGCAGATGATCGGCGCCTAGTAGTAGCTACTAGATATATAAATAGATTCATCTCAACAAAAATATTTTTAACGTAGGACTAATATAACTATTCTGTCTCTTTGTATGTGTTTTTATACCAACCGCTTGTTTTGTTCATACCAACTAATTCATAAACAATAAGTGTGTAGGTACTTTAATTTTATTTTCATTTTTTGATTTAGGTACCTAATGGCAGTCGGTTTTAGCAAAAAAATAACAGACGCTAGTCAAAACAAGTGTTAATAAAAGTATTAATTGAAAAGCGTGAAATATCTCTAAATTAATATTATTAACATACCAAATTTTTTAGAAGTTTTTTATTCCTTTCATACAAAAATCGAACAACAACGAATAACAATGCACCTCTGATATGGTTTGTATCTAAATATTTGCCCGCGTTTTGGCTTTACAGAAACATTTTTCTAAATATTTTCTTGTCTTTTTTCTTCTTTGGCGGCCTTGCCACTTCTCGTTACGCAGGGTCGGCTACCAATCATGCGACGCCAGGTACCTCATCGGTAAACATCGTTCTTTCTGTGGTCTAGCGTCTTCGTGACCCTCTGGTTCTTTTTTCACATGACATGGCCTTCTGACCCCTCTTCATCACATGTCCGAACCATCTGATCGTAGAGTCCTTTAAGATATCTTGTAAGTAGTGGGTGCAACCTTGGAAACTTTTCTGTATTCAATATTGCTCAACGTCTATAAAATATCATGGCTAAAAATCGATTCTTGTGCTCTACGAGCATGGGGTCTGTCATAAATGAATCGGTTAGGACATAAAAGTGAAAAAACCTCAAATAGGATATAACAAAGTAAGCTAAATCTAAAGGCGACAAAACATTTCCACAGCATAACAGATAATGTAATAAGTACGTAGATATAATGTTATGAGACCGGTAGGAGTCAAATGCGATAAATCCCCGTCGCAAGGTAATTCGAGATGGTAACTCGGTTTAATATAAAGCAGATAGCGAGTAGTGCCTGCACCAGCCTCCCGTCACAATAACTCATTTCGACACCCTTCGAGCTCAGGTGGATGTCGAGGAGCTTAAAATATTGTTGTCACCGAAAACGATATTTCTTCAGCAGTAAAAATGTCTCAGCCGCTTTTACAACGAGCCCAGAGTTTTTCGTGTAGTGATTTATGTTTAATTAGAGTGTCCTTCACATTTTTATATCATTGCAGAATAATTTAAGAAGTTCTCGACACTCGACAGGCGGCCCACGAAAACTCGGTGAGAACTTCTGAAACAATTTAAGAGTTTCCCGAACAAATGTTACCTACATGTTTAATCCGTTCAGTTATCTAATAAATTATAAACACGTAAGGTCTAGTACGTTAACTCTTCGCGACATTTTTATTTTAAATGTATTTATAGGTATACCAATAAACTTGCGTGAGATTAGTATAATTGACCTCCCTTTCGTCTCAAAGTCGTGTGTCGTACCTATTTATAGGTGTACTTATCATTTGTAAGCACATAGATAATAATTGGCTCGACATAACAATAAATACGCATTTTACTAAGTAGGTAGGTTATAGGTTACACCGAATAGCGATACCAGTTAGCTTACATGCGAAATGTAACTCCGTTTACAGAGTCAACATAACGTCATGCGACCAAACGTGATTGCAAAGAAGATTCGACGATCTTCTTTATTCAATTTAGCTGTTTACCAAAAAACTTTACTTTATTACGGCCGATTTTATCCCATTTTTCTTTCAAAGTTACCTTCCCTTTATTTCGCTTTACCTGCCTACGCCATAATTAGAAACTGTTTTAGCTTTGTTAGCTACATAGTGTAGTGTACATTATAGTAATGCCATAATTATATCTGTCTTAGACTTTTCAAAAATGTTCTGTTCATCATTTACTTTGTACTTATATAATTATATCGTTATACATATGAGTTGCACAAATACCTGAGATGATAAATGATTATGATTATTATATAATCTTTATTTTTAACGATTCTTTTCTCGTACAGGGGAAATTTTGTGTTTAGATACTAAAATTTATTACAAAATTATTATTTTTACGATATTACAAAATTGGCTGATTTAAACGGGTTTTAGACCAGCCAGGCGGCGGTTTAAGAGGTCATTGCCCCGCAGCTAGGGAATCCGCTTATAACCATCTATCTAGCTTATGTTTTATAACATTTGTTTTTTAAATATATATAGGTTGTATACATATGGTAGGTATAGATTGTAAAAATATAAGTAATCCATATTAAACCATGTAAAACCAATAATTATTTCCTGACACATAAGTTAGAGATTTCATTCCATCAGAAGGATTCCAATATTTGGTAATTCAAAAGTTGCCGGCAAACTATTATACTAGGCGGAGGAATTGAATAGACACGTAGGGACAGAAAGCTGACAAACTAACTGAATATTTTGTAAATACAAAGATACCTACTGCCAACGCTGTGTAAACAAAGTATATTCTGGAAAAAAATTAGGTCTTGGAAATAAGGTTCCGCAAATAACCATTAAACAAATACGTAATTCCGACTTAAAAATATATTTAACATTAACAAGAACAATATACAGATAGAACACGCAAATAATTAATAGTCTCTGCCTACCTTTGTCAATGAAAAGCTTTCCCCCGCCTTCCGTTCCATTTCCGAACCCTAATGATACCTATTGATCGCATTATGCCTTTCGAGGAAACACGGGCATATCTCAATATTTCTCAGACAATGGATGAAATACGCCACTTGAACGCTAAAAGAAATTTAAAGAATGCAATATGCATGTATAATCGTTGAGAAAGAACACCAGTTTAAAATGAGGTGTTTAAAATATATTAACAATTTTGCTTGACTAACGCAATAAAATAAATAAAGCAGTGAAACATTCTGAGATAAAATAAAACATTCTAAGATTAGAGAAGATGTCTAGAGTACAATATACGTGGCACTGAACTTTAGGATATTATTAGCATTGGAAGGAAATTTAGAACTCGTGTACGCTATAAAATGTATTTTAAACTAGAATGGAAAAAGCATAACAAACAACAAAATAAATCAATGTAAAAGAATTTGTGAACGAATGTGTATTCGTAAGAGAGTCACTGCTTCTTTAATAAATGTTATAAGAAGTATTACATCAGTAAAAGAATATTTGTAATATTATCAACGCAAGACCATGGAAGTAGTAGTAGTAGTACTACGACTTCCATGCGCAAGACTCAATACTAGGTATGACATTGTTAGTCAATTGTTGTGACAATTGTCGTCATCCCTATTGACTATAATTTATTTGTGAATAAATTATAGTCAATAGGGATGACGACAATTGAAATTAAATCTAAAATACCAATCTAGTAAAATAGAACACCGTTTAACATCGGGTTACACCTTGGTTGTTTAATGATTTGATTTACTTACAATTATTATTTATAATCTTACTAGCGACCCGTCTTGGCTTCGCACGGGTGCAATACTATATACTTATGCAATAATATGCATATAATAGAACTATCTATTAAAAAACCCCATCGAAATTCGTTGCGTGGTTTTAAAGATATAAGCATAAATAGGGACAGACTGAAAACAAAAGCGACTTTGTTTTATACTATGTAGTGATTAAAACCGATTAAAATCTCTCCAATACCAAATAAATTCATGACGTCATAGGTCGCTAAAGCCATACAAAAATGTTTTGACAGCTACATAGCCTATTGACATTTAAGTAATAAATGTCTCCCTATAATTTTATAGCCTGAACAAACTTTGGTCCTAAAATAATAACTCCGTTACGAAACAATTACCCGGATCCCAAAACTTATAGATTGTCACTACGAATAAATTGCAAAGCTAAAATCTCTTTTATTTTTGTCTGGCCAATGAAATAAATAGGCCGTCCTGTATTGTTATACCTACTGTCTTTCACTGTAATAAATGTCTTTATCTATGTTATTTTAATACGGTTTCCTTGTCTCCAAAAAAAAGTTGCTAGTTCGTCTAGACTTTTAAAACATCTACGTCCCATTTTATTTGGTACCTACATTTTGTTCGTCGAATAAAATAAAAAATATTTTTCGTTTGTATAATCTTAAACATACTTACAAATTCACATGCGTGACTTCTCCATATCCTGACCGATTGGAAAAGCGGTATAAAATAAGTTAAATTGTACCAAAGACCACTGGTTGCATGTTCGACTTCTTTGTATGGACCGGCTGCCGTCCTATCCGTTTGTTGTGTGAGAAGGCCATTACATCTCATGATATCACGAGGTCGGAAAGATCCTAACGTATGGGAGGGCTTGAATGTTTACGTCCGAAAAAGAGCACTTTACGTCTGAACGCTGCAATTTCAGTGACCGATTCGGTTCGTTGAATGGGGCTATTTAACACTTTTAAGTGCTTTATCGTCCTATTTCGTCGACCCCGTCCCTTGTGATCCGACCGGTGAAATAGATATAGGTATGTCCTTATTTTGAAATAGGAATAAATAACGAAATAAGCGTACCTAATCTCTATTTATTTAACATACATGTTAAATAAATAGTGTGAATATAAATTCCATGACAACGCAGAATGCAGAATGTACCGAAAAAAGTTGTATTTTAATAAATAAATTAAATATATAACCCAAGACATGCCATGCTGGGCCACACAGCGCCACCTAGCCCCAAACTAAGCCTTGTACTATGGGTACTAGACAACTGATAAACTTACTTAGATACATTTTTTTTGTAAATAAATACATATTATACCTAGAAAACACCCAGACCAATACAAACAGACATGATCATGAACACAAATGTTTGTACTGTGCGGGAATCGAACCCACGACCCTTGGCTCAGAGGGCAGAGGTCACTACCAAATGAGCCACCGAGCCTGTCAATATGTAATAGAAGCGTTTACCCAGGTATAACGTGTTTCGTTCACGGCAAATGATTATTTCAGGACAACATCAGCATGGGGCCCACAAACGGGACGGGAGAGGGCGCCGCGGGCGCGGGGGCGGAGGCCCCGCGGGTGGTCGTGCTGGACGGAGGCTTCTCTACGCAGCTATCGTGCCACGTGGGGCACGTCATCGACGGAGACCCGCTGTGGAGCGCACGCTTCCTCCACACGCATCCCAACGAGGTGCGAAACACGCATCTGGACTTTCTGAGAGGTACGTTATACCTAAGTTAGTTATCCGTACCATATATGTAGAAACTTTCCCATCAAAAACTTCGTTTCCAACGATCGTTATTTCCGCGTACATGTAAATCCTAGAATAAGCTCCTAACCGTGGTGTTCCTTGAACGCTACGACTTCTCCTTCAAACGTGGTCTATATTTAGACATAGAGTTCTTTCCTCACGGTAGGCTAAGCCGCTTCTTAGCGTTGCCCCTGGCATTACAGAAGACCGCTTGTTCGTCTGCCTCAGTAATAAGAAAAAACAGATAAGTGGGCGCGGATTAGGACGAGGACAGGGAAAGGGTGAAGTACGGGCGGGTGTCACAAATCTCGTCTACCGCAAGAACTTTTATTTTATAACGGAAATCTAAAATCTTAACTAATATTATAAAGCTGAAGAGTTTGTTTGTTTGAACGCGCTAATCTCAGGAACTACTGGTCCGAATTGAAAAATTCTTTTTGTGTTAATAGACTATTTATCGAGGAAGGCTTTAGGCTATATAACATCACGCTGCAACTATTAGGAGCGAAGAAATAATGGAAAATGTAAAAAAATAAGGGGAAAAAATAACTATTCCACGCGGACGAAGTCGCGAGCACAGCTAGTATTTCTATAGTCAAGGCAAGTCAAATGACTTGCGTCATCATTCCGATGCTATATGTCTTTACCTAAGGAGCTCAGCAAGAAGACTGCTACAAATTTTGGCGGGTTTTAGAAAGATAATGAAAACGATAGTCATTATCGCAAGTAAATTTGACTAGCACAGCCTTTTCCCTTTACACTGCTCGCACACGTAGCCTACCTATATAGATTTCTGAAAAAATACACAAGCTTGGTTCAATGACCCGTTCGGGTTAAAGGTAAATCCTTTATTTGAACGGACAAGAAAATACATAGTAAAATAACATGAATTTGGAGATATTAATGGAACATGACTGCTTATTTTATCCGTGCGAGCCTACCTAGCTATAACTACAGTGCAAGTTGTTGACGGGTCTATTTCCCCTGTGCATGCGGCGGAAATTGATCACGTAAATGACAAGTTTGACAGGTCATCATGTCAAATCACGTAACACGTCATCATCGTAATGTTGACGATGTCTTTGGGGAGCGAGTGGGGTAAATGGTCCGTGGATTTTTTTATTGTTTTCTTTTTAAAATTTTTGGTGCACAATTTGGTGTTGTTTGTGGCGTAAAGTTTGAGGCAGAGATAAAGGTATCCAATCGAATGTTATGTAGAGCGGGAAACGATAACAGGCGCCAAGTGTAGGTCCAGTCGTGTTGTAATTAATGTAGTCGGAAAGCTAATTTGACATGTTTCAGATCATTTAAGAGTCATATTTCTTACAATGTTTTAGTTTACTACATACCTGCTCATATTTTATTTGAAGCATTTATGAAGACAGTCAAAAGTTGTAAAAGGTAAATGTAGGCATATTCAGAAAGTCGGGCCTCGTCTGCCGGTCTTACCTGCCTTTAACAACCCGGCGCACATGTTAAGAATTTAATTAATTTCGTGTTTAGTCTCGCGACATTAGGATGCTGTTTACTTAAGTTCATTCCCCTCTTTACGAGTCGGCATACCCTATTCCGTTTACCTAACCTAAAAATCTAAATTCAACAAAATAATATTTAATTATACCTCTTCTTAATTAAAAAATAATCCCAAGTAAATTTATAAGCCTAAACAGGGTGCAGGGTCGTACGTCAGACGTCGCCGACGCCTATTGCTTTTACTAAAATTAATTTCTACCAAACTATCTAATCAGCAATGTTGGTTGGTCCTTTGAATACCTTACGGAAACGGCTAATGTATTTTGGGACAAAATTTGTAACTTCGCACACAATAACTGTTAAATAGATCGTCCTGAAACTTTAAACAGGAAGGTTCGGAAAATAGACCCAATATTGGTAAAGGTATGATACGCGCAGTTATAGTTAGTTCACACAGGTAACCGCTACTAGACCCCGGGGAATATTACGCGTACCTACATGAAAACGAAATGCTTTGCAAATTGTGTTTTTGAGTAGACTCCCGGGATGTACGAGTGAGTATGCAGCAAAGTACTTAGGCAGCATGTTAAATGCTTTCGCTACGTTTACGAACTGCCGAAAAGTGAGACATATTTTTTATTGCTTGACTTATTGTACAGGATATACTCAGTTTTATTTTTTGTTGTACAATTTCTTCATATTCTGCTTAGAAACGATGAATAGGCTATTTTATGGCTAAAAATTGTAATTAGTCCGCCTTTTAGCTTATTCAAAAATAAAAGACACGTATTTTTATATTTGTAAATTAGACTAAAAATTACAAAGTTATAGCCTGTTGAAATTACGCGTGACGTCACTCGGTGAGGCATTTTTACGGGAGCGAGTGACGTCAAAGACTCCCTACTTTTGATGCCTTGTTTCTTTGCTATTTTTTATTTGAATGAAAAAAAGGAAAAATACGTGTCAAATACATAATTTTTATGATCTAAAATACGGACTAAATATAATGTACATAATTATTTTGACCCCCAAAACATCCCTATTGAGTTGGAGTTGTACTTTCGAAAAGATTCTATGTATTAACTTGAATCTTACTTAAGTTGTCATCAGAAGGTACAAGCAACGTGGCCGATGGCATAATATTTATGCTCCTAAACTGGATTGTGGAACTCTTACTAGTATCAAAAATGTATATGCTATATTATATTGTTATATTTTAGACAGATAGACATAGGAACATGAGCAGTTTTATTGCAGAATTTAACCGTTAGATTACACTTGACACAATTGCTGAACTTTGTCGTTAACAAAGTATCGCATCATGTAGGTACTCTATTATCTTTTAGTGTGAACCCAACATATGATTAAAGCTCAAACGTTATCTAGTTTGTTACTATGTTTACAAACTTGTGAGAAGATATTGGATATTTTATCTTGCAGCCCGATAGGTAATGTGCTTCATCGGGTTGCGCAAACTTATCACTGTTACAAGTTTTCCAACTATATACATATCTATCTATAAAGCCAAGATTTTAGTTACAGTTGCATAAGGCGAGCGCCTTTCTGCGCATCACCGAACAATTGCATTGTGGGCGTAACACGTGTACGCAGACTTTTACACCTACTATGTATAGGTATACTGATACAGCGTACATGAGTCAATTGCTGCGCTTTATTTACATTCGCTGCCACGATTTACTCGGTACTAAAATACGTTTAATTTTGCTAAAACAAGGTCTTAAAGTCGTACGTAGACGTATTAAGTGAAATCTGATGGATGGTGTCTGTTTACCAACGTCACGCGCAACTAATCCCTTTGAACTGCAAAGTAATTGCTTTGTTCCCCATTCCAACGGGGAAGTTTGAATGAATTTCAAGTCACACCTACCGAGACGGCACGAAACCACAAACGAATGCGTGCGACGCGGCGGCGACGCGGCCGCTACTCCCGGCTAAGTGTACATGCGTGTTTTGACGGATTACACGTTAGGTCGCTTTTAGCTCGTCATTTTCTTGCATCTGACAGCGAGAGTGCGACCTCGTCTCGTGTCATCGTCCTCTGAAAGCGCTTTTCTTCGCCACAAAACGGACCGTTTCTTTTCATAAGGAAAAGCTGAAAAGTGTCTGCAAGCAAATAACTCCCTGGAGGGGAAAGCCTACTGCCTTGCTTTGCTTCCTCTTATACGAGGCTTGATATGAAAAAATATAAAAAATGGGAGCGCACTTTGCGGAATTGTAAATGTTACCGTGACACCTTTTAAAAGACGGCATAATATATAAGCACCATTACATTTCCTGCATTTAAATGAAATTGAAATATATACCTACATTGCTTGGAATACGTATACGTCGTAAAGCTTGTCATATAAATTAGACAAGTGGAAGTTAGGAGCTACTTACGGAGGCAGTGACAAAGATGCAGCTGTTCCGGTACGATTATTATGATTGACGCCGCCGCGTCGCCGTTGCCAAGTGATGCCGTTCTTTGCGTCTCGTCGGGTAACTACCCCGCATTTGCATAGTCGAGGGCAGTAGGCAGGCGCAGGGCAGGCCCGCCCGGCACGTCTGCAGCGGCGAGGCGTGCTGCCTCTGACTACTACGCTATGCCATTAATCACTTGTCTGTCTAATACATTTCCATTCACAATCCTGTACCTTCTCCTACTTATTATACGTATAATTGTTTCTTCGCCAACGTTGCCCCAACAGAAGCTCGTTTTCTCATTGTCGGTCTGTTCCGGCTCGCGTAGCTCCACTAAGTTTTAATAACATTAATTGTTTACGCCTCTCGGCCGCACCCTGCTCACTAATAATAGTAGCGACGCTAAACTTCGGTAATATTTATCGTGCTAGTTTACAAATACGAACTTGGAGAACATGTTTAATTATCGCTGATATGAAAGGTTCGGAGATCTATATCGGTTGAATATTTAGAAACATTAATCTTGGGATCCATTCGTTTTCATTACATCTGTTCTGTTTCCGATGATTAATGCGAGTGGAATTATGAGCCGTGAAATTGGATGTTCTTTCAGCGGGGGCGGACTTGATAATCACGAACACGTACCAGGCGTCGGTGGAGGGGTTCATGGAGCACCTGGAGGTGAGCGCGGAGAAGGCATACGAACTGATGGTGCGCGCCGTCGAGCTCGCCAAGAGCGCTCGGGAGCGTTACTTGGAAGAATACCAAGATTACATACAAAATGGTACGTATTCACACTATTACCGATTAATTGTGACTAGAGACATGAAGCCTCATTTGGTAGCGACCTCTGTGCCAAGGGCCGTGGGTTCGATTCCCGCACAGTACAAACATTTGTGTTCATGAACATGTCTGTTTGTGTCGGTCTGGGACTGTTTACTACGTTTAATATGTATTTATTTACAAAAAAGTAGGTTTTTTTTTATAGTAGCTCGACATAATGGCTTCCCTACGCCTGATGGAAAGCAAAAGAGAAGCCCAAGTCGCTGTGACAACTGGCAAGTAACTGGTCAGTTGCCACTGCCATGCAGGCCCAACCCTAACCCCCCACGAGCTCCGGAAACCCTACTCACCAGCAGAAATACGACCCGGAGGTCATTTGGCTGCGGTATTCTATAGCTGGAGGTCCTTCCCCGGATGGGCAATTCGAGTTAGATTCGCTATGCCCTACCACTCTTCGTATTTAAGTAAATGTATCAGTTGCCTAGTAGCAATAGTCAGTTCTATCCACTGTTCTATCTTACAATTTGTTTTTTTTTTATTTAACTGGACTGCCAGTTCGTAGTTTATATTATTTTAGTATTGATAATATGTAATGGGATGTAAGGGAGCGGCCTATCATCTTTTCGCTCCAAGCCAACCTCACCTGTCCGTGGTGCATCCTGCCGAATAACAAACGAGGCGCTGGCAACCGACTGGTGGCGGTATAACCATCACAATTGAAGGCGTAGCTAAATACTAAAGACCGGTGACGGGCAGCAGCGTCACCGGAGCAAGAAGCTACGCCCTGCGATCGCCAACCCGCCTGCACAGCGTTGCGATTATGGGTATATCCTCCAGATGTTTGCTCTAAGTGGCGAACAACTGGAGAGGCCTATGTCCAGCAGTGGACTGTAATAGGCTGATGATGATGATGATGATTGATAATATAATGTAAAAAAAAAATATTTAAATGGAAAGGTAGCACGCCAGACACACGTCGTAGAACTTTCAAACTTATATAAATTCATACTCGAACATTGTGATATAAGAAAATTCATAGGCAGACATTATTACGAGTACGTTATGTAATTAGATAGAATGTGTAATAAATAAATACCTTCGGATTGTGGAGAAAATCAACTTTTTATTATGCCTACTGGTTCTGTTAAAACCGGCTAACGATATTAAACGATATGTTCTAGGAAAATATCCAAAATTAACTTGGTATGGCAAATAAAGTTACAAGTATTTGGAGAGAAGTAAAGCTTTCTTGTTTATTACTGCCTTAGTTCATTTTTACATCAAATAAATAAAGTATTTTCAGAATATACAGGCAAGTTCTTTTGTAATTGTGTATCATTTGGTGTATTCGAGTGGAATGTAATATGAATGTGAAGTTTGCGAGGGGCTCAAGAGGTTTTATTTGATGTCGCAATGTCAAGGCACACTGTCTGCCTTTTATGATAAATTTAATACCGGAGTGTTCCCAAATACTGTTTTGTATACGAAACAAAAAATAAACAGAAATATGTAAACGGAACAAGTAGGAGCTGGTAACAATACATTATTTGCTCGAATGGCGGCGGCTGATTTCGTACAATGAATTCAACTGGGGTTCCTAATACATAGACAGACATTCACCAGCAAGAGTGCAAACGTTAAAATATCTAGCTAAGTAGGCGACAGATTGACATGGCAGCTGGGGTTTACCGTGGTTTACACTGAGGCGCGGGATACGACGTCACTGCACTGCACTCTTTATGACGTCATGTTTAGTTATAGGTCCGATTTTTTCTTTGACTGGTCCTATTATCTAATTCCTTTGACAGATGGTGCATTTTATTTCTGTTTTTAATTAGGCTTATGTCCGACAATGGACCTTTAATGTCAGAAATGGCCTTCAAAGCTTTACTATTGCTAAAATTTCGGCACTGTAGAGATAGAAATGAATATAAATAGATCAAGGGTCCTTTCCATTGGTCATAATACTACTGAAATGATAAGCAGTAAAGATTCAGTATGAGACTTGCGTGAACTTTATGACCATTCTTGGAATTGTTTGATGGAGCGGGATAAAAAGTGACTCAATAGTCATATCATGCATAACAGACTCGTAACTCTGACACAAATAAGATTCCTGTTTTCTTATTTCAAACGGGGAGAGTCCCCCATCACGTGAAAGTAGGTAGGTCTTCAGTTTTGTAATTCATTACGTTTCGCATTTGTTTCTTACTGCATATTTACATGATTACGAGTACCTACCTACCTGCAATAAATTGTGTTATTTAAATTAAATACCTATAATATAAAAGACAAAAATGTAGACATGAATCGCGCACTTGTAAATGCAATGGAAACGAAAAACCTTTTAAAGTTTAAATATCGGATGCAAATACAGCACGTGTATTTAGTAGATCACGTATCCAAACTTATATAAATAAGTATTCCATTGTGAATACGATATATCGAATTAGCATTTTTGAACAACGCGTCTCTGTCGGTAAAATGTAGAAACATGGTTTTG
Organism: Conogethes punctiferalis; assembly: GCA_031163375.1. Classification (NCBI taxonomy): domain Eukaryota; kingdom Metazoa; phylum Arthropoda; class Insecta; order Lepidoptera; family Crambidae; genus Conogethes; species Conogethes punctiferalis. The sequence continues at coordinate 10,662,021 of CM062080.1, forward strand.
ACATACCATTTACAAGCATGAGAAATTCGCTAATGCTCCATAAGGATACAAATTGAATCCACTTAAATGTACCCCACCCTACCTACGGCGTAATGTCGGGATACTTAATTTCTTTTGAGCCATGTAAATACATTTTAAAATGTTTCACGAAAGGGTTCAATTAGGCACGAGGACACATCATAACGTACTAATTGGAATGATTCGTTCCGTTAATTATTTAATATGGAATAAGCGATTATGTTTGTTTGGTACGCTAAAGAACGACTTAAGTATCTATTATTAACATTTAGATAAACTATGACCGAAATAGTCGTATTGATTATATTATATTATTAGAGTGCTATCGGAATGCGCGACATTATTTGCCTTTCGAATTCGAACAACAATCTGTCAATATTAATTAAGGGTTCAGTATGTCTCGAAAGAGAATTAGTTAATTCCTTCAAAGTGTCGGATTGACACTGGAGGCGCGAGGGCGGAGCCGTAAAGCTGAGTACCAATCTACAAGGCATCAATCGGGGGGGAACAGAAGACAATCAACATGTTCAGCAAGGTTGAACAACTTGCTGCATTGGCTATAGGCCGTCAACATAGTTGTTAGACTTATGTAATCAAGTTGCGGATCAAATCTTGATGTACTTATTCCTTCCTACAACTTCCTAGTTGTTGTCGTTGTCCCGGTTGTACCCTAAGGGAGCCCCGTGTCCGCTAGAACTACGATCCGAGATCGGAAGATTTGGCTGTTACAATGGAGCGATTGCCATCCGACTGCCGCATTCAAATCATAGTTTCATATAGATTGATAGGTATTATCTACAGTGGAGTTAGTGATATATCTGTTTTGATTTGATTAAGAAAATAAAACGACCTTTGAAGAATAGGCCAAACTCATTCCCTTATGGGTCAAAATCACCACATTTCTAAGGAATAGTACCTACTTTTGAGTTAGAGCTTATTCAGCAACGATAATCCCACCAAAATTAAGTTTAACTCTTCCAGCTATATTTTGTTGCCTACTTATAGTGTGCGAGAGACAATGTTACTAAAACAAAAGTTCTGAGTAGGTACATGTACATGTTGCGTTGTGCGTCAAACGTTGCCTAGTGGATTCAAGGCTTTACGTTATTTTGGCTTATTTATGCGGATGTCGCGAGGCGCGTAGATCGGGGGCGTGATTTCTGGTGCGGTTATACGCTCCACTGGCGATTTTGAAGTGAACTCATAAATAAACACTCCCCTTCGCTGTGCTTCCAAACCATATTCAGACTAATCCGCTAAATCTCCTCAAAAATCCTTCCATAATTTTCATTCCACGAACTTTGTGAAGTTAATGGGTGTATTACCTAGGCACTTAACGCCTGAATCCAAGTAAAAACCCGGTGATTGAATTAATAAAATATCAAAGTTGCAGCTGAACGGCGATAAAGTTACTATGTAATACGTACGTATACGTCTAACTTTTAGGCTAAGTTCATATGGCCGCGCGGCACCGCTCGCCGCCGCGCGGTGTGAGAGTTCACATGACAGGGTATATACGAGCGCCAGTCTGGCATTAACATTGATATACAATGGACGTGGAGGAGGCAATTTGCTTGTGGATTTTATATAGAAGACTGAGACGTCGCAGAAGACGACAAAGGCGATACTGGGTGCATCCATCCAATATTAAGTGACAGACTTTCTTCAAGCCTGTTTGTCACCTTGCCTTTTTCTTTTTTTCTTCGGAATCATCATTTTTGCAAAAAATTAAAACTAGTTCTTCCCAAGACCTTCTTTTTAATATTTTATTTGAATAATCCTTAGAGTTAAGATTCCAAATCGCATCTCTTTTTTCGATTTCGTCGATAAGCAAATCGATAGGCACAATGTCATCTTCGGTACTCATTGCATCGATCTATGTGTCTTTCCGTCTCAAGGCGCGCGGATCAACTGAACAGGTCGATACAGGTTTGAAATACTTGTGCCGCGCGGCAGCGCGCGGTTCTAGATCTTGCGCGCGGGTCAGAGCGCGCCGCGCGTGGGCGTGCGGTACCGCGCGGTAATGTAGACGATAATTATCGTTTATATTGATCTTGTGCCGCGCGGTTCGTAGTTCCGCGCGGTACCGCGCGGCCATATGAACTTAGCCTAAAACTAGGTATGAACGTTGGTCCAATTTTTAATTTCTGGCAAGAACTATGCAAAAACGTAACGATAACAACGCGTTCATTACTTTTACTACTAATAATCACCTATTGGTACCATACAACGTTTGCACTTATTTTGTTAAAATAGAAAATGTTTAGAATAAAAATTACAAACCCCATACTACATTCAGAACCTCCCCAACAAAAACATTAGGACTCATTTACAAAAATAACTTAAAACTTAAACCGCAGCGCAATTTATCACCAACATTAATAAAATTTCAAGAATGTTTGCATTTTGCTGTAAACAAAGATTCCCGGGTCCACATCCCTAGGGTCGGGTGCAAGCACGCATTAATTACTCTGCAAGGGTTTAAAGGTACCTATCTGTGTCATACGGCACAGTTACACGCCGACAATTCGCCGCGTGCAAAAATATTATTATAAAGAGTTTTCCGCCAAAAATATCGCCGTCTACACCTTGTTACATTTGAAGCAAAATACGAATATGAAACATTTTTTATGGACTCATTTCCCTGTCTGTCTATCTGTCGTGTGCGGGTGTAACGTTGCGTGTTGTTGCTACAATGAACCTGGTGGTTTTTGCTCAAGTTCCTTTTCATATTGAGAACATTTTGATTTGCTTGTTCGTTCGTGATCTGCGTTGGAAAATGGTTGAAGCCACCGTTTCGTGTGTCGCATTGTTGCACACGGATAGGTAGATGTCAGTACTAAGCGGAGCCTACGAGCAGGTACGAATGTAATGTATCATCAATAACCAAACCACGATGACTTCGATGGAAATCCAAATAACTAGCTAGATATATCTGTTTCTAAGTAACTAATGGTTAGGTCTATAATCTGCTCTAAAACAGTTTTATTTTATTAGTTAAGTATCAAAACGTATACTATGCTAATAAAAAAATATATAGTAAAAGTACATAATTACACGAAATGGCTATAGTTCTTATTGCGTTCATCGTCCATGGCTCGTTTAATCCTTTGTCAAACCATCTATTTGCCTACTATGTATCTCGAAAAGTAGCTACTATGTTGCAAAATGTCGTTTGACGTTTTCAATAACCCCTGCTCAATTCTATATTATTTGAATTGTTATGAATTGTTTTGCTGTTTAAAGTTAATTACAGCTTTAATAAATATTATTAAATACGAAAAAGGCATTTTTGCCGTCACAAAAATATTACAAAGGATCTACGTATAAAAATACGAGTATTATGATATTTTGTTCTTTTGAATAATTTTAAATAATTGTGATATTCCATTTTAAAATATGAGTCCTCATAAGTATCTAACTGTACAGATCCTGTTTATGCGATTATATAATAATAGCTATGAGAAAACCAAAACATTACATTTAAGTTAAACATAAAATAACACATATAAAAATAGAGTATTATTATATTTTTCTTCGCCGTTTCACCTTGTTTAAAAAGAAAAGAAGTATGTAGATTTTCAATGAGCTGCTTTGCGAGTATCAACACAAAAGTACCAAAGGGCATAGACAGTTGTATATTTTGAGTGTGTTGACTTAGAAGCTTGAATATTTTAGACCTACTAGGGACCTCTACCCGTTCCTGAGGAAGAGGGTCTTGACAGACGGACAGACTGATGAACAACAAAGTGTTTTTCCTTTTGCGGTACAGTACAGATTCATAAAATGGATTTCCCGTAGGTTGACTTGGTATCTTTTTTTATTCTACATATTTTTTTCATATGTTTGTTTCAGATCACGTACCTCTAGTCGTGGGGTCTGTGGGACCTTACGGGGCACATCTTCATGATGGCTCAGAATATGATGGCAGCTATGCAGACACCACATCTACACAGGCAATATTAATTAGTGTTTTATAGATTTATTAAAGTTTATAGCTTAGTGCCATTTAATCCCCAACTAAGCTAAAGCTTGTACTATGTGTATCAGACAACTGACAAACTTACTTATATCCTTTTTTTTTAAATAAACAAATAAGTATTACAAATACAGAGGTACGTCGTAATATGTAGCCGATATCCTTACATATTTATTGAATAGAACTTTGCCTCTTCCAACAAATATGTCCGCATATAAAGTAGATATGTACCATTATTAGGTTACATAGTCACAGTCTAATAAAACTATCAAGCACAGGCGTAGACATAAAACTGCAAAACACCTATTAATTTCACAAGAATTACCGCTATAGTTTGCTTTGTTTGGCCGAACCACGCCAGAAAGTTTCCCTGAATTATGTTCGAAAAGCTCAATTGAACGGCTCACTCGCGCTGCAGTGAGCAGCTACGACTCTTGTAATCATCCCCACTTGTAAGTCTATGCGATGCGACAGTCATAGTTCTGAGAGGATTTCACAAGCGGTAGGTACGGGTAACAAAAGGAATAAGCGATATCGCGAATATCAAACATGCACATGCACAAAAAGAAGTATTACAGAGAGCGAACGTAGGTAGGTCACATCTCTTTGTGTAATCATCACCCACACTTGTCAGCTTTTGGTAGAGCCCGATTACTATTACTGCTGATGGTAACAAAGGAATTTTAAGGGCCGGCGATGCGGGCGTGGCAACCGAAACTTTAACGTAATGTCATTTAATTCAAATTTAAAGTCCTCTACAATGACCCTATTTAACTTCGAAGTGATCGTCATATGTCTGGGTTAGCAAGTAAAACGTATGTTTATATTTTTCACTGGAAAATTAGATTAGCGGGCTTAGCAGAGGCAGAGGAATTTTTCAAGAACGTCATGAAAAGAATGAGAATAATGCATAATAAAATGCACAACAGATTGATATAACTAACGCTGTTCTGTTCCCGAAAATAGCTTATTCTTTTTTTAATGGGCATGCACTTACAGAAGTTTAGTATGATAAAAAGTTGTCACTTCAAAGGAAGTATAGTTTCCTAAATATATATTTCGAGAGATATTTATACTCTTAATTGCACAACAAACTAAATACAATATAAATATTAAAGTACAATTCCGATGCTATAAAAAGTATAAATAATTTTTTAATGGTATACATATAATTAAATTGAAAATAGATAAAATGTATATAATTAATACAGAACAAAAAATTGACAGGCTCGGTGGCTCATTTGGTAGTGACCTCTGCCCTCTGAGCCAAGGGTCGTGGGTTCGATTCCCGCACAGTACAAACATTTGTGTTCATGAGCATGTCTGTTTGTATTGGTCTGGGTGTTTTCTATGTATAATATGTATTTATTTACAAAAAAATGTATCTAAGTAAGTTTATCAGTTGTCTAGTACCCATAGTACAAGCTTCGGCTTAGTTTGGGGCTAGGTGGCGCTGTGTGGCCCAACGTGGCATGTCTTGGGTTATTTATTTTTTATTTAAAACATATAGTTAAACGTACAGTAGATTTTATATAAGCTATTAATGAAGTGATTTTAACGAAATGATTTTACCTATATAAGCTATTAATTTGCCGTACTTCATCTCGTTCCAATATTTATTTTAAATAAAACAAATACAATTAAGTTGAGTTCGCTTGCCGACTGTACAAAAAGAGGGAAGGTAAAGCACGGACAGCTTACAAGTTTCTATGAAGCTCACTATTAGTTTCACTTATTTATTATTTATTTATTTATTTAATCTTTATTGCACAAGTAATAAGTGTACAAAAGGCGGACTTAATGCCACATAGGCATTCTCTACCAGTCAACCATTGGGCTAAGCAGAAAGTAATATTAAGGTAGTGTGCCAAAAAAGTTTGAAAAACAAAGACTAATAATAATATGTAATAAAAATAAATTAAATACAAAATACTTACGTACAGCCATGTCGTTCCAGTTGAGCAAAATTATCTATTACCTACGTGTTTTGTAGATAAGACTTAAGCTACAAGATCCGCTATGATTATGATATCCTATATTGTTGTCTGGTGAATACATGAATGACAAGCATGTTTCTGTAGCCCTAGTAGGAATTTTCTGTCAATGCGTAACGTAAACGTTGCGAGTTTTTACGGCCTATAGGGGCGCTGTACTAAATTTCATACAATTTCTCACGGTGACGTTACATATACTTTTTCGATAGTATTCGTGCTATACACACTATTCTTTTCGTGGGTAACATTGACATGAACGGGGGCTTGTGTCAAACAAAAATGTCAAAGTCAACGTTAAAAGTGCCATTTCGTTATGCGGGCGTTAGTTTAGTTTCAGCTACGTGCCAAAAGCATCCTTGTCGTCCTGTAGTACCTATCAACAAATTAGCGAAATATCAAGCTTATCTTTCGAATAATGGATACCTAAGTAAAGATGCAGTCCCTGCAGTTAATTCGCAAATTCATCTTTAGAAAAAGACAATAGACTCATTTGGCTTTGTCGAGCGTCCTCCTTATTACCCATACCTTTGCTCGCTGAATGCGACATGTAATATTAACCGTCGAGAACAGCTCTAATGGCGCCTTAACATTACGGCGCATTTGCAATCGCTACAAGCTTCTAGCACAAGTTGCAAATTCGCATTGTCGATTGAGTGCACAATAACAGAGATGTCTCATATTCCTACATACCGGCTACCTATTTAGCTGACTCTAGTAGGTATCAGAAAATACTTACCTACATCAAATACCTATTAATAGAAAAATAAGCACTTGTGTTATGGATGTATCTGCATTAATATGGTGTTCTTTAGTCATTAAAGCTTTTTCCTCGTCATAAAGGCAAAGCACATAAGATTCGATAGGAAGTCTACATTGACCCAAGAACTTAGTCAGTCATGTGCCTAATTACTACATAGTATATAAAACAAAGCCGCTTTTGTTGTCTGTCTGAACCTATGTATGCTTGTATCTTTAAAATTACGTCATTAATCTTTGAATTTGATTTTACTTTTTTTATAGATAGAGGGCTTTAAGAGGAAGGTTTATTATGTACAATACATGCATATAATATTGCACCAGTGCCACACATTAATAAATAGTTACTACGTAACCCGTGCGAAGCCGGGGCGGGTCGCTAGTCATTAATATGTATATCAGATACTTATCTAAATGCTTTATGATTATCAAGATGTGGATAGATCACAAATATAATACAGGTTGTTAATCTAGCCATAATTTCGTCGCTAATCCTTATTAACCTAAACAGTTACCTTCAGGTTTTACCGATACCAATTTACAAGCATAGCCCGCCCGGCTTTGCACGAGTATTAATTTAATATAGCCCGTTCACTGGAGATATTGTAGCTGTCAAGTAGTTTCGGAGCCTATTCAATGCAAATACACAAACAATGAAATCTTTCTTTTTTACAATAAAAGTGTACCTGTACAAAAAAACATCTATGCCTAAAATACATACAAGTATATTTATAACAACTGAACTTTTAACAAAAGCGTGATTTAATGTTATATACTGGCACGTATCGCTCGCAGTAATTTCCACTGGTCGTATTTACCTTCATAAAGTGGGTAAGTGTGGGCCGCCATTTGCTCCCCAACTTCACACACAATTGATTAAAGAAGTGATAAATGTGCAAGTTTCCCCGCCATGTTTTCCTTTATAGCCGTACGGGTGAGTTTGAAAAATAATTAGTTCCATAATAAACGCTGCCGATTTTATGAAGCAGAAATTTCTATTTAGCGCCTCAAACACTATTCTAGATAATACTGAAGCCTTATTCAGAAGTTCAAGTTGCGTAGCCATGAATACGATTTGTTTATAGCCTTCAAAAGTTTGATCGAATCGCATGTGGTGAAAATACATAGTCAGGCTATGTACCTAATGACAAAAAAATTGTACACAAACATTGTTACAGTCTTCAAAGCAAAAGTAGTGATGTAGTATGGACTAAGCTATTAGTCGTGCGTGAGCGATACAGAGTCAACCAGGGCCGCTGTATTAATTAAATTTGATCTTAATTCTCTTCTTATAACTAGCTTTCACTTAAACATTTTCAGGAAGAGATTGCTTATAGTGTCGTTAATTGTAATAAATGTATATTATACCAAGTTTTAAGTAATTGACTTAAAACTTGGTATAATATACATTTATATGCTCGGAAATAACGAATACCTATCTATCTTACTTATGTAACTCACAGTGTAAGTACACTTGAACGAGGACCCTTTAAGTTTAAAGCTTTGGGCTAGAGTTCCTGCTACCACTCTACTAGTTTTATGGGACATTGATGACAATTGCACCCACGTAGTAGATACAGGGTCCTAAAGCTAGCTTACTTAAATATAAACTTGAATACAAATGTGTTTAATGAATCAAGCTCATTATAAAATTCTAGATAGGCTTAAGTAGGCCTGCTAATAGAATGTATAGAAAATTTCAAACTACCATTTAAGCTCCGTGCCTTACCTATCTCCATTCTGTCGGACCTTACACCCAATTAGCCCAAACCAAAGTCTTTGATTGATGCCACTTCGCCTGAGTCGATCATAACCCATTTTACTTGAAGGGCCACCGCGTCCATTAAAATATCTATTCCAGTAAAGGAACCCTGGCCGAAATCGTATATATTCTCTCTTAAAAATAAATGAACCTGACTGCCGACTAATTAGTTCTATTTCTTCGTCATCGGGTGCTTTTAGGGACATTCAGTTCATCGAATCGATTCTATTAAATGTTAAAGGTGAAGCTTTCTGGCTAAAAGCAGTAAATTCTAAATGAGTATTTTTATTATTGTCCATTACGCCGCGAGATTTTAGGGTCCTTTCAGTTTCGTGGCTCGTGAACTTAGTTCTCTAATGCTTAGTCACAGGCGTTATATATGATGCTATGAGCAGTAATAGATAACCTATTTTGAGTCTGTCTGTGTTCAATACGTAGTTGTACAGTACATAGACAACAATGAATGAATGTAGTTGGCACAGCTTCAAAGTCATATAATTGGCTGGATCTTTGTTGCACATGTTGCAGTCAACAAGAAGCTAATGATTAGCCGTCAAAATTTGACTTAAAATATTGTCTTAAGAAGTTACTAGTTTTGCTGCTGAACCGTGCCTTGCCTGTACAGCACGAGTAATACGAGAAACATATATAAACAAAACAAAATGATAGTAGGTAGTTTAGTTAAGCCGAGTGGTTATATCTGCTCTAAAAACTTAATAATATTACTGTAAATAATAACAGAATGTTGATTGAAATGCAACCGCAAATTTATAAACCTCAATGCTGGTGGACAGGTTATTTAATAATGAGTTCAGATAAATTGCAATCTAGGCGAAATGACGTTATCCACAATTAATTTGGTCAGGAGGTCGGACGGAATCGTCCAATTAAATTAATATGCATAAACATAGATAGAAAAAGATTTGTATTGTTCCATACTGAACCCTGGGTAGATGAATGCATAGGCTAATAAAGGTTGAACGCGCCGGCTAAATCGTAAAGAGGGCCGTAAAGTTGCCGGCAAATTAAAATTTACATCGGCAATATGAAAAACTCCCTCTCCATTCCACTTTTTTTTTCAACCGAAAGCATTTGACTGGGGTGGACAGTTAATTAACGGAACCTAGAACAAATGGGCATCAAAAGCAAACATGAAGTAACAAAAATTCTTCAGCCGTAATTAATTTTGTGATCCTTTTTTAAATTGTTCCGAGCATGCGTACCCATGTTTAAGTTTTCCAGTTGCCTACAGTATTTAGGGCACTATACGTTTTAACAAACATATCAAGGTTTAATTACCTAAAATATATTCTACAGTTCGTACCAAATTATTAGACAAAACAATCCAATTAGGTCTGGCTCCAGGCGAATGTCGGAAATGAAGGGATGATACGGAGATTTGTTCTAGTACTAAAGTGAATCGAAGAACGGAGGCTGTACAGTACTACGGCAATTGCTAATCTTTACAAAAATTATTTTGAATGAAACCATTCTGTGATATAAAAACCCAGCTATTAACCAATATAAGGAAGTAAATTCTTAAGCAACGACTTCGAAGGTCGAATAAAACTAATTAGGTAGATACAGGTATTGATATTCGTTGTCGTCCAATATGCGAAAGTACACTTTAATTAATATTTATTCCTTTGGCTCTTCGCACTTTCCCCACTTAATTAATTATATATTATCAGGGTTAACGGAAATTACGCATACACACAAGAACACTCACCGAACAGACATTTTTGCAAACTAAAGGTATAAAATGTGCCTAAATTGTACATATTTCAATAGAAATACGAAATTACTTTAAGGTTTACTTTATGAAACTTCCTTGTAGTAGAAAGCTTAAGAATTTTCCATCTGTTCCTAATAGGGTAGCTTGGCTATATTAAGAATTCTCTTTAGAAGTTATGAAAAAGTTAGTAATAATTATGTAACAGAACAAAAGTTGTTAATAGCCAAATTGGGGAAGCAGTAATACTTCAGTGCACAAGTTAATTATATACCTATAATATTTGCCAGTAAACTATTTTTTATATGGTTGGTTAGCCTAGTTACTACAAAACCCTGAATACTCTACTTAAATGTATGTATGTATGACATAATACCTACGCGTTGTTAATGTAACATTACGGCAAGCCAAGTGCGGTTCTATTTATTAAGGATTCTAAATCACGACCTCTGTGCACATTAATGACTGTAATTATTCAACTGTGCCCAGTTGGAGGAGTTTTTGCGTTATACTCGTATCTGTCAACGCAACCTCACTCTCTCGTCCAACCCGGAGCTCGCTAAGTAACTTATTAATAAGTAGGTAATTTTGTTAAAGCATTTACTCACAAATGGGGATAATGTATTTTAGCTGCCCTTTGTTGTAATAAGAAAATTACTAACGGATTTATGTAATTTTTGGATAGACATAATATACGTTTCATACATGATTAATATTTACCTAATACCGACTATTTTTATACATCGAGCAATCCGTGAAGAGAAACCGCATACCTCTTCATAGTCAACGTTGCATCACTGAGTGCCTCAATAATGTTTAAAAAACTTAAAATTGTGTGTCTTATAAATGACAAATTTCGTGAATCATCATGACTCTATGATGTTGGCACTGCCTTAATGCAGGAGGCAGCGATTCAGACCCCGCCACGTACCAATGTCTTCATCAGAAATTCATATGGAAACCATCGTATTCTATGAATAAATTGTAAGGTTGTATGAAGTCGAAAAACCCGCCATTTATCAATTCTATAACAAACCTACAAACGAATACCTACGTGTCAAAATAATCTTGGAAATGCGCAAGTTTCCCGGAAGGCGCGTTATAATAACGTAATTGCCACGAAGACTAAGACTAATAGACCAAGTAAATAGACGATGTTATATTTACCTTCATAAATTCTTTTGCAGACTATGCGCGAATGGCACAGACCCAGGATCCAGGCTCTGGTCGACGCTGGCGTGGATCTGCTAGCGCTGGAGACCATCCCCTGTCAGGAAGAGGCGGAGATGCTCTGCGATCTGCTGCGAGAATTCCCTGGCATCAAGGCTTGGTTATCCTTTAGCTGTAAAGTAAGAATTGTGTGATTTTTTGCCGCTCTACACTTGTCTTCCTTTCCTCTTATTTATAGTAAGGAACCACGCGACATTGTTGCAACGTACCTTATGTAATCTTATTTATTGTCACCGGATCAAAAACCCAGTTTGTTTAAATAGGATTTGCTTTAAGAACAATGTAGTTTTAAATTCCAAAGCCCATTGTGTCCGGAAGTCTTGGTCACAACTTAGGTTTCCGAAATAGAAGTAAGAAAGGCTAATATGTATAAAAATACGCACAGTTAAATTTACAATATTCTGAAATCAGTATTAGTCGCCTAATCTGATGCCAATTCAAAAGTCTGGTGGTTGAGCAAGCGTCTCATGATGCTTGGGCAAACTGCCATGAAGTCCAGTAAAACTCAATAGCCTGAAGATTTCGCGGCCGTCATAGATAGTCCCACAAGAGGCTGTTTTTATACAAACAAACTTATACCAACTTACGAACAAGAACTTGCCTAATTGAACATAATGTTTTTTGGAAATCCGCAATGCACCGAGCTTCATGGACTACTTAATAAATGGGTTAAGTAGAAGCAATCAATTTATTCATCTACAACTCCATATGGCAAACTTGGATCTGTATTTGTGAAGTTACCAAGTCAGTTGCTTTAAGTAAAACCTACACACCGGTGTTGTATGTATTTGTTGTTATGTAACTCCCTGCCTACATCGAGGAACGGAGTTTATTTATTTGCTTTTGAATCTCAATGTTTTTAGAGGGGTAAACGAATTTAAATGCTTGTCAAAGCCACCCGTCCTAATCAGCCTTTCAATTAACAGCCTGCTGTCTGTTTACTAAATATCGACGTAGGGTGAAGGACCGAACGAATCGGCCGACAGGTTTAGTATAACGACTGAATGATTAGGAATCGACGTTCTAAACCAGGTTGGTAGATTATCTATATAAAAATATTATTCTTTTTTACAGGATAACCAAAGCATTGCTCACGGCGAAAGTTTCCAGAAGGTAGCTAAGAAATGCTGGGATACGAACCCGGACCAGCTTGTGGCAGTGGGAGTGAACTGCTGCGCACCCTCGTACGTCTCTAGCCTGCTGAAGGGCATCAACGACGACCGGCCGCACGACCCCATACCACTTATCGTCTACCCCAATTCCGGCGAAAAATACAACCCTCAAATAGGGTAAGATTTCGCCGTTAGATAAGTCACCGCACTTCTGTGAAGGCAAACGACCACACATTTCTCGCTTCAGGTGGTACGGCGTATATGCAGCAGTTTAGGCACATTTATATTCTCGATAAGGTGCCCAGTTTATTACATGTCACAGGAGCAAACTTATTTTATTGTCATTCCTAATGAAAAGTCGGAAAAATTACAGTCAATATTGGCTAAAGTTGTCTGCTTTTTTAAAAGGTGAACAACATATCTGCACTAAATGCTATGTCATGTGAATCTGGCATCGGCCATCGAATACTTAACTGTTTCGATCTGTTACAGAATACCGATTAAATTATTTCTAAGTTAGTGCAGCAAACTGAATGCAAACGTTAGATCTGAACAGCTTACTCAGCACTAATTCCTCAATTCAACTTTGCGTTCACATTGAACCAAATATGGAACAGCTGGGTTTTGTGAGCCCGCGCATATATTTGGTAGGCGAAAACGTGTATTCGTGATATTATTACAAACAGCCTGTGTTTCATATAAGTAACATGACATCATTGGATAAATGATATTAATATTTTCACATAAACATTAACAAACATATAATTTGTCTCCAATTGTTCTACCATAGGTGAACGACCTGCAGAATAATGCCAATCTAACAGACCCTGATATCCTGTTTCTGTTTGCACAGATGGATAGACAGAGACAAGTGCGAGGCGGTAGAAGTGTTCATCCAGGAGTGGCTGGACCTAGGCGTCCGGTACGTGGGCGGGTGTTGCCGCACATATGCCACAGACGTCTCCCGCATCAGAAACCAAGTTCTCTGCTGGCAGGACCGCCACCGGTTCGCCAAGTTCCAAGCCCAGACCAACAAAGTCATTGCTAAATAAACTCAAGCCTCTTTCCACTACTGAAACTATATGTCTACGTTTGTAAGATTGCTGTAAATACGCGAATGTACTGAATGCCTAGCTTCTTTGTATATTATGATTAAAGTCATAAGGTAAAGAAATACATATATATGAGATGTGTAAAAACGTGTGGTTTCACTCCTAAACACATATTCTTTGGCAGGATGTTATCAATCATTTAAATGGCCCATGAAGTCCGCCAAACTGTGGCTCACATTTTGAAGTTTCGTACGTCCTCGGATAGCTGTACATGCGATGACTAACAACTTTACTTTTTTTAATAGCATAGTGGCCTTCTACCGCTTAATGAAAGGCCAACCCTTCTTTGTTTTTTCTACATTTATTTATATTTTCAACAACTACAATGCTGGACAAATGGCTGAGTCTCAACTTCAGTGAAGCTTATTAAAACTACCGGGTTCGAGTCTCGGTTTGAGGAAATGAAGTTAGTGTTCTAGAAAACGCCTCATCAAAACAGCTCATATATATCCCCAACGAGGTGTTCGAACCTACTCTAAACTAAGGACACACCGAGGTCGTCAACTAAAAAAAGCCAAATTTCTAGGTACTGGCAAAAAAATTATACATGCACGAAATCGTTACTGCGTAAAAATATCTACATCACAATGCACAACTAAGCAACATGCTGCGGTGATGAGTCTTGACGACTTAAGCTTTAACGCTTACCAGACCAGTACAGACATGTACCTACCTATCTCTCGAGTAGCGAACTCAACTGTTTTTCACTACATACCTTAGTATAAAACAAAGTCGCTTTTTTATCTGTCCCTATGTATGCTCAAATCTGTAAAACTAAGTAGGTAGGTACGCAATGGATTTTGATGCGGTTTTTTAAAATAAATATAGATGAAGCCGCAGATGCACAGCTAGTAAAATATATTGCTAGTTTTACACAAATTGAAGACCGGTTTGAGACTTAAGTATAACTCATGTCGAACGTCTAGTCCAGTGCTCGTAGGGATTACGAAAAGCATTTAATTAAACCTTCAACTCAATACTCGAACTTTGTAGAGTACATAGTCGGACTTGAGGTTTACAAACCACACAAACGTTTTTGCAATCCATACATACATGTTAGAATTTAACATAAGCCAATGAAGATGCCATGGAAGATGGTCTTTAGTAAAAGCATTAATTGCTATTTTGGATTAAACGTACGAAATAATTCAGCATTAATTAAGTTAAGTTAGATAACATAAAAAGTTTTGGTAGAGCCACTTATGGTCTGAAAACCGCCTTAAATCACGTTAAATGTTTGAACTAGTTTTTCAGCAAGTTAGAATAGTTTACTCGGTCTGTTTTCAGCTTAAATTTTCGTAATAACCAAAACGTTGGTTTGGCATAAAGCCTTAATTTATATAAAGTAATGCGCCGTCGAAAATTAAATATTACTTAATAATATTAACATACCTACTATTTATCTATATCTTCTATACTTATAATAAATCTGTAGAGAGGTCAATTCTGTACATTAAATATATTTTCAAAATAACTATCAGGGGATGATTAGTGATCGATACTGATGCCAAAAATGCAATCAGTAAAATTTTTGTCTGTCTGTCTGTATGTTCGTTATAGAAACAAAAACTACTCAACGGATTTTAACGAAACTTGGTACAATTATTTTTCATACTCCTGGGCAGGTTATAGGGTACTTTTCATCACGCTACTATTAATAGGAGCAGAGCAGTGAAGGGAAATGTTAGGAAAACGGGAGAAATTTTTTGAACGCGCATCTCTCAAAAACTACTGCATGAAATTGAATACGATTTTCACTAATGTATGTAACTAGAGGTCTAACTTAAAACTTAGGTATAGGTATAAGTATTTTATGGAAGTCCGTTATTTTTGAAACCCGATATCCAAGCGTGCGACGCTAGCTAGTGTAAATTAAAAGTAACTTAGATCCGAGGGCAGCTGAAGAGTCGCTTGCTATTTTATATTGTACACCTACGAATACAAATGGTATCTTGGTATCCTTCCGCTTAACACCACCCACTACCAAAGTGAAAATTTACGCAACCGAGAAATCCCGATACAGTTTATATCTAGGTACGTCTATCAACTTTCACACATAAAAGTATCTTAAATTGTCTCAAGAAATTATGGAGGATTCGTGTGAGCGAACGAGCCCTTGACACAACCAGAGTTCGAAAACGGTTCTTTTTTAACTGATTTATATAAGCTCTAATCGAGGTTTTGTCAAAACCGTTCACCCGGGAGCGTATTTGACTAAAAAGTGCTACCTACTTATATGATTAACCTGGATAATCAATACTGAAGGAGCCGAATCGAAATGATAACAGTTTAAATTGGAGCCGTGGACACAACCTTCAGGCTGACTATTAATGGCTAATAAGTTTACCATAGTATGACACCTTATTACAGTCAGCACCATTTTGTTGCCTAAAACCTAAGTCAGAACCTTCATTTGAGTATTTTTGTCTTTGACGGGTCTAATAGACTGGAAGTATGTAGTACGTTGTTGCGAAAAACAATTCAAGTGGTAGGTACGTCCATAAGAAAAGCCCTAAATTGAATGACGACAGTCCAATATAATAAATGCAAACCTTTTGTCACTCAACGTTGACATAATCGTTCAACGATCGTAATAATCCGTAAATTGGTTATCTTTACCATCATATTATTTTACCTACCTACTTAGTCTACTAAACTGTATTCTTTGTTTTGGTCAGACGAGATTTAATAACGTAGTTTTCAAAAGGAACAGTAACATAAAATTAGGTAGGTACCTACCACAAAATACGAAATTGTACGGTAGGTGACGGCACTAAATTGAAAACGAAATTAAAACGCTAACATTTGTTGTTGGCCCCGACGACGAAACGGCTGTCGGTCCAAATTTTAGCGGCTATGAAAGAAATGAAAACATTCCGACATTTTATCAACTGGAGCACGAGGAATGAGCACATAATTGAATCGACTTCTTTTATCTCGTAAATGCTTCCCTAAGTATTTCGTATAGGTAGACGAATACTGGCGATTCTACCTGACCATCGCCGCTACACAAAGAGGTGCGAAATTGTTTTTCTTTTCTTTGATGGCGCTACGTTTTGTACCTATTCGTTTTCGATTAACAATTTTCCATAAATGATGCTAACCTACTACGCTCCCTGACCTGTGATGCCTGCAATGCTAGGTACATAATATAAATACAAAAATAATAAGTTTAAGATGTTTATTAAGTTTTACCTACGTAGTTTTTGTTTTATTCGTAAATAAAGATTACAAAATCTACACGTACGTACCTACCTCAACAACACCAGGATATTTCACGTAGGTAGGTACTACATAATTTGAATTTGATTGGCTAGTCACTGGAGTTACTTCACTATCACTACGTAGGTACGTACATAGTATAAAACAAAGTCGCTTTTCTGTCCCTATATAGGGATATAGGGACACATAGGGATGTGCGCTTAATAAAACTACGCAATGGATTTTGAATATTTGATACCCTTTTTTTAATATATAGAGTGCTTCAAGAGGAAGGTTTACATCAGGGCACTTCTTCAATAAGCTTGTTGTTTATGGTATCAATTATAAAATTACAAACACAATATAAAATCTAAAGTTTTGCAGTCCTATTCGTCCGATTACGGTTTGATAGTTAAACTAACATCATTGTCGACAATGGTAACTAAATGGTAAGTGCGCGACAAATCAATAGGGTAGGTAAATATTCCTGAGCAGATACAATTTATCTCGACATCATTGCTCTGTAACACTTCGCTTTACACCTACGTTGTGTAGTGGCGATTCGCTCGAGTGGGTACTCATTGAACCGAGCCGCCCGTCATCACCCGACACACATAGGTAGGTACCTAGTTAATTATCTATCTATGATTTCAGTCACTCATATCTAGTGATATAGAAATGTGACATTTCTACTATATAATTTGTTTGTCTTTTTTTTATATAGAAGCTCGAAATAATGGCTTCCCTACGCCTGATGAAAAGCGAAAGAGAAGCCCAAGTCGCTGTGACAACGGGCAAGTAACTGCCATGCCGGCCCAACCCCAACCTCCCACGAGCCACGGAAACCCTACTCACCGGCAGAAACATGACCCGGAGGTCATTTGGCTGCGGTATTCTATAGGGTGGAGGTCCTTCCCCGGACGGGCAGCTCAATTCGAGCCTCTATTAAAGTTAAGTCTTTCCTTTAATGTATTATTTACATTGTAACAGACATTGTAACACATTTAATTACGAAACTATTAAATGTTCATTGCGTCTTTTATAGATAATATCGCAGTTATGTAGTTCTCTGAAACTTAGTGTAATAACGTCATTAAGAGGTCGCTAGTTTTTCTTTTTTCCTTTGCGCCATCTCACCGTTAACGTCCCAAAACAGTTGAGAGAAAAATAAGAGCGGTAAATCTGCTACAATTTAATATTCTAGCTTTGTATTTATTCGTAACATTCAAAATAAGAGGAAACACAGGTAAGTAGTCCTCAAAAATATACTAGTACGAGAATATTTTTTATAACTTTGAACATGAAACAGCAGACCTCGGGTCACCAACCGATTGGTTCGATTCTGTAAGCCCACTCCAGAGTGCACTATCGAAGTTTCGTTTCGTCACAAAGATTTTGTCTCTCACCATTAGGGGCAGCGCAGACGACAGACTATTCGTGATGAACTTTTAGTCTGTAATGCACTTACGTCTTATATGCAGTAACGCAAACGACGCGCAAAAATCTGCCGCGGATATTTCACAGACTCAACGCACATCTTCGATCATTCTGTCGGCAGAGCTGTAGGGACCTAGATGCTCTTTTTAAATGTGTCAGACGCAGACTCTATCGCACAAAAAGTCAGTCGTCTGCGCAGCCCCTTAAGGTGTGTCAATTTAAAGAATTGCTATGAGAAAATAGCAGGCATCTGCAGTTTTCTCAGTTTCTTTGTAAGCTACGATTAATTAAATCGTAATATTATATCCTCGTAGGTACTTTCTAAGTGCACGTATGAAGTTTTAGTTCGTATGAACGTTAAGAAATTTAGAAAAGTAGGCAAATTTTTAGCAAGGTAGTAGATATATCTTCAAGACTAAGCTTCAAGACAAAACGCTTCTCTCGGCGGAACCTCAAAAAGGTAGATAATTAGGTGTATATGTACGTACCTACCTACTGATTTTTAACGATCAGTGACCACCATTCGTTTCACGACATTAAGGATTTTTAATTTGCATTTCGGACCGTATCTCCATTTGCAGGATATTGATATACCTAGGTACCTTTATGTCCAAACTAATTGTACATAGTGAGATCGTTGTCGATGTCTAATTATTACTGTGTTTACCATTGTAGAATACTGTAGAGATACTTAAATTGTCTTTTATACGACTTAATATAGGATGTATGGAGAAAGTGGTAAAAAAGCTCTCGCACTGAAAGTAAAAAACTGTAATTTTGCGTATATTAATATATTTATAGTAAAAACAAATGTATAATACTCGTTCAACATAATTTACGTGCCTAAATATTAAATCAGCTGCGCTTAACATTTACTTTCTTTTGCGTCTTTAAATAAATTTTTGGATTGTAAGGCGGCGATGGCAAGAGTACGTTCCTGTCGTTCTTCGTTCAGTTGCATTTGTAAGTTCTTAACGTCCAACTTGAGTGTTTTTATTTCATTCTGTAGCCGCATGACGATGGTCCAGAGGGTGGGCGAGGTGTGGCTGGCCGAGTGTATCGGCAGCGACGGGGAGCGCACTAACGCCTCTATCGACGGCGTCTCGTCATCGCACTCTGGAAATAGAATCATTGTATCACAATGTGAAACAGATATACCTACTATTACAGCTCAGTTAACTTCGCTATTCAGTGGCAATAATTTAATCTACCATTACCACTACATTTTGCTCACTATCATCATTTGCTGGATTACATTAAGACTGAATAGCGCCGCTAATTAGATACCCACCTTTCAATCATGTGCAAAAATGATACGGGATGTTTTAAAACGACTTTGATATACTGCGAAATCAGCTTTCTAAAAATGCTGCTTCATTCGAAGGGAATTACCAATTGATTGCTCACATCAAAAACGATGCAGGACTGACTGCATATCAATCGTGCGATATTGTCAACTTACTTATTATAGACTTTCGAATATTTTATTAAACTACATAGAGCTGTTTCTTAAACTTTACATTAGTTATTTAGTACAAGCGGGATTCAAAACCGCAGTGTAGGTAGGTACACTATCTGAAGCAGGTAGTAAGCAAGTGATGTAGGTATAGAATCCTGCCAAATCGTATCAAATAATGTACAGACTAGATAATCCTAAATGGTATTATATGGTATTATATGGGTAGCTCAACCGTACTAATAATAAGCTAATTAAGCAAAGTTTTATTAAAAATTAATAGCTATCTTAGACCTTTAGACTCGTTTTCTGTAGAGGCAATAATGAAACTTAACGATGCCCTTAGAAAATATAGAGAAATAAGGATGAGGGCTTTATTTTATACTAGCTGTGCCGGCGGCGTCACACGCGTGGATATCGGGATTCAAAAATAACGGACTTCCATAAAATACCTATACCTACCTAAGTTTTAAGTTAGACCTCTAGCAATACATTGGTGAAAACCGCATGCAATTCCATGCATACAGATAAAAATTTCTCCTGTTTTCCCAAGACTTTTCATCACTGCTGTGCTCTTATTGATCCTAGCGTGATGAAAAGTATGCTATAACCTGCCCAGGGCTCTGAAGAATAATTCTACCAAGTTTCGTTAAAATCCGTTGAGTAGTTTTTGTTTCTATAACGAACATATTATACAGACAGACAAAAATTTTACTGATTGCATTTTTGGCATCAGTATCGATCACTAATCACCCCCTGATAGTTATTTTGAAAATATATTTAATGTAAGTACAGCATTGACCTCTCTACAGATTTATTATAAGTATAGATAATAGCTGTAAATTAAGAAGAAAGGCAGGATCTATCTACCACTTTACAAAAATACTTTCTGAAATATATTATTCTTCTTACGTTATTTAAGGTCGTAAGATGTACTTTTAAAATCCCGATTCTACTGTTATAACTATTTGATTTAAAATCTCGTGGTTAATTTAATAGAGTGCATGTGTCTTAAGTAAAAATAATGCATGTTCTGTGTCAGTGTGCAGTATTTTGGTATATATTCAGGTATTGCATAGGTATTACTTTACTTTATCCGTGAACAAGCTCGAGAAACGAGTCATAATGAGGTGTAGCAGGCAATGTTATTACTAAATTACATGTGAGGAGTAGTTGAATATGAGCAATTCAAAATACAGTTTCAGATAATTTATTTAATAATTCTATATAAACTACAATAATATCCCAATAGAAAAATAAATATAGCAATATAACACACAACTATATGAATATAAGTATGTTTAAATCAAATCTATACTATGACAATTATGGTACATACATTCTTGAATAAAATATATGCAATTATGCATAAAAGTATTTATACTCATATCTTTATCATCAGTTAGGTATAATATCAGTAATGACATTACATTAAAATATTTCACGAAATGATTCGCATTGATCCATGACTAGATGAATAGTGAGCTACAAACAATATAAATACAAAATGAAATCAATATCCTTGCTTCACAAGTCCATTAGCAAATTACAGATAAACTCAGCTATAAATTTAATAGAATAATGCGTAAATCGCTAATATGGTAGGTTGTGAATCGAGGATTCAGTAAAAGCTTAGACACCATGAAAGTGTTGGAAAATGGATAGGTACACATTTACAACAAACGTAGATAATAATAAATATACATTGGTGAGTAAATATACTTTCTATGTATAAGTGTTAGTGTAAAATACAATACGTGTGCACATAATCATGTAAAGCAGAGAACAATAACCCAAATTAATAGATACATATTAGGTAGAAATGATCAGTGATATATTGTATAGGTACAACAATTTCCATAAATCTAATACTAAAGCGATAGTATAGCGATATAGTTTAACGATATTGTATAACTTTAGCACGACTTCGTTTTGGTATACAAGTTGTATATTTATTTCATACATACAAGCGTAAATAGTGTTATTAGGAATCATATGCATAGGACAATACATTTATAAATAAAGATACATATACCGATAGGTGTGTAATTGAATTACGATGATTACAATACATATACATCTATTAGGTGCGCTTTGCCTAATATTTAGTCAGTAGATAAAGCTTGCAAGACAGATAACATTGTTATCGTTTAATATTTTATTAATACTACTTTACAAGGAAATTATAACCCTTTTGTAAAAACACCACGACTAATAGCTTCTCATGCCACGAATTTAATAGACCGTTATTAACAATAAAAAACATATCTGTCATTAAATATTATAATAATGTTTCAGTAATGTAAAATCCAAACATATAATGAAACTTACTAAACATGAATAATTCTAGACTACTTTAATACTGCATCAAAAGCTTTAAAAATTTCCCGAGCCGAATTGAAAGGTGGTCATTTCGTATTACAATCCAATTCCGTAATTAATTTTATACAAAATATCGGATTCGTTCAATCAGGCATTTTAGCTGCCACAGCGATTTATTGACACCAGGCAAATTGGTTTGTATTTGGCTTTGTTCGCAGGAACTGAAAATGTTGCATAATGGACTATTCCCTGAATATGATCTAAAAGCGTAGCCTACTTGCGGTTTTACTGGGATTTTTCAGTTTCTCCTTCAATTAATCAGTGCCAGCATTGGCTTGACAAGCTCTACTACTATTTTTAGTTTCCTTTTTCCTTAATGACATTAGGGCAAAAACGTTACTTCGCAAGGTAATTTCGTTTATGTAGTTGGGTTGTTTTTAAACATACGGAAAGTCTCGTTTATGATTAAAATGATGCTTTTGTCTTTTAACAATAGTATCTACTTCTAAATATACATAACTCAAAGGTAACTGACATAGTGATCTATCAAGGCACAGCCCAATCGTGCTGAAATTTGGCATGAATTTTATGACGTAGGCGGATGCTAAGAAAGGATTTTAATAAATTTTACCCCCAAGGGGATAAAATAGACGACGAAATTCTACTACACGCGGACGAAGTCGCGGGCACAGCTATTAGGTATGTGAATAAAGTCGATCACCAACGCAAAGTTCCTATACTCTCGTGTTGTATATGTCACCGGAAAATAGCAAGAATCGTAAGTTGATCAATTTCCTAGGTAGTTGATAGACATCATTAAACAGATAAATTAATACATAGCCAAGCCCATCTAATTAGACCAGTATTTTAGAAAAAGTAACGTGAATGAATGTGTTTCACATCACATCTAACTTCCTTGTTGTTGTGAAGAAAAGGTCTTACGTACAATAAACTCTATTGTTTTACAGAAGGGATTCATTGATTCAGTTACGACGCCATAAATGTTCAAGGGTAGGTAATGTAATAAGAGAAAAACACGTTTAATTTAGTTAAATTGAATACTCCCATTCGGTTTCTAGCGTCTTCATGTAACATAATGAATTGCGTAGGTAGGCTATATAAAAGTGCTTAATAAATACGTACTCAATATGACTTGGCTTTTCGACTATTAAGTTTAATAGCCTTCCGACGGTAGAGTAATTTTTATTTATGCTTGACGATTCATAAGTGCTTGGACTTCTCTTAGAATTTTCGGTATTTTTCAACTATATAATCAGTGCTGAGTCTACATTAAAATTCATTAAATAAATATAATACTTTCAATTTCTATTTTTAAAGAAGGTTTAAGGGGTAAACATAATTATCCAAGTAGTGTATTCTCGGTTGAATAGTAAGCGATACAATGATCGACGCAGAGTCTGGTAGCGTTTAGGACAGGGTGGTCCGTTTTTGTGGTATGCGGCGCGGGCTGCGCTCTGTTCAATATTAAATGAATGGCACGCGGCGGCCGACCGCCGCCCGCTGCCCGCTCTGATTACCTACAGCACAATCTAATAACCTGCCCCACTTGTCTCCATTAGCTGTTCGTTGTGTCTACGTTTTGCATAATTCCACCCCGCACCACGTTAACGACAAAACGACCAAATAAAGTTAACTCGCTTCATAATAACAACGTTAAGCTAATTAATGAATGTATATGGAAACAAAATTAATACAGGAGGGGCATATTTACAAAGCCTTTCTCAGCTATTAATTTGATATCCGTGTACGGTGTCAAGCCGTAATCTAATCAAGTATATCCTGATGAAAAGCAAAATCTTAATCAACATAGTCGTTCGTTGGATCCGATTTATTAAAAATGTAAACGTTTGAATAACGTCAGGTGCACGGCTGGATTCATATACGTTTATATAAAATCATGGAAACAAATTGCTTTGCATTTGTAGTTTCAGGAACAAATCGTTGGAATACTGCCCATCTCTAGCGGTCAAACTTAAATTGCACCAAAGTTTTGTATCCAAGTAATTTTCGAACATTCTCTTTGACGGTCTAATACGAATGACAATGTTTTATGGCAAATTATATCACATAATCAATCAAAGGCGCTTTGATTGTGATACCTGCTTTGAATATGTGATACCTGTTCACCCGAACCGGACCAAACATAGCCTTCGAACCTTTGCCAATAAAATGAAATTGTCTTGGTTTTGTCAGTATAAACTAATCATCTGTTTACGTTATCAATTGCTTATATATTGCCTAAAGTAAAATCTAATAAATTGAGAAAGAACTAGCTAAATAATATTCATATTAAAAACGTTTGGGACTGTTATTTTCCCGCGGACCTGAACTTTATGGGTAAATCATTTAACGACATTTTTGAACTTTTATTCGCCCCAGAACTAT
Organism: Conogethes punctiferalis; assembly: GCA_031163375.1. Taxonomy (NCBI): domain Eukaryota; kingdom Metazoa; phylum Arthropoda; class Insecta; order Lepidoptera; family Crambidae; genus Conogethes; species Conogethes punctiferalis. The sequence continues at coordinate 10,686,538 of CM062080.1, forward strand.
AGTTCATTCGCGTTAAGAAAATAGTGACTCATCACTCATAGAAATTATAATTTCTAGCGTTTTAATTGGCTAGGGGGTGTGGCTTGGCCGGCAGTCGGTGATGAGTCACTATTTTCTTAACGCGAATGAACTTTACTTCCGAAATTCCCATATACTTTTTACTCATCATGTACTTTGATACTTTGTAGTTTGATAGTCGCCCTACCTAATATCTAAATTATGACACAATTTTTCACCTACGTACGTAGGTACTCGTCCTCGTTGGTGAAAATTCATTTAAGCTAGTTTTACGTCACACGAAGAAAACCAAACAGCAGTTACTCTTTCGTTATAGCTTTTTGGTGATACCGAAAAAACATTTGCATTCGTTAGGCACTACCGCCAAAATGATGAAAAAACTAAGGAATGTGGCTTAAATTCCAACATTTTGCATAAGTAGGTATTATGTGTAGTGGAGGGGCTGGTTACTGAATGTTTTATCGGATTTTCTCCTAGAAAACTATTATTTTAAGTTAGCTACGTGTTTATGTTGATACTTTGTCAACTGTTGTACGACCTTACCTGAAGAAAACAATTTTCTTCAAAAAAATGGCGATGTCCGATGTTACATATTATTATTCATGATGCATTAAGACGCAGTCTGCTGCAGTCTAGCAGATGTAAACGAGATAAACTCGGAAAGTCAATGAATGAAAAATGTGATCTGCCTGATAAAACGCAAACTTGATTAGTGTTTTCCATGGAAGCTGTTAAACAAAATATTGGCATGGCGTTTGTAGGTATGTCTTGCATTGCAACACAATATCAAGATCAGATTGATTAATCATTCGGGTAACAATCAATCAATTTAAACAATATACCTATGCAATTTTTAGCCAAAAGATGTAACTGCATTCGTTTCGGCAAGGACAAAAGTGAGAAAAGGGTTTTGCATTAGCCAAGGACAAAAATCATCTTATCTAAGATTCCACAAGCTAATTAGGATCATTTTATCTGTCGAAAATTAGGATCATTTTATCAGTCTAAAGCTATATATAATTAATAGCCCAACTTGCTAAAACTGATATAGGTATCTGTATTTGTCTACTACTTTGGATATAGGTACCTACATGGCAATGGCTTTGCCCTATTTTAATGACGTAGTTACGGGTCATATTTTTACGGGTATGGGTTATTGGCTTAGTCCCTCGTAAATGCCATTTGGGTGAGAAGACTTTACGTAAAATTGTAACCACTTCAATTGAATTTTCTTCTTACAATTACAAATGTGCACAAGACACAATGGCGTAGATTTTCGGGCACATATTTTAAATTACAATTTCATAAAATGTATCAAGAAAATGTAATTCCGCGGAAAACATAATTCTTTCTTATTAATAATTCAAATCATTCAACACCAGATTACTATTTCGTACAAATATTTGGTAGGTAGTTATGTTTAAACTGAAACACTATTGATAAACATCGATGATACCATTAAAAATGAATGACAGATATGCTAACACGCACCATTCCAGACGAGTCTCGAGTAAACTCTTAAAATAGTTCCATCAACGAGTAGTCTAAACAAAATTAGTCATTACAATTTATAACTATAATCAACAAACGTTTGATCGATATCACACATTTTGTCTAGAAAGGACAAAGCACTAATATACTGTTTAAAATATTTAACGCAATAAATAGGGCTATATAGTCAAGTACTATAACACTAATTACAATCAAACCATGCTCGTTTGCACCAAAGTAATAATATGCACCATTATTCAATGTAAGATTATTATTAATAAAGCCTTATCTATTTTGTAAAATACTTGGATTATATATACATAATATAATACTGAAAACATGCATAAACTCGCACATATCAATAAATCTATGTTAACATAGATAACACGCTTTATTAGGCGTACACCTATTCTAGAATGGCACTTAATACGAGCAAAAATACATCGGACTATGTATGAGAATATATTTAGTATAAAACCATTTCGTCCGACGTATTTTATAAATATTTTCTACTTATAACCTAGAAAGCAGTTAATTATATTAAAATCATATTATAATATGCATCAGTTTTAAAAACTAAACAGGGGCATATTTATTGATTCCACGATAACTTTAAATAAGGAAATTTGAGAAGGAACTATTTAAATATGCCCCTGCTACTTCGATAATATTAGTCAATGGAATAAACTTTGGTTAATATGGAGTATGAAATTCGAACACCAGACAATTATCACGCACACCATGATATAGCTAGATGGACACCGCTCAATCTGAGGGGCGAAATAAGGCGGAAAGTCGGGGAACTCAGAGGAGCAACGGAGCAGTTTAAAATAAACTGGGCACCAAAACAAAAAGGTCTACTTGTGTCAGTCGAAATGGTGTGACTTTTGGAGCTGTTTGACGAAGGTGCCGCAGCACCACGTGGAGGAGCGCGTGGAGCGGGGCGGCGGCGGCGCGGGCGCGGGCGCGGGGCCCTGCGCGCGCGGCGCCAGGCTGGGGTGCGACCCGCTGCGCCTCTCGCGGCTACAGGTCCACTTCGGCCTTCGCTCCTCGGCGCACTCCCACAGGTTGGGGTTCGACCGATTCATCTGGAACTTCTTCTCGGAGAGAAGCCGACGCGCCTCCGGCCCGCGGAGCAGGTACGCGTCCGCCGCCGACGAGCTTTTGTTACGTTTCACTTTCGTGGACCTGCCGCAGCCTGAGCGCTCCGGGGTCTCGCTTCGCGGCACGATCGGTAGTTTAGTATAGTTATAGTGAGGTATGTTAGTGGCGGGTGCGTGATATTGTACTTTACCGAGAGACAAGTGGCCGCAGTCCACTGCAGGTGCGAAATAAAGGCAGCCGCATGTAACAAAATAGAAAGGTTCAGACTACCGTGTGAGAGCGACGCAGGCAATCGTGTTTGCGTTATTACGAGTAGTCACGTGTTCATAAGCTATAGTACTTCAAAGAAGGTTTAGGATCTGCTTTTGTTAGTTACGACGAAATCTTTATAAATGTCGTTTAATGCTTATATTTTACAAATGCAAGGTATAAAAGTAGCGAGAATAGTGCGAGGCTAATATTATAAGGTCAAGAAAGTAAGCTACTAACTTCGCAATTATTTGTTTCATAAGAAAATTAATACTTGAAATATTAATTTACCTTTTTATTATTACACCTAACTAATCATTTATAATTGAAAAAAAAAACATTACCACGTTAATAGCAATCACTAAATACTTTTTAAAATTTAGCACACTATTAAAGAATTTTTATAAATTAATCATATCTATGTTTACGGGTCTTTTATATGTACCGTCATGTACAACGACTAGCTACTTTGTACTGAATAACTAAAGAGGTAGGCATTACCGTTTTTCTAAATACTCTACAGAATATTTTCTTAATACAAAACCAGATCTACATAATATAAATAATGTGTACTTATAAATATTAAATAGGAAGATTATCAAAGCATGCTGCATCATCATGCATTTAGAGACGAGTGCTCATATCGAAATATGTAGTATGCAAGAATATTGAGAATTAGAGACTCATGAGGTGCGTTAATGTTACACCGACAACATAAAAACTCGAATAACGATTATTCAAGCGCTAACTTTAAATGACTAGCGATAAATTTGTTCATATAGATACAGATCTTTCATTCTAAAAACCAACTGATTATACGGTTTCTTGATTTTGCGTGTCTCCTCCTTGTGGACTCGAATATCTCCAGTGGTATATTGGGTACTGCATAATAAATACAGCTATGGTTAGTACAAACCCTTACCATATTTAAAGTTATATATTCTAAAAGCATTTCACTCACAGATTACAGTTGTATTTACATGTAGTCTCTATACTACTTTTGAGTGAAATAAACTAAACAAATTATCCGCTGAATATATGGTCTTCTACACCGATCTTAAATACTTACAAGTAGTAAGTACATTACTAATCAAATGCCCAGATGTCTTTACATCATGGAAATATTGTATAAAATGGAAAGGTCCACAAACACTCTCCCAATATAATAATTTCAGTATTAACCTTAAACCAAATAAGATTTGCCAAACTCACCTGAACTGACAGCGTTTCTACACCGCGCCGAAGTGCAGTACGCCTCAATGACTTTCAGTATGAGGGCATCTTCTTCATAAGAATTTGACTTGCGTTGATGCGGCGCGTAGGGGTGAGTCGGCCCAATATTTTCATCTGAACCAATGGTAAATGACTGGGGTCTCAATGGAGGCGCAGGCCTTAAGCATGTTATACTCCACCCTAAAAATAAGTGACATTGTTAAACAAAGTAATTCATAATGAAATTTAAATAAAGAGAATTGCTTTTGACTCATACCTTTGTTGCTGTAGTTCAAGCTTGTTGTGTCTATGAAATCAACAGAAGAGAATTTCTTTCCAATGGGGCTTTTGTTTGTCTTGACAGGCGATTGATCTAAAGAGTCGCAGGAACTTAGAAGCCAACGCGCGGACTGATTTTTTTGTTTATTTTTCTGAGATTGCTGCGTATGTTGTGTGTAGCTTTGGTGGTTGTTGAATGAGTGTGATCTTTTGTGGTTGGTCAGGCCGGCAGATAAATCAGTGTTATTGCTGTCGCTCAAGGCCATCTGTAGACAAAGGTAAATTAATAATAAGTAATTGTACAAAAAAATGTTGCGATTCATTTTATTTTGAACTGTTTTAGTAAAGTTAAGGAATTTTACAGCACCACTCGCTTAAACAACTATTTTAAGCGCAGCGGTTTATAGCGCACATTTGTGACTCGGCTGAGTCAACGTACACCGAAGTTTGTTTGCCGTGCCATATGCTAGAATTACCTTTTTAATATGCATATTCATAATTAGATGTTTTTATTATTGCAATAAATTCACAGATTCATAGTACTTTTGAAATCATTATTGACAATAATGTCACATACTCATATCATTTACATACTTAAAATATGGAAAGTATAATACAAAAAATGTTATGCCAGGTCCTTATAGGTTTTATTTAACAGTGATAGGTACTAGCGCAAAAACAAAACCACACTGTGATTGTTTTTTATGTTCACAAAGAACATAATTCAAGCTTATCCATGCATTTTTGTCTTTATGTTAGTATGGTGAAATCTATCTGCTGTGATTTTCTTTTTCGTTAGTAAGATGAAGTAACACAGGCAAGGATGATCAAGTAAAGCACTGCAACACTGGGGGAAATACTAAGTGACAGTATTAATTGAGCGGTTATTTAACTTCAAGGCAGTAACTATCGTCAAACCAGTGATACACAAACAGTATCTCTTTACAAAGTAATGATCCTTGCCTGAGTCGGTGACCACGGTTATCGGTAACTTTGCTTTCATCCACCAGTGGGCGTAGAGATCGGAACGGTACACCATAAAGCCAGAGCTGGCTTCGCTCAACCCTTTCTGCATTTTCGACAAATCCTCACTACGAGATCTCGTTTTCCGTGATTCAGCGTAAACTGATGCATGTTTGGAATTGTTTTCTTTATCGAATACATCGCGATTTCGAGGGGTATTCGTTCGAGAGGGCCTCTGATTCCTTTCTGGATTTTCTTTGTATATGCGCATATGGTAATGCAAACTGGGTTTGGTTCGTTCCGTTATATTTAGTGTACCCCATTGACATGGCGGCTGGCGCACGTTTTTAGGGACTTCCAGATGAACACTAGGTTTGCGATAAATACGCGGTGGGGGCTCAGGTTTCAACTTAATTTCCGGTACGTATCTTTCGATATTTCGCCGTATAGATGTACGTTTGATTTGTGGTGATAATACAGGGGGATGTGCAGCAAAAGTTGATGTAAGATTGACATTCGACGTATCCATTACGTCGAGGCTATTTTCTGAAGTTACACTTGTAACGCATGATGTTCTGGCCGTAGAGCCGAAAGGGGACGTGCACCTGCACTGATCTTCAAAATTAGCTGCTTCTATTTCTGATAACGTTCGTTTTTTGCGCCTATCATTGTCATAACTTTCTTGACGTCTGCTGCCCAAAGAATCTTGTAAATAATTTGATTTCTTTTCTTGACTGTCAGAATCATTTCCAGTGTTAGCAGTTGTTGAATATTCATGCATATTTAATTCTGGAGATGCTAAATTGCAACTGCCAACTACCCCAGAATCTGAAGATCTAGGACTAGGGCACAAGGATCTATTACAACATTCACATTTTCTACTATGTTTATTATTTTCTGATTGAGAACTCATCCTTTCAATGTGAGCTTCGTCACTTTTCGTAAAGCATTCGGTTTCTATCATGGACTTGGATAATGATCGACGTATTCTCTTATCAGAATTAAGCGAATGCTTTCTGAAAGGTACATCAGTGTTAAGGTTAACATTTATTATTTTCATTTCATCTTCTTTATTCCTGAACATAGGTGGAGGATCAATAATAATTCCTTCCAATGGACTATAATCACAAGTCTGTTTCGGAGAAGGAGGTGCCAAATTTTCTAGTACATTTCCTGCAGTGTCGTCGTAGTCATTAATCTCTTCACGAGAATAATTCTCTTCAGTAGATTTCCAAAGTTTAGGCAGAGTATTAACTCTGGCTTTATAATTAGGACAACTTTGTCTAGTAGGTACATATTCAAGATCTTCATTTCCTAAGGAATCATCAATTGGAATATTATCATCAATGTTTACCAGATCTTCGCAAGCCATATATGGCCTGATTTCAAAGGACGAATTTTCTGTACTCTCGGAATGTTGTTTAGGTAGAGAAAGCTTACCATGTTCCTGCATTACGCTTTTATCTTCAAAATTGTGATTGTGCCTTAAAGAAATAGACTCAAAAATATCTTTTGTACAATCACCTTTTATTTGTTGACTTATATCAAAATGCTCATCTGCCACATTATCGAAACAGCGCACGTAATTGCTACCCCAGCTACTACAAGACGATGATATGGCCCTAGGGCTAGCATTATCCATAGCATTTTGTCTAAGTATTTTAGAACAACTTATCGCATCTGTATCAGTGTAGCTAGATGTCGTATATGATTCAGTGGTATCCGTTTCTCCGTCACTATCATCCGAATCAGAGTTTTCTGTATCTGTTCCGATAGTGCCATCATTTTCGATTCTTAGTCGTATATGATTTTTGTGCCTGCGTCTCACTGGCAGACCTGACAATTCCAACGCTTTTGCCCAAGTTCTTTCATGCAACAGTTTACGTAACATTTGTCTGGTTATTACTTTTTTCTTAACGAGTCTAGCAAAGTATTTTGTTAATGAATAGTAAGGAGATGCAGAAGGGTAACTGGGTGGTGGTAACGTCACGTGATAAAGACTGCGGCGGCTATTACTGATGCTAGACAACGCCCCTTCAGATGGAGAGCGGGCCAGCTATACAACATTATAAAAGAAATAGTCAACAATTTATAAAATAATATTTAAAAGTATTAATTATGGGACTTGTAACATACTTACATGTGGCAATGATTGGGGTTGTCCTGGTTCATGTGAAGGACTACTTGAATTTGAATGCTTTTGTAGCAAACTGACCCAATTATCTGCTTCAGCCCTTGTTTGGCAAACGGCTACTATTGTATCTATCATTGGTCCACTAATTTCAAATGCATTTTTTCTTGTATCAGTATCTTCTAACTTGCAGACAGTTATACCCGTCAATGGAAGACAACCCTAATAGAATAAAAATAACAGTAAAATTGTATTAACTGTATGACTGAATTTTAAAGGGAGCAGGACTCACTAAAAGTTTGAGCATGGTAAAGTCACACTTACCTCATAAACAAAAGCAGATACCCTCTTGCTAACTGACAGTAAGAGTAATGCTGAGGGGAAAAGGACGAGGTATCGATCTTGATGTGATGGACCAACAGCCACACTGCCCATATGCAGTACGTCACCCAAGGCTGCCAGCTCGCCGCCTGGCCAGCCTCGAACCTCTCCCGTTACTACTTGTAACTCTAATTCCTTTTGACGACGTAATGCTGCACAACCACTCTGTAATGATATTCATATCACATATTTGGTTGAAAGTTCCTTTTCTCTAAAGAAAATTAAAAATTTAGCACATAACTTTATGACAATTCTAACATTCCAAATCAGTTTGAACCTTATTCATTTGTAATAGAGTTAAAATGCAATTTTTGTCTCGAAAATGATACCCTCTTAAAAGTTAAGTATACATTATCTACTTACAGCAATATCTTTATAGACTACTGAAGCTCTGTGAGTATCACCCCTATCAGGATGAGCCTCATGAACATGTCTTGCTAGCTCTTGTAACATTGCTGGGTATTTGCCAAGCCGTCTAAATGGTTTTGACAAGCCAGCAGTTAGTACTAGCACTCCTGGGCAAACTGCGCCCGCATTCTCCATCCATGAGTTGAGGTCCTCTCTGCAAATAAGAATCTAATTATTAAATAGCAATTTTATATAGCAATAAAGTAAGTATAAGCCAAAAAAAAAAATTAAAAATGTATTCTTACAAAAATTGTAAAGAAATTAAATAAGAAGTAGGTACTTCTTTAGAAATTGGTAAGCTTGATGTCTATAATTAGAATTTTAGAAATACATCCTCCATTCACTCTTAAACTGGAATCGCCTATGCGAGCCATGTTAAAGCGGAATACTAAAATAACACATCTATTTATTACTTACTTGTACTTATCAAGAACACATACTGCTTTTGGATGACCAGCACAGTATGTCTGATGAACAGATTTAATTTTAGGGGCCCATTGGAGGAAAAGCCCACCAACACGCTGATCAGGACCCGTTTTCGTTGCACACTCTTCCAACAAAGTCAAAAATTGCTCATGGATCTGAAGAACTTCATTTATATTACCAGTTAATTGTTTGAATTCATCTTTTGTTAACCTAAAAGTAAGAAAAGTGTATGTAATTCTCCAAAAAATCTTTTAGCAACAAAAAGATTTTATATTGCATCTGGAATGTAGGTACATGATATGATATCATCATCATCATCATTAGCCTATTGCAGTCTACTGCTGAACATAGGCCTCTCCAGTTGTTCGCCACTTAGGGCAGACATCTGGAGGATATACCCATAATCGCCACACTGGGCAGGCGGGTTGGCGATCGCAAGGCATAGCTTCTCACTCCGGTGATGCTGCTGCCAGTCACCGGTCTGTAGTATTTAGCTAAGCCTTCAATTGTGATGGTTATACCGCCACCAGTCAGTTGCCAGCGCCTCGTTTGTTATTCGGCAGGATGCACCACGGGCAGTTGAGGTTGGCTTGGAGGGAAAAGATGATAGGCCACTCCCTTACATCCCTATATGATATAATTAATATGTTTTCATCAACTTACATGTCACTTTTTTCCAGGGGTTGTAAGAAGTTATTAACAAGTCCTTGCATTTCAGCAACATGAGCCTTTTCAGAATCAATTATGTCTTTTAGCACAACATTTCTAAAGGCCTGTATCTCAGATGCTGCTCGGATCGGTGAAGTAGTGACAGAACCAGTGGCATCTAATAAAATAAATTGATGTGAGTATTCTTTGGGTAAGTCGGATTCTAGATGAGATTTTATAATTGTTATAAGTGTAAACCTCACCTTTATATTCAGTCACATAATTGCTAGGAAACCATCCCGTTGTCTCTCCTAAAGTACCCTCCCACCAACCACCTTCCTCCCTCTGTGTAACTGTGATTATATCACCCTTTTTAAAGCATAATTCGTCATTGTTTTTGCCCTTGAAGGAATATATTGCTTTGACCAAACAGTTTTCAGTTGACATCTTTCTTAGAATATATCACCATAGTTCCTATAAAAAGGGCACCATATAGTACACGCATCAACAACACATATACTAAGCATAATAAAAATAGATCTAATGAATATTACAAGGTCTAGAAGGCGTAAGAAACTCCCATGGAAATTACATTCTATCGACTCCTATTAATACTGAACTTGGAGCTACTTGTTTTGCCTTTTCCATATAGAGTTCTAATAGACGAATCAGTTAAAATAGAAAGCATTGAACATAATAACAAATAAATGTAAATTATACACTACGAAACACAAGTATTCAAGAAACGGAAGAGTGATTAATGTCAAATCTAAAATGGTCACAATATTATTGATAGAAATTGTCGTTCTCACTGTAAGAATTACACATTTAAAACACTATTTACTCTCAACACTGGAGAAATATTAAAACACTTTTATCATTGTTACGTACATTAAGAAATCTACATCCAAATCAAAATTCACAGAATCACAATATCCAAAAATAAATCGGCGCCATCTGTTCAATCAAAGAAGAAGGAATGCAAAGTCAAGTGTTGAAGTGTTGTAGTGTGAGTGAGTGAATGTGTGTGTGATGTGAAATTTTTTTTTTTTTTTGGGGGTTGGATGGCAATGCACGGCTTGTGCTTATGCCAGTTGCGATAAAAGTTTGGGAAAACTGTTGCAAGGAAAAATAAAATTGGAATGAACGGAACGGAATTTTGATAGGATCAAAGGAGTTATGGAATCGTGAGGAGTTTCATGAAATTGGGTGAGGATGTAATATGACGATATGGTGATAATACAATACACAAATTACAATTTAATATCATTTTTTAGAATGAATTCAGATATGGCATTATAAATATCATAATTTTTTAATAACAATATGGAAATAATCGATGTAGGGAAAGGAACACGTAAAGTTATTAAACTCACTATAAATGAAGATCGATCATATTTAGAACAACTAAAGAATATATGGTTCAGATCTCCAATCCCCGCGCCACACTCGCACATAGGGTTATCAATTATGTGAAATCTAGCTAGATTTGCAGGGGAACAAACATGACCCAATCGCATTCTTATGATACTGGTAGTGGCAATTTTTCCAAGTCTTATTTTAGAGAACCACGGCTTTAATGCAATTTCATTTTGAATCAATTTATAGTGTTTTGCTTTGAATTGAGTGGTATGATCCCAATTTACTTCCCAAGTCCTATGAAGATAGACTTTGGCCAAATGAACTAAGTCCTCACAAAAGTTTTTATATGGGGTTAAATCTCCACAAAGAACAGCTTCATTTGCCAACTTGTCAGCTCTAACATTACCATAAATGTTTTTATGGCCAGGAACCCACATAAAACATATTTCAAACCCCCTGTTTACGCATTGATATAGTAGCTTTTTGCAATCAAAGATAACTGTATTAATAGTATTACATTTAAATGGAAATTTTTCTAGGGCTTGAAGAGCGCTTTTCGAATCTGAGATAATTAGAGCTTTCGAAAGTTTAAACAATAATACATATTCAAGAGCCTTGAAGATGCCAAAACATTCACCAGTGAAAACAGAAGTTTCAGGAGGAAGTTTAATCTTTTGTACGATTCCATACTCATGATGATACACGCCCACACCTACAGGGCTTATACCATTATGTTTAGATGCATCGGTATATATACAATGGTAGTTTTCAAAATCCCTGGTTAAAATAAGATTAAAATGAATATCAGCTTTGTTATCATTTGGAATATTGAGATCTAAATTAACATTAGGTTTGTGGATCAATGAATTAAAATCTGTGGCAAAAATGGGCAGATATGATGATTTATGGGTAGGTGCTTCTAAAGAAATAAACTTACGGTAACTTATTACAAGGCATGGCATATCTTTGCGAGACCAATAAGAAGAACTTTCGATATAATCTGAAAGAATTTGTAACTTTGAGTGTAATAAATGGTTAGAATGCTGCAACACACGGAAAAGAAAACGGTCGCATAAATATTGCCGCCGGAATTTTAAGGGTGGATCACATAACTCTACTTGTAAAGCATTGATAGGGCTAGTTTTCATAGCGCCAGCTACAATTCTTAAGGCTTTCGATTGCACTTTATCTAATTTGGCCATAGCAAGAACACTGCAAGGCTCCAAGAGAAAGGTTCCATAGTCTAGAACACTCCTTATCAATGCGTTGTAGAGTAATTTTAAAGAAAAAGGGTGTGATCCCCACCATACGCCAGTGAGGCATCTAAGAATGTTAATAGCACGTTCACATTTAGCAGCAATATAATAGCAGTGGGGAATACCAGTAAGTTTACTATCTAATAATACTCCTAGGAACTTGGCTTCGTTTTGTTGAGGAATAATAGAATTATCATAACATATAGAAATAGAAGGTGGAGTGCGCATTCTTGTGAATAAGACAACAGAACTCTTAGAAACTGACAAAGCTAAGCCATTGTTCTCTAACCATTGTTTGAGTAATATTAAGGATGAATCAAGGGAAGAAGTTAAATTTTCTAATGATCGGCCGGAACTATATAAAAGTAAATCGTCTGCGTATTGAAGTATTCTAACAGTACCATTCAGGCTTGCTTCCAAATCGAAAGTATATATGTTGTAAAGGATAGGGCTCAAAACGGAACCTTGAGGAAGACCTCGCCATAATACTCTAGATTTAGTAGTCGAGTCTTCAAGGTTGACACTGATACACCTTTCTGCTATAAATTGACTATAAAATTTGAAAGCATTAATGGAACATTTAATTTTTCGAGTTTATCTTTAAGAATAGATACCTCGACATTATCGTAAGCGGCAGTAATATCCAAAAAAGCAGCAAGGAGACTTTCATTTTTTGAAAAAGCAATACGAATATCAGTGGTAAATATAGCAATACTATCTATTGTACTTTTACCCTTTCTGAAACCGAATTGACTAGGGGCTAATAATCCATTACTTTCAATAAACCATTCTAGCCTGTTTTTAACAAGGTGCTCGGCTATCTTTATAAGGACTGATGATAAAGCTATAGGGCGATAAGACGAAGCTTCAAAAGGTTGCTTACCTGGTTTCAATATGGGTATTACCTCTTGAGATTTCCAAGAAAGCGGTATTACACCAGATAACATTACAGAATTAATTAAAGTAAGAAAATAGGTCAAACTAGAATCACTTAAGTGAGATAGAAAAGAATATGGGATCCCATCCAACCCTGGAGCTGAATCGGTCACATAAGATAAAATACCTTTAAGCTCATTAAGATCAAAAGGTGCATTCAAACCTACTCGTTCTTCAGTATTTAAACATAAAATAGATGGCCTAATAATATCTAATGGAACAAAAGATGGCGCTAACTTATCAAGAAACTTTTCGGCTATCGAGCTATGTAGGAAGGGAGGCTTTGATTCTTTATAAATAGACCTATATCTCCTTATGTTATTCCAAACAATAGAAGCAGGGATATCTGGTGATATAGAAGCGCAGAAATTTTTCCAACCTTCCCATTTTTTGTTTTTGAATAATTTTCTAGTGCTTGTTATCAACTCGGCCAACACGTTATAATTTTCCTCTGTAGAGATATCTTTGTACTTTTTTTCCGCAGCTTTTCTCGCCTTGATTGCAGACGAGCAATCACTATCCCACCAAGGAGGGAGAGGAATTTTTCTGGGGCCGCATTTTTTTAATGGGAAAGTTTTATTTGCGGTTTCAATTAACAATGTAGCTAATGCGTGGGCACATTCAGGTTGGTTAGACTGAGTAACTGTAGGCAAAGATGTCAGTTCCTGTTCAATTTGTTCTTTGAACGAGGTCCATCTGTCTTTTTTAAGTGTATATTTTAATCGTGGGGAATAACTAGGTGATGATGAATTGATTACCATGTTAGGAAAACGGATTATTAGGGGAAAATGGTCACTACCTAGTGTTGAAGTATGCACATGCCAGGTTAAAGAAGTTGCTAAACTTGGAGAGCATATAGACAAGTCAGGAGCACTTATTGCTTCATGAGGCTGAGTACGCCTAGTTGGGTCACCAGTATTTAATAAACATAAATTATTTACATCTAACATATCTAAAATTCTAGATCCATAATAATTGCTATTTGAGCTACCCCATGAATAATGCTGAGCATTAAAATCACCCAAGATCAGGAGAGGAGTAGGGAGAGTAGAAATAATATTTTCAATTTCGTCATAAATATCTGAAGAAGGGTGGGGTATATAAACGGAAACAAAACATATATTATTAATACTAGCGGCAATAATTGAAAAGTCAGGACTATGCACAGGAATGGGAATATGATAAAATGGAACATTATGTTTGATAAGTAAGGCAACACCAGCATAGCTGTCAGATCTATCTTCTCTGACGCATGAATAATTATTTATTTTAAAAATACTATCATGTTTTAACCATGTTTCTTGTAGAGCAACTACAAACGGATTATAATTATTAATAAAATAAATTAAGTCGCATTTCTTATTAGAAATGCTACGGCAATTCCACTGCATTATTAGTGGGACGTGGGCCATATTGGATGTTTAAAATATCTAACAAATCGGAGGAATTGATGGCGGCGTTGGTCGGTGAAACAGAAGAAGATTGTGTTAACTTGTTAATAAGGTGTATCAGTAATTCTTTAACGGACATATCTGTTAGGGGCAAATCAGTATAGCCACATCCATTGGATGGAGAAGGCATGTTATAGTCGTGTGTTAGATTTTCATGGGCTGCTCGATCATATCCTTTACTTAGGGGTTTAGGAGGGCTTTTTTTCAAAATTACTTGTTTTTTATAATTCGTCCTGATGGGATGATTTTTAGACGGAGAATGCATGGAATGAACTGGAGATTGAGGTGCTATGGAAGTTAAAACATCAGCATAAGATTTGGTGATTGGTGGATGAAGCTTAATAGCTTCCGAGTAAGATACACAATTCTTTGCCATGGATTCCTTAATTGCTTTTTGCCTCGAAAATTCAGGACACTTACGGCTGGTTGCAAAATGATTGCCCGAACACATACAACATGTAACAAACTCCTCATCTACTGAACAATTCTCTCCTGAGTGCCCTTGTCCACATTTATAACATTTAGGAGTCGACCTGCATTGGCTTTTTATGTGCCCATACCTACAACATTGGAAACATTGGATAGTAGGAAAGATATATAGGTCAACTGGCAGAGCATTGTAACATAGAAATACTCTCTTAGGTAAGATTTGCCCGTCAAAAGTCAACACTACAGTTTCTATCGGAACAAATTCACTCTTTCCATTCACTACATTCTTCCGTTTCAATCGCCTCACTTTTAATACATTCCCTGTTCCTACTGGCACTGTGATATTTTCAATGAGTTCTTCATCAGACCAACTGTTAGGTACACCTCGTATCACACCCATACGAGTTGTGTTAAATGTAGGAATAAATGCTTTGTAGCTGTTCTTCTTCAAAGCACCATTGACTATAAATGAATTTGCATCTTCAAAGTTTGTAAATGACAGAGTTGCCCTGTTTCTACCAATTCGTTTGACACTTCCATTAACTATATTTCTAATGTTGTTTTTTTTTAGAAAATGTCCAAAAGAAATGGGATGAATATATGTGTTGTCATTGGGAGATGTTTGCTCCCTCTGCACATGTACCACATACGGAGATACATCAGTAGCACTATAGTATGCTCGTCCTACAGGAGTGCGCTGAGTATTCGATTCCAGAGTGTTTGGAGCCAAAGGATCTTGAATAGGTGTCTGAGGAGCAGACACCGGAGCGGGAGGTGGACAATCTGAATTATTAACTTCAATTTTCTTAGAAATGGGTTGAGAAGAATCAGAAAAACATTCGCAATTGCAATCAATCTCATTTAAAGGAGCTATTAAAGTGGATTTATGATGCCTTCGTTTCTTTTTATTACAATGCTTACATATTTTTTTACCAGAACAACGCTTCCTTTTTGTAGTATTTCTGGCATTTTCAGACCCATCAGTGTCAACTACTGAACCTTCCGTGTCCATTTCAGACCCATTATGGGTAATAGTTACAGTGTGGAAGACCTGGGGGACAGTCCCCCCAGGATCTTCAGGGTCGTTCATGAAGAACGAAGAATGAATGAAAAAACTTACCAGATGATGATGTTATTTACACTACAACTACTAAAAATAAATAAATGAACTTAAATATGTACACTACGCAACAAATTTGATCCTATATATCAAATTAATTAATTAAAATATCAAAGCCGAAAAAGGGACGCCCGCTCAAGTTGAGATTTCCCGCGCTTTCCGATGTGAAATTGTAATGAACGAATGTGTAGCACAGAGTATACAGCAGGGCTTGGAATACCGGTATAAATATGGTAACGTTACTTTTGCCTCGCCGAGGTATCGATACTTTTTTAAGTAGCGATACCTAAAATAGTGGTAATTTTTAACGTTATAAATTACCGCTACCTTCATGATGGTATCGGTAAAAGTATCGGTAAACGTTTAAACGTTACTTACTTAATTTTGGATTAAATTCATTCTCTGTCTCTATCGCTCCCACCCAACATGGTCTCATGCGTCTCGTGTTGCGAAGTTGCCGCTCTGCTATAGGTAACCGTGCGGAGCGGCAACGCAGCAAAGTAGCGTAATAAGTATCGTTACTTTTACCGGTAACTAAAGCAGGTATCGATACTTTTAACGTTATATTGCAGTATCGATACCTGAAACTTAACGTTAAGTTTGCGTTCCGGTAAAAATTACCGTTATAATTTACCGTTAAAATTTAGTATCGCTACCGACTTACCGGTAATTATTTTACCGGTAAAAAAAGTAACATTATAAATTAACGTTACTTACCGCTATTATAATGTTAAATTGGTAACGTTACCAAGCCCTGGTATACAGAACAGAATCGGTCGAAATGGGTAGAAATCGGAACTATTTACGACATGGAAGTAATTAGTACGTAATATTTCCATGATTTACGAGTATAGTAATACCATGGTACTTGATACTTCCATGAGTAATACATACTATGGAAGTATTAAGTACTACGTACAAATGAGTACACTAGTGTACAAAGCCAAAAACAAAAAAAACACTCTTGTTTATGCTTCTGTCACGAATGTCATCTGTCACTCTAACCGTCACTGTCGAAGGCTTGATAGACTAGATTCCAAAGCCGTTAAGCAGTTAATTAAAAAAAAAACCGTCACTGTCATTTACTACGCCAATCAAATTGATTGAATTTGAATTAGAAAAATACTTTACACCCACAAAAGCAGTTTACTTTATTAGAATAAATAAAACAACAATGGCAGTATTTTAATAAATTATTTATATCACGATGGAACGTTATATCTCCACATAATTAATTTAAGGCGGATGAAAGGGTTTTCTTTTCATGTGTTTGTATATAATTTATGTTACGGATCTTGAAAATGGAGAAATCTTTAGAAGATATTTTATATCAAGCAATACTTATCGAAGATCAGCAAAGTGTACAACATTTACTTGCAAAAGGTGCACATAATACATGCTAAAACTAAGTATCTCATTGCTTTATGTATCTGGGTTATTAGTGTGATTTCTTGCATAAATTAATTAATCAATAAACTCTTGTTTCGCCAAAAGTTTAAATTATTACATACTACCTACTTTAATATATTTACAGGTGCTAATCCAAACAAGACAGCTAGCTTTGGTAAAACATGCTTAGGTGAAGCAGCCAATGTTGGTAATGTAGATATAATTAAACTCCTAATTGATTCTTCTATGTCCACTTGTCCATCTGCTACAGGAGCGCCTCATAACATAGTGTCTAGAAAAAGGCATAATAAATCCCACAAGAGGAAGCACAGGAATTATGGACATGGTGAAACAGTTGTGAAGAGTAAGAATAAAAATGAAAAGAAATTTATAGAATACTATAGTGGTGGTCAGCGAGACAATGTCTCATCTTCACATGAGAACAGACTAGACACCAATCAGGGCTACTTTGTGATGATACATAGTGAGGGCTCCAGTAGTGATGAGAGTAAGGTATCCAGTATAAAAGCTTCATTAAGCCCACCGTCCTTAACACCGTCACCTCAGTCTGACTTGGAATGGGATGAGGAAATAAACAATGAGGCACCTGTAGTGGATAACAGTGAGGATGAGTCTTGGACTTCAATGTACAAGTCAGTATAAATTATCTCTTCTATACTCTCAGATGTAGAAGCTTAGCAAAAAAAAAATATCTACAGTTCATTCGCGTTAAGAAAATAGTGACTGACAGGTCACTGACAGGCCACTAGCCAATTAAAACGCTAGAAATTATCATTTCTAGCGTTTTAATTAATGATAATTTCTAGCATTTTAATTAAAACGCTAGAAATGATAATTTCTAGCGTTTTAATTGGCTAGTGGCCTGTCAGTGACCTGTCAGTCACTATTTTCTTAACGCGAATGAACTATAAGTAAGTTTATCAGTAGTCTAGTACCCATAGTACAGCTAAGTAAGCTTGGGCTTAGTTTGGGGCAGAATGGCGATATGTAGCCCAAGTGTGGCATGTCTTGGGTTATTTATTTATTATAACACTGCTGCTTTATGTTTTAGGTGGTATGCATCAATATTGGAATGTACAGGAGCTGCAATAGCATCAGGTTCATCTGCTACAAATGGGATAGACCAGCAAGACACATACATGAGGACAGCTCTCCATTATGCAACAGAGCAGGGTCATGAAGGAATTGTTCACTTGTTACTTAAAGCTGGTATGTCAAAAAATTTATAGTTCTTTTTTATCCCTCCTCTACTTTGATAAACAAGATTGCTACTTAGTACCCAACCCACTTGAAGACTAGTGAAGCAACAGATTGCTATGAGTCAGACAAACAATAAAGAAGTTCTTTTTAATTTTATGTATTGCCAAGTTAATTAGGGTTGAAAAGAAGGGATGCAATTGCAGAAAAAACACTTTCAATATTCCAGGTTTTAACCTTTGTGAT
The DNA here is from genome assembly GCA_031163375.1 of Conogethes punctiferalis. Taxonomy (NCBI): domain Eukaryota; kingdom Metazoa; phylum Arthropoda; class Insecta; order Lepidoptera; family Crambidae; genus Conogethes; species Conogethes punctiferalis. The sequence goes on from CM062080.1 coordinate 10,705,255, forward strand.
ATATTTGGCCTCTTGAAGATAGTTTGAATGGTGCACTCAAACCGAGTAGCAAGCTGGTTGAGTTCGTCAGTTAGTGAGGAATCATTTGTGTTTAAGAATACTATTTAAATGTAGGCACCAGGACTAGGTATTATAATTACAGTTTGATAATGTTAAATTTATCTGAATATTCATACTAATATTATAAACTAGCAGTGCCCGCGACTTCGTCCGCGTGGATAGTTTTCCCCTTTGTTTTTACATTGAAACTTTGATAATTGTGAAGGGATTATACTCGGAGCGCGTGGCAGCTGCGTCTGCGTCCGAGTTTCGTCGTCGACTCCCGCTTCCCCGGCGTCCCAGTGCTCCCGGCGGCTGACAGGGGGCGGTGCGGGGCATCGCGGTCGCGGATCGTTTCCCCCCCCACCCCCCGCGTTGCCTAACACTCCGCGCTCACCTTGCGCGCGAACATACATTTTCCATTATATCTTCGCTCCTTATAGTTGCAGCGTGATGTTATATAGCTAAAGCCTTCCTCGATAAATGGTCTATTCAACACTAAAATAATTTTTCAAAACGGACCAGTAGTTCCTGAGATTAGCGCGTTCAAACAAACAAACATACAAACAAACAAACTCTTCAGCTTTATAATATTAGTATAGATTATAATATTAGTATAGATGGGAAAGTGTGTCTAGTCTGTCTGTATGTTTGTCTTTCTTTCACGGCAAAACGAAGCGACGAATTGACGTGATTTTTAAGGGGAGATAGTTGAAGGGATGGAGAGTAACATGGGCTACTTTTTGCCCCTTTCTAACCCCCCCACTTGCCTAAAACGAGGGGCATTGTATGGAGCATTCACCCCAAATGTAACGCGAGTGAATATTATTTAATTCATTTAAGTCTATAAACCATTTACCTACTCTATTAGGGATCATAACAGGTTCAACAACCTAATTAGACCCTGTAAGAATGTCGTAGGGTCTGATTGACAGGGATAATATTTTTTATTATACTTTATTCAATGTGCCATATAAACTAAAGCAAATGTATATTTATGCAGGCTGCAAAGTGGATGTTACTTCAGCAGATGGGCTAACTCCTTTACACATAGCTACTATTAAAAACCATGGTGAAATTGCAAGAATGCTTTTAGCTGCTGGCAGTCACGTTAATTATAAGACACATGAGAAAACAACATCACTACATTTTGCGGCATCAAGAGGGTATTTGGAAATGGTGAGTGATTCTCATATGTTTTGAAGATTGACTTACATCATTGTTGACTAACGTAAATAGTACCTATCTGAGGATTACTTGGGAAAGATCCCAGCTGTGAGACTATAACAAAATAATTACAAAGTGTTCTGTTTGAACTTAAAGGTTAAAATTCTTGTAAGCAATGGGGCTTATGTGGAATCCAGGGATACAAGCGAGCGCACACCACTATATCTAGCGGTATCAAGAGGTCATCTGGATGTGGTTAGACACCTCATCTGTGCTGGGGCCAATGTCAACAGTGAACAGATACATGGTAATTTTAAGAGTTTTTTTTTATTTCACTTAACATATTGAAATGTACCAAATATTAGAGCATTTATAAAAAATATTTTGTGAATATGTTCTAGGGTATACACCACTTTGTGAAGCTGTATGGCAAAAATTCTCAGAAATTGTGGAGTTACTTCTAGATGCTGGTGCCAGGATTACACATTCACATAAATTATTACATAATGCTATTATTCAACGACAGGTATGTGGAATGCAATCTTAAAATATGTACAATTATAGACATATTTTTTGTAAAGGTAGCATGAAGAAAAAACTACCTATCATTAAATCATGGTATAATGATGGCTTTGCATAACTCATATGTATAACGCTCATGTCCATCCTACCTGTACCTGCAATTGTTAATCCATATTGTTAATCTACCACACTATTCTATACATACATACCGTCACGCCTTTCTCCCAGAGGGGTAGGCGTGACGGTAATTTACCAATGTCATAAATATTTTACTGGATTTTTAGGAAGGAATAGTGAAGATGCTTGCTAATGTGGGTGGAGGTATAAATTTACACAATGATAACGGAGATACACCGCTGCTGTTAGCGGCGAGGTTGTCACAGCCTAAAATAGCCCGATTGTTAGTTGATAAAGGTTGGTGTCATAATATTCACAATCGCAACTAATATATAAAAAGAATAGAATGCAACTAATATTTCATTTACACCTGCTTGATAGTGCATCCATAAATTACATTTTTACATGAAAGATTGTGTTGTTCAAGCTGTTGAGTTTTATGGTCCACCTATACCTACTTCATCATCATCATAAGCTTATATCAGTCCACTGCTGGACAAAAGCCTCTCCTAATGTTCGCCACCTTGATCGATCCTGGGCTTCTCTCATCCAGCACTTGCCAGCCGTCCTGCGCAAATCGTCACTCCACCTGGCCTGAGGGCGTCCTACACTACGTTTGCCGAGATGCGGTCTCCACTCCTAATGCAGTCAAAATCGTTTCAGGTGCAAATGTCAACTCCTGTAATAGTATAACAGGTGCTAATGCACTCCACATAGCAGTGGAGAGTGTAGACTATGCAGAGGAATTTGAAGAATTGTTAATTTGCTTAGTTGAACATAATATTGATATGAATACTACTGCTCTCACGGGCGACACTGCTCTGAATAGAGCTTTATTGCTACATAAGTAAGTATACAAAACGATATATACCTGGGGCAGTGTAGGCACTTACCATTGCCATAATATTGTTGCTTACTTACCTAAATAGAATTTGATTACAACATTAATAACACACTTCTTTTTCAGAGACCAAGCTGCATTACTATTAATAAAATATGGTGCTGATGTTAACGCCTGTGATTTGCGGTCTTGTGGATTAGATAATTTATCTATAGCCAGTCGAAGAAGTAGTAATAATTTGGCTTTTGTACTTATAAAAGCTGGCCATTTTTTACCATTTCCTGAAACAGATGCCGTGGTTCCTAAGGCAGGAAGCACTGCATTCTGGTTATACTGTGCATGTAAAGAACCACTGAGTTTAGCAGATCTCTGTAGGATAAAAATACGATACATGTGTAAGAATATGGTGTTGTTTTCTTATATCATGTGCTTACCATTACCAAAGAGCTTAAAAAGGTTTCTCATGATGGAAGATGTGGTATCGAGTCTAAGAACTGTTTAATCTGTAAAGTACCTACCAAACCTACCTGCGCATTTCTTTTTACATAGTTGCTTTTTAATCCGCATATAAAAGACTCCTTGTCAAGGCAATGGCTTATATCAAAATCACGTCGGGAACTACATTTAAAACAAAAACGATCGTTCGTTGAACGGATCGCATATTTTTGACCCATAAATCCCTCTCATTTGTCCCTCCAATTAAATTGTTGAAAATCAACGTTGACGAAGTTTAGTTCGTAAATAGATTTATGGGGCAAAAATACGCCATCCGTTCAACGAACGATCGTTTTCGTTTTTTGTAGTAGGTTTTTAAAAGAATATGTACTTATCTACATATCCGGTAGGTACCTACTATGTATAATATTATGGTATTAGTAACAAGAGCTACTTGCACCGTTTTTCTGTACAGTTGTTAAAGAGCTTAATATAAGCTCGACTTCTTATTTTAATGTCTCGTTTACTTTTGCTGTTGACTGTACCTAAGAATACAGGGTGTTTGGTGCATCGTGTGCCAAATTGAAATCAGTGATGCAGTGAAAGTCTTGGGTCAACCAATCTTTTTTTTTCGGAACTAAAACTAATTTGGGTGAAAATTGACGAAAGTCCACACTTGAATTTTAATTTAAAAAAAACTAAGTCTAGCCTAAATTTTCTCTTTAATCTTTAAATTGTAATAGTTTATGCTTCTATCGAAACAAAAATCACTCACGTCACACATCTAGTTTTTTTTAATTGCCCACCAAAGTTTATTTTTGTATAAAGTATAAACTTGAACCTCAACTTTCGATATCAATAAAAAATAAACTAAAAGTGATCATGCTCTTCAGATTTAATGAAAATATCTCGTTTCGATAGAAGCGTACACTATTACAATTTAAAGATTAAAGAGAAAACTTAAGCAAGACTTAAAAGTTTTTTTTAATTAAAATTTAAGTGTGGACTTTCGTCAATTTCCACCCAAATTAGTTTTAGTTCTGAAAAAAAAAAATTGGTTGGGCCAAGACTTTTTTAAGGGTAGTGAAGAGATAGCCAAGGACCCCCCCCCCCCCCCCCAAATCACTGATTTAAATTTTGCACACGACGCACCAAACACCCTATATATTTTCGTTAGAACAAAATTGTCTGTTATTATTAGTTGAAACGCATTTAAGCTTGGAAAGGTACAAATTCACCATATTCTTAAGGGTCAAAATCAATGTTCATGTAAATAGGGTATAGGTATTAAAGTAATGAAAATAAAAAAAATATTTGTTATAATTTCATTTATTAGTGATATAAAAATCAAATAGTCTTTAAGAGATGCTCCATGCAGAGTTACAGAATAGTACAATTAACTACAGAACAATAAAAAAATATATTACAAAGTTTAACATACTTACTTATTTTATGACAAAATCATTCTACATCTAATACGGAATAATCCTTGTTCCCAATAGCTAAACGTGCATGAGAAAAGTAATTTCCGTTTTACTACAACAAGTTTATGGCCTATTTTACCAGACATTATTTTCGTAGTTTATATAAATTGATGTAGGTTTATCCTGGATTCCCTTAACACTTGGAATTAAAAATTGATATTTGATAAGGATATATAATTCTTACCGAAACAACCTTGTATCAGTAGGTATATTATATCATTACTTACATTATCTTTTATGTTCCTATATTTTGAATACACCTAAGGTTCACTCTCCTTTGTTCCCACTAGTACTACCAAGTAGTTCTACCGTAGGACTATTGGGAATTTTTTTTCTCATTAGTCCTACGATTTTGCATGTTACAGAATAGTAGGACTAGTGAAACTTTTTATTCCCACTTGTACTACCTGTTTTTTACGGTAGAACTATTTGGTAGTACTAGTGGGAACAAAAGTTCACTCTTTATAATAGTAGAGAAATAAATCAATATTATTGTAAAATTATTGACAGTTGCTTTAATAGTAAATAATTAGGTATTATGGGAATACAAAATAAATCATGTTAAATATCTTATCTTAGTTTATTGTATTAGCAAAATACATCAGAAAATCAGAGGAAATGCGTAAAAATGTTTAATAAATGGCACACGCGGACGTCCCTTAGTAATATCATCCAAACATAATTAACCAGCTTTTGTTCTGATGTAAAATATAAGTTCAATAAGTTGTGTGCATACATAGACGAAAACGCAACAGTCAGCAGACTGTTTTATATTCTACACATGACACATAATGCACTATACATATACTATATTGATACAGATACACGTGTTGACGTTTATTTTCAGATGATTGGTTATACTTTCAATAAAGTACTAGGGAGTGGGTATTGCAATTTATTGAGGGTATATTAATTGATAATGTTGAGCTTACTGTACTCAAAATATGCTGTTATGTATCTATTGCGTCTACCATTATATAGACCGTACTATCGGCTTTACTAAGGTAGATAATCGTTTTTACTTCGGTACTTAACTACTACTAGCGAGAGATTCCTTTTAGGGTGAGCTTTCACAGAAGCAGGGATGCTCTGAGTTAAGCTAAGCTAAAAAAACCAATGATATTGTTTTCGTCTTGAAGTGGTTGATGTATCATTGGTAAATTTTTGTTAGCCGTTATTAACTTTTGGGTAATACATCACCAATGAATAAACATATTGATAAAATATTGTAAAGTAACTTATATTATCAACTATGCAGATATGTCATAATTATTATCTCAAGTATTATTATAATGGATACTGGACGTTAAATCAATATGTTGCATGCTCCATTAAGTTACATAGTTTTAAAATAGTGTGTAAATAAAAGTGATCGATAAACAAAATTAAAAATTTGGTTGCTTTCCCATAGCTAATTAGTGGCTCAAAGTACATCATTGTAAGAAACCACGATAGCACTCAAGACATTCACACACCGGGCAAGAGCGTGACAGCCCATGTACTCGTGTTCGGCGTTACGCAAATTATTATTTGTATGGGCCCGCAGTGTTTGCAGCATGACAAAACGCAGTCGCTTCGCGTCGCGTTGGTCAATGAATACGTCTTTACAGCTGTGGGCGAAATAATGCGTCTCTTTACACAATAGAGTGACGTCACTGCGTTCTAGAATTTAGTTTTACATAATCAAATTAATAAATTCCTGCTTGCCTAAACACCTTCTTATTGCAAAAATAATAAAACTGGAAGTTAGCAAATCCATTTTACTACCAATAACTCATTTCGTTATGGGAAAGCAACTACCTAAGTATATAATTTCAACTTGCTTATTGATCACAAATAAACAACGTAATATTATTAATCACAGAATTACAACTAAAATATATGATTGATTGTATTATTGATGATAATAACAAGCGATTGTTATCAGAAGGTACTTACGTTACATACATTTAAAAAAACATTAATTGCTTGATATGATTAATATTCCCGTATACTGGAAATTACATTTCTATATTAAATACAGGGTGTAAAATAACCAACAAAAATTTTAAATAAATATAAACTTATTAATATATTATAAGCTTTCCTTTTTTATTTTAAATTATATTGCCCATTAATTATTTACCCTACCATTTACTTACAGCAAATAGATGGTACATATTATACTAAATTCATGGAAATCTAGCTCGTATCATCACTTAAAAGTAATACCTACACTCGAATTACGGCACTTCACTGTAGTCCAGTCATTTAAGTTTAAATTAGGTAAGAATCTCGGAATTCGAGATACCCAGCTGTAAGTCTGTAAATACTTGTATATTGACACCCTAAAAGTTGTCTCAAAACCTACATATGGTAGGGTGTACGCAAATATTAAATTTCAAGGTGAAAGTTCACAAAAATCGTTTTTTTGCGCTTTTTTTGTAAATATCTCATTTCCTATGGGTTTTTGCTATTTGTATTTATAATCAATATTGTAGAATACAAAATTCTCTACAAATTTTGTTTGAAAAAAAATTTCATACGGTTAACCGTTTTCGAGATAGAGGGCGGAGAGCGCGCGGTCACAGCATCACTTCACTTCAGTTCAGCATTTGAGGAAGAAAATTGTTCGGCCCAGAGATTATTAGAGAGTGGAACTCAAACCTTATTGGCAGTATATAATGCTCCAAAATCTGTGAAAAGTCTTATCATCTTCGTTATATGCATTACGTCAAGTCTACAAAACTTAATAAACCTGTGCAGCTTTCAAATATTCCACCAACAAGTGCAGCTGCTCATCAACATTTCGAACGTGTATATTATCAAGTTCAAACTTGGTTAGGGCATGATTGGGTTGGGCAATGCGAAACGATTTTCTAGAGCCTATCATGACAATTTTACCACCTGCTCCAGAACATTTGCTAAATACAATTTTCTGCAACTGCAAGAGTGGTTGTGGTTCGCGATGCGGATGCAGGAAAGCTGGCTTGCAATGCTCTTTAGCTTGTGGCCAATGTAATAGGCAAGCTTGTCTCAATGCTCTACCATATCAGAGCGACATTAACGAAGATGGAACTTTTGACCCCGAAATCATGGAAGAACTTGAGACAAATGTCGTTGAAGACGATAATGAAGACCAGTTTGAAATTTGAAGTGATGCTGTGACCACGCGCTCTCCGCCCTCTATCTCGAAAACGGTTCACCGTATGAAAAATTTAGATATTTAATAGAGAATTTTGTATTATACAATATTGATAATAAATACAAATAGCAAAAAACCCATAGGAAATGAGATATTTACAAAAAAAGCGCAAAAAACCGATTTTTGTGACCTTTGACCTTGAAATTTAATAGTTGCGTACACCCTACCATATGTAGGTTTTGAGACAACTTTTGGGTGTCAATATACAAGTATTTACAGACTTACAGCTGGGTATCTCGAATTCCGAGGTGAACTTACTATAATGACTGGACTACTGAGGGTAGGATAACATAAATTTTTGACCAGTGGCATTAAAATACTTTCATTGGAGTAAAGTTCGTAAATTAACAAATTAAAATGCCTTTTAAAATAATAGTAGAAGCAAGCACATATCGGAAAACTTGATGGAAATCTAACTGAAAAATACCGGCGAGGCGCACCCCAGCCTCAGCTACTAGCATATTTTCGTTTATAAAAAGAGTTAGTATTTGTTCTTAAGGGTACCTACATCGCAAATAAACACTTATTTTATACCAGTCCAGTGTGTGTATTTAGAATTTAAATATATCTAAACATTAACAATTTCAGGAACAATCATCAAACTTCAATGAAATATTAGATAATTATTCCAGTCAAAAAATTAAATTATAATTATTTAGTATACTTTAAAATTAGAAAACATAAACAATACTATACTAGAATATATAAAATGCAATTAATATTAAATTATAGCAACATATTATATTACATAAAATATTTTTAAAAGCACAGTAAGTAATACTTGATTAAATAAATAGTAAATGCTAACATTTAAAAAAATTAGAATATTTTAACTGGAGAATTGATTGTGATTAAATGAAGGAGCAAACTTAAAATGTTCAATTATTGACTTATAGCTGGGTATTTACCTTTACAATCTTTTATGTTACGCAATTGTGGGCAGGCATGTAGAAGAATGCCCACCAGTTCATTTTTATTGTTTTCTACTGCTTTGTGAAGTGCTGTTTGTCCATCAACATCTTGCATGTCTACAGTTGCTCCAGACTCAATGAGAAATTTTACAGCTGCTACTTTCCCTATTGTGATAAGAATATAAGTGAATAATATAAGAAATAAAAATAAGCAGGTATTTAAAGTGTAGTGCTTTTTGTATGTGAGTTCACAGCAATATTTCTACGTAAGACTTCAGTGGCTTACGGTAGATCGCAGCCGCGATCAGTGTACAAAAAATGCAAACTATTTTGCGGCGCGCGCATCGGCCACAAGCCACAGAAGTTTACCTCTGGGATAACATCGAACATTTAGTTATGTTACAATGATAAGATAAAAATAAGTAAACAATATAGATTGACACACAGATGAATAACAATACAAAAATCAGAGAACAAACAAAAATACTATATAACTTATTATTTTGCATTCTTGCTCCTCCAAATTTCATACTTTGTTAATATTGATAGTTAATTACTTCAAAAGTCTACATACCTGCTGCAGCTGCTTTATGCAAAGGTGTTGCATTACCACTCCTTGTCTGAGCATTAATACAAGCTCCATTTTGCAACAATATCTGGCAAATATCTATGTGTCCATTGCGTGCGGCGTAATGAAGAGCACTATAGCCTGAATTGTCTGGTGCATTCACTGTTTCTCTAACATTTTTTGCTTTATCTATTAAGGTTCTAACCCTATCTTTATCACCATTGAAAGCTAAAAAAAAAAAACATAGTTGTTGTAATTAATGACACTGTGTATACTTATTACCTAACTAGCGATCCGCCTTCGCTTCGCTTCGGGTATTTCAAAGAAATATTTCATAGGGATACATTATTGGTGTTTTAGTAACTTTTTAGAAAATTTAATATAGGTAGCCTATGTTCACCGGAGATAGTAGAGCTACGCAACAGTGAAAGATTTTTTAAAATCGGTCAAGAAGTTTCGGTGTCTATTCAATGCAAACAAAAAAACAATCAAAGCTTTCCTCTTTATAATATTTATTAGTGTAGGTAGATTATAATAGGCTAGCATCCTATATTTGAATTTGCATCTTATTTAATGGTTATTATCAGAAAGAATTAACCTGTCAAATGATTCTCATACACCTGAGTGTGCATTAGATTTAATGGATGTATGTGGGTCCTGCATACCCGGGTCAATCACGAAATCTTATGCACACCCAGGTACTCATGAATCATTTGACAAGTTGAATGGAGTTGGAGTATGTAACAGTATAGAGTCCAACAACCAGAACAGTTATTATGTTTAGTACATCTATCTATATATACTTATAATAAATCTGTAGAGGTCAATTCTGTACATTAAATATATTTTAAAAATAACTATAAGGGGATGATAAGTGATCGATACTGATGCCAAAAATGCAATTAGTTAAATTTTTGTCTGTCTGTCCGTCTGTCTGTCTGTATGTTCGTTATAGAAAAAAAAGTACTGGACGGATTTTAACGAAACTTGGTACAATTATTCTTCATACTCCTGGGCAGGTTATAGTATACTTTTCATCACGCTACGATCAATAGGAGCAGCGCAGTGAAGGGAAGTGTTGGGAAAACGGGAGAATTTTTTATCTGTATGTTTGATCGTGCACCACGCGAAAACTACTGCATGGAATTGAATGCGGTTTTCACCAATCTATTCCTAGAGGTCTAACTTAAAATTTAGGCACTAGGTATAGGTATAGATAGGTATTTTATGGAAGTCTGTTATTTTTGAAACCCGATATCCACGCGTGCGACGCCGCCGGCACAGCTAGTTTTATAATATTATTTTAAAGATTGTATTGTTAAACCAAGGTCAGTGAATTTTTACTATGATCCATTTCCATAGGGATGTTGTACAAATTAATCATAATAAAATCAATATAACTAACAATACATATTTTGTTAAATTCAATGACATGAGTCATACATAACATAAATCTGACCAATGGTTCAGTTTCGGTACCATTCTGGAAAGTTCCTTATCATTTAAATCTAAGGTGTGCCAAGTAATGATAAGTAAATAGACGTACAGTAGCCCCTACATGAGACTATAATAAACAAGTTTATCAATCATCTTTTTCTGACCAGAATAGAAAATCATGCAGAATTATTTTGCTAGCACACAGTCATACTATGAGTACCTATACAGCAATAGAGTAGTTTAATTCTTTGACAATCTATTCCTATGAGCACACAAAAACCAAAAACCATATTGTATGTTACTATCTAAGTAGAGAATTGAATAAAATCAACATTACCTGCATACCACAAGCCTCTCTCCCAATCCATCTCTGATAAGGTTTGACATAATGATTGATTAGAATGAGCTCCAGTGCAGTTGGTGTGGTCACAAACATGTTGGTGATCCATTTCATACATTTAGGTACAACAAATAAAAGCAAATAAAGTGCAATATTTTCGTGTTTTAAAACTCCTTTTGCATAGTCCAAGTAATCTCCGATTCACCAGTGCTTGAAACAATTCTATATCCAGATCTTCCAAAAGCATTAATGACTTGCAGAACATTTCCCCTGATAGAGAAACCGTTTATAACAATATCATACTTATTTGCCACCTCCTTTATTTCATCTTCATTCAAACCGAAAACTGAACAATCACTAGCGTGCAAGGAACCCTTGATGGCTACATATACAATGCCTTCTCTCAAAGGAGTAGCAGCCAAAGGACTCACTGGAAATTTGGGGCTGCTTTTTGTATCCATAGTTTTAAAAATTGTAAAAATTAGTCAAAAAATATAAAAATTTCATACAAAATTTAAACCTCGTCGTCTTTTGCAGGGTGTTGGTAATTGCCCAAGTGCATAGCCTCCTTACTAAAGTTTGTTATGTTGTCTTGCTCAACAATAATAGAAGGTTCTGGTTCAGAAAATTCTTTTCTCATAGTCCACATATACTCATTATAGTCCTGCTTGACGGCTGTAGAACTCGACGCCACAACCTTGTAACCCAATACCTGCAATGTATATTGATCAAATGTTATGAGTCATGTCCAATAAAAGTTGAGAAATACAGAGAACTCTCGTTAGAGGCGCAATGGTTCTTACCTCTAACGCACTTAGAATAACACAGGGGTGTTGTAGGTAGACTATAGTGGAATCGTCGCAGTATCCTCCACACGCAAATCTTTTGAGCTGCTCTATATCGCCAGCTACATACAAGCAAAGCGTTAGTTGTACATCGTCGCGATTAATTAATAATACCTATAATGTCACATGAAAGCGCGTGCAACAATATCTAGGTAGATTTGAGTTCATAATCTTATCTTCGGTTTGTGACTAACAACATTTACCTTTCAGTCCGGACACCAATACACGCCAGGGGTTTTTATGTCCATAAGATGCTAGGTTTCCTCTTATCAAAATGTATGGCATTGATTACAGATATATTTTCACTTAGACAATTTATGTTTATGGAATTTTATAGAGTATTGAAAAATTGTCCAAATTTTTAATTTGATCGCAAAACTCGAAATAACACCGACTGCCAGCGCACTGCGCAGGCAGGCAGAACAGCTGTTGCCAGGTTTAAAAAATATTTTGTACAGTTTATTTACGCGTGAGGGGTGACATTGACATAAGGGGGTTTCACATAAATGACACAAAAATGTTTTAAAGTGAAAGGAGATTGACCAGAAATGTATGAAGCTTGGTTAATGTCCACCACTAACGAGACCTATGTAATAAAATAGTCTACTAAATAGTGGTTAAATATAACCAAACCGCAACGAAAAATATGTTGTCAATAAAAAGTTATGATTGATTGAAAAGTCACGATTTTTGACCTTCCTATGCGAAAATAATGCCTCCACTACACTACTCGCGAAGTACTCGAGATACTTTGGCAACAGTCCGAAGTGTGTGCCTACACACTCGTATAGGTCGCGGCACGTAAGTTGAGCGCTGAGCGTTTCTGCGCAGAAGTCAAAAATTCGGTATCACAGGGGGGAGTACGGGGCGAGGGCGGGTGTGCGCACGCGCTTATTGGCTCTCCAGTCGTTCCTCGCTCCCCGCAACGTCGCGTCCACCCGCTCACGCCCGACCGGTACAATCGCGTTCTAAGTTTTAATGTTCTCGTTGTTTAATTTGTTTGTTGAAATTTGTTTTATCAATACTCAAAGAGTGTCCAAGTTGTTGACTTCGTAACCGAATAATTTATCATTCAATTGATCAAGACATTTCAGATGAAGATGTTGATGATTCAAATGATGAAGGCATGCTGCCTTTGTCAGATTCAGACTATTTGTTTTTGAATGTAAAAAGAAATGGTCAATCGTTTCTATACAAACCTATGTTTTATTTCTATCTCACGTAAGTAGGCAGTAACCTCGTAACTGGTTACAAATTCCTGGCAGTTATTTATTTTTATTTCTTGTAATAATATTACTACATTAACTGGCTTTCTTGAAATCTGTTTTTTTAAATGAAATATACGGTAGAATAATTTACAAATAAAATGATAAATTAGTCGAGCTAATAAATGTGTGCGCAATAGTACACATGCGCAGCTATCCCCTCCATAGGCCGTTCAGCGCTCAACTTACGTGCCGCGACCTACAACTTCGCGAGGAGCTCATTCGGTATAGGGTGCCGATAGCATGCGCACGTTCGTAATGGGCTCCCGAGTACATATGATATTTGTCATTGGGGTCCCAAATAACCGTCTCTCTTTGCAGATATTCCAGGAACATAATTTGCCTGTGACCTCTGCATATGGCTCATAATAGTGGTCTCGCGTGCATTAAATGCATTAAAAATATGACGTCTGATTAAGTGCTGAAGCAAAGTCGGCCGAGTAATGTAGAGAGGTACTTCGTGAGCGCACTTCGTGTAACTTCGGGCCCTTTGACTCGGGCACAAAAACCGACAACAGATGGAAGTCGCTCGAGGCGAGGCAAAGTTGGACGAGGCAAGCCGAGGTGCGTCTCTCTCTACACTATCGTATTCGTCTAACTTCGTTTAACTTCGCGAGGAGTGTAGTGGAGGCATAACTATAGAATCATTCTGCCCAATACATAGGTAGGTATTTTGCAAACAAAAAGTATGTCATCTTATGCACAATTCCCTTATGTAGGTACATAACGATAGTTGAACATAAGAAGGTAACTCTATTTTACTAAGTCATCCAATGCCAGCAGAAGTTCAGCTACCGCGGATTTTTTTGTTTAAAGTCTGCTGATTTTTAACAGCTGCGATGAGCTCTTTAAACGTTCTGCGTAGGGAGAATGGGTCACAGTGGATCATTTTTTTTATACATCACCTATTTCCGAAAGTTATCGCTAGCGCATTGTCGTTTTAAATTAAATTCTAACATTGGTACCTTGTCTTCAAAAAAACATGTAGTAGTTAACGAGAAATACAAAAGCTTACAAGATATATCCACTTGAAAAAAAACTGGCAAATTATCCACTGTGACCCAGGGATGGGTCACTTTGGATCAATGCATGGGTTACAATTAAACATGGTTATTTTGAACAACGAATTTGTTTATTATTAATTTATCAAAGCCTTTTATCAAAAATTCGATCGATTTTATCAAAAAATCGAGATCTGTAAAAACATCTCTGTCTCTGTCTGTTTGTATTGGTCTGGGTGTTTTCTATGTATAATTAGTATATATTTACAAAAAAAAAATGTATCTAAGTAAGTTTATCAGTACAAGCTTAGGCTTAGTTTGGGGCTAGGTGGCGCTGTGTGGCCCAGCGTGGCATGTCTTGGGTTATTTATTTATTTATAAGGAAAAATACCCGTGAAATGACCATCCAATATTAGTTTGAGAGCGTTTCGCATCTGTTTTTCAGTGTGAAGTCCGATTTTACTTTTTCTTACCCTATTGCGAGGTATTTTAACCTAAAAAGAAAAACAAAATAAGTTCATCAATACAAAATAACTTCATGGTCATAGTGAATCAGTGATCCACTGTGAACCGAAAGTAAATGATTCAGTGTGACCCAATGGCAGTTGTGAAATAAAACAATAATCAAAAGGAAACTAACCACTCCTAAAGGCAAAATAAAATGTTTTACAACAAATATAAGAGGTGTTTTCCATAACTTAAAATCCGAATATTCCGATTTCTTGTTGTTAAAAACACAATACAAATTTTAGAAACATGTAAATTAAAAGTTTCATGCTTACTTATTGATAGGACCGTCGTAACGCGGCCTAACAACGACTGGCGCGGTACAGCAAGGGGTATGGAAGAGCTACAACCGAGCGTTTGTTTGTGCGCTTAAACATAATACACTAAAAGCTATAGTAAATAATCCACTGTACCCCGTGATCCACTCTGACCCACTCTCCCCTACACTAAACCATGTTTGTGGTGATAATACCAACGATTTACCCCGCTACAATAGGATATTTGACTATGTCTGATTTTGCATATTACTTCATACCAGAAAGAATACATAAAATACCTATGACCTTTATGAAAAATTGCAGCTAAAATTTGTTGCATAATGTGGCTGCAATACCTAGGCCTGCAAAGTTGATCGGGAAAGTCCATTTCGAAAACGTAAAATTCGTTGTATTAAGTTGCATTAGTTGTAACATCTTTTTGTTAAGAAACCAATTACATAAACACAATATTTTAACGTAGCTACCATACTACAAAGTTAGGCTTATTAAAGCACGTCTATGACTTCACACGGCTGTCGACTGTTGTATGAACCGTTTTTGGACTCGCCCATATTATGCTATTGAAATTGTAATAACTCTGTGACAAGTATTAGTGCAAAGTAACTGCTGTGGCCGAAATTCCGTAAAAGGAGTATTATTGTTATTAATTATATCTAGGTAGGTACCTACTACAGTTCACAAGAGTAAGTGCTGATATATAGGTAGGTACATTATTTTGTTCCTTCATTAAGAAGATAGGTAGGTATCATAATCTAGATAAATTTCATTTTGATTCCAGACGTAATTTTTATTCCATTGTTGCGTTTGGTTTTCACGAAGCGGAATGCCAAGAAAGGAATCCAATAGGTACCTACCTATTTGCTCGATGTTTAAGTATGGTAGATATGTTTCTTGTACTCTTAAGTTAATACCTAGATACATGAAAGCGGCCTAAAGCGGGGAGCGTGAAAGGCGTTTCGCTCTGTATAACTACTTTCACTCCCGCTTTGAATAGGGCACACTCTGACGAAAAGCAGACGCGTATTTTTCACTACTTTGTGACGAAGGGATCCCGTTAAATATTTGCAGACGATTACAATTGCAAAGCATAGGTAGGTAGGTACTCCATTATAAATGGAGCGATAAGTCATAATCAGCCTATTGCAGTCCACTGCTGGACATAGGCCTCTCCAGTTGTTCGCCACTTGGGCAAACATCTGGAGGATTACACCCATAATCGCCACGCTGGGCGCCTGCGGGTTGGCGATCGCAAGGCATAGCTTCTCGCTCTGGTAGTCACCAGAGCGAGAAGCTATGCCTTGCATAGCAGAGTCCTGCTGCCCGTCACCGGTCTGTGGTATTTAGCTACGCTTTCAGTTGTGATTGTTATACCGCCACCAGTCTGTTGGCAGCGCCCCGTTTGGTATTCGGCAGGATGCACCACGGGCAGGTGACCACCACACCACCACAGGTAGGCTTGGAGCGAAAACATGATAGGCCACTCCCTTGCATGCCTTACATCCGCGATAACTCAGAAATTTGTTATTTTAACAACGCAACTGTGACCCCTGGTGTTGCCGTGTCTATCGGCTGAAGTGTTCACTTACCATTCGCTGACCTTCAAGATCGTTTGCCCCATCTGCCATAAAAAAACAAACTGTCTTTCAGAGAACGTAGACATATTGAATACTTATTTTTTTTTGAGAGAAGACAGTAGGTGTATTATTAATTAATATACATTTGCAAAATATTGAAGCTTCATTTACCAGCTGGGGCAGCTGC
Source organism: Conogethes punctiferalis (assembly GCA_031163375.1). Classification (NCBI taxonomy): domain Eukaryota; kingdom Metazoa; phylum Arthropoda; class Insecta; order Lepidoptera; family Crambidae; genus Conogethes; species Conogethes punctiferalis. Next base: position 10,721,957 of record CM062080.1, read on the forward strand.
TCCCTAGAAATATTGACGTCCATACTAAATATCTACTTTTGTCAATAAAAATTAAGAAAATGTCCGATTTTCTCCCTCCGGCACAACCTGGGCCTGGATTCTGAACCTGGGTACGCCCGTGGATGCAGTTATGTATTTCCTTCTACCTTCCCAATATCCATATAAATCCCGAAGTCCCTCAAATCACATAAAACCTTTGAGTGGCCTCTGTTATAAATAGGTAGGTATAGATAATTCAACTTCCTATTGTGTAATTAGATACAATAAAACCAACTACCAAAAACTCCCAAGAAAAAGTATTTTACTAACGCTGCGGCTAGTACAAAAATATGCCCAATATTTGTTTTCTTTGTCTGTAACACAAAAGCGCGGTAGATTGAGCTGGGTGCTTTATCGAGCTTTTATTTTAATTGCCACAACATTAAGCGAAGTAGTCGAAATATTTTTCAGCTGGAAACTTCTACCCAATTTGAAACATCAGTATGTAGCGGTGGGTAAACGAAGAATTTCCGCTGTAAGTACCTAACTAATTAGGTACCTTCTTAACTTAATCCAATATAAAATTATATTTAAAAGTAGGTTTCCATCGACATCAAAGAACATGAAATTACAACTTTTTCAACTTGAACGTGATTTTATTATTATTGGTATATTCAATATTAATTAATTCGAATGCTATGTAACTTAATGCAATGATTCACATCCGTCTCAAGCACAATGACATGATTGACATGTTCAGCGATGGCAGATTCTTGTACAGATCATTCCTTTCGTTTGGCCTTCTAGATGTTTGAACTACCATAACTGCATCTTTTGAAGTACCTATTGTCTGTGACAACCAACCGTGGCTTTCCCGTGCGGATACGAATTAGGAACCTTTAAATAATGAGCCTACAAACTCAAGGGCCGGCAACGCACCCGTAACTCCCTTGGTGTTGCGGTGTCTATGGGCTGAAGTGAAACTATTGTAAGTGAACCCTTACAATGGTAATGGGGCAAACGGGTCTGAATGGCTACACGGGCCTGAAGGACACCTACCTCATTAGGTAGGTGTCCTTCAGGCCCGTTTGCTCCCTTTGTCATAAAAAAAACTAAACTGTCTTTCGGAGAACTTAGATATTACTAATATTGCGATATCTTTCTTGAGAGAAGACAGTCAGTCAGTTTTATTCTTTTAACGTACTTAAGGTTAAAATTGGTATTGTACTAATCCTAGTATTATGTTGTCTTTTTGCGTGTCTAGATGAAAACTATAAGTAGGTACCGTGTAGCCATTTCTCTGTAGAACATTCACTGTGTTAGCCAGTTCCTGCAAGTTTTTACTGTCTCATAGGTCATACCTACTTATTGTTGGTCTAGACATTTCGGATAGAGATGTTTGCGTTGAGATGAAGGTAACTGTGTTGGTTTTCTAAAACAAAATGGCCTATCTATCGAACAATCTTCCGCGTAAGTACCTACTTTTACATGAAACTTCTTCTTCCAACTGAAACTTAAATTTAATCTTTTGACGGAGTCTGTTCACGTTTGGGCGCGTTTAATGCCTAAAAATAATTGTTGATTGTCTGCTAATACCTACGGCTAAACAGTTTGTCTAGCCAAGTAATCTCTTTCCAGAAATAATGTAGACCAAGCATTGTTTTTGTACAAGAGTTAACTCAGAAAATTAGTACATTAAGCACTCACATAATTTTCGACCTCTACTCGTACAAGTTTAAAGCGATAAATTAACGCAATGCAAATTGGCAACAAAAGTAACCGTTAATTAGATTGTTAAGAGTTTAAAAGATAAATTTGGCGCGCCGACTGAATTGTTTACATTAAATCTTTTAGGGAAACAAACAAACATTGTTTTGAACAAATATGTACCTACTACATAGTTTCTCATTTCTATTTTCGCGACTTTTACCTCTACAGAGTGCCTAGTAGAGTCGAAATTAGTTTACTAGTAGGTAGGTATACTTAGAATAGTAAACTAATTTCTTACTAATGCAGAACGGTAAAAACACTCTTGATATGACGATGGAGGTACTTCTGAGTATTTCCCTTGTTCCCCGGGTAGGAAACCCGAGGAAGACGACGACACGTGCTGGCGGGCACAGTGGTCAGTGGCGTCGTGCACCGCCAAATAAGAGGTCACACAGTGCTTTCAAAGTAGGCTGCCAAATCTAGGTAGCTGCACTGAGTCCAGCCAGGCTTGACAGTTGTCCGTTATGAGGATGAAACGTTCTTAGCGGACCGCTACATAACAGGTTTAGTGGTATTTTCCGCTAAATATGAATGAGTTTTGCATAACCCAGGTGTCCCTTAGCCACAGACCGGGTGTATCTACAGAGCGGGACAGTATTTCACACCGACCCAGCGCTTACAACTTTATAAAGCACAGGTCCGGCCTCATATGGAATACTGTTCCCACCTCTGGGCTGGAGCACACCCCAGTATTAACTTCTTCCATTTGACCGAATCCAACGTAGGGCTGCTCGTATTGTCGATGACCTGACCCTGTCTAGTCGACTCGACTCACTGGCATTGCGAAGAGAGGTTGCATCCATGTACGTTCTTTACCGCATCTATCATGGGGAATGTTCTGAAGAATTATTTGGTTTACTGCCTGCAGCGGAGTTTCTACACCGCACCACACGTAACCGACTGAAATTCCATCCACATCATCTCGATGGCTGGCGATCCTCGACTGTACGTTTTATGAGGGACTTCTTGCCTCGCGTCTCGGTTTTGTGGAACCAACTTCCTGCGACAGTCTTTCCGAACAGCTACGACTTGGGATTGGGAACCTTCAAGAAACGAGCGTATTCATATTTAAAAGGCCGGCAGCGACCCTAAACTCGGTTAGAGCTGCGGATGTCCATGAGCGGTGTCGACTGCTTACCATCAGGCATCACACTTGCTCGTCTGCCGCCTCTCGCATAAAAAAGAATAAAAAAAAAATCTATGTGTAATGCCGATCTCTGAAATGGACCTATTTTTCTGTAAATTATTTTTTTTTAGTTATATACAGACTAAATTATTGGCGAAATGGCTTGTCCTAGCAGAAAATGTGAAAATAATGTTAAGTCGGTTGCTCTTAATGAGCTTTTATTTAAACACTAGCAGTGCTCGCGACTTCGTCCGCGTGGAATAGTTATTTTTTCCCCGTTTTTTTTTACATTTTCCATTATTTCTTCGCTCTTAATAGTTACAGCGTGATGTTATATAGCCTATAGCCTTCCTCGATAAATGGTCTATTCAACACAAAAAGAATTTTTCAATTCGGACCAGTAGTTCCTGAGATTAGCGCGTTCAAACAAACAAACAAACAAACAAATAAACAAACAAACTCTTCAGCTTTATAATATTATTAGTTAAGATAAAACTATGATTGTCAGATGAATCATTTAGTTAAATGTCTTTTTATAATATAAGTATAATTTATTTCTAGTTTAAAGGAGCCTGTGCTAGGCTATCAATTTACAAAATGTTCTTTAGTAAGTAATTTTAGATCTACTCGTAACTTTGTTATTTTTGTCGCACTTAGCTTTAAACGTAAAATAAAACTGAATAAACTAACCGCCCAAATGAGATGAAAAAAATGTCTTGGATTTTAAGTTAGGTAAATCTCAAGTTACTACGTCACACTTTGTTAAAAATGTAGCCCATAAAAGAAAACTTAATTATTCTAAATCTTGCCCATTTTAGGGGCTAGATTATAGGAAAACATAATTATCCTTTTTAACCGACTTCAAGAAAAGTGGGAGTTTTTTTTTATATTGCCTTAGCATAGTGGCTTACTTTTGCCTGATGGAAAGCTAAAAGGAAGCACAAATCGCTCTGACAACTTTAATTTTTTATTTAAAAAAATTCAGAACTTCTTTTAGGTATGTTCCTTTTTTTCTAGATGATATTAGTCTCACAAACATAGTTTTGTGTTTTTAATGAAAGCTAGTAGTTATATAGTTAGACAGAGAATAGATCACATGCATTCGAAATGTGGTGCTGGAGGCGAATGCTGCGAATACCTTGGATAGCCAAGCGCACAAATGTATCTCAATCAATCAATCAACAGCCTTGGTCCGTCCACTGCTGAACATAGGCCTCCTTTATTTCGCGCCACATTTCGCTATCCAGGGCTTCCCCCATCCAGCAGCTGCCAGCAGTTCTTCCAAGGTCATCCGCCCAACGGGTTGTGGGGCGTCCTACACTACGTTTGCCTAAACGCGGTGTCCACTCCAAATTCATCTGCTCCACCTATGGCAGACATGACCGGCCCACTGCCACTTCAGCGTACTAATCCTTCGTGCTATGTCAGTAACTTTCGTCCTCCATTCTCGTTTTTTTTTTATAGGAGCTCGACATAATGGCTTCCCTACGCCTAGTGGAAAGCGAAAGAGAAACCCAAGTGGCTGTGACAACAGGCAAGTAACTGGTCAGTTACCTGTCAGTTGCCACCGCCATGCCGACCCAACTCTAACCCCCCACGAGCTCCGGAAACCCTACTCACCGGCAGAAACACGACCTAGAGGTCATTTGGCTGCGGTATTCTAAAGGGTGGAGGGTTAGTACTCTATCTTCTTACAAGTTACCAAGCATAGCCCTTTCTTTGGGCATATAATGCGTACCACCTCGTCCATGTTTTACCAAGCGGTGAAGGCTACGTCGGACCGGAATCAATGGAGACAGATTGTCCGTTCAACGGGTGACCACGATCCTCAGTAATGAGGGACCGATTGAAGAGAGTAGTTTTATATAAGTATATGGTTTCGCCAATATTGTGCTAAGAATGGAAGAAAAAAAAAGCTGAGAATTTACTAGAAAAATTGTTCACATTTGAAAGTCTATACGTAGATCTGCATTTAGCCTTAAATTGTTGCGAATTTCATTAACTCTATAAAAGTTCTCGATATTGTTGTGATATTTAAACTTTTCTAAAAAAAGTTGTCGATTTCGTAGGTTTGTATAACCTGCGATTGGATACAAGTTATTAAACTATACTTAAAATATTTTATTTATTGTTAAATTAAATTATTTTAATTTCCTAGTTGTATGGGTACCTAACAAGTCTTCGGCGACCAACAGGACGCGCCAAAGGATTTGTCGTTTAGAAAATGTTATTAAATTCGACTGTAACCCCGCATCAGCATGTGTTTGTTTGCGTAGGCGGAGGCCGAACACATTCCACTGGTCCCATGATATAATGTGTTAGAAGCTTTGTTTCTGTATAATCCGGCATTCTATACAATACCTAGGCAATGTATACGAGAAGAATACCTAAAACATGTAGGTAATGTATGAAATATTATTTATTTCATACTTTGCATATGTAATCTATACAATACCGAATGCGGAGACGGTAATGTATGAAAAAGACGAGAGCAAGGGAAGGGAAGAAGAGAGGGGACTTGCCCCCCTCTTGTCTTAAACGTGTTGCGATTTGCTTAGAATGACCTCACTCCACCTAATGGTAAGCGGTTGTGAGGTCTAAAAGTTAGGTTGACCGACAGGTATAATAGACAAAACCTACTGCGCCTGTCGCCAATCTCACTATTTTTAGGATTCAGAGTTTTCGAGAAGCTGCTGTTTTGATGACGCTCTCGATATAATCCCGCTGATTAAGGTTGCTTCGAACATATCGATGCCAAGGTTGCCAAGAATATCCTGAATCGGTGAAGAATCAGTGAAGAGTAAGTAGGATAGGAAAGGAAAGGTGCTTGAATATCAACCCCATCCAGCAGGAATATAAATTAATAATGGTATCAGGATCATCTCACGAAGTTTGTCATATTAACAGCCCTGCAGAAAAGGCATGGAGCTTACAGTTAACGTACAGTTTATGGGATATTACACTGATTACACATCAGCAATCCTACTTTTTTACACAATGCCGGTGCAACAGCAGGTACTCTATACAATCCCTAGGAACTGTATACATTACCTAGGTAAAGTATGAAATGGATAAGTATATTCATAATATTTCATACATTGCCTGGACGCCCCAGGTATTCTATACATTGCCTAGGTATTGTATAGAATCCCTGAATTATACACATTGTCGGTAACATATATACAAGGTACAGCTGTACAGAAAATACAAATGAAACATTTAAAATGTTAGTAGAGATAGAAACCTACCTCTACCTATCGGTAGAGTTTAAAAAAACATAACAATAATTCATGAATTTCATGATTTACGGAATATTTTACATGATCATCATCATCATCAGTCTATCGCAGTCCACTGCTGGACATAGGCATCTAGAGTTGTTCGCCATTGGGCAAACATCTGGAGGCTTAACCCATAATCGCTACGCTGGGCAGGCGGGTTGGCGACCGCAGGGAGTAGCTCCTCGCTCGGATGACGCTGATGCCCGTCTTCGGCCTGTGGTAAATAGCTACGCCTTCGATTAAGATGATTATACCGCCACCAGTCGGTGGCCAGAGTCTCGTTTGTTATTCAGCAGGATGCACCACGGGTAGTGGCTTGGAGCAAAAATATACCTAATAGATTCTGTTCCTTACATCCCTAGACTTTGTATTATGAAATGCGTCATTCAATTTACACTACTTACGTAGCATCTATGGTTTCCACTATCAGAACTGGATGGCTAGGGGCGGCCTGAACCTGAAAAAGACTTCACCGGAAAACGAACCTGGAAGTCCTTCGGATCGTCCGTGTTTAACCTTTGTGCTAAAAAGAAAGACTTTTATTTTACTTGGTCGTGTGGCTAAATTATGCAAAAGAATAGATTTAAACATACCCTGAGTTAATCCTTTTATTAATTTAATGAATTTTCGAGTAGGTAGGTACTCTCAATATCTTCCACAAAGCATAAATAGTCAATACAAACTTTGGTAGAGGTAGATATTATATTACAGCTCGCAAGTTTTTGCATACCTACACATGATAAATATTGTTATTAACCATAAAACTACTCGTATCAATGTTTATGGTTACTATAATAAACAAAGGCTCGCACTAACTAAACTGTTAACAAATTATATCGACATTTCGTGTTAAATATTCCTTCGTGAAAATTTATTTAAGCTCTTAACTTCTTACTGAAAACATTGTTGATTGTTGAAATCGAGCAACTTATGAAAATTACTGATGCGTCATTTTTACACGATAGGTAGTACCTAAGTTAACGCACACAAATTGGCTTGCATCAATTAAATGTTATTCTGTAAGCCAAAATCTTACGAGATAAACCCTGTCTACGATTAAAAAGATATTTTTGAAAATCAGTTAATCAATGGCCTTGGTCGGACTATTGCTGTTCGAGCGACATTTTCTAACCCCGGGCTTCCCTTATCCAGCTAAAGCCAGCAGCTCTTCTAGGGTCCTACGTCTGCCTAGTAGCGTGACCACTTCAAAAGTCATCTGCTCAACGATTGTCGGTTGAATGTACCTACGGCAGCTGACGTGACCAGTACACTGCTACTTCGCGGATAACGATTAGCTATTTTTCGATAATATTTGTCTTAATGTAGCTTTTGAATAATACCCCACATAACCACATCGCACAGAAGTCCTTTTAGATACGAGTAGTTAAGTGACAATTAGCTACCTTTATTACTTTGTTGGTGGTACTACTTAATGAAGAATACTTAAGCAAGACTAACGTGCTTATACGAGTAGAGTTTGTTACATTCATTCAGTTTATTATATTCCCATAGTTTAACCTATAGTTTGTGGATATAGACAATGCTGCGTCTAAATAAATTAGCTATAAAATGGCGAAAATGAAGAGTTATTGTTGAAATGGCCTCCAATGGAAGAAATCTTTTCTTATCTACACAATAATTAGTAGATTTGTAAAATAGTTTGAAAATTCTTAGTTGTGACCGTTTGCGTTATGTTCTTATTCAGAATACTAGAGGACATTCTCCCAGCAAAACCGAACTGTAGCAGCCCTATGTAGAATTAATTGAAAAGCTCTCATAAAGCCGGCTTATCAATCATAATTTATTATTTTGCATTAGATTAGCACAAGTAGGCTACAGATCGATAAATATGGAACACACTACACGAGCCAGCTAAAGCAAAAGTCCTGTAAGTGCGCCACTGTGTAGGTATGCCACTTCAAATGTGCAGAACAGACCGCTAGGAAATCTCACCAAAATGAAGATTTTAAAAATACATTTAGTTCACCTTATTTATTTCTGTGTTCGAGAGCTCGCCTCGCAAATGATTTTATGGGCATAACGTAAACATTCTGTTATTGCAAAGGTTCGCGTTACCACAGCGTTACTAAGAGCAAGGTGTCTAAACCTTCTCTCTCAACAGATTATTACCAGATAGACGCAAATAGAGGTAGTATATGAGTTTGTTTAGGCAAACGTGTTTTTCATCCAGCTTATAATGAAATAGATAGGTATATTTTCGGGCTTTTGAATTGTACATTTTAATGTGGCGTTGTTGGTCAATATGTTTTTTGTGAGTTGATGTTTGTGTTGATATTCGTTAGTAGGTAGCTTTAGTAATGAAATAAATAGATTATGTTAAAATTTGCGAGTATAAAGTGAGTAAGTATATTTACACCATAATGTCATCATAACATAATCAATTTATTACTAGATATATCTGTAACGATATGGGAAATGATGCATAATTCTAGTCCTTGATACATTAAGTAATTCGGTAAGCTAGATAAATTACCTGTATTTCTACCTAAGTATTAGTAGATATTTTATTATTATACAAAACCTACCTAATTGAAAGTTTCGCAAAAAGATAAATTGACTCTATAGCCGATTGCCCTCGCTCCAAACTGGCCCTACGAGATTTCTATAGTAGATCGAGCCCGATCGCGATGAAAATCGTAAATTTTAGCGCGATTGGAAAAACTTGAATGGGACTTGTGAATAGGAAATACTTGAACGTAAGATCAACTAAGGGGACGACGGTACTACGACGGATTCTAAATTAATTACGTACCTACGGGGGCTCACTGTGTGCTATGACTCGCTTTTGTGGATCGGTCAGAGGATATATTATCTCAACAAAGACTTTGTAGACCAAGTTTTTGAAGAGAAGTTTGTAGGTGGACATGGCAAAGATTTGAGCAGGAAAAAGTCTACCTTAATATTATGTAATGTAGGTCTGTACGTAAAAAATGTTCCGTGTCTTTATTATACTTATTTTAGGTGCTCTTCGGTAACGTTTAATCCTTGTTGACGCGTGTCAACCACATACTCGTATAATAAAACAGGGTTTGATATGAATTTCGCAGATCATTTTATCAACTGAGAAGAAATGTTTTTTGTGCTTACTTTAACATGGAAACATACACAAAAGACTTTGAGTTCCATGGCCAAAAGTATTTGATTTTCATGAACATTTGTTATTTGTTTGTTTGCGTACCTACCTATTTCTTGCGACAACGCGCTGAACTGGTGAATGAATCGTGCGTATTATTTATTCATTCTTATCGAAAAAGCTGTGTAGGTACCTACTGGGTACACAATGGTTGATATCAGCTTTTATATTTTAAATAAATTGTGAAAATAGACATGTTTTAAGTCTCGTATTAAATCGAACAGGACTACCTACTTACTTATCTTCTTTTTCGGTGTTGTTTGCTACCTGAGGTTGGCGATGATGATGGCTATCCTGACCTTGTCGACTGCTGTTCTGAACATTAAATTGACATAAACATTAATTTAAATACCTATCTGCGCTAGGTAGGTACCTACGTTTCACTGTTCCTGGTATTCGAATTCTAATAGAATTAAGACTAAGAAATACAAAGCTATTGATATTATACTAGTAGTTTTCTCTCTTACTACGGAATTGTGAAGGCTGAATAATCATCTGTTTAGCATATAAAAGCTTCGCTTATATTTGCCACGTGCCAGTGGCGAAGCGTACCTACCTAACTTTATTGCCTATGGCAAATATTTTGTATTGAGGGCTCCCTTCAGAGAATATGCGATTTAAAGAGGGCTTATCCAGTAAAAATTTATAGGTCGTTACAGCCTCTTGCCTGTAGCATTTCCCGATTTGGCACCCTATACTACACACACTCTCGCACGCACGCACACACACACACACAAACACATACTCACAATCTAATTTAAGAATTCTAACCAATAATCATCTAATGTAATTAACTAGCTGTGCCAGCGGCGTCGCACGCGTGGATCGGGTTTCAAAAATAACGGACTTATGTACATAAAATGGTGCCTAAATTTTAAGTTAGACCTCTAGCAATACATTGGTAAACACCGTATTCAATTCCATGCAGTAGTTTTTGAGTGATGCGCGTTCAAACATACAGGTAAAAATTTCTCCTGTTTTCCGAACATTTTTCTTCACTGCTCTGTTCCTATTAATTGTAGAGTGATGAAAAGTATAATATAACCTGCCCAGGAGTATGAAGAATAATTGTACCAAGTTTCGTTAAAATCCGTTAAGTAGTTTTTGTTTCTATAACGAACATACAGACAGACAGACGGACAGACGGCAGACAAAAATTTTACTGATTGCATTTTTGGCATCAGTATTGATCACTAATCACCCCCTGATAGTTATTTTGAAAATATATTTAATGTACAGAATTGACTCTACAGATTTATTATACTCGTAAGTATAGATATAGATAGAAGATAGATAGATATAGATAGAAGATAGATAGATATAGATAGAAGATAGATAGATATAGATATAGATTAATCATCTAAATTATTGTAATTAAATGTAGAAAAAGAATAATGATTGATATATACCTACCTAGAGGCGATGATAACTTACCTGAGTCCTGTAAGTCCGGTGGAGGGCGCTAACAACTGTCATACAGTTTTTTTTATAGAAATTAGTACAGCCGTTAACGTTCATGCCGTATCTTTTTATTGTGTCACCTATAACTTGTAATTATTTTAAGATTTCAGTTACCAGATGTAACAAAATTTTAACTTAAAGTTTTATTATTATTATGTAGTCTCCTTTTGGATTTCACGGGAAGGTGTTACCCCTTTAGAAGGCTTGCGTGGGGGTACAGGCCCAACACGTAGAAGCCCCTTGAGCAATTTAATATGTGTATGTGAGATGGGATAGACCGGCCGGGCATTACTTCTGAATGCCCCAAGATGACGCACTCAATAGTAATACCCGGCGAGTGCAGCACTATTGCGTAAAGATGGGTAACTAAAATTGGGACTATTAAATGAGGTTCTTTTGGGCAGGATATCTGGGCTATGGGGTGAGATAACGGTCGGCTGCCATTTCAATATCTCACAAATTAAAATTTAGGCAGGTGGTGACTCGCCTGCCACTAGGTGGGCCCCCCAAATTAGCCACCAGACTGAGCAGCAAGAGGGCAACACTGGCTGGCTAAAGGTGTAAAGAGGTGTACACCGGTTTCTGGATCGCGGTAATCAGGTCAGCCGTCCCCCGTTATTACGTAGCTTGAGCACTTCCACCCTTTCAAGCATATAGCTCCTGCGCTCCACTCTGGACGGCCAACGAAGGCAAGCCAAAGGTGGGGGAAAGATGGTGTGTTCCCCCGGGAGGTCTCGGGTCCGTGGTGTCGCCACAAGCTGCCCCGCGGAGACTGACTGCACTGATGGGAGTTGTAGTTCTTCATGGTGCGAAGCTCAGCAACTCCCAACAGCGGGCGATTGGGTCGTCACTTTCCTACGCCCTTATTATTATTATTATACTTAGTTAGATGCCACAGACTGCAGTGGCCCCAATCGGTGGCCGCGCGTCCCTTTTTTGGTATCTTAACTAATATTATAAAGCTGAAGAGTTTGTTTGTTTGTTTGAACGCGCTAATCTCAGGAACTACTGGTCCGAATTGAAAAATTCTTTTTGTGTTGAATAGACCATTTATCGAGGAAGGTGAATATAACATCACGCTGCAACTATTAGGAGCGAATAAATAATGGAAAATGTAAAAAAAAACGGGGAAAAAATAACTATTCCACGCGGACGAAGTCGCGAGCACAGCTAGTCGTACATACGGAGGCACTGGACCTTTAGAGGCCATTCATGAGTAGCCATGTGTGTAATAGTAATAGTGCTATGTTAATGCAACATAGCACTATTACTTTGATCTTATAATCCTATGGGACAACAGTTCGACACGAACGGAGAGAGATCTGAATCTGAGAGACAGTCTGATGCACTGTATTTGTGAAAGTAATCAAATACAGAATTGATATTTCGAGCTAAAAAAACAAAGGCGTTTCATATTTTTTTATTGTGGCACTGGATATTGGTCTAAAACGAAAGAGAAACTTATACAAAGGTTGTCGTAAATATAAAACACAAAACTCCTATGTTCATTAAAAACTGAACATGGAAGCGTTTCAATACCAATTATGTCAAAACGTTTTAATTAAATTTTAACTGTATACAGTTTTTAGGCTATAAACGTTTGGATGGAGATTGGAGAAGCTCGATTGTGGCGCACACCCCTGCATATTGTGTCCGAGTCTGAGGAGTAACGCTTTCAGTCTGTTCAGCGTTCGTGCGGAGCGCTCTTGTGCCGACAGCGCGCACTCGCCCCCCGTGACTGAGCGATCTACTTACGAAGCCAACTGATATGTGCTACGAATTCAAAGTTTAGTGCTTATATTGGCAGACGGAAAATACCAACGGCTTAAAACAATAGTGTAAAATAGTGATTAATGACGTGTTGAACTTTTAACAACTTTTACGGTACGTAAAACTATTTTAATCTGTATTTTTGTGTAGGCATAGTGAAACGTGAAGATACGTGTGCAGTTTTAACACTTTATGGCGTTTCTAAAAATTATCTTGTTTACTTCATACAATGTGAATATTGCTTACCATCGCGGAAATTAAAAGCTCATAAACCGAGTTTACGATACCTACCTAAAGTCTTACATAGCTTAATTAATATATAAAAAGTAATGAGCAGGATGAGATATCATAGGATGAATGCGGAGTAACTCAAAAAGGGTGGTGTAAAGTAAATTTATATACAACAGCGGTTTTGAATAAAAAATTTAGATATGTAGGTAATTAGTAATTTTTTATCCAAGAAATACCAGTTAATTTCGAACACCTTCAAACATGTGTCTCCTTTATCACTCAACATTATTGGCAAGGGGAAAACGTTTTTCCAAACACATCTTTGTCATAACAATCACAAACAATAGAACATAAATCAATAAAATTTAAAAAAAAGCTGACAACTTACAATTTACTTTTATACGTTTTATTAATAATGACAAAACTAAATGTAATTTAATCGCGAGTAGGTACCATTATTTCTAAACGACTGCAATTGACGAGTAAGTATTTAATTTAAAATATTGACCTAAAATAGAAAGTTCTAAATAGATACTTAAGTAGAATTAGTTTCCGAAAATCCCCTCATTTTAACCTTTTAGGGATACATTTTTAAGTAAGCATTGAAAGCCAATTTAAGTTCTAAAGCTAAAAGGACAGTATTAACTTTGGCGGGTCTGGTACGTATGTAGTCTGTATTTTTAATGTTATTTATGTTGGCTACTTTGTTGGGGAACTAAGCTATACCCTATGTTATTCGTTATGACAGCTCATACAATGACAATAATTACTTATTATTAAGGAACCATTGACCCACGCCTGTTACACAACATGACGTTAAATACAGGCTCTCATCTCATACCCCTAGTAGGTAATAGTCATTTACCCAGTGGTAAGCACCTGCCGTGCCCTTTCCCTAGGATATATTAAATTCTTGTACCTACATTTCTATATCATGGTGAAACTGACAGGTTTACCACTTGAGGCTGAAATACCTGAAATACAATAGGTTAACATTAGGGCGATAGGCACAAGATCTATGAAATATTTTTGTCATTCTAGATTTGACCGAATTATAATCATAATTATTGGCATTTTTATATTCGACCTATGAGCGCTTGACCCAAAAAAATCACAACGACAGCAAGTCGTTTGTCAACCAAACGTTCATCGGTTACTTAAAACGCCAACGGTTCGTTCGGTCAAATGTTTTTGAGCCTATTATTTAGTCGGTCCTTAAGTTTAATGTATTTTCGGTGTCAGTGGAAACCCAACTGTTATAGAAGTGTAACCTATATAAAGCAGTGTAACCCAATTAAAGACGCCTGAAACTGCCACCTTGTATTAGCCAAGTACGCAGGAGATATTATAGTGCAAAAATGTGAGCAGGTAAACTCTCGTATCATAATTCGATATGACGACAGTTCGACACAATCGAAGAGACATCAGACGAAGGACCAAAAACCCAGTAAAAAGTTTTTGGCTCGATATCAGATTCAACCTCTCGCTTGTCAGGTGCCACCGGCGACCACTACCTGCGAGGTATTTATAATAAGTAGGGAGTACTAGCTGTAAAATGTAATAATGCGCAAAATGTGGTTCTTGATTTTTCTTTAAAAAATAGGAGGAGGTTCTCGATTCGATTGAATTTTTTTTTGTTGTATGTTTGTTACCACATTTCTCCGAGAATTGTGAACCGATTTGGAAAATTATTTTTTTGTTCGAAAGGGTGCACTTCCTAGTTAGTACCATTGTCACTAAATAGAAGTCGGTTTTTTTTGCTAAATAAATCTCTTAATTATATTTCTATACCATTTATCACTAACTTATACCACTGGGCTCAGGCGTCAAAAAATGCAATAGTCTAACAAAAGCTACTCGTATGCGATTTTCGACTATTTTTAAGGTTCCGTAGCCGAATGGCAAAAAACGGAACCCTTATGTCGTCATGTCTGTCGTGTCTGTCCGTCCGTATGTCACAGCCACTCTATTCCGTAACTATAAGAGCTGGCACCGACTTCAAAAATAAGTGATAATTGTAATATTTAAATAATTATAGTTATACATATAATATGTATTAAGGATAGAATTACTTACGTTATTTATCGCTTTTTAGTTTTGGTCGTTTGTGTTTTTTTTTAAGTCTGTTTAATTTTTTTTTTTAATTATTTAATTTCTCGATTTTTAGTTGCGTTAATGTGCTGTGAACTTGAATAAAGGCTAATTAATGGTCTTAAGAGTTTTACTTAGGAATGAAAAATTTTGATTTAAGTCAAGTGAAGACTTTGCGATCTAGAATCAAGCAAATCACTTACCAAATCACCTGCCCTATTAGCCCTGCATAAGTACATACTACTACCTAGTTTCTATCGACCAATGGCAGTACTGTTCCCTAACTCCTAACCGATAAGGAGTTCTGTAGCTTCATCATCAGCACCAGATGTTGACGCCCGGAAGCATACACCTGAGTAAAATATGATTACGTAACAAAAACACCATATGAGCATACAATTTTCGGTTGTTTCCCTCAATTTCTCTAGGATCCCATCATCAGATACTGACTTGGTGATAATGGGACCACCCCGGAAGTGTCCTCTGTCCAACACAAAAAAAAATTTTGAAATCCATCCATAATTGACGGAAATATCGCTGAACATACATAAAAAAAAAAAATATACATACAGACGAATTGAGAACCTCCTCCTTTTTTCGAAGTCGGTTAAAAATGATATTGAGGTTTCTAATATAGTTTTTTATAAACTGAATAGTTTGCGCGAGTGACGCTTCCAAAGTGGAAAAATGTGTGAACTCCAATATCTTAATCTTAATCTTAACTAATATTATAAAGCTAAAGAGTTTGTTTGTTTGTTTGTATGTTTGTTTGTTTGAACGCGCTAATCTCAGGAACTACTGGTCCGAATTGAAAAATTCTTTTTATGTTGAATAGACCATTTATCGAGGAAGGCTTTAGGCTATATAACATCACGCTGCAACTATTAGGAGCGAAGAAATAATGGAAAATGTAAAAAAAACGGGGGAAAAATAACTATTCCACGCGGACGAAGTCGCGAGCACAGCTAGTATAGAATAAAGAAAAACATTTATTTCCTATAGTGGTACGGAACCCTACGTGCGCGAGTCCGACTCGCGCCGAGATAGACTACTCAGTTAAAGAAACGTCTGTTTGAATAATAGTCACTGAGATATTTAAATGAAAATTACTGTAGACAAGCTCAAAATTTCCGCAAAATTATGTCTGGAATAAATTTGAAGGTACATGTTGCTTTTCTGAAATTTATTTCTTAAGTAAAATGCTATTAAAAGCGTCACTTACCCGGTTTCAAAATCATAGTTATTTAATAGAGGGCTGGTCTTGGTGAACAGTAATATAGAATAGAATAGAATAGAATAGAATAGAAACCGTTTATTTGGTACATTAACACACACCACTTAAACACAAAATTGTACATAGATCTAGATAAGACTTAAAACTAAAACATAAATTTGGAAAACACTTAAAAATAAAGATAAAATGTAGGTACCAAAATGGTCTATCCACCAATATGGTATAGCAACAATAAACGCGTTCTACTAACAGCTAGGCGAACCGTACGTGGATAGAACGACGTAAGCTTACATTGAATGGCTGTGTTAAAAGTTGTATTGTGTTTAGGCAAGGACCAAATATTCAACTTTTACTTTTTTTTCTTGAAATGTCTCAATCCGAGTCCTCACTTAAGTATGTTCCAAATTAGCCACTATGTATTTATAAAATCAAACAGTGATTTAGCCTCAACCTGGTTCTTAATCCGGGATGTACAATTTTTTTTAACCCGGTTAAAACGCCGTTCGGGGGAGCGACGGGGTATGTGAGCGGCAGGAGCGACTCATGCCGCTCACATAACGGGAGGGCGGCACCTTGCCTCAAGATGGATAAGAGGTAGGGGATACCCCTAAAAATCGGGACCTTCATCCAGCGTTCCGCGGGTGGTGTCCGGGACCCTGTTAACCAAAATTGCTTTAACACCACGAGTGCAGCCCGCTCACTCCCGACAGACTATGACGGAGCCCCGTGCAATGCAGATGGAGGTGCCCCCGCACACCTGCCACACGCTGGGCCCCGTCAGGGAACGATTGGCGGATGTACGGCCGTCTGTTACGCCCCTTCCTACGCCTACGCAGTGCAGGAGCGTTTGGATCATTTTCCCGCTCCCGCTCCGCCGCTTGCTTCTGCAGCATCACCGACTCGCAGAAGGAAGCATTGTTGTCACATTGGACGCTCAGTTGAAAAGTTTAAAGAAATATATCTGTATCTGTCAAAAGGGAGCAGGTCGATGTGTGGCCGTCTACACCTAAACTTTGTTTACCTACTAGGTTAATTTTCTAGGATAATACTCGGAATCAAGAAATTGCTGGTCTACTAAACTGGATGTCCCTCCGACCAGCTGAAACTTGTCAATATAAACTTCTGGTCCGTATCTCGCTAGTCATTTAGTGTTCAAGATAATTTCACACCAAATATTGATTTACTGTCAGTCTTTATCACGTCAAGTCTGTCCCTAAACTCTGTAATTTCCTTAACAGTGAATATTAACCACATTTCCCGGGTAATACGAGTATAATGGGAAAGTAACGGTTTTAGAGAGATTTCCCGAATAATGATAGTAGAAATATCATCAACAGCTTAGGTATATGTCCAAGGGGTTCGACAAAAACATTTTTTCTCAGTAAGTAAGTAGGTAGTAGGTACGTGTGACTATTTAATCAACGTGAGGGGCGAGCTCAGTTTACAAAAACGATTATACCTTGGGAACAAAGTCTTGTAGGTAATTACTGAAACATAAAATATTATATTATTTGTTAACTTATATTGCAAATATACGGATATGTATCGATTATAATTCTATTATATCTACATGAGGTGTAGATTACAATAGGTGTCTGGTTAATGAATAATGAATACTTAGTAAAATTATTTTAATCTTTGATGTTTGACCTATTCTGATCTTTGGTTATTATTATAGCTCTAATTGAATGTAATTACGCCGTAGGTGTTCTTATATGTTTTAAAGGTTTTTTTAAAAAAATGTTTTCTTGAAAACTCGGTTACAGTAACATTAAGAGATTCACATTGGCTACCAGGTTTTCGCGCAAAGCAACAGGTTTAGGAGTAAGTAGATTATTAAGTACATACTCGTAGTAGATCTATGTACAATGTACGAGGGTCTCTGTTTTAATTTACAAGGTTCACGCAAAATATATTAAATTTTACCTGCCTGTAGAAATATTATAACAACCGTTATGCAACTACGCAGAACCTGGCTGCCTAGCAATGAATACTTTTCCGCGAAGAAATTATTTATTTTTTCACTTAAGCAACAGGATATCTATCCTTACTTTGCCGGATAAAAGGTAATAATCCAAAATGTCTCAGATCATGTTTGATGAATTGCTGTAAAAATTTATTTATACTGAAACCTTATTATCCCTACTAGTCCCTACTAATATTATAAATGCGAAAGTAACTCTGTCTGTCTGTCTGTTACGCTTTCCCGCCTAAACTTCTCAACCGATTTTAATGAAATTTGGCACAGACAATCTTTAGACCCTGAGAAAGAACATAGGCTACCTTTTATTGCGAAAAAAGGGGTTGAAAGTTTGTATGGGATTTCTTAATTTTAAAATATAAAACCATAAAACTTTATATTTAAGAACTTGATAAAAAATAATTAAACATTTGTTCTAGCGTTTTTAAAATTTCGACCAGTGAGGGGGTGAAATAAGGGTTGAAAGTTTGTATGGGAGTTCGTAATTTTTGGGGATAAAACCATAAAACTTTATAATTAAGCACTTGATAAGAAATAATTAAACATCATGTTCTGTATTAATTATTGTTAATTATGATGGATTATTATTATTTATTATATGTACTAACTTTTGACTTGACCATGATTTAAACAAAATAGATTTTTTCGTTTGATGTACCTACCTACCTATTTGAAATTTTATTGTTCCAATAATTTATTACATTACCTAATTGTATACTAACTAATTGATATGTAATTGCCTTTGAAACTTATTGCGCTTTGGAGAATTTCTGTTAGCTTAAAAAATGTTTGCAAATAAATAAATAAATAGGAAACGAAACGTACATAATACGTGGCAGTGGGCTGGCCATATCTGCCGTAAAACCAACATTAGGTGGAGCAGACGATTTAGGACGCCCCGCAATCCATGGGCTGATAACCTTGAAAGAACTGCTGGCATTGGCTGAACAGAAACACGCCCGGGATAAAGAATTGTGGCGCGAATTATAATTCTGATATAACTCCTATAGGAGGCCTACGTTCAATAATGGACGAAGCAAGGCTGTTGATTGACTACATTACTTATTACTTTTTTTCCAAGCCGGCAGTTCTTTTGGAGGTGGAAGACTTCTACGGCTGGTTATACGCTTCGCATAAATCTGACCCGAAAATGAGGATACTATGGCCACATTAACACGCCATTTTACCAAAGACTTGCCAGAATTCAGCATCGACAAAATCGAGATCGCTCTTGGGCAGCTTAAAGATGGAAAAGCCCCTGGAGAGGATGGCGTCACAACAAAGCTTGTAAAAGCTGAGGATAAACCCATACTGAGGGAGCTTCAAAACTTTTTAACGCTTGAATGGAGAACTCCGGACGCGTGGCTAAGGAGTGTGCTTGTCCTGTTCTTCAAAAAGGGAGACGAAACAGACCTATTTCCCTTCTAAGCCTTGTCTATAAGCTGTTTTCAAATGTGATCACAAACCGTTTTGTGCGAATACTTGACGAATTCCAACCGCCGAAACATGCTGGGTTTCGGAGTGGATACGACACCATAGACCACATCCACACAGTGCTGTACAGAAGACAGAAGAGTATAATCAGCCCTGTAGGTAATGTAGATGGCCCTGTGGATTATGAGAAAGCCTTTGACTTCGGTTGAAATCTGGTCTATTCTGGAGTCCCTGCAGTGATGCCACTTAGATTGGCATCCATACATGCAGTGATGAGACAGTAACAGTGATCTATGAAGCCGCCACTATGTGCATCCAATTACAGAATTAGTATACAAGGCCTATACCGTTGCATCTAGGAATGGGATAAGGGGATGTGATTTCTCCAAAGTTGTTCACTAATGTAATGGAGGATGTGTTCAAAACGCTGAACTGGAAAGGACTTGTCATCAACATAAACAGCATAGTCATAATGGCAGAATCGCTGCAGGACCTACAAGAAATACTGAATGAACTGACTGACTCCTTTGCGCGCATCGGCGTAGGGATAAACTTGGACAAAACCAAGGTCATGTTCAATGAACATGCTCTACCGGAACTCAAAGTTGTTCAAAAATATGTAGGTATACCTCGGGCAGACCAATGTCTGCCCAATCAGTTAGGTGGAACCAGCTTTGAGGACGAGGTAATTAGGAATAGTCAGGCTTCAGGTGGTCAGTGCGTTCTACCGGTTATGTCATACGGAGCTAAAATGTGGAAACTTACGGTACGGCTAGTCTACAAGCTAAAGATCGTTCAGCAATCATATGGAAAGGGCTTTGCTCGGGTCTCTCTGTCTTATTCGAAATGTGGTGAACTGGCAGATAACCGAAGTTATCCACACCTCACCGATTTAAAAAATTGAAGGGGCATCGGGCTAGCAACATCAGCCGCAGAATCAATAACCGTTGAGGTAAACAAGTTCTGGAGTGAGACCGCGTCTCAGCAAACGTAGTGTAGGACGCCCTCAGGCCAGGTGGAGTGACGATTTGCGCAGGCCGGCTGGCAAGTGCGCTGGCTGGGCGCGAGACGCCGAGGATCGATCAAAGTGGCCAACATTTGGAGAGCCCTATGTCCAGCTGTGGACTCATGATGATGATTACTTTTTCAGGGTTTTGAAGCATTGGTAAGACAAGACTGGGTGGTTATATTTATCTTATTTAACCAGAAACAACTTAATTGTAGTTTTTATTAATGACTAGCTGTGCCAGCGGCGTCGCACGCGTGGATATCGCGTTTTAAAAATAATAGACTTCATAAAATGGTACTTAAATTTTAAGTTAGACCTCTAGCAATACATTGGTAAAAACCGCATTTATTTCTATGCAGTAGTTTTAGCGTGATGTGCATTCAAACATACAGGTAAAAATTTCCCCCTTTTTCCCAACACTTCCCTTTACTGCTCTACTCCTATTGATTGTAGTGTGATGAAAAGTATACTATAACCTGCCCAGGAGTATGAAGAATATTTGCACCAAGTATCGTTAAAATCCGATAGAATTCCTCTTTCGAACTTTATAACTTCCGTCAGTGGCCACCAAAATTTAAAACGACTCCAAAATGACCCAAACCCCGTAAAGTATTTCGATGTGCTGTGGTCTAAGCATAGCTTAAAAACCTGATTTTGATAGGAATTAGACTTAAGGAGAGTTAATTTAGTTGTAATTCATATTTTTTTATGTTAATTTAATAATAAAATTAAAAAAAAACACAAATGTCGCAATAACAACTATATTTTTAATGTTGTTGCATTCACTTGTTACAGTAATGGTTTACGTAGAATGATCCGCGAATTCAACGCTTACAATATAAACCTATTTTTAATTTCACACGAATAAAGTGGTAAGAAGTTATTACTCACAATAGAATAGACACGAAAAACTAACGAATACTGTCGCTATGCCTCGCTGCGCGGGCAGTTTTGGTAGAAGGCTGCCGCGAATAAAGTGGTAATGTCACCCTACGACAAAAACAATAATATTGTTATGCGGTATTACATATTTTTGAGGTTTTATCTATGAATTTCCCATTAAATTAATTTAGTTTTTAAATATTATGTACAATCAAAAATCTACTTTCAATTAAAGTTAAAAGCATTTATTTGAAAGTTATAGTTTCAGAGATATTCACCGATTTCGGTTTTTTGCTTCTCCTGAAAAATAGCAATTCTGCAATAACCGCTTTATTCGCCGGGGGGTGCGATTTGTTCTAGCGTTTTTGAAATCTCGTCCAGTGAGGGGGTGAAATAAGGGTTGAAAGTTTGTATGGGGGTTCGTCATTTTTGGGGATAAAACCATGAAACTTTATATTTAGGAACTTGACAGGTAAGTAATAAAAAAAATTGTTCTAGCATTTTGAAATTTTTACCAATGTGGGGGTGAAATAGGGGTTGAAAGTTTATTTATGAAGTTCGTCATTTTTGAAGATAAGACCATGAAACTTGGTACGTAGGTCTCTTAGGATGTGCAGAGTTTTTCTACAAAAAACGAACTTGAAAGGCCGAGAAATCAACTCAGCCCAAACTTACTGTTCCCTCTCAATAGGCGGCTTTACTGGTCAAATTAAATAATTTTATACTGGGGTAATTGGAGTAGTCATGCTCACTAAAATGTTTTGGGGATGGTAGCGCTGTGTGGCGGGCCGTTACACCGTTCTTTCAATATGGTAGAGCGAAGCGATGACTGGTACTCATGTCATATTATGTGAACAGGTGTTGGCTTTGGAGATTGGTCTATACAGGTATAATAGATACATTAACATAATGGTTAGGATTTCTCTTTACGTTAAGCCGAGGCGCCACTTTATACTCTTCTATGTAATTTATTATTTCACTTATTCTCTGCCGCGTCCACTCAGGTTTTTTGCATCTCGCATTGTAAAATAGACGAAGTTTCTGGTCAAAACGTCGCCTTGCATTAATTTCTTCGTCGATATCCATAGCTGGCACAAGTAATTAGCAATAATAAAACGAATATTTAACAAATATTAAGAAAACGTAGCGATAATTAAATGAAAGTGCACGAAAACTAGACGTGACCGCCGAACAACTGTTCTCGGCCGACTGACTGCGGAGTGGGGAGCACGTAAACACAACGAACCCCTCCGAAAGCTATTTCACTAAACTTAATCTAGTAATTTAAGTATATCACTAAACTTGGACCGTTTTATAACTATATTCCTAGTGAGATAGTAATCAATCGCTTTCGTATAACTATGTTACGGTATATAATTATATCCCTAGGGATATAACTATATTACGGCTTTATCTATCTTATTGCGACATATCTATTTAGTCTAATTCCAGACTATTTTTGTTAGGTTTAATAAATCGTAGACTGTGTGACGTAGTTTAAAGTATAAATGTGATGATAATATTGTACACACTTTGTTTAAAAGAGGAACTACATACACGAGTTACTTGCCGGTTTCTTCTCGGTAGAATGCTGCTTTCCGTACTGGTCTGGTAGTAGTGTGACGATTTGTAGGTAAGTGTATTTTAAAAAACCTATACGAATAAAGATTATTTTGACTGTGACTTTGATAGGTTTCTGATACACGCTATCGGGATCGGAATCAGGGTGAAGATCGGGATTATTAGGCATAAGGACTATGAAAGGGATCAAGAGAGGGATTAAGGGGGGGCGGGAATAGGGATCGGGATAACGCACGGAATAGGATAAGGGGCAGAGAGGAGAGAGGGATCGTGACAAGTGTCGGGTTAGATATCGAGATTGTTATAGAGTTCGGAATATGTTGGTCGGCGAAGAGATCGTGACATGGAACAGGATGGAATAGGAACACGCATAATAAACATTTCTGTGACACATCTACATGAACGCGGGCGAAGCCGTGGGCACAGCTAGTTAGGAATATTTGGAAAATGACTTTGTAATAAAAGAGAGAAATTGTTATGAGTACAATAGCGATTCTTAAACGACATTTAGATGTAATTTGGACGGATGTAAAGTCTGCGATGTACCTATCACATAATGGAAAATTTATTCTGGAAATCATTAAATTACCTGGCTTTGTTATGAATAAAGGTAGGTTTGTCATTATGTAGGATTCTTGAACTTATCGAAGAAAGTTGTTTGTTTAAGCCTGGAAGATACTCTCTGTCTAAAAGTATGTACTTACGTACATATGTTGCAAAAATATATAGTGGGGTAATTGGCATTCTACCTAATCTGGATCTGAGTAACCGTAAGGGGCTGCGCAGACGACAGCGTCTGAGACATTTAAAAAGAGCATCTAGGTCCCTACAGCTCTGCCGACAGAATGATCGAAGATGTGCGTTGAGTCTGTGAAATATCCGCGACAGATTTTTGCGCGACGTGTGCGTTACTGCATATAATTGGATCACAGACTAAAAAGTGCGTCACGGATAGTCTGTCGTCTGCGCTGCCCCTAAACCAATCAAGCTATCCCCTATCGGGTAGAGATCTTTGTTTTGAGGGCTTAATCATGGTAAATATAGAGAGCTACAGTACCTAAGAATGGGTTCTTTGGTATCTGAATAACCTTGGTAAGACATCAGAAGTAAGAGCTAGTGTTTGATTTTTACAATTTTTTTGAACAAATCACCACAGAATATTCCGTTACCAAAAGGATCATTGATTTAATTAAGTCTCCCATGTTTCATGAAAAGGCGATATATGACTTCTTGGACATTATCACATTGACATAATGATCTGCTCGCTTGTACTTAACAAATATTTTACAGACGTAAGAAATCTGTAGGAACAGACTTGTCCCTACGAAAAGTGGAAGTACTTCCGCCGAGCTAGATTATCGTGCTAGGGGACCGCGGTCCGATGGACCATCTTGGTTTTTCGTATATATACTCACTCAGTCGTGATGAAAACTTCGTATGTGAGTTGTAGGTCTTCAATACAACTTGTATGGAGCGATTTCATTTTGTATGGAGATTTTGTGCCGCGGATGTTATATCGCCATCTGTTGTTAGCTGGCGGAACTAGTGATTGCATAATTGTAGCGACGTGGAAATAGTTGTATAGCGATGTGGAGATAGGTGTCGCTACATGTCGCTACAAATCCTTTGTTTTCTTAGCACGTGGAAATCGGAATTAACACCCGTCCTCATACAAAATGACGCTTTTAACGTAGATTTCCCACATTTTAATTTCAAGCTAACGCCCTCAATGTCACCCACATGCCAAAACATCTGTGTCGGTCTGTAGGTGTTTTAATGAAATGTTATATATTTATAAAAAAAAAGCTGAATGTTGTTTCTACAGGAAGTCGATGTTCCAAGTCGATGTGAGTAGAAGTTTGACGAGTGAAAAATTTTGAATGAATCTATGTATTTGCAGAAATAAATTATTTTATATTCATATTATGTTCTAATCTTAGAGAAAATGAGTTTCTGATATGTCGTGACTAAATGGGCGATATTTATTACTTTATACTGGCGTACAAATTATGGCAAAATTTCAAATAACTTTTATTTACCTCATTAACGTGTGAAAACATGAATAATTGAATAATTATGCCAACTTATAATAAGCGTATTAATTTTGGGAAAAAATTATCGTCAGTTTAATCAATTTTAATATCAAATAGTTATTATAAATTAACATCTGTCACAAACGCATTCTTTGGGCGGCCGGACTATATTATTCTAAGGTTGTAATGATGATTTAGCTCCACTCGTACATCAAAAATACTTGCCTACGTAAGGTAAAGTCTCATTTAATAGTAAATAGGTATACTTGTTTCCACAAGCAATAATTACGTTATTTGCCCACTTTACATGTGAATTACTTAGTAGGACAAACATGTCGCTTGTTGACACGAGTACCATTGAACATAGTCGATCTTCTTGCATATTCAAAACGCTTCCAGTTTCCTTCTGTTGTTTACAATATTACTAATGTTAGACTTCATTCAGTGTAATAGTATAAGAATACACGACCAATTAAACCGTTAAGTAGATAAATAATGTTGACATAAGTACCTTAAGGTACCTACATATTTTAAAGTGTATATGTACTTATTTTATTTTTATAGTAAACCGTCGTTTAAGGAGAGGCGCTGAGCGTTTCTGGGCGACGGTCTGGGCGTTTTTCTATTCAAACTTATTTTATACGAAACTCCAAAACCTTCCTTTTCTTTAGCTGTTGTTACGGGGAATGCCAGTGATGACCTGGATAGGAAGTTGTAGACAACCCACAATAGTGAGGTGTAGCGTAGACATATTAGGAGGGCCCCTTAATAAACTAGGATATAATGTATGTCAGGAAAAGAAGAAGAAACGACACCTCAAGCCCGACACGGTGCTTGACGCCACGTCGAACGCAAAGTGTGACAAGTCTCCTATCGATTTTATAAGCAAAGAGATAATGGCCGGTACTCTTAGTTTGACATTTAGGTATCATTATTAAAATAACCTTTTTGGCTGCTCGATAGCTACCTACTCGGAGGACGTGGAGTAATCAATCAACAGCCCTGGTCCGTCCACTGCTGAACGTAGGCCTCCTTTAATTCGTGCCCATTTCTCCATTCCGGGCTTACCCTATCCAGCCAATGCCAGCAGTTCTTCTAAGGTCAGCGCCCAACGGATTGCGGGGCGTTATAAATCTGCCGCAGTAGGTACCGAAAATAGGTGGAGCAGATGAGTCTTAGAGTTGACACCGCTTTTAAACAGATACGAAGTAAATGTTAACAAAATTGCTTAAATCCTATAAACATAAAGAAATGAGTTATAATGTCCTGGAAATCCTACGTTATAAGATTGCGATTACGATCTCTTCTTTTTGGCACTCAATAAACGTTTAAGATAAAACCTTTTCAAACGGCAATACTGAAAATGATTATACAAAGACATCATTGATTGGAATAACAATTTGACAGCCAGATTTGTTCTGCGGCGATGAGTTTGGTTTCCGGACTGGAACAAAATGGATTTCCCATTGCGTTCACAAATGGTAGGTACAAGTATATTTTATTATTACATATATGTGTTTACATGCATATGTTTTGTGTAATAATAATAATTAGGTATGGACCGGAATACCTACAGAAATACATATAGGTATACCCAGTTACTGGTTAAACCCAATTTTGGAAATTGTAGTGCCTTTAGCTTGATAATATTCCGGATTCATTAAAATGTTAAGTTAGAGGGCCCGAAATTTATTTATTTATAGAAGATTACTAAATACTGAATTTTGCCCGCAGCTTCGCCTGTGTGTGTTTAGTTGTATTCTATAAAAAGCTGTGGTTTATTTTAGTACCTACTTATTAAAGATAGACACATATTATTATAGGTATTGCACATTTTTGTTATACCTATCTTTTTGTAGTTTACGGTTGTTGCGGCTGGACCTGACGTCGAGGGGGTGTGGAGTGGAATCAAAACAAGATACGGGAAACCACAAAACACTTTAATCGCCCAGCCGCGATGGACTGTATAACTCTTACTTACAATAAAGAATAACCCAGCAACTTAAACACTTCCAAATATAAAACTATGTACAAAACTATTAAAAGGGTAAAGTATATAAAAAAGATCGTTCTGTCCGCAACAATGGTATAACCTACTGACCACTTAGTCAGTGTATGCTATACGTTGGACCATAGCGATTTTCCCTCCGACTAGCACAACTAAAACGATTTTTATGTTGGAAACACTATGAAAACTGTAAGAAAATATATAATTAATTCTGAAGAATGTAGCTTTCAAATGACGGATAAATTATTATAAAAATCGGCCCAGTGCTATCAGAGCCTATCTATTTAATTTAAACAAACAAATAAGTGTTTTTTAATAGGTATTATATAACAGTTTACCGATGATTTGCATAAATAAATCGATTTCATGTCGGTCTAGGGATTAGCAGATTAAGGCCCGTATTCACAAACGATACTTATCTAAGGAGACCAGCAACGCTAAGTTAAGGGAGGCATTTAACAGTGCGTTGAACATGGCGAGCCTTTCAATTCATAAACAATACTTAAGCGGCACTTGATTAAGCAAACGCACAGCGTAAAATAGAGCCCCGTGATTGGTCCATTTGTTGTTGCACACTTCACTTCCTTGACTGACATTTGACATTTCATTTTTTATAACCTCAATCGGGCTCAACAAAATAGTGTCGGAAAAGTGAGAATTGGTTTTAGTTTGTGTTTTGTGGTGATTTTGCAGTAATTGTTGCGTCGATTTGTGGTCATAATGAATAAGGATATAATTACGCCAAACTCAACTATCAGGTTAGATGAATTCACTAATTAACATTCATTATGAAAACATTGTGTAGTAAATAGTTTTAAAAATGCGTATACTTATATTACAGTTCCATGAAGCTGCCATGAGTTAAAGAAGAAGGCTTGGAAGGATCTCGCTGTGGCCTACAACTCGCAATCATGTGTCACAATGGCCCGCTTATCAGTTAAAAAGATGCTGGGAGAATATTAAAACCCTGAGGAAAAAAGAGCTTTCCCAAGAATCCCCCAGTATGAAACGTACTGGTTGAGGACCCCCAGAAGGCTTCACGGTGGATAATGTTGTATACATACAATTTGTCCATTCATAAATGTAATTGTAATTGACTCCAATTGGTACTAGAGAAAGAGTATGCCCAAAGTTTTATTTTTTACATTTTACACTTTAAATTTACTAAAATAAAAACAAATAGGAGATAATGTTTCTAATTAATATATAAAATATATACTTATGTTTTATTTTGTAGATGATATGAAAGAAATCAATGAGAATGAGGTCCATTTACAACTAATATTTAAGAAACATTTCAAACCATTATGGGTATATTCTCCAGATGTTTCTCCTAAGTCGCGACCAACTGGACAGGCCTATGTCCAGCAGTGGACTGCTATAGGCTGAAGATGATGATTTCAAATCATACACTAGTAAGTAATATTTAAAATCTTACATTTAATTTAACTTGTCTTTAATATGTATTGAAATATTATTGTACATGTATGTATAATGGTGTTATGTATAATTTATTTAAGTGAATATTTATTGTTTTATATATGTTTATAGAATTATGATATTAGGTACTTGGTATATTTATGTATTTGTCTAGATGAGATCGCTATACGGATAAGACCACCTAAAGTGTACTTTGGTTTGTCCGTAATGTATTTTCATGTAATGTCTGTGTTTTAGTGCAATAAAGAGTTTCTATCTATCTATCTATCTTGTTCATACTGTGGCTGTGTGTACCTTCTACAAAATACATTATTGAGAGATTTTTAAGATTATAAATATTTGCTTTCAGGTAGTTTTGAGTGAGAATAAAATGCAACACAACAAATATGAAACATGACCAGGAGGTGCACCAGTTGAGAATGCAAAGAGAGAAGGTTTTGATTGCAAGACAATATAATTTATTAGAATATGAAGATATGATACATAATTTACAATTTGAAAAAGTGTTCTTGAAATTGAATTGTTAAAGATAGGTACAAACTGGAAAATAAAAACATTTACCTAATAATATTTTTTGTTTTATTGAATACTAGCTGTGCCCGCGGCTTCGCCCGCGTTGCCCCTCATTTAGGGAAGTAGGGGGTTAGAAAGGGGCAAAAAGTAGCCTATGTTACTCTCCATTCCTTCAACTATCTCCACTTCAATTCACAATCACGTCAATTCGTCGCTCCGCTCCGTTTTGCCGTGAAAGAAAGACAAACATACCGACAGACAGACACACTTTCCCATTTATAATATTAGTATGGATATTTGAAACTAACTGAAAATATATTTCATGTACAGAATTACATTTAATTAATTAATTCTCTACAGATTTATTGTAAGTTTACATAAACTCAAACCTACTTGCAATAATACCTAATCAAAAGGATCTTTAAAATCCCGTATCACTTTTCTTATGTTAACACCCGTATTCACAAACGATACTGTGAGGTCTCACAGTGCGCGCGGACGCACAGGTACCCTAAAACCTATTCATAAACGACACTTGAGGGGCGGTCGGCCCTGTGCGTCTCTTAAAATGAACGCATTGGTAAAATAGCTAGCGACCTATTTTACGCAACGCATAGGGTCAGTTTCTGCACAGATTAGGTACGTAAAAGTTTTGGTTTTGCTAAATTGAGGTTGTTTTTGTTCTAACGATGGATAATATTATGAAGAAGAGTTTGATAATTATATCAATGAGCAAGCAGAATAAACATAAGAAAAGTGATACGGGATTTTAAAGATCCTTTTGATTAGGTATTATTGCAAGTAGGTTTGAGTTTATGTAAACTTACAATAAATCTGTAGAGAATTAATTAATTAAATGTAATTCTGTACATGAAATATATTTTCAGTTAGTTTCAAATATCCATACTAATATTATAAATGGGAAAGTGTGTCTGTCTGTCGGTATGTTTGTCTTTCTTTCACGGCAAAACGGAGCGGAGCGACGAATTGACGTGATTTTTTTAAGTGGAGATAGTTGAAGGAATGGAGAGTAACATAGGCTACTTTTTGCCCCTTTCTAACCCCCTACTTCCCTAAATGAGGGGCAACGCGGGCGAAGCCGCGGGCACAGCTAGTATTCAATAAAACAAAAAATATTATTAGGTAAATGTTTTTATTTTCCAGTTTGTACCTATCTTTAACAATTCAATTTCAAGAACACTTTTTCAAATTGTAAATTATGTATCATATCTTCATATTCTAATAAATTATATTGTCTTGCAATCAAAACCTTCTCTCTTTGCATTCTCAACTGGTGCACCTCCTGGTCATGTTTCATATTTGTTGTGTTGCATTTTATTCTCACTCAAAACTACCTGAAAGCAAATATTTATAATCTTAAAAATCTCTCAATAATGTATTTTGTAGAAGGTACACACAGCCACAGTATGAACAAGATAGATAGATAGATAGAAACCCTTATTGCACTAAAACACAGACATTACATGAAAATACATTACGGACAAACCAAAGTACACTTTAGGTGGTCTTATCCTTATAGCGATCTCATCTAGACAAATACATAAATATACCAAGTACCTAATATCATAATTCTATAAACATATATAATACAATAAATATTCACTTAAATAAATTATACATAACACCATTATACATACATGTACAATAATATTTCAATACATATTAAAGACAAGTTAAATTAAATGTAAGATTTCAAATATTACTTACTAGTGTATGATTTGAAATCATCATCTTCAGCCTATAGCAGTCCACTGTTGGACATAGGCCTGTCCAGTTGGTCGCGACTTAGGGGAAACATCTGGAGAATATACCCATAATGGTTTGAAATGTTTCTTAAATATTAGTTGTAAATGGACCTCATTCTCATTGATTTCTTTTATATCATCTACAAAATAAAACATAAGTATATATTTTATATATTAATTAGAAACATTATCTCCTATTTGTTTTTATTTTAGTAAATTTAAAGTGTAAAATGTAAAAAATAAAACTTTGGGCATACTCTTTCTCTAGTACCAATTGGAGTCAATTACAACTACATTTATGAATGGACAAATTGTATGTATACAACATTATCCACCGTGAAGCCTTCTGGGGGTCCTCAACCAGTACGTTTCATGCTGAGGGATTCTTGGGAAAGCTCTTTTTTCCTCAGGGTTTTAATATTCTCCCAGCATCTTTTTAACTGATAAGCGGGCCATTGTGACACATGATTGCGAGTTGTAGGCCACTGCGAGATCCTTCCAAGCCTTCTTTAACTCATGGCAGCTTCATGGAACTGTAATATAAGTATACGCATTTTTAAAACTATTTACTACACAATGTTTTCATAATGAATGTTAATTAGTGAATTCATCTAACCTGATAGTTGAGTTTGGCGTAATTATATCCTTATTCATTATGACCACAAATCGACGCAACAATTACTGCAAAATCACCACAAAACACAAACTAAAACCAATTCTCACTTTTCCGACATTATTTTGTTGAGCCCGATTGAGGTTATAAAAAATGAAATGTCAAATGTCAGTCAAGGAAGTGAAGTGTGCAACAACAAATGAACCAATCACGGGGCTCTATTTTACGCTGTGCGTTTGCTTATTCAAGTGCCGCTTAAGTATTGTTTATGAATTGAAAGGCTCGCCATGTTCAACGCACTGATAAATGCCTCCCTTAACTTAGCGTTGCTGGTCTCCTTAGATAAGTATCGTTTGTGAATACGGGCCTTATTCTGCTTGCTCATTGATATAATTATCAAACTCTTCTTCATAATATTATCCATCGTTAGAACAAAAACAACCTCAATTTAGCAAAACCAAAACTTTTACGTACCTAATCTGTGCAGAAACTGACCCTATGCGTTGCGTAAAATAGGTCGCTAGCTATTTTACCAATGCGTTCATTTTAAGAGACGCACAGGGCCGACCGCCCCTCAAGTGTCGTTTATGAATAGGTTTTAGGGTACCTGTGCGTCCGCGCGCACTGTGAGACCTCACAGTATCGTTTGTGAATACGGGTGTAATAGTCTTGAGTAATATTAAATGGGTTAAGTCATAGATCATCTTAACACCTAGTAACTAGTCCCTACCTTTAAGTAAATAATATTCCTCTTAGCTATTACATAATAGTTCAGTATTTACCTAAATATATTTACTTCGGTCGTGTTTGGGCACTATAAGTCGGTTTATAATAAGAGCTGTTTGTCAGTTACCGTAGTGACATGGGCTTCTCTTTCGCTTTCTATCTCACGGCAGGAGGTCAATAAGCTATTATAATTAACGAACTCAGCTGGCGACCAAATTAAGTCTTCGCCTCCGAAAGTAGAGGTCGCTATTAAACTATGCAAAAAGCTTGGTACCTACCTAAGCATAGAGGTATATTTAGGCATTTATCATGGTCACATCACAGGGCATACTTCTATGAAATATCACGGGTCTAGATAATCTAGTATGTATCTTCTTTATACGTAGATATACGAGTACGTATCTAATGCTAATGACATACTTTTCGCTGCTATACTCGTAATAGTAGGTAGGTATACGTTTCTCTGTGGCATTTAGCTCGGAATCTAATGGATTTACCGGTTTTAATGTGGACCAATTTTATTTTACCACAAATATAGGTACTACTTGCATACAAATACAGACACCTATTAGCAATGAATATACGGGTAGGGCATCGATCTTGGTTCAGAGGACACGGCACATCAGCCTATCGCTGTCCACTGTTGGACATAGGCCTCTCCAGTTGTTCGCCAGTTGTTAATTGATAGAACATACCAGAGGCTTTACCCATAACTGTCACTCTGGGCAGTGGCGTAACTATACCATTCGAGGCCCGTGGCAAATTCATCAGATTTTCACTAAATGTGTAATAATAAATGTTGGGAGTTTGGATTCTCCTCTGACCGGGGGCCCCTTACGGCTGGGGGCCCGTGGCATTTTGCCGACATGCCACCCTGTAGTTACGCCACTGACTCTGGGCATGCAGGTTGGCGATTGCAGGGCGCAACTTCTCGCTCCAGTCACGCTGCCGCCCGTCATCGGTCTGTGTGGTATTTAGCTACACATTCAATCGTGATGGTTATGTTGCAGCCAACTGTTTAAATTAGCCGTTCAATCAAACAGCTAGCCCTTTGACTGAACAACCAGTCGGTTGCCGGCACGGCACAGTCAGTACCGCATGGGTCACCAAAAAGCTATTGGTATTCTAAATGGATTCCATTACAGGATTTACTGGCTCTCTAATTTATAGTGTAAAATGTTTTATAACTATGGTAGTAAAGGAGTTAGAATCCATGCAAATCAAATGTACCCAACCCAACTACTGTCTTACGGTCCATTTACGTCCTAAGTTGTGCAACTCGGCTCGAATTCAAGAGCTTTATCCACGCGTGTCTTTGGTCATTGATGTGTTAGGGTGAAAAGATTAAAGTTTTAGCAATTAAGTACCTATTTTACTGTAAATTTACGCTATATGACGTCCGTTATCTACTAGTCTAGTCTGAAAGATAATAAATAAGACAGAACCCGTTCTTATTTATTTGTTGAAAAACTAACAGCAAAATGAATAAATCACTACATAGTATAAAACAAAGTCGCTTTTTTTCTGTCTGTCCCAATGTAACGCAAGCAATGTAAGAGAACGCATTTTTTGCGCTTTCATTGCAAACGCTGGCTAAACCCTACGAGATATATCAAAACAATGTACTACAGTATTGCACACCTTGAAAAGGTCAACAAAAAAGGCCGCGATGGCATATGTCTATCTCTTAGGGATAACCCACAATAACCATTTTTTATCTTGAAGTTTCAACCAAAAGTAATGGCTTATTTTCGAAGCGATTTTAAGCAATACTGCATTAATCCTTATCCAATTAAGTTTCTTAAATAATTCGTTCATTCGTTATATCACTGTTGCCCTTTACAGCATGTTATTTAAGTGAATAGTTTCCAAGATATTATATACTAGCTGCTGCCCGCGGCTTTGCCCGCGTGAATATTTGTATAAAACATAGCCTATGTGTTATTCCAATGTATAAGCTATATTACTGTAAAGTTTCATTAAAATCCGTTCAGTAATTAATGTGTGAAAGAGGAACAAACATCCATCCATCTATCCATCCAAACAAACTTTCGCTTTTATAATATTAGTAGGATTAGTAGGAAGATTGAAATGCAGTGACATAGCGAGCAGTTGCGGGGGCGTGCGACGCGTGCGGGGCGCATGGAGTGTGCAGCGCGGTGCACAGTGTAATGAATGTATGGGAGAAACGTTTAAAAATCATAAATTCATTATAAGGGCATATTATGATTAGAAAACTATAAAAGTCTATTCTATAACTGTCCCCCTTTACCCAGTTACAAAAAATAAAAAAAACCACTCCAATTTAAAATAAAATTAAAACTAATGTCTTTCACTATCTGATGAAGAAGTTTATTCGTTCGATGAACTGCCTGACAAAGAAATTGCGCGTTTTTTGTCAGTTTTGATGTTTTACAAAATTTCCTGCTACTTTCCGATATTTTTTTTATACCACTAGGGTGGCAAACAAGCCTACGGCCTGCCTGATGTTTAGCGGTTTCCGCAGCCTATGGACACCTGCGACACCAGGGGTATCACACGCGCGTTGCCTACCCTCTCGGGGAAGAGCCTCGGCGGGGAGCTCATTCCAAAGCCTGAGTGTACGTACGCGGCAAGAAGTTTCTGTTGAAACGTACCGTACGCGACCACCCAGGCTCTAGGGTATGAGGCTGAATCCCCTGTCGACGGCGAGCGGGGCGGTGGTAAAATGTCGCCGTAGGCATCATCCCAAACAACTCCTTGGAACACTCTTCTTGGAAATCTCTCCTCAGTCTTAGCGGCTCGATACCGTTTGTGAGCTCGGGATCGTCGACCATCCTCATGGCGCGTCTCTGCACGGCATCGAAAGGATCTGGTATCGAGGTGCTCCAGCCCACAGATGAGAGTAGTACTCCATGTGCGGTCTGACTTGCGCTTTATAGAGCTGCTGCTGCAGTCTTTGTTGTATTAATAATAAAAAGGACTTGGATTTATAGAGAATGTATATAATATTAGACGATTCATGTAAAAGAGTAAGTGACAAGGTAAATCAAGTAAAAATAGAATTTCAATTACAAAAATATAACAAGCCAGTAATAAAATAAAACATAAAGTATATATTACAACACCAGCCCTTAATTGAAATGTCCTATTTACTTGCTGAGGACCACCCTTAACCTAACACACATTTACTCCAGCCAAGCTCACAACTTACATTTGGTTGCAGCTTCACTTTTAGTAGAGGTGTAGAGATAGGTACCTTCACAGTCCGTCATGTTAAACTTTTTACAACTTCAACTTCAGCATTCTTCTTTACTATCTATTTAACCATTTGCATGGAATTACTTTCTTGTCAACTGACAAGTAACCATGTCTGCCTGGTTTATCGACAAGTACCCATGTCTGCTTATTAATTGAAGATCTACTATTCATCTTCCATTGCAGATTTCCAGCTATCTTTATCGTCTGACCACGTAACCTCAGGTTCATCAGAGCCGTCACCTTATATATTGTGCGCTATGAAACCCAAGGTTCTTGAAAGGTTTTCGTGCTTGTTTACCTTCTACGCAAACCACGATACCGTTTTTCAGTTTCCAGAAACTCGATCATCATCAACATCCTCCTACTATTTGAGAATGTCTTGATCTGATACAGGAATCAGACTGTGGAACTACATTCACACTATGGAAATGCATTCACACTGCCCGTACCACAGAACAACTCAACTCGCAATTTTCTTTCAAGTCATTGAAGACAACTCGCAACTGGATCTCCGAGTAATCACTCTTCTCTAGTATTTGAAATTATCATAAACTGTTAATCTTCAAGTTTGACAAAAGGTTTATTTTCTTTCAAGTCATTGAAGACAACTTGCAACTGGGTCTTGAAGTAACACTTCTTTAAAGAAAAATGCCATAATCAAGGGATCTAATTTTGGCGTTAAGCCTCCCTAGAGTATTGCAGCCAATGATGAATCGTCCATTCTCTTACCAATAACTGCAAGATCCTGTGATGTAGAAACGACGGCATTCATGGACTCTTCGATTGTACTCGTACTATAATCCTGAAGGCATAACCTATATAGCCTTCTTTCTAGAGCCATCTTCTGCCCATCCCCTTATCTTCACACATATTCTGTAATGAGATCCAGGCAATTGTTTTCTCACTGATATGGGGGTCGTATCCATCAACTGGATTTCCAATCACAATTTAAATTAATCTTCACTGCTCATATCAAATGTTATTAAACTCAGAGCATTCGTGCTGATAACGTGTTGTATTAATAATAAAAAGGACTTGGATTTATAGAGAATGTATATAATATTAGACGATTCATGTAAAAAAGAGTAAGTGACAAGGTAAATCAAGTAAAAATAGAATTTCAATTACAAAAATATAACAAGCCAGTAATAAAATAAAACATAAAGTATATAGGTATTACAACAGTCTTTGCACAGGGGTGAAGAACTGCTTCGCTCTGTTGAGCACACCGAGCTTTTTCGACGCCAGCTTAGCCTTATCCTCCAAGTGCCTGCGAAACTGAACGACACTCGAGATGTCGACACCAAGGATTCCGATACTCTCAGAGGTGGTAAGAGGAGTGTCCAGGAATTGTGGAGGCAGCGTGAAGGTGCCTAATGCACTCCCCTCTAAAAAAAGGGGGTGAAAGCCGTCCGCTCTCCCAATAGTCCGGTGATGATGACAAGGGCGCCTTGACTACAATCATCGTAGTAATTTAGAAAAACCCTTTATAGGAGCTCTTTAGCGAAGAAAATGACAATTATTTTTACTGTCTTTTAAAAACGTGCTTTATAGTGCGAAAACGTTATTCGTAGATAATTATATTTACGTTACGATAAATTAACAGTGAATAGTTTTTAAGACAAATTGCACCCGTGCGAAGCCGGGGCGGGTCGCTAGTATAAATATAATATAAAATGATATGTGTAAAGTTATATAATAATAAGTTCACATTAATAAATTTCAGACAGAGAACCAACACAAATATTCATCAAATAAAATGTTTTTCTCGGAAGGGATTGGAAACCAAGAACCGCGGGCAAAAAGCAAGGTCACCACAAAATTAATGAGTTAACATTCAGTCAGTATTTGTAATCCCTATATCTATATAGGTAATAGGTAGATAGATAGATAGATATACTTTATTGCGCACCAAACATTTGACTTAAAACTAAATACAAAGATATATTGACGTACAAGTTCGGCGGTCTTATCGCTTTAAGCGATCTCTTCCAGACAACCTTTGGGTAGAGGACATCAAACAGTAACACTTCACATGAGCTTTTCTCAGTAAATTTCCAATTTTGAGTTATTAACTCTTGAGATGAAATGTCAAAATGATCGTAGTACCTACATAATTTTCTCTCGGAGGCTCGAAGTTGTAATGGACATAATTTAATTAAGGTATCTGGGAACTTTTACAAAATTAAATTCTGAAATTTAGGGATCTGTTTGTGAAATGCTGCTATATTTCAACGGACTGTAGATTGATATAAGAACATAATTCTTAAATCAGGCACAATTTTATTTCACATAGGAAGATGTATGAGCCTGAATTCATAAATAGGGAAATAAATACATACGTAACACCCTACATTATTTTTTTTAACTTAAGTATACCTAGGTATCTACGTGTAAGTATTTCATTAATAAGTACCAATAGCTTTGTAGGTACTTATTCAGCATTAGAGAGGTAAGTAATCTAAAAGATCAAGTACAAAGCCAGCTTAAGTCTTAGGTAGGCCCGTTTCATTCGATTACAATCGAGTATCTCTTAGATTCATCATTATTCCACAGGTGTTAAATTCTTTATCCCTCTAAAAAGGGCAGGGTGATTCAAGTCTGCGAGGCGTGTTGCCTTAAAAAATGTAATTAGTCCGTCTTTTAGCTTATTCAAAAATAAGACGTATTTTTTAATTTGTAAATTAGACTTAAAATTACAAAGTTATAGCCCGTTGAAATAACGCGTGACGTCACTTGGTGTGGCATTTTTATGGGACGGAGTGACGTCAAAGACTCCCACTCCTAACTTTTGATGCCTTGTACCTTTGCTATTTTTTATTTGAATGAAAAAAGGAAAAATACGTGTCCAATAATGTTTATGATCTAAAATACGGACTAAATATAATGTAATTATTTGGACCCCCAAGACATCCCTATTCTTTTATTACAAGCCCTCTGTCTTCTCGTGAAACTTACCGGAATAAAAGTTAAGGTTTTTTAAGCGAGGTCGGCTCGGTTGGTTTGGACCTGTCGCTCCCAGCTGTTGTGGCAGCTATGCTGGGAAGCCGCGCATCCTGGTTGGCAATGGCCTCCTTTTGTGAGACGGTGATGTCCCAAAAGGAGGCCGCGGAGCGGGAGCGGGAAGATGATCCCGACGCTCCTCCGCTCCGCCGACGAAGAGGTGGTCGCGTGCGGCGAAATTTCCGCCGCTTGATGCCGCCTGACGGGGCCCAGCGGGTGGTTGGTGTGGGGGCACCTCCACCTGCATTGCACGGGTCCCCGTCTCCGTCGGACGGGAGTGGGTTGTCCTTTCGGACCCCTCCCGTCGCTCCCCCCTAGAGGGGTGAGCTCGTTGGGGTCTGCCGTTTAGAGGCAGACAGCGCTGGCGGTGTCAAGGTTGTATGAGTCTTCCTCAGGACCCTTGGCACCGTCCCCATAGGCGCATGACGAAAGGGCCGGGGTTTTTAGTGGGTATTCCCTGCCTCCCTACCATCTTGAGGCAGGGCGAGTCCCACATAACCCGCCCCTCCCCCGAGCGGCGGGTATGCCTAAAAGCATTTTCCCCGGCATAAAAAAAAAAAAAAAAAAGGTTTTTTAAGCGAATTAGATGAATGGAACATTTAAGATTAGGTGGCTATATAGATTACTTCAGCTTTACAATTAAAAGTGACGTCACCAACTTGCTTAAAGAAGACAGTTTTTTTGGCCCATGGCAATCGATAGCGTAGCTAACCAGATAAATGTCTAAAACAATGTTTTTGCTCATAATTGGAATTTATAATCGAGGGGAAATATTGGGTAAAAAATTAATCTGTACAGACATGATTACCTATATTATCTGTTTATCAGGAACCTTGAAAAGAAAAATGGACCGTACTTGAAAGGTTGGAGTTGATAATAAGATAGATTAGGTATCAAAATTTACAAGAGATGGAAAGTGCGATAGCGATATTGAAAGGAGAGTGAATGCTGGTAATAGGGTAAATGGTGCATTGCACACCTTTGTAAACAGCCAGAAGGTCTCCAAAAAGACACGCCTGGCGGTTCATAGGAGAGTGTTAGCACCAACACTAACGTATGGTAGTGAGAGTTGGGTACGGCAGAAGAAGCACGAGAGTAGAATTAATGCAGTGGAAATGCGAGCGCTCAGAAGCATGATAGGAGTGAAATTGAGTGATTAGAAATGAAACAATAAGAGACCTTTGTGGTTTGCAAGAAGATGTAGTGACTGGGATTGAGAAAGGTATGCTTAGGCGGTTTGCTCATGTAGAGAGGATGGATGAAAGTAGCTTAACCAAGTAAATATATAGCGAGAGCGTAAATGGATCTGTTGGAAGGGGAAGACCTAGAAGGACATTTCATGCCCTTAGAGAAAGTATCCTAAAAAAAAGGTAAAATACTAAGTTCCCTAAACCGACGAGTATGTATGAAGAGATTGATGAATGTGGACGAAGCAAAAGTTGTGTGCCAGGATCGTAGCAAATGGAAGGAACGTGGTCTCTGCCTACCCCTCTGGGAGAAAGGCGTGACGGTATGTAGATTAGGTATCTAGTTACCTACTCTATAGAAGGGTACATGATTTAAAAATGAGGCCCTGCCATTATATCGTTGTAGATTTATGTTTTCGCTTAAGAAAATATTACCTTAGGTACCTTAAGTATATCTGCTATCGCACGTTTCCATTTTATTATCTACTAGCTGTGCCGGCGGCGTCGCACGCGTGGATATCGGGTTTCTAAAATAACGGACTTCTATAAAATGGTACCTAAATTTTAAGTTAGACCTCTAGCAATACATTAGTGAAAACCGCATTTAATTCCACGCAGTAGTTTTTGCGTGATGCGCGATCAAACATACAGATAAAAATTTCTCCCGTTCTCCCAACACTTCCCGTCACTGCTCTGCTCCTATTGATTGTAGCGTGATGAAAAGTATACTATAACCTGCCCAGGAGTATGAAGAATAATCGTACCAAGTTTCGTTAAAATCCGTCCAGTAGTTTTTGTTTCTATTACGAACATACAGACAGACAGACAAAAATTTTACTAATTGCATTTTTGGCATCAGTATCGAACACTAATCACCCCCTGATAGTTATTTTGAAAATATATTTCATGTACAGAATTGACCTCTCTACAGATTTATTATAAGTATATAGAAGAAGATGAAAAGTATACTATAACCTGCCCAGGAGTATGAAGAATAATCGTACCAAGTTTCGTTAAAATCCGTCCAGTAGTTTTTGTTTCTATTTCGAACATACAGACAGACAAAAATTTTACTAATTGCATTTTTGGCATCAGTATCGAACACTAATCACCCCCTGATAGTTATTTTGAAAATATATTTCATGTACAGAATTGACCTCTCTACAGATTTATTATAAGTATATAGAAGAAGATGAAAAGTATACTATAACCTGCCCAGGAGTATGAAGAATAATCGTACCAAGTTTCGTTAAAATCCGTCTAGTAGTTTTTGTTTCTATTACGAACATACAGACAGACAGACAGACGGACAAAAATTTTACTAATTGCATTTTTGGCATCAGTATCGAACACTAATCACCCCCTGATAGTTATTTTGAAAATATATTTCATGTACAGAATTGACCTCTACAGATTTATTATAAGTATAGATATACTCGTAGATAGAAGATGTATCAACACTTGTTAGACAATTTCATTTTCTCCGCATGTTCTAAAGTAGGTGGTAAAGTAGGTGGCATTTTAGGATATTTTCTCTCCGTTATACGAATTAATATCTAGCCAATTCTTAGCACATGTTACGAACACAATATTACTACGCACACTAATGAACGCACTAGCGATTCAATTGAATAGGAGATTCAACCAGATGACTGCGACATTATCATGTTTTAAATGTATAGAATAATAGATACAGCTGTAGATATTTATACCATGATAAACTCTAAAATAAGATGAACTCGTTTCATATATATATATATAGTTTTTTTTTATATCAGACTACATCAAATATTTTATATTGCTCCGATCCCAAATGTAGCTTACCTAATCACGTGTATTTTGGGTATCAGAACAACGAAGGTACCACAAATATATACTTAAATAAAAATATAAACACCCAGACACGGAACAAACACAAATGTTCATCACACGAATGTTTGTCCCGGGTGGGAATCGAACCCACAACCCTTGGTTCAGAAGGTAGGGGTCACTACCAATCGAGCCACCGGGCCAGTCAAGTAGACCTATATCCAAGTATCAGTCAAGTCATATTATCTAGAATTTGATAAATGTACCTATATTTCATCGAGTCTAATGTTGCACGAAGTACCTACCGTATATTGAGTGATAAAGCGGCACCATAGCGGTATACATCAATAGGCTATTATTTAACTATGTAGGTAGCGATTCATTTCCGTATTTAATATGCCACACATAAATTACTTAAATAAGAATAAGTACCTATTGGCATTACTACATCAAAATATATTAAAAACGACAAAAAAGACAAAATCGACAATGTTTCGCAGTCAGCATTGCTGTTTTAGTGGGGTACCTAGTTTTGTACTGTTTTAAGCTACACTAATTTTAATGATCATTGTATAATGTTGTAGACAAAGTCTTTTCTTCAGCTTCTATGTCAAGCAAGCTCCTTCGAGACCAATTTTGTACCTTTTTTATGCAAGAGGCGGCAGACGAGCAAGTGTGATGCCTGAGGGTAAGCAGTCGACACCGCCCATGGACCCCGCAACTCTAATCGAGTTCTGGGGTCGTTGCCGGCCTTTTAAATATGAATACGCTCGTTTCTTGAAGGTTCCCAAGTCGTAGCTGTTCAGAAAGACTGTCGCAGGAAGTTGGTTTCACAATACCGAGGCGCGAGGCAAGAAGTTCCTCATAACAGCGTACGGTCGAGGATCGCCAACCATCGAGATGATAAGACCTTTTAAGGTAACCTAGCGTGTCAAATTCTAACAAACTTCGACTCAATACTTAAGTTGTATGATGATTAGAATATAGGCATACCTACAGAACATTTCATTTCCACAAATGTTTACACGAGACCTTACATTCATAAGTACTTTGTATTTAGAAAACAATTAACACTTCATGTGACGTGTTACGGCCCAGATAGATCGGTACGTGTGTCTTTAGGTTCACATTGCTCAAGTTTGCGGCTATAATGAGGGATGTGCGCCATAAATCATCTGTTTTTTGAGTCCGGTTGACATTTTGTTGTGTCTCCGCTTCTTGGGGGACACGATGGACTTGCATAAGTTTACCTTAGTTGAATAAATGACCTTATTAAGTGTTCTACATTAACCTCGTACGTAAGGCGCAATGTGCTCATATGATCCAAATCCTATTATTCTATCTATTGTATCTGGAAGCTTGGGCCTTACGACTTTAAATAGTAGGTACACATAATACTCGTACTACATTAAAAATACCTACAGAAATGTATGCACCACCATGTTGTGTAAAATGTCAGTACCTACGTCAGCGCGCATGTCAAATTTTAACACAGCCAAAGAACGTTGAGTTGAGTTTGACCGAATTATACTCGTAATTATTCTTATTTAGGTAGGCTAGGCTGAACTAGTGCATAGGATGGACTATTTTAGCCTAGTTACAGGCAAGACTAAACTGGTTTGTCCTATGGTCGTTAAGAACTCACCTAGTTTAGCATAGTCTACACTAGTTTAATATCACATAAGGGATGAACTGGTCTGGCCCAGGAGAAACTAGTTCGTCCTAAAATCGAGTTAGGCCGGTAACATCCTTATCGTTCCTAGCTAATATAAATGCAAAAGTTAGTATGTTTATCAGTAGCGCTTTCATGACAAAATTACTGAGCCACTTTAAATTAAATTTGGTACACAGATAGCCTAGACCCTGAGAGAGGTCAGAGGCAATTTAATGCAAAAAAAAAAGCATTGTTCAAGCAGCTTCGCGGACGAAGTCGCGGGGTAGTATTAGTAGTATAGGTACCTATATTGTTTCAGAGCACATGAGTTTATAATTCAAGCGATAAAACAGACCACAAATACTGGATTCGTACGAAGAGCGTTAATGCTAAGTTCTGCGAATACTTCCAAAGAGGATTGCCTTTCACGACTACTTAGTTTATTCAAGAAATAAAATGTTTGAGCAACATATTAGTTCAGTCGTAGGCGAATTCTAAGGGAACGTAATTATATAAGACTAAAATATTCATACTATATTATGTGAAATATCATAAATTAACAGAAAATAAGTTCAGTGGCAGTCAACACTGCCTCTGAAACAGTGGTCGAGGGTGCAATCCCTGCAGAGTACAAAGATTTGTGTGCATGAACATTGTCTACTTGTAGATATTGGTCTGGGTGTTTGCTATATTATAATCACTACATAGTATAAAAGTCGCTTTTCGTGTCTGTCTGTCCTTACGTAGGTATGCTTAGATCTTTAGAACTACGCAACGAATTTTGATGCGGTTTTTTTTATTAGATAGAGTGATTCGAGAAAAAGGTTTATATGTTTAATAGGTACATGCATAATATGGTAGAGAAACATTGATAATTTTTGAGGTTTTGTAATGTGATCAGCCATACACCCGTGCGAAGTCGGGGCGGGTCGCTAGTGTGTAAATAAAGGGTAAAGAGGTTTATCAGTTGTCTGGTACCTGTAGTACAAGTTTCGGCTTAGTTTGGGACTAGATGGCGTTGTGTGGCCCAGGGTAGCATGGATGTATAGTAGTACCTATACGCTGCGTGATTCTACGCTCCTTCAGTAGCGCGATGCACTCTCACAGTTCGCAATTTCGCGGAGAAATTAGAATTACCACTACAAGTGAGAGACGTTGAAGAACTTAGAACCAACTTAATAAAAGCTTTGATCATAAATACATTACATTACGTCTGCGTCACAACTCTCTAAGAGACTGCATTATAATAATATGCTATCCATTTAAATATTTTAAATTTTTTAGTTGAAATCAAAGAAACTAAATTTTTTTTGTTAACTAACTTAAAATGAGGAGGTTCTTGCTATTGTTTGTATAATTTATCACACGCATTTTTATACCACGCCTGCTACGATTTGACGGTTCCCGTGTTGCACATGTGTAGGACGCCTTCAGGCCAGTTGGAATGGCTGGCAAGTACCATGGCTGACAATCTACTGGATGCGAATTTTAAGAGAGGTAGGGCATAGCGAATTTCGCTCGAATTGAGCCGCCCGCCCGGG
Source organism: Conogethes punctiferalis (assembly GCA_031163375.1). Taxonomy (NCBI): domain Eukaryota; kingdom Metazoa; phylum Arthropoda; class Insecta; order Lepidoptera; family Crambidae; genus Conogethes; species Conogethes punctiferalis. Next base: position 10,766,474 of record CM062080.1, read on the forward strand.
GTCCTTCGGGTCGTGTTTCTGTCTGTGAGTAAGGTTTCCAGAGCTCGTGGGCCGGCATGGCGGTGGCAACTGACAGGTATAGCATAGAGATAGAGGAAGTGTAATTTTCTGAAGCGACGGTCGCTTTAGAAAAGTAGCAGAGACTAAATTATCAAGACTGAAGAAGAAGATTATGAGACTTTTTACCAATAAAAACAAGTGAAATGTAAAATAGGTGCTACGTGTAAACTTACATTTCAATTGTTCTTATTGGTAAAAAGTCTCATTTATACTAAGTTTAAACGCCAGACAACAGTAAAATGTGCAATCAAATAAGTTTAATTTATGTATGTAATCGAGAAATTAGGGGTACTGAAAAATAATTTATTGAACAGTTTAAGTTTGAGAACCTGCACTAAACTATACCACAAAAGTAGTCGGTGATGTTATTCAACAACAATTGGCCATCTGGTGCGTTTAAATTTAACCTCTAGCATAAATTGGAACACGACAGATCTCAACTCGTGTTGCAACTTTGACTGAAACGTCGAAGAAAATTAGGTAGTTCTCAAAAAAGTCGTACCTACCTAAGTTATTTTTAGCTTTCTTTCATCATCATCATTAGCCTGCAAACGTCCACTGCTGGGCATAGGCCTCCCTCAATGATTTGTCATTTGGGGCGACATGCCTTAGTAAAACCACGCTTGCAGGAGAGTTGGTGACCGCAGTAGATTCTAATGTATACTAGGTGAACGCGCTTCCTGATATTCCCTTGTCGTCTTCTACGACACCCATGGGATGAGATGGGGTGGTCTTATTCTAAATCTGGACACCACACGGACACTTTAACTTTCTTTCGGTGAAATTCACTAAGCTATTGATGTGGTATCAAATCGAGTTACCGAGTCTTACATCAGTAAGTAACTCAATGATTCAACGAGGCAAAATACTAATAACGGTGCTAATTTGACGTCAATGAAGTGGAACCGTTTTTTGTTAAACTTACAATATCAATAACTATAAAAGTATCGTACGATACTTTAACTGTTAAAGAACAGTTAAAGTATCATTAATAATATCAAGTAGGTTATTGGATTATTATTATGATTGTATTTCAAGTTATTAAATAAACATTGTTACCAAATTGCAGACAAAAACATTTTTATACGTAGGTACATGGGTAGGACAAACATTCACAGTTAAATTTTTTAATTAACTCAGTTTCCAGTGACAGTAATATTCAGTGTGGAAAAAGCAAAAAGGAAACCTATGAAAATTGCCTATTGGTTAACCCTAAGGAACTATTAATATATTGAATCAAGAGTAGTCGCGTCAGGGGAGCGCTAAATAACTTTCAGCGAATAAGTAGATTTATTGTTTGTTAAGGACTGACTGTTTTCGTATTCATTCGCCTGAATTGACTGAAAATGTTTACAATAGGGAATAATCATCAATATTTTTCTGTATTTACGTACTCATTTATCGTATAATACAAAGTTCGCTTTTGTTCCTGTCTTCACTTTTTATATCTTTCGCTTTAGGCGAATATATCTTCTATATCTATAGGCTATGTCACAAACTGACCTTTTGAACATGACTCCATTGGTCACAATGGAGCTTATCAATAATTTTATATTAAGCTTTAAAGTTCTTTGATATTTGTATATCTACTTAGTCGATAAGAGATTTAAATAATCCATAAAAAACCTTATGCAAATTCCCTATTGATTATTTTTTAACAATTTCGAACCGTTCAGGACAGAAACAAATCATTAAATCCTGGTAGGCGGGGCTTAGTGAAAATACACGGAGCTCGCTAGCATAGATGTTTAAAAGAAAAGTCTGGAAAAATAACACCTACGAGTATACTCGTATATTCTTTGTTAAAATACGACTAAGTACTAATAGTAGGCATAAAAAGATAAAGAAATACAGGTGATGAACACGTACAATATTTTCCAATTTCACGTAGGTAAAGTGACCTAGTATTTTTTTAACCATACTTTTATTACTGAAAAGGTTATTATTATTATTCATATAGATACACTAGCTTTTGCCCGCGACTTCGTCCGCGTGTTTAAATTTATACATACAAAAGTTTTTTCCCACTAACTCCCGTTCCCGTGGGAATTTCTCAAAATACAGCCATAACTAAACTTTATATTTACTAAGGTACCTGCATGCCAAATTTCAAGCGTCTAACTTAAGCGGTTTAGATTTTTCATACAAAAGGATTTTCCCGCTAATTCCCGTTCCCGTGGGAATTTCGGGAATTCCTTTCTTAGTGCACCCCTACGGTACCTAAGCTACGTCCCTTCCAAATTTCAAGTGCCTACGTTTAGCCGTTTGGGCTGTGCGTTGATATGTCAGTCAGTCAGTCAGTCAGTCAGTCAGTCAGTTTCTCCTTTTATATCGCGCGTCAATACGCTGATGTGAAAGGTTGTGTGTATCCCTGCTTGACAGTGAATTTTATTCTACCCACAATGGTGCTAAAAAAGTGTTCAAAATGTGCAAAAAACATCACCAAGAAGGCACCAGGTTTGGAGTGCAGCAGATGTCAAATGGTAGTGCATGCAGATCCTGCATGTGCTAAACTATCCAATAAGCAACTAAACACCCTAAAAAATTCAGTTGCCATAGAATGGAGTTGTGAAGACTGCGTGAAAAACATGTCTCGCAGATCATCATTCCTGATGCCTAATGATGAAGACGAGGATGACGAATCTGTAACAGGATCTCCAAAAACCATACAAACTTTAGATACCGATAAATTGATCCGGGATATTAGTCGGGAGCTAAAGAAAGCTTTTCGAGAGGAAATAAGGAGTCTAGAATCGTCCCTTGAATTCGTGAGCGACCAAATCAGCAACATGGAGCAGGCTATTAAAAAACAGGATACTAAAATAAAAGACCTAGAGGACAAAAATCAAGACCTGTATAGCAAGAACAAGAATCTGGAACTAAAAGTAGCCGCTCTAGAACTAGGCATGAAATCCATGGAACAAAAAGCACTGTCAACTTCCCTAGAAATTGCGGGTCTGCCCGAGTCTTCCCCCAAAGACGTAGGCCCCATGCTGGCAACGGTAGCTGATAAATTGCAAATGAATATTAACGATATAGCATCAACGCAACGCATACCAGGGTCTAAGGACAAGCCTGGGCCTGTAGTCGTGGAAATGCAAAATAAAACGACCCAGATGCAATGGATTAGTGCTAGCAAAACAAAGTGTCTTAACTTGGGAATGCTCTTTCCTGATACCCCCGGCGAAAAAAAAGAGCAACGTGTTTTTATCCGTGAAGCCCTAACTAAACACCTTAAATCCCTTTTATATAATACGAAGTTGCAGCTAGGGAAATCTTATCAATTTGTGTGGTGCAAAGACGGTAAATTATGTGTCAGAAAAAATAGCACTAGTAAAATTTTCTACATTAAATCCATGCAAGATATCGCACAACTTCATAAGGGTCCCTCCGCATTCTAGGATTATAGTATTTCGTAATTAAATTTATACCTGCGCTGTAACCTACCATCATAAAACTATAAAATGGGAGTACAACTCCATGAGTTATTCGATTGTAATTCTGTAAATAGTTTCTTTGAAAAACTACCTCCAAAAGGTCGTTTAAATTTGTCTTGCATTCATGTAAACATTAGATCACTAATTAAAAACTTTCCAAAATTACTTCAGACCATTCATAGCAGTAATTTTCCACTAGATATGATTATTGTAACTGAGGCGGGTATTTCCGATGATATTGCTAATCTCTATAATATATCCGGCTATAATATGTACTCACAACTACGTAATAATCAACGGGGTGGTGGTATTATAGTCTACGTTAAAAACCATTTAAAATTCACATTATTTCATCATAAAACTACAACATTTGAAAGCTTAACTGGCACCGTTAAAATTAACCCTGGTCAAGACGTGGTTGTGTGTTCTATTTATAGGCCCCCGTCAACTAATAAGCATTTATTTGTCAAAGAACTCGATAGCTACATCTCGAGGTTTGGTTTGAGACAAAATCTTATTGTAGTTGGAGACACCAATATTGACCTAAAATCTAGTTCATCACATAAAGATATTTATTTAGAAACACTCAGCGGGCAAGGACTAATGTGCGGAATCACGGATTTCACAAGAATCGAAACACGACTTAACGTCGTAACTAAAACATGCATAGATCACATTTTCACGCGATATCCTACATTAGTTCCGTGCACGGCGGTGTTAGATGTTGTACTGGCCGATCACCGGGCTATTATTCTTGCCTGCGTTGGCGAGACGGCCGCGCCGCCCGGGCGTATACAGGATGATCCTAAACGTATAATTAATTATGATATATTGAGTGAGGAATTAGGAAAAGTAGATTGGCTGTCGACAAATTGTATGAGCTCATCCAACGAGATTTATAGTTTTATACGCGACTCATTTCATAATGCAACGAAAAACGCAACATCCATTAAAAAACGCAATTACAGTAGGAAAAATAAGGTCACTCAATTTAAAATGCCATGGATTGACGATAATATCTCTCGCCTATGTAAAAAACGTGACCAGTTATTCCGATCCTGGAAAAAAAGTTTAAATGACCCTATAATAAGATTAGAGTATAATAGAATTCGTAATAAAATACATAATATTTTAGAAAGAAGAAGGAATGCATTTTATCTGGATCAAATAAATATTAACTTTAAAAACAGTAGAAAAGTGTACCAAATAATAAACCAAATGCTAGGACGAGTGACACTATCAATCGATGCGGCCATAACTAGGGCATTCGAAGGACAAGGACTTACCTCAAAAACTATATCTGAGAACTTTGCATCTGAATTCGAGTCCGCGGTCAAAAATATAGTACCCAACTGCAGTACACGACTTTGGGCCCCCAAAATAGATGAACCGGAACTTGATTGTAGCTTGCAGTTTCAAAAAGTCTCAAGTGACAAAGTTTTGAAAATTGTTAATAAATTAAATTCAAATAAAGCCCCTGGTCTGGATGGTATCCAAGTATCAGATGTTAAGATGGCGGGACCTGATGCATGCATAGCTATAGCAAATCTAATAAACAGTAGTCTAAAATCTGAACAGTATCCAGATGACTTAAAAATAGGATGTGTTAGGCCGATCTACAAAAAAGGTAAACGGGATCAATACTCAAATTATCGTCCAATTACATTACTCTCCGTAATAGATAAGATAGTGGAAAAATGCGTATGTGAACAAATTAACAATTTTTATGCAAATAAACAGGTTATCTATCCGAATCAATACGGGTTCCAAGCGGGTAAGGGAACGACTGATTTACTATCTAGGTTTACAGATGAGGTTAATAAGCACTTAAACAAAAAAGAGACTGTATTAGCACTATTTATTGATTTCTCACGTGCTTTTGATACACTGCAGCATGGGCAACTGATCGCGAAACTAAGTCGATGTGGTATACGTGGCCCTATGTTGAAATGGTGCGAAAACTATCTCCAAAATCGAAAGTTTACCGTCAAAGTCTGCGAATCACTAAGTAAATCAGTTAATACAACCGTAGGCACGGCCCAAGGGTCAGTACTCGGCCCCTTACACTTTTTGTCGTATGTAAATGACATGAGTAAGTGTCTTCTTAACAGCACCTGCTTTCAATTCGCAGATGACACGTGCTTACTAGTGGCGGCTAAAGATCCACAAATAGCTTGCAACCTGTTGCAAGCAGATCTAAATTCGCTACTACGCTGGTGTCACGATGCGGGCTTAGTACTTAATAGCGATAAGACAAAACTCATGGTTATTAAATCCCCCTACTTGAAACATGTACCCATTGATTGCTTAGTAGCCCACAACCACAGTTGTCTTCATACCCCGTATAACGGCATGTGCCATTGTCCACGGATAGAAATTGTAAAGAGCATAAAATATCTTGGTTTGACTATTGATGACAAGTTCAATTGGGAAAAGCATATAGATTACGTATGTACCAAGCTGAGACAATTCCTAGCAAATATTATCATTCTAAAAAATCGCATACCATTCAAGGTCAAATTAATGTTATATAACGCTTTGGCAGAATCATATGTGCAATATGGTTTGGGAAGCTATGGTCGTACATATAAGACGTATCTGAATAAAATTTATGCACTTCAGCACAAAATCATTAAAAACATAGTATCCGGTAACATTAAACATAAATTTAGTAATGATGAATCTGGCCTTTTTAAACATTGTAAAGTCTTACCTATCCACACACAATTTAAAAACATTTTTCTAAAACAATATTTTTTTGACGAATCATTAAAAATAATATGCAATCATCCTGTGTACACTCGGGCTGTGGCGGCGCACAGTGGGCTGAAAATCGACTTTCATAGACATAGGGATATCAACTTAAGAGTGTCGCTTTTTTCGTTGGGAACTGCTTCTAGCAACTATTTCCATGCTCTAAAAAGTTGAAGAAGTTAATTTGACGTATAAACTAACGAGTTATATTTCTTTTGCGAAAATTTTGTATGAAACTCTTATGAAAAATCCGATTTTCTTTGGAACTGCAAGTCAAACCGTAATATCCTTACAGGGGGTCATAATACTAATTATTTGTGATTTTTTGACATACCGCACATAACGGTAACGACTGCAGAATTTTTTTAAAAAAATGAGAAAAATATTTTTTTTTATTATTTCGAAAAATTATTCATTTTATTCATCAAGTCAATAAACTAAGTTCTAATTAGCTACTATTATGTTCCTAACCTAATTAAGGACTAGTATTCAACAACACAAATCATAATTTATAATCTTATTCTGAAAAGTGAGTAAGTAATTAGGATTAAGAGTTCCAGTTATACTTTATCATCATTATGGGCTTTTACTAGGAAAACTGATTATAAAAATTAAGAATAATTTATTTACTAATAACCTGCATTTTTATATTTGGAGACATAAATTATATTAAAATAAAAATCAATTTTTTACCTAATAGTTCAGTTTATTCCAAACTTTCGGACTATTACTCCGCGACCGTGAAATACTTGCAATGGAAAGTCTACGTACGAATTTGGACTTTTTTGTTATTCTGAGAGGTGAATGTACTTCGTTTCATCATAAAGTATTATTCAGAGCAGTAGTTAATCGCCTGAGTGATGAAATTGCTGAAGAAGATCGTGTGACGCTGGACGAGTTTTGTCGAAGATTTGCACGAGCTGCTTCACAAAGATGGCAGAGATCTCATCGTATTCTTGATATATTTAGAAAACAGTACGAAAATTGGCTTCAGGCTGATGTAGATTGGCCGAATTGAGTGTCAAGAAGTTTCGTCTTGCCGCAATCGATTGAAGAAGAATACCAAAGATCTAGCGAATATGTGATCAGTCCAGAACCATCGACATTGTCTGATACTTCGGTTACTTTTAAGTTTTTTAATTGTGTTTAATGGATTTCTTTAAAACGTACTCTAAGTGATTCGCGTGTCTTTAAACCATATATAGCGCGGATGGCCCGCTTCTGCAGTACAAAGATTGTTTGTATGTCAGCAGCTGACCCCCATAATAGAATACCGTATGACATAATGCTATGGAAATAACTGAAATAAACAACCCTTGCCGTTTCAACGTCAGTCAAAAGCCGGATTTTCCTTACCGCATATGCAGCTGAACTAAGCCTTCCAGCCAGGACAGCAATATGAGGACCCCATTGCAACTTTGAGTCTAGATTGATGCCAAGAAATACTGTAGAGTTAATTAATTCAATAACTTCATTGTTCATGATAATATTAGTGTTAACCTGTTTGACATTTGGCATTGTAAATTTAACACACTTGGTTTTCCTGGCATTAAGCAGCAGGTTATTGTTTGTAAACCAGTGTACTATTTTAGCGAGAGCACAATTTACATCATCAAAGTTGGTTTTCTTTCTATTTACCTTAAAAATGAGGGAAGTATTGTCTGCAAACAATACGGTCTCACATATATTATTTGTAAAGTGCGGAAGATCGTTTATATAGATGAGAAAAAGTAGGGGTCCCAATATTGAGCCTTGGGGCACACCCATCAACAAAGGGGCACCAGAAGAATCTGTGCCATTGACATTAACTTTTTGAAGCCTATAAGACGATAAATTAAATTTGTAATCTTTTTGTTATATAATTACCATATATTTGTACCAAATAAATACTATATATTATAAATTAATGTTAATTGGAATGAATTATTATTACTATTTTTACGTACAAATTTATCTTTGCTAACTAGTAGCTGATAAAGTATAACTGGAACTCTTAATCCTAATTACTTACTCACTTCTCAGAATAAAATTATGATTTGTGTTGTTGAATACTAGTCCTTAATTAGGTTAGGAAGGTAATAGTAGCTAATTAGAACCTAGTTTATTGATTTGATGAATAAAATGAATCATTTTTCGAAATAATAAAAAAAAATATTTTTCTCATTTTTTTAAAAAAATTCTGCAGTCGTTACCGTTATGTGCGGTATGTCAAAAAATCACAAATAATTAGTATTATGACCCCCTGTAAGGATATTACGGTTTGACTTGCAGTTCCAAAGAAAATCGGATTTTTCATAAGAGTTTCATACAAAATTTTCGCAAAAGAAATATAACTCGTTAGTTTGTACGCCAAATTAACTTTTTCGACTTTTTAGAGTATGTAAATAGTTGGTAAAAGCAGTTCTCAACAAAAAAAGCGACACTTTTAAGTTGACGTCCCTATGTCTATGAAAGTCGATTTTCAGCCCACTGTGCGGCGGGCCGGCTCGTCACTGGCCGCGCGAGCAACTCGTACGGACAGCGCACCGCGGCCTACCTCGCTCCACGACTTATTAACGAACTACCCGAAAATCTTCGTGAGAATATCACACCGAGTAATATTAAAAATAAATTGAAAGCGTACTTATTGACTCAACTCAAACCAAACCCTGAGTTAAATAATTGATTGTATAACTAAGTTCTTTAAATTTTAATAATTATTTCACTCACTGTGTAGATGCGAACATCAGCAGTATCAATATAAACCTCAGTGGTTTTCGAATACTGTATTAATTTGATATATTAATGTAATGTTTAGCCAATAAATAAATTAAAAAAAAAAAAAAAAAATATATATACTAGCTTTTGCCCGCGACTTCGTCCGCGTGTTTAAATTTATACATACAAAAGTTTTTTCCCGCTAACTCCCGTTCCCGTGGGAATTTCTCAAAATACAGCCATAACTAAACTTTATATTTACTAAGGTACCTGCATGCCAAATTTCAAGCGTCTAACTTAAGCGGTTTAGATTTTTCATACAAAAGGATTTTCCCGCTAATTCCCGTTCCCGTGGGAATTTCGGGAATTCCTTTCTTAGTGCACCCCTACGGTACCTAAGCTACGTCCCTTCCAAATTTCAAGTGCCTACGTTTAGCCGTTTGGGCTGTGCGTTGATATGTCAGTCAGTCAGTCAGTTTCTCCTTTTATATATATAGATATATAGATAGATAAACCTAAAATTTAGTAGATAAACTCGAAACCGTCATATAGATAAACCTAAAATTTAGTAGATAAACTCGAAACCGTCAAGTGTGATAAAATTATTTGACTTTAAACCACTCCGTCGTAATTAATCACCTCCGACATGAAACTACAGGATTGATACACAAAATGTGAAAGTTCACCCTTAGGGATAGGTATTATATTAGGTATATTATTAAGCCTGTCGGTAACATCAACTCGGAGAAATAAATTAATTAACATGCATGTAGGTACAAGTTAGGTTTATTAGTACCTATAAGCTAGTCTATTTTTGACTAATAGGTACACTCTCTATTTGAAGATAAGTCAATTGTTTCATCATATTATTATCATCATAACATAATACATAACATTGTCATGTCTGTCCCAATGGACCTACCCAATTGGTCTATAAACAGGCCAGCAGCCAAACACTATAAAGAATCGAGTTTACGACAACACCGGTCACGCCGTACCGACGGAGTTAGCAATGTTTATGCAATAGTAATGTGAATTCCATCAAGGCATTTTTACGTGGTAACGAGAGTTTCAGAGACTTATTCCGGGAACGAGTATTTGTGAATGAGATTGCTTCCCCATTGATAAAGTCAATACTTACACGTAGTCGAATTCAGAATCTGAGTATGTTATAACTATCCAGAGTTGCACATACAACAAAGGAACCGTATAAGTTTCTACACACATTACAATTGTTTGATCTTTGGCGTGAGCTTGACTCGATTATGAGGGCGCATAAACTAATTTCTATGTTATTCTCGTATAACCTGTAAATATTACGTGTGTGTGGCGTTATGGTTTTTACATTAGCCAGTCAGTGGCAGCCGATCGATGGATGGATTCGGAGAGGTAGGGCAAAGATTGTATGATGATTTAGACAACCACCTGCACTTACACAGTGTGACTGCGACTAGAGAGCTGTGGAGTAATTTAAGGGAGGTATCAGCTCAGCAGGGGGTCGTTTAGGGTTAAAGATAAAAAAATAGTGGTTTCACCAACTCAGGCGTTGTATGGGGATGTAAGGGAGCGACCTATCAACTTTTCGCTCCAAGCCACCCTCACCTGCCCATGGTGCATCCTGCTGAATAACGAACGAGGCTCTGGCAACCGACTGGTGGCGGGATAACCATCACGATTGAACGCGCAGCTAAATACTACAGGCCGATGACGGGCAGCAGCGCCACCGGAGCGAGAAGCTACGCCCTGCGATCGCTAACCCGCCTGCCCAGGGTGGCGATTATGGGTATAACCTCCAGCCAGGTGTTAGCCCAAAGTGGCGAACACCTGAAGAGGCCTATGTCCAGTAGTGGATTGCGATAGGCTGATGATGATAATTATACTGTTACGTGATAAAAATGGCAACAATCACTAACATTTAATTTTACTTCATGCGGTGATTTAAACAAGCGACTCATAACATAGACAAGATAATTATAAAATAAAAATATGTTAACTCAACTGAGCCAATATAAATGGTTAATTTGAATTCTAGTTACATCGATGTTGAATGTCTCTATCTACACTAATCTACACTAATATTATAAAGAGGAAAGATTTGTACCTATTTTTGTATGTTTGTAATGAATAGGCTCCGAAACTACTGGACCGATTTGAATAATTCTTTCACTGTCGGAAAGCTACACTATCCCCGGTGAACGTAGGGTATATTATATTTATAAAAACGTTAGGGATCCGTGCTAAAAGTTTAATAATGTAACCGAAGGTGTGAAAAAAATACCAAAAAGCTATCTTTCAAACTGACGTGTATTGAAAACGTTACCATAGCAACCTAAACAACCGAAGCGAAGCGAAGGCGGTTTGTTTGGCTATTTGCTAATAAAATCATAATATGGATGTAGTTATCTACTTACGTACAGGGATTATTATGAAGATGTATGACCAATTTATACTTAAGCTTTTAGGCTGAAAGTAAGGCATATCAAAATTGACTTTTCTACTAGAAAATTTCGCCAGACACAATGTGTTTGACCTTTCAAATCTCAGTCTGTAAGATCGAACTCTGCCATGAAACAACAACTTTTATATGTATTGCCTTCTGGCACTTGAAGTGTGGTAGGTAGTTGTGCTTTTTACGTCTGCTGCGTAAATATCTGCCATATTTATATACTAAATGCACAACAATTACCTTACGCTTTTGTTTACAGAAGCATTTGCATAGTTAGGTATTCCGTTTCGTGGATGATTTTAATCATAATCATAATATTTATTGCATTATGTGGTTACAAAAGATTACACAAATGGATAAGTACCTCACATAAACCCTGCAAGGGCACAGCAAAATCTTAGATCTATAAAGTGAGTAATTATATCTTAATATAAAAAAAAAACTTAATACTACTTATCTGCTAATTTACAAGAAACTCTTTTACATTGTAAACACATTTATCAGTTAAAAAGCACTTTAACCTTCTTTTAAATTCGTTGTTATTATCTATATTTTGTGACGGTGAGACGACCAGGATGATGATGAAGACGGGGGCAAGGCGGCGATCGTAGGGGGCAGTCAGTCAAAATCCGCAGCGAAGGGTTGGGATACCGTTTATTGCGTAATGTCAGTATAACAATCAATATGAGGCTTATAGGTGGCGTTCAATATGTTGACCTCCGGAGAGACGCAACATATATGCAGCCAGCTATAGGCTCAAGTAAAGCCTGTAGATTCAACTATATATCTCTTTTTTTTTTTTTTTTTTTCTAAATAACTACGATGATGGCCAGGGCGGCCTTGTCATCATCACCGGACTGTTGGGGGAGCGGAAGGCTCTCACCCCTAAAAATTTAAGCAACGGCGCTGAGGGCGCCCCCTGTGGGGCTCGAGCCTCGGCTCAGGGCGTTGCTGGGAGATGCCCTACGGACGTATGTTTGGGGAGAAAAGCGACCAGGCGCGGGCCGGTATCTAGAAAAGGGCGCGAAAGCTGGGGGGCGACGCGACGGGAGTCCCCGCCGGCAGGGACGGAACGACGGTTGTCTTGAAGTGTGGTTTGTCGCGAGTTGTTCGGCGGCGGTCATGGCTAGAGTGATGGGGTCGTCGGCCTCCAAGAGGACGTGGCGGGGGCGGCGGCGTGCGCCGCGGAGTTCCTCAAAAGCGTGGTAGTTGGAGGCGTGGACCACTAAGGGGTTGGGATGGTGAAGGGCAGAGTCAAAGAAACGTTTTGAGCATTGTTTAAAATACTGCGCGATGGTAGGCAGTTTTAAATCAATGTGTAGGTTTTCGTTTCGGAGGAACCATTGAGCGCCGGTGGCCTTGCGCATGAATCGGTTTTGGCACTAGGACTTGTCCCTAAGAATGAATACAAATCAAAAGTATGGGGAGGTTATATGCCTCCGTAGGATCGCAACGACCCCGCGATGTAAGTGACACCCAGCGCCATCTATTGGTGTTAGTCTGTACTACACACTATTAATGTTTTAATGCGGTTCGAGTAGCAGTGTTGTGGTTCGGGTGTTACAATTTTTAATTTCTATGGGGAGCTTATTATAAATTTTTATTGACATATGGTGAACAGCAGATCTAACCAACTCTAACTTTGTGTGTGGAAGTATAAGTCTATTTGCATTACGTAAGTTTCGGGTTCCAGAATATAATTGTTTAGCTTGGGGGTACAAATGTATATGGGTTCTTACAAAAATACAAATTTCTAATATATACATGGAAGCTAATGTGAGAATTTTATGTTTTTTGAAATATGGTCTACAGCTTTCTCTGTTTGTGATATTAACTAATATTCTGACACATCGCTTTTGCAACACAAATAGTTGTTGAACATCTGTTCCATTTCCCCACAATATAATACCGTAATTTAACCAAGCATGGGCTTAAGCATAATATGCACCAAGGGCGGTTTTTAGATCCGTTGTTCTCTTGAGTTCGTATAGTGCGTAAGTAAATCTAGATAATTTTAATGCTATTTTGTCTATGTGCTGCTTCCAGGAAATATTACTATCTACTTCTACACCTAACAATGTACTATTTTCAAGTGACTGTATAGTTATATTTTTGAAAGAGGTATTTATTTTTAATGGTATTTTCTGTCGAGGTTTGAATTGTATTAATTTAGTTTTTGATAGGTTAAGTTCTAGGTTATGGTCTTTTAGCCAGCTATCTAATGAGATCATGGTATTTGTTATTTTTTCTTCTAAATCGTCCGTTTTGTCACATGATAAAATTATCGTTACGTCGTCTGCATACAAAATTGTTTTATTTAGTGTTATTTTAGGTATATCATTTATATAAATAAGGAATAAAAACAACCCAGCACGCTACCTTGAGGTATGGAATTCAATTGTTGTGACATGTGAGATATAACTTTATTTAAAATATTAGTACTATTATCCGAGGTGTTCTATTTCTACTATTTGTTGGCGATTTTCTAGATAGGATTTAAACCAACAAAGTGCTGGACCGCGAATTCCTATGCCTTGTAATTTATTCAGAAGTATTTTATGTGATACTCTATCATATGCTTTACTCATGTCTAACATCATAACTACTGCATATTTATGATTATTTATATTGTTAAGTATTTCGTATATAACTTGATGAAGAGCTGTGGTAGTAGATCTTTTCTTTCTAAAACCATGTTGATTAGAGTCGTAAATATTGTATTTTTCACAAAAGGCAGTCAGTTGATTACACATCGCTGATTCAAATATTTTTGAAAATGTTGATAGTAGTGCTATGGGACGAAAATTATTTATATCATTAGAATTTTTCTTTTTTGCTATAGGTTTTATAATCGAAGTTTTTAGAAGAGTAGGAAATGTAGATTCGTAAAAAGACTGGTTAATAAGATACGTCAGAGGGATCGTAAGTTCTTCAATACAGTATTTAATAAGTGTAGGAGGGAATTCATCAAAACCAAAGCTATTTTTATTTTTCAGATGTTTAATTATTAGATGTACCTCGTGTGGAGTTACAGGGTTCAAGTACATTGTATTACTTGTCTGTGAAATTACAGACCGCCCTATCGGCTCCGAGACGCTATCCCTATTTGTGCCTATTGATATGAAATGCTTATTAAAAGTGTTTACTATATCAGTTGGTTCAATTAAAGTACGATCATTAATTTTTAGAGTAACGTTTTTTCTTACATTTTTATTAGTTTTATTAGTACGTTCCCTTATAATTTGCCACATTGATTTTATTTTATTTTTAGAACTATGCATCTTTTTTATATACTCTATTTTTTTAGACGCTATTACTACTTTTTTTAGGATTCTCTCATATTTTTTATAATAATTGTGTAAAGTAATATCATGTGAATATGTAAACAATGTTTTAAGGAGACGTTTATTTTTACAAGCTTTCTTTATTTCAGGAGATAGCCATTTCTTTTTCTTAATACTACTAATCTTTACTTTTTTTATTGGAATTGTTGTATTAAGAATTTTTGTTAGTTGAATATTAAATGCTGTATAGTTATGTTTATGCAAATATACGATCGATTTTGATGGAGCCAAAGATCAGAAGCCGAGATCCTATCAAAATTAATCTGTTCCAGGGCTTATCAACACAATCGCTCTCGTCTATATGCAAATCGGTTACTTTTAACGTAGGTCGTCACTTGAATTTGTTAGAACGGTAAAACCACCTAAATTTACTTAGTATATTTAAATTGTGGGCATTAGTTGGTAGGTACTTAGTAATTTTACATTCTGAAAATTGACGTGCTTAATAAAGTATCGAAAACTGTGACAAGCAGTTTTGTGGTTTGGGATAGGTGGTAGGTATTGGCGTTAAATTAGTAACGATTAGGTAAGTAGGTACGTAGGTAAGTAGGTACAAGAAACCTAATAACTGTCCCATTGTGTGACGAACGCCAAGAGTTCCAAACTCGACTACCTAAACTATGTAATTACCTACCCTACCTACTTATGATTGAATAGTGTTTGTATTACTTTATGGGTTTCCCAAAGAGTTCCTTATGATTATATTAATGTTAACTTATCTTTCTATTTATACGTTTCTTTTTAATCTCATTCTATTCAATTTAATGTCTGTGATTTTGAAATAAAATACTCTTATCTAAAGCAAAAGTTTTGTAGAATAATATGTTGATTATGTACCTCCTGTACATTGAAAATAAATGAAATAATAAATATCGTTTAATGTTTGCACGTAAACACACAGTAATAATGAAAAAACAAATAAGATTCATAAAAGTCCTTAGAGAAACACACACGATGTTAGGAAGTTCCTGTTCATAGCGATTTTGCCGCGGAATAAAATTACAAATCATTAATATTTATAATTGGGCAAACAAGAAAGGATGTTTACATTATTATACCTAACTTCTAATAATTATTTATCTTCTCGAATCATTAAACATTATAATAATGATAATAAACATTCACATACATAGCTATATCAGATTCTCAAAACATGTCTTAGATCGACTGGCTCGATGGCTTATTTGGTAGTGACCTCTGCCTTCTGGACCAATGGTTATGGGTTCGATCCCCGCACAGTACAAACATTTGCGTGCATGACCATGTCTGTTTGTATTAGTCTGGGTGTCTACTATGTATAACATGTATTTATTGACAAAAAAAAAGTATCTTAGTAATTTTATCTTTGGTCTAGGACCTATAGTATTAACTTCGGCTAAGTTTGGGACTAGATGGCGCTGTGTGGCCCAGCGTGGCATGTCTTAGGTCATTTATTTATATACAATACCATCAAATTGCAACGAAAAACATGGTCAAGCGCCTCCATTAAGTAAATTAAAACATGTTGAGATTTGTGACCCAAAAGATATAAAAGAAACTTGATACACTCTCTTTAAGGACAAATGGGAACTTGTCCTGACTGACGATGAGTCGGCCAGTCTATCTACTACTGATTTTTGGAGCATCGCCTTAGTTATGATGCTTGTACCTACATTTCAAAGCAGAAACCGTGTAAGTACTCCCCACACGGTTTCTGCTTTGAAATGTACAAGCCCTCGACAACAGGAGACAGGAGAAACTCTGCTAATTAAAGTACCCACCGAACAAATTTAATTTAGAGCAAGTAATTCCTCCTAATTCTTGTTTGAATGTTGTAAAGACATCAATACCAACCACTCGGTAGACAGTTTACTTACGACGAGTAGGGAATGAAAAAGTGCCTCAATTTTCATCATTTGTTTATGTCCCTTATTAATGTGTAGGTGTATACCCACACACTTCTCAATAACTGACGCCCCGATGCGTAAACAAGTTCAGCCTGTTTGTTTAGGTAAACGACTGTAAAAAGTTTTGCTATTAAATTATGGCAGTTATGACTCTGAATTGGATTAATGAAAGTATAGAATCAAATTATTTTTTTGCGATTATAAAGGAAATGAATTGTTTACTTTATTTGAAAAATTACATCCGCTCCGGGAACGTGGGCTACCAACCTACTGTTTTCTAAAAGAAGTAGTAAAATAAATTTTTCCTCACACCGTTAATCAACTTCATCACGGAAACTTTTTGGCTTGGTATATTGGGTATATTTTACAATCTACGGGTATGCGGAAGACTTATTGATGTTTATACTTTTATTTTTAAATCGATTCTTACATAACGTAGACAGAACAATTGCGAAAATAAAGTAGAGATCCGTCCATAATGCCTTTTATTGAGGTTAGGGCTGAGGGAAACGAATGTATATCCCCAGGGTGATCCGAATAAAAGTCCCTCAGCTAAGAAGGCAGCAGTCCCCAATGCGCTGACATGTGAAATTAGGCTGAAAAAGAAAGTTGGTTGTGATTACATTTTGTCAAATTGAATATAATTTAGGTTTACGTACGCAGTAGGTACCCGTTGAAATTTTCTTCAAGATCACTCAAGATTTTCAATCCAAATTCCGTTAGACGACATGTTTGAGCGTGTAGTGTTGCTGGTATTTTACATCGTAGAGCAGACGCTGTCGGCAAATGGCCCAAAAAAATCATGAACTGTTTTTCGCGTGAGCGCTCGCCTGTACACGTTTCGAGTTAATGGCTCACGCGTTATAAAGCTGCTGGTTATTTTAGTCGTCAATTAAAGAAATGTTTTCTTTGTCTTATCTACGCTACGATTTAAATATAAAAACAGCTTAGATGTACGTGGATTAGGCAGCCTTTGTGTGGCAAAGCTTTCCACCTTTGATCAATCTGATAAGGGATTGGGAAAGCTCTACCAGCGGTATTGTATTTCGCTTGTTGATTTCGTGGTTGTTTCACGTATACCATAACCTGAAGATTCAGTCATTTTACTTAAGAGGGAGTTAATGATGGATTTTGACATATTCCCGCGTATTCTTTGGTCATCTAGACATTCTGAGACGTATTCCATTCCTACACACGCACAAAAAATATAAGTAAATATATAAAATACTAGCTGTGCTCGCGACTTCGTCCGCGTGGAATAGTTATTCTTTTCCCCGTTTTTTTTACATTTTCCATTATTTCTTCGCTTCTAATAGTTGCATCGCGTGATGTTATATAGCCTAAAGCCTTCCTCGATAAATGGTCTATTCAACACAAAAAGAATTTTTCAATTCGGACCAGTAGTTCCTGAGATTAGCGCGTTCAAACAAACAAACAAACTCTTCAGCTTTATAATATTAGTTTAGATATAAGTAAACGTACTTACGTTAAATAGCAGTATAAAGAAAGTACCTATGTATTCTTCTTCCTCTTCTTTACGTGTCGATGTCAAATTATACCTTTTGGGCCCAGTTCGGCCACTTAATCGCATCCTCGCTTACGGCCTTGCCTGATCTCTAGCTGAACTGAGGTAGTTCAGCTAGAGATCAGGTGCAAACGTGGGACACGTTATCAAGTGGGACGCAGAGTGTAAAGGGACACCACACTCGCGGGCAAGGTATGTCCCATGTTGTATCGATGTACCCTGAATCTGGGGCCCTACTACAAAAAACGAAAACGATCGTTCGTTGAACGGATCGCGTATTTTTGCCTCATAAATCCCTCTCATTTGTCCCTCCCGTGTTCTAATATATCAATTAAATTGTTGAAAATCGACGTTCACGAATTTTAGTTCGTATATTCGAACACGGGAGGGACAAATGAGAGGGATTTATGGGGCCAAAATACGCGATCCGTTCAATGAACGATCGTTTTCGTTTTTTGTAGTAGGGCCCCTGTTTCCCCTGTTTCGGTAAATCTGAGCACGAAATCTGTTTAAGTACGATACATTTCAATGGAGTAAAGAAGATAAGCACATCCTTGACAATTGTTTATCGACTTTGCTGTTGCCCGTACTTATCTACTTAGAGCGAAAAATCTCGTCAGAAGAACTCGGTATTAGATTTAGCTAAGGGATATTGGTTTGGAACTTGTACCGTAAAACTATATCTGCCGGTTAAAGTCTGGTAATACTGTTCGTTACTGGATAAGAGCAAGCTTTCTACAAGTTTTCTAGACAAAAGTATACTACTTATACGCCGTCTACATTTTTTTGAACTGTTACTACTCTGATGTCCTCACTACTCGTAATGACTAGATAATTATGTATGTTTTAATACATTTTATATTATAGACATTAATTTTTTTATATCAGTATATTCATTCAGCGGGGCTATTCACAAAATGCGAAACAATCATTCATATTTCATAAACATTTATTAATTGTTTATGTTACACAAACCTTGTAATAATAATATACCTACAATCCAATTTGATGCAGTTGTTCGAAAGCTATGGGCGTACGTATATTTCGAAGATCCATTTTTAGGGTTCCGTAGCCGAATGGCAAAAAGTGGAACCCTTATAGATTCGTCATGTCTGTCCGTCTGTCCGTCCATATGTCACAGCCACTTTTCTCCGTAACTATAAGAGCTATACCTACTGTGGAAATACTTGATAGGTAGATGTATTCGGTGAACGAAGACATTTTTTTTTTCATCAAACCCATGCGTGTGGAGTATCTATGAATAGGTCTTCAAAAATGATTTCTAATATAATTTTTTCTAGACTGAATAGTTTGCGCGAGAGACGCTTCCAAAGTGGAAAAAAGTGTCCCTCAATGGTATCAGGATCATCTCACGAAGTTTGTTATCTTAAGAGCCCTGAAGAAAAAGACGCGGAGCTTACAGTTAGCGTACAATTAATGGGATATTTTTACACTGATTACACATCAGCAATCCTACTTTTTTACACATTGCCAGTGCAACAGCAGGTACTCTATACAATCCCTAGGAATTGTATACATTACCTAGGTAAAGTATGTAATGGATAATTATAATCATAATATTTCATACATTGCCTGGACGCTCCAGGTATTTTATACATTGCCTCGGTTATAGAATACAATACCTGAATTATACATTTACAATACATATATATAACATATACATATATTTCACAATGGTTATTTATTTGCGGTCAACCATTGGCCTAAAAATTACATATAAAAGTAGGTATTTTACGTACCTAATTAGATAGTCAAAAATACTTAACTAACAAAATACCGCCGCATAAGAAAGTGCAAGTTCAGTTCACATACATATGATCTACCTATACGACTAAAATGTCTTATTCTTTAAAAAATAATTAACGCAATAAATGACTCAAGCACCTATACGAGTACTGTATTTTTAACGACGCGATATTCTGCGTTATATCATAAAATGTTCATATTACACAAACTGAATGAACTTCTATTTATAAATAGTAGCACCTTTACACTAGAGTCTGTCAGGAAATTATTCATCATTGGTTCGTGGAATGCCGTTCAGTTTTCCAATTATAATTTTTACGGCGTTCAATAACAGCTAAAATATTTACGCGTAGGTGTATCTACATTATAAATATGAACTTACGTTTACTGAAAGTTGTTATCATGAACTTTTATGTTTATGATAACAACTTTCAGTTAAAGTAAGTATGTAAGTAGTTAGGTACATATTTTTCTTTCAGTTATTGAGCCATACTGTTACCCGATGACAATATTTTTCGCAACCAGTCCCAGTGTGACAGTTTGAGTGTGACTCGTTGAGATTAAACATCTATTATTGACATAATATTTTTTTTCGTTTAATGTAGAAATGATGTAGAAATGTCTACATCTATCTTCTATCTTCTATCTATATCTATACTTATAATAAATCTGTAGAGAAGTCAATTCTGTACATGAAATATATTTTCAAAATAACTATCAGAGGGTGATTGGTGATCAATACTGATGCCAAAAATGCAATCAGTAAAATTTTTGCCTGTCTGTCTGTCTGTCTGTATGTTCGTTATAGAAAAAAAAACTACTGGATGGATTTCAACGAAACTTGGTACAATTATTCTTTATACTCCTGGGCAGGTTATAGTATACTTTTTACCACGCTACCATCAATAGTAGCAGAGCAGTGAAGGGAAATGTTGGGAAAACGGGAGAAATTTTTATCTGTATGTTTGAACGCGTATCACGCAAAAACTTCTGCTTGGAATCGAATGCGGTTTTCACTACTGCATGTGCTAGAGGTCTAACTTAAAATTCAGGTTCACACCATTTTATGGAAGTCCGTTATTTTTGAAACCCGATATCCACGCGTGCGACGCCGCCGGCACAGCTAGTCATTTCAAAATTTCTAGTGCATTGTCTGCTTTGTCGATGTTTGTCAATGTTTCAACAGATCTGAATCGAGATCGAGATTGTAATCATTTGAAGTGGGTAGACCAGATGGGACCATTTGCCTACCTCAAGTCAGATTGTTAAATTATATTTCAAGAATTCTTCCAATATTTCGTAGCGAATTTACTAATGCATCTATTTTTCAATGAAATATTACATCGCGCTGTCTAAATTTTATCAAAACTGTTATTCATGAAATTGTTACAGCAGCAGATTTTTACGTTTCTAATGCTATCCAGAAATAAATGTGTGTTTTTTATCTACAAAATCATGCATGCATGTTAGAAACAAAATTTATTTATTATGGTACCTATGACAGAATTCGGAAATTGAACTTTAACACATGTCAAAAACATTATTTACACAATCGTATGTATTTGTGGAAAGTAATTTTGAAGCTCAACTAAAAACTCGTAAATAGTTTTATATCATTTTCAATATTATATTAATGAAATAATAATTTAAAATAAACCTTAAATAAAGTAGACTCTTAGATTTTGACAGTCCAAATCCAGTAAGTGTGATGAAAAATGTTATCGCTATTCATTCTTAACAAGCGTTATCAATAAGTGCGAAGACCGCTGTTAAAATTTTTCTTATAAATATGGTTCATTATTAAGTGGCAATAGATTATAAGATAGGACATCATGTTGAAAGTTTTAACTTCAAAAAAGTATTATTTAGCAGAAGGCGTAATTTTAATGCATTTTTAAGCTTTTTGTGAAACTTCAAACTGTAAGTTCGACGTGAGGTGAAGTTCGTTCGGGCTAACAATGGGCAGCGGCAGTACACGTTGGCAGGAGCAGGAGGTTGTGGAGCCGTAGGGCAGTTAAACACGGCGATGGTGTTTGGTAGCACTGTATTGTTTGTCTATAAATACAGAGTACAGTCCGTAATCAAGAGTAGCGTTTCGACATTCTATCCGCTCTGTATGACCGGCTAAAGACACCAGTGTGGCGTGCTGAAGCTAGTGCGTAGAGTAGGAGACAATAAAGAAGTTTTCTTCAATGAAAGCCAAGGAAGAAAAGTATAGGAAGGCATAATAAATTGAAAAATACTTGGTACCCTTATGCATTAGGAGAATCGGAACGACACCGCGATGTAAACGCGGCAGTGTCATCTATTGGCACCTACTTGACAACTGCGTTCGTAGTGTGTTCGTTTTATGACAAGTGACGTTTTATTGTGTTACAAAACTAATTATATTAAAACTGAAAGTTTGCATACAGAATGAATATAATATATCCTGTACAAGGCCTCCTATAAATCATTGAGAAAAAGCCACATACAAAATTTATTGTTGTCGATATGTCGTGGCCAAATCGACGAATTGATCATTTCATGAAGTGGCCAGCTAATGGTAACCAAATCATTAAACGATAAACGTTTAGCGATTTGGTCACCCACGTTTGACAATATCGTAAAAATAATAATAATAAGCGCGTAGGGAAGTGACGACCCCATCGCCCGCTGTTGAGAGTTGCTGAGCTTCGCACCATGAAGAGCAACAACTCCCAGCAGTGCAGTCAGTCTCCGCAGGGCAGCTTGTGGCCAGCTGTTGGTGTGTGGCGACACCACGGACCCGAGACCTCCCGGGGGAACACACCATCTTTCCCCCACCTCTGGCTTGCCTTCGTTGGCCGTCCAGAGTGGAGCGCAGGAGCTATATGCTTGAAAGGGTGGAAGTGCTCAATCTACGTAATAACGGGGAACGGCTGACCGGATTACCGCGATCCAGAAACCGGGGTACACCTCTCTACACCCTTAGCCAGCCACGCCAGTGTTGCCCCCTTGCCGCCTAGTCTGGTGGCTAATTTGGGGGGCCCACCTAGTGGCCGGCGAGTCACCACCTGCCTATATTTTAATTTGTGAGATATTGAAAAGGCAGGCGACCGTTATCTCACCCCATAGCCCAGATATCCTGCCCACAAGAACCTCATTCAATAGCCCCAGTTTTCGTTACCCATCTTTACGCAATAGTGCTGCACTCGCCGGGTATTACTATTGAGTGCGTCATCTTGGGGCACTCAGAAGTAATGCCCGGCCTGTGTATCCCATCTCACATACACATATTAAATTGTCTCAAGGGGCCTCTACGTGTTGGGCCTGTGCCCCCACGCAAGCCTTCCAAAGGACCGGGAGGGGTAACACCTTCCCGTGAAATTCAAAGGAGACAACATAATAATAATAAATAAATAAACGTTTATTTTTCTCATCACAAACATATCATAGGTACAAAAACGTATGGCTTAATAGTAAGTAACACAGTTGTTTGTGTGAGACTGATGCCTATTATAGGTAGGATACCTGTGTTACAGGTCATCAGGCTCCCACTGCCTCGGTATCGGCTGCCAGTATTCAATAAGATGTCGTGCGTGATGTATTACAACAATTAAAGTAAAGTAACTTTTTTTTTTTTTTTTGTAATTATAGCTCACAAGTTAACTAACCATGCATTATATAAAGAAACAAAACTTAAGAACTACGTGAAAAGAAAGCCACATGGTGTGCCTATGTGTGTATGTATGTGTGTGTGTGTGTGTGTGTGTGTGTGTGTGTGTGTGTGTGTGTGTGTGTGTGTGTGTGTGTGTGTGTGTGTATATGTATGTATGTATGTATGTATGTTTGTGTGTATGTATGTGTGTGTTATCCAATCACTTCAGAATTGAGATTAGGTTTTCAGTGTCCTCATAATTGAGGTTGATGAGCCATTCTGCAACTTTCTTCTTACAATGAATTCTCGGGAGGTGATATATTGAGAGAGTTGTATTGATTTCATTGTAAAGATAGTCTCCGAGGAAGCAGTAGAACCTTTGAGCGAAGCGAGTGTTGAAGGCATTGGTAGTGCAAGTGATGCCTTTCCTACGTTTGCCGTGATTGAGATGAGGATCGTAAGGGAGCACAGAGTGTTTCCGTAGAGTGACAGCAAGAATAAACAACTGGCGAACAGTAAGGACTTTCCAGTGTTTGTATAAATCTGTGGTAGGATGCAAAATGGGGAGGAAAGCGCTAACCTTAAGAACAGCCCTCTGTGCTCGTTCTAATTTCAAAAGGTGTGTCTTAGCTGCACCGCCCCAAGAAGAAACGCAGTAACCCAACAAAGACTGGCACAGTGCCTTATATACGGTTATAATAAGATAACGGTCAGCAATCCGTCTTAAAATTTTAAATATGTAAATTAGTTTTCTAATTCTGCCTGCCAGGAGTATAATGTAGGGTAGAAAACTAAGGTTGCGGTCAACCATAATTCCCAAATATCTCACAACAGTAGCAATTGCAAGTGCTGGGCAATTGCACGACGGAGATTTGGAACAAGTACCCGAGTGGTATTTTAGAATATAAGGTGTGGGAGTGCCACGATTTGTAATTGAAAAAGTTATGTATTTGGTTTTATGGGTGTTGAGGGCTAAGGAATTACAATTTAGCCAATCGGACACCATATCCAATCCCTCCTGGGCACATTGGAATGCCTCCACCCAGTCTCTAGCATGGAACAATAAAGCAGTGTCGTCAGCAAAAGCCACAATCTTCCCACTTCTCAGCTTTAGAAGGCATAGTGCGTTAATGTAGACGAGGAAGAGCGTAGGGCCAAGGACACTACCTTGTGGCACCCCAAACGTTACTGGTAGTTCTTCACTAATCCAGCTATCGACTTTAACAGTCTGAGTTCGTCCAGTCAAATAGCTGGCAAAAAGTTGACGAGTTATGCCTCTTACACCCATTTTCTCTAGCCTGTCCACAAGCGTTGCGACAGAAACCGTATCAAATGCTTTGGCTAAATCAATGAATATTCCAATGACCTTTTCCCCTCCATCCAAACTCTCAGCTATGAAATTAGTTAGTTCATGGACAGCATCATCGGTTGATCTCCCTGCGCGAAAGCCAAATTGTGAAGGTGATAATAAATTGTTAGATTCCAGGAAGTCCACCAATCTTCGATTCATTAACCGCTCTAAGATCTTGGATAGAATAGGTAGTAAGGAAATAGGCCTATAATTGTCAACACAATCCCTGTCGCCGCCCTTGTGAACAGGCGTGATTACCGACTTTTTATAGATGTCAGGAAAAACACCAGTTTCCATAGAGAGGTTGCAAACATAAGTAATGGGTGCAAGGAGCAGGCTGCGGTGCTGTTTAAGTAGTCTACTAGAGATTCGATCGATTCCAGCAGCACAAGTATCTCTCAGATTCATCACTAGATTATCAACCTCAGACTCATCGGCAGGCAGGAGGACCAGGGAAGTACTTATGTGTGGTGGGTCAGTAATGGTAGACTTAGGGTGGTTATTGTTGCTATTTATACCAGTAGCTATATTTTTACCAATATTAGCGAAGAATGTATTAACACGATTTACGTTATGTAGGGGGTCACCATTCTGAATGAGTTCAATGGAAGTGGGGTTATTAGGTTTGTAGTGTGTAATGTTTTTAATTGCTTCCCAAAGCTTTTTACTATTATTGTTGGATTTTAATATCATCTCCTTGTCATAATTACGCCTAACCTTTTTGAGTAATGAGTTACAAAAACTCCTATACCTTTTGTATGTCGTAGCTATTACTACATTTCCTGGATACTTTTTAGTTTTTTTATGTAAGTTGTCCCTGTTCCGCATGCATCTTAGTAGTCCCGGTGTAATCCAGGGTTTATCTATTCTTTTACGCCTAGATACATATAGACTTCTCTCTAGTATTATCTGCTATCCCCTTTGTTAGTTGGTCTGTTAAGAACTTAGCAGCTAGATTGGCATCCGTGATTCCAAATATAGGGGAAAAATCAATGTTGCTGATAGTCGAGTTCAATCCATCCTGGTCAGTGTGGTAAGTGGTTTTGGGAGGGGTCAATGGGACCTTCGTTAGCTTTATGTGTACTGCAAGGCTATTATGATCAGTGATTGAGGACTGGATAATAAGGCAACATGCCTCACTATGGGATTTAATCATTACATGATCTAAACAGGTGCGGTTGTGAGTAGGGATGTTATGCCCTGGATGGATGTTGTGCGATGCAAGCAAGTTTAGATAGTTCCATGATCGTTGATCATTGGAGTCACGTGCTATGTCGATATTTATGTCGCCGATGAGAATAATATTCCTAAAGGCTTTTAATTTTGTAAGGAGTATGTTCAATGAGTTAAGAAAAGTTGCGGGCTCTTTGTAACCTGGTGGACGGTATATGGAAATGACAACAGTGAGGTGGTCCATTATGATCAACAAGCAGTTGCCGTGGGTGTTCTTCTATTTTTGGGCAAATACTTGTTTTAAAATAGACCACCACGCCTTCATTTTGAGTAAGGTTATTATTAGTAGAAGCATAGTTATAGCCTTGGATCTCTGGAATGGAACCCGTTGACAGGAGCCAGCATTCAGTCAATATAATAAGGACCCATTCTATATTTGTTCTCATAAGAAGTGTTCTAAAATTGTCCGAGTTACAGGTTATGCTTCGTATGTTTTGTGTCAATATTGATAAGGAGCGGGACGAATGTGTGATCATGCTCTTACAGTCTTCTGGATCACAGATGGTTGCGTGAGTGGATTTGTAAGAATCCAGGTCGGAGTGGAATGAACTAAAATTTCTATGGGTTTTCTCTTCCATAATTTGATTGGGTCCGAAGGAGCAGCGTAGTGGGGAAGAATTTACGTAGAAGGAGGTGTAGAGAAATGGTTATTATGATGTAAGCATTAATAACTATAGGAGTGTAGAACGGGAGACTATTCCTAGTGGAATAAGTTTGCGTCTGGGTGGTGTGAGACCGTGAGAGTTTTATAGTAAGATAGCGAGTTACAAATATTAGGAGTAATAATAATTGGAAGTGATAGATGTCTGTTTGTGGGAAATGAAGTGTGTCAGTGTGTGATGAGTGATTAATTGGTGAGTAGTGGTGTGTGATTAGAGTGTGGGTGTTTATGTTTGTAATATTTATTTATTTATTTATTTATTTATTCTTTATTGCACAAGGAAAGTACAAATGGCGGACTTAATGCCGTGTGGCATTCTCTACCAGTCAACCATTGGGCGAGCCAGAAAACTATAATATATATAATATATATAATATATATAATATATATAATATATATAATATCTGCGTGTATGGCTTGTGGTTTCATTATAAGGTGATTATCAATCAGTAACATTATTAAAAAAATGAGTGAGGTAACTAATTAAAATAAAATTAAGGTAAATATTTAGGTTATGATTACTTGTTAAGTTACGATCCATATTTGTGAAGCTCCTCCGCAGCATCGATGCGCAGAGACGGCTGGCCCTCAGTTTCTCGTATGTAGACTTTGCTGTAGGAAGTCCAACACGCTGCGATTTTGTTTCTTTTAACCAGTCCCCTGGCCAGAAAAAAGATGTGCTTGGACTTCACGGACAAGTGTTCTGATATGTAGATAGGGAGCAACGGTCCAGGTAAGTTTATGTGTGAGGAATTCAACTGTGGTCTCTTAGAGCTTTTCATTTCTTTATTGAAAGTCTTTGTTTTGACAATCAGAGTGTCCTTCCTTGAAGTAGTAGTGAGGTCAACAATTATTGACGAAGTCTTCGTGCGATAGATGTCCCTCACCTCACTTGGTGCGATGGTAGGCTGTATACCAACGGCTGATCCGATGTTACTGACGATATTGATGAGGGACTCCTTGTTCTCCTGTTCAACCTTCGGTACATTGCGGATCTCGAGACTAGTCACCCGCGAGCTTTTTTCAAGCATATCTAGTTTAGTTTCTAAACAATTCATTTGATGTTTATAATGAGTGTTTTCTTCCTCTAGTTTTTGAACTTTCAGAACCATCTCATCGTATTTGCTGGAAATAAACTCAACGGATTTTTTTATTTCTGCATTTTGTTCCACAATAATTTTTATGTCCGCATTCAATTTTGCCATTTTTAAGTCTTGTTTTGCTGTAAAATCGTCGAACTCTCCAAGTAGTTGGGACACACTGAGATCGGATTCTCCCTCAAATTTCCTCTTAATACGTCTTGAAATGTATGAAGGCTGCTCCATATGTTCAGTATTTTGGTTGGTTATGTGTATTTGTGGGTCAGACGCATATCGATTAAGTGGTGTATTAATCGAAACATTCATATCCGACAAGGGCGGAGTACGAATAGTAGACATTTTCGTAGGTACAAGGATAGCGCAGAAAATATAGCTTGTCAAAGTCAATTTCGTCCGCAACGAACCTGGTATCGGTGGCCCAACGTCCCGACGCACCGCTCACACGCAAGCGATGTGGGTTCAAATCCGGCTCCCCTCCGACAATAAAAATTTCTTCAAGCTGCTCCGACTCGCAGGCACAAACACGTAGCGGGGCGAAGCGCCGAGACACCCCACGAGTAATAAATAAGTTTAAAATGATTTTCAAGGCGGCGGCAAACACGTCCGATCAACACAAGAACCGAGCAGGAAGAGGAGGTGGTCACAAGTCTAACCTAGGTTAACCAACTGTGTCAGATCTGTGATAAAGAGTGTATTTTTGGTTGCCCCCCTTCCCCCCGCTTTAAAAATTACATGAATTTTATAAAAATATCGTTGTTTCACCCAAATTTTTGATATGCTAAGAGATAAAATAATATGCTAATATGGCAACACTGGCGCTTACAGCGCCTCTACCAGTAGTCAATGAAATAATTCCACGATATGATCGATTGAGACTGACCATTTCATGAAATAGCAGTCTAGCTGGTCCTATCGTCGAACGATTTCTTATCATTGATCTGGCCTGGGCACATTATGATATGGCCAATAGACAGTGAACATATCATGAAATGGGCAAATTCTACGATGTGGCCACGACAGATACATGTAAGCGAGTAAGCGTCATAGGTGTTTAAATGATTAAGAATAATAATATTTATAGATTTACTACCGAAATCGAAAGCAAAGTTTAATTAAGTAGAAATCAATTTATCGAAATATCTTAAATAGTATTCTATGTTGCGCAAAGGCTTATTCTATTAGGTACTAGCTGTGCCAGCGGCGTCGCACGCGGGGATATCGGGTTTCAAAAATAATGGACTTCCATAAAATGGTGCCTAAATTTTAAGTTAGACCTCTAGCAATACATTGGTGAAAACCGCATTCAATTCCATGCAATAGTTTTCGCGTGATGTGCGTTCAAATGCGCTATTGCATTATTTTATATCATAATTATTTGCATACAGATAAAAATTTCTTCCGTTTTCACAACACTTCCCTTCATTTCTCTGCTCCTATTGATTGTAGCGTGATGAAAAGTATACTATAACCTGCCCAGGAGTATGAAGAATAGTTGTACCAAGTTTCGTTAAAATCCGTCGAGTAGTTTTTGTTTCTATAACGAACATACAGACAGACAGACAGACAAACAAAAAATTTACTAATTGCATTTTTGGCATCAGTATCGATTACTAATCACCCCCTCATCTTTACTTATAATAAATCTGTAGAGAGGTCAATTCTGTACCTACATTAAATATATTTTCAAAATAACTACCAGGGGGTGATTTTAGTGATCGATACTGATGCTAAAAATGCAATCAGTAATATTTTTGTCTGTCTGTCTGTATGTTCGTTATAGAAACAAAAACTACTCGACGGATTTTAACCAAACTTGGTACAATTATTCTTCATACTCCTGGGCAGGTTATACTCGTACTATACTTCTCATCACGCTACAATCAATAGGAGTATATATATATATATAATATTGGGAAAACGGGACAAATTTTTATCTGTTTGTTTGAACGCGCATCACGCAAAAACTACTGCATGGAATTACATAAATGCGGTTTTCGCCAATGTATTGCTAGAGGTCTAACTTAAAATTTAAGCACGATTTTATGGAAGTCCGTTATTTTTAAGATAAGATAAGAGAAGATAATTATTTATTGTCATAACTGTGTGTTACAAAAGGTGATTACAATATTTGTTATTCAGATCAAACAGTTTTGTCCATTTCGGACGTACAATGTGTATAAAGTCCATATTTAAAATTTAATAATAACAT
This sequence comes from Conogethes punctiferalis, assembly GCA_031163375.1. NCBI lineage: Eukaryota > Metazoa > Arthropoda > Insecta > Lepidoptera > Crambidae > Conogethes > Conogethes punctiferalis. Next base: position 10,796,563 of record CM062080.1, read on the forward strand.
CAATTGATTAGTCACTTTACATTATTATAATTTAGTCAATTTGTATTAAAATATTCATTCAAATTGTAAAAACAGTGCATTAACAACCAATTCCTAAGGGTATTCTTAAATATATGGCCTTCTAAGGCTTTTATATGTCGGGGTAGATGGTTAAATATTTTGATTCCAGTTATATATGTACTTTTGCGAGTTATGTAACTACAGTGCTTAACTACGCATAAGTTGTCTTTGTGTTGCGAACGCAAGTTATGCTTTGTCTCACTTTTTTTTATGGAAATATTCGTCATGATCCTTTACAAATACACATATCTTCTATATATATTATTATATATATAAAAGGAGAAACTGACTGACTGACATATCAACGCACAGCCCAAACGGCTAAACGTAGGCACTTGAAATTTGGAAGGGACGTAGCTTAGGTACCGTAGGGGTGCACTAAGAAAGGAATTCCCGAAATTCCCACGGGAACGGGAATTAGCGGGAAAATCCTTTTGTATGAAAAATCTAAACCGCTTAAGTTAGACGCTTGAAATTTGGCATGCAGGTACCTTAGTAAATATAAAGTTTAGTTATGGCTGTATTTTGAGAAATTCCCACGGGAACGGGAGTTAGCGGGAAAAAACTTTTGTATGTATAAATTTAAACACGCGGACGAAGTCGCGGGCAAAAGCTAGTCTCTAGTATAAATATACACGTCAATGTAAGGAATTTGAAATCTTTGAATACAGACCTAAGTGACTCGTATCTGTTTACATTAAACATAATTCGCAAACACCTTTTTTGGAGTATAAAAGTGGATTGACTGTCAACAGAGTTTCCCCAAAATATGATGCCATACTTTAATATAGGATATACATATCCATAGTAGGCATTTTTGGCTACATCAAGGGAAGTAACATTCTTTAATATTGAAATTGCATAGCAACAGCTGGAAACTCTTTTATTGATTTTTTGAATATGGATTTTCCAGTTTAAGTGGTCATCGACTGTTACTCCTAAGAAATTTGCATTTGTTACAGTCTCAACCTTTAAATTATTAATATTGACATCTAATTTTATCGGATCTTTTTTATAATTTCTAAATTCAATTATTTTAGTTTTATCTAAGTTTACTTGTAAATTCATCGATGTTAGATAATTTACCAACGTATCAAGAGTCTTACGAATTTCCTCAACGAGAAAGTTTTCATCTAGTTTGTCCTTTGAAATAAATATTGTTGCATCATCAGCAAACATAATGCAAAGGTGATCAATTGTTAAGGGAAGCTCATTTACATTTTGAAACCCGATATACACGCGTGCGACGCCACTGGCACAGCTAGTTTTGAAAATATATTTCATGTACAGAATTGACTTCTCTACAGATTTATTATAAGTATAGATAGATAGAAGATTGGGTAAGTAAATATTTTTGGAGAACACACACAATTCTCGAAGCTTTGATTTTAGATAATCATTGAGTATTTTACCCTTTGTCAATACAATGAATGATGAACAGTTCAAATTCTCAAGCTAACTTGGTAAATCTATAGAGAGAGACTGTTTATTACTATTAATTAAAATAACCAAAAGCAAAATGAGTTTACTAATTTTCTACAAATACATTTTGCTGAGCTCTCCTTGTAATACCCACTGTTTGGCGAACACTTGGAATGCGGAAAACCTAAAGGAAAAGTACTTGTTTCATTATCGGCTGGACCAATCTAGGAAATTGAAATTCTTTTCTAAAAACGAAACGTTTGTTCGCAATGTTTGAGGCAAAGAGTTGGGCCCACTTTGCTTTCTCCTTTGCGCTGTGGCCTTTACAATCAATTTTATTTAGTGGTGGTAGATTGGATTGTCAAAAACTGCCCTGAGCAGCCTTCACGAGTGACCAAAAGGCACGACTCACCGTGGCATAGCTTGTGAGGCGCCCATCAATTCTAGGAAGTGTTAGCTTTTTTGGTTTGTCTGTCTGTCTTTACCATAAAAACACACGGGGCTGTGTCTAGGGTTACCATTGACAGGGAGCCCGAAGAACCGACAATTTCGGTAACGCACAATAAAAAACAATTTTTAAAAATTGTTATTAATTATTTTTCACAAAGGTACAGCTCAATATGAAATAACTAGCGACCCGCCCCGGCTCCGCTCGGGTTCAATACTATTTTTTTCCCGCTAACTCCCGTTCCCGTACGAATTTCGGGAATTCCTTTCTTAGTGCACCTCTACGGTACCTTAGCTACGTCCTTTCCAAATTTCAAGTGCCTACGTTTAGCCGTTTAGGCTGTGCGTTGATATGTCAGTCAGTCAGTCTTTCAGTTTCTCCTTTTATATATTTAGATTAGCTTTTGCCCGCAACTTCGTCTGCGTTCATTAGGGTACCTGCATGCCAAATTTCAATCATATATCTTACGCGGTTTAGATTTTTTCAGAGATAAGTTTTTTCCGCTAACTCCCGTTCCCGTAGGAATTTTACAATATCCTATTGCAACTAAGCTTTAAGTTTACTAAGGTACCTGCTTGCCAAATTTCAAGCGTTTAACTTCAGCTGTTTAGATAATAAATAAATAATAAATAACCCAAGACATGCCACGCTGGGCCACACAGCGCCACCTAGCCCCAAACTAAGCCGAAGCTTGTACTATGGGTACTAGACAACTGATAAACTTACTTAGATACATTTTTTTTTGTAAATAAATACACATTATACATAGAAAACACCCAGACCAATACAAACAGACATGTTCATGAACATAAATGTTTGTACTGTGCGGGAATCGAACCCACGACCCTCAGGCTCAGAGGGCAGAGGTCACTACCAAATGAGCCACTGAGCCAGTCAACAGTTTGGATTTATCATATAAACGGATTTTCCCGCCAATTCCCGTTCCCGTGGGAATTTCGGGAATCCCTTTCTTAGTCCTTAGTGCACCTCTACGGTACCTAAGCTTCCAAATTTCAAGTGCCTACGTTTAGCCGTTTAGGCTGTGTGTTGATGTCAGTCAGTAACACCATTTATTTAGAAGAAGCAGTAGTTTTGGGCTGTGAGTTTATTTCTCGGCCTTTTAAGTAAGTTTTTTGCTCCCCTATTTTATCCCGTAAAGGGTTGATTTGAAAATTTGAAATATTTGATCCTTAAGAGTGGAATTTATCAAAATCTTTTCTTAGGGGATGCCTATGTCATAGTAGCTTAATGCATGCAAAGTCAGCCCGATCGGTTTAAATTTGACAAAGTTTCATACAAACTTTCGTCCCCTATTTTATCCCCTTGGGGGTAGAAATGATCCAAACCCTTTCTGAGCAATACCTCCGTCATAGTAGCTTTATAAATGCAAAGTCTCGGCCCGAACGGCTTAAAATTGAAGAAGTTTCATAAAAATTTTTATCCCCTATTTTATCCCCTTGGAGGTAGAAATGATCAAAACCCTTTCTTAGCGGATGCCTACGTCATATCATCTACCTGCATGCCAAATTTCAGCCCGATCGGTCTAGTGGTTTGGGCTGTGCGTTGATAGATCACTATGTCAGTCAGTCAGTCACCTTTGAGTTTTATATATTTAGATATAACATATATATATATATATATATATATATATATATATATATATATATATATATAATATATTTATATAGATAAGATAGATTAGTAGGTACGGCTACCATAGTAAAAGATCATAGTAGGAAAACTTTATTTTCTTTACAAAAAGGCCTCAATTTCTTGGTGCTTCAAAGGCCTCAGCATAGTTGAAGACGGCCTTGCTCGTAGCCGCGTCATATTTCCGCTTTTCTACTATGGCGTTCTGATCCCTATGTTTGCTGGCTTCATTCCAGGCCAAATATGCAGATTGCTTGATTTGTGCCGTGTGCCTGCATGGACTATTGAACTACGACTACGTAGTGTCCTTGTTTCTCATAGGGAGAATAAAATTCTCGGAGTTCATCCCAGTCTGTTGATTTGTAGCGCCGATCTGGCTTCTGAATGTTATTAATTACTTTAATAACTACGTGACCGGTTATTATAAATTTTCAAAGTTTCTAAATGAAGCTTATCTATCTGTGCGCAAGTTTACATGGGCTGTTGACGCGTTGCTTGGATAATGCCGTAGAATATTGACACTTGATTTATTACAAGACTTGTTTATACAGTTTAACGGATTATAAATTAAAACAGTGTTGGATATAAAAAAGACCGGGCAAGTGCGGGTCGGACTCGCATAGCGAGAGTTTCGTACAAATTTTTAATTACATGTTTAATTATTATGTCTTGCCTCGATGATTGATAAGTCTATTTACCTACTCCAAATAAAAGTTGTATTATTTTTATGATTTAATTATTATGATGTGTAGTATTAGGAGGTATTAGTTTCTAGATTTCATAAATGCACGGCAACGGAATATGTAAATGCGTTTGTGAGGTATGATGGGTAGGATTAGGGTAATAAAAATTAAACCAGTGGATGCTCAATCAATATTTTACTAAGTATTTTGTCATTATCATAATCCCTACTAATATTATAAATGCGAATTTAACTACCTACCTATCGCGCTTTTACGCAAAAACTACTCAATTTCAATTCAAATGAAAATTTGGCCTGATAAAGGACATAGACCCCTTTTAAGCCGGAAAAGGGCTGTTGTCCATGCAAACGAAGTCGCAGGCACAGCTAGTTATAAATACATGCATACACAAGTACTACACAGTGTTAGCTACACGTGTAGAAAAAGGGGAAAGACATCATCTTTATATCTGTATCATTCTTCTACATATTTTAGCGGCATATTTTTTTTTGTTAACTTGATAATCTGATCTTTTCATAATTTTCAGGTACTACTACTTATTTTTAAATTAATACCTCCACGCATTTTCGAGATAGGTAAAGGGTCTTGAAAGGTTCTTGACATAGATAGGGACAGACGGAACTGACACGGATCAAAGTGATTCTATAAGGGTTCCTATGAGGGTTCCCTAAAAAGGGTAAATGAAGAGCATCACAAGGTGCCTAAGTAAGTAATTTTATTATAAAGAATAGCGCAATGTGTTGCAAGCAACATACGTCTCAAGGCGCAGCGCTGTATACAGTATAGTCCAATGCAACATATTCTCAATAGGCTATTATGGCTAAAAATTGTAATTAGTCCGTCTTTTAGCTTATTCAAAAATAAAAGACACGTATTTTTTATTTGTAAATTAGACTAAAAATTACAAAGTTATAGCCCGTTGAAATTACGCGTGACGTCACTCGGTGAGGCATTTTTACGGGAGCGAGTGACGTCAAAGACTCCCACTCCTAACTTTTGATGCCTTGTATCTTTGCTATTGTTTATTTGAATGAAAAAAGGAAAATTACGTGTCTTTTATTTTTGAATAAGCTAAAAGACGGACTAATTACAATTTTTAGCCATAATAGCCTATTCTCACAATGTGTATCTTTTAGAGCAGTAAATAAAGTAATATAAATAATTCTATTAGGTAGGTATAATTTGCTCGTAGCATGTAGCGTCGCTTCGCGTCGCGTTGGTTCAGTTCGGTGTGAACTGAAACATTTAGTTTAACTCTTAATAATGTTTGAAAGGGATACCGACATATCAAATTAATTGCGTAGATAGATTTGTTTCTCACGAATTCTTTATCATGTCACTCGGGAGTTTGCCATTCCATTGTTTGACTGGGGTGGAGCGATTTGCTCTTGAAAAAGTAAAAATCCGTTGGTAGATTTAACGAGTTCCAAGCCCCAGTCTGACGTACGACAAAGTCCGGTAAGTCAACAAAACAACCTCCATTACATTCTCCCCTCCTCTTCTCTCCTACGGCTTTATTCAATTTAAAATCGCATTCATCGATACTTTTCAGGACTTGGTGTTTAGTCATTGAATGAATAAACGCGCCGGCATCTCAGTGACGCCAACTGATTGACTCGGAACGGATTCTATTGTTAATAAAATGAACTCGATGACATTTTATTAACAATAGAATCCGTTAGACGGCTATTAATTTGGGCTTTCCTATTCTCTCGTAGTATCAGGCAAAACATTCATTGTGTGTATAATAGAAAAATGTTGTTCAATAATTTTGTGTGTAAAAGAAATTCTCATCTTTTTTTTAATAAGCATTATTATATTTTTACAGTATTATTATTACATAGGTACTACATAATATTACTGAATATAGTTTCTTGCCAAACCACAGAAAATAAATATAAACGTTTGAAAGTTATTAAGTATTACCTATACTTCAGGGTAGTACTTTAAGATATTTACTACTCACACCTACTTGAATACAGTTTTCTAGGGCTGTTCCAAATTTATTCAAAAAAACTCTTGCTAACTTTGAAGAACTGTTTGGCTTTGAGCCGTTGTCTTGAATTATGAATAAAAACATTGAGTTTAGTCTAAAAATATCGAAGTGATGATACCTACATAATTTATTTAACTTTCTAAGGGCCATTGCAAGTGTATGGATGTAGCACTTATTCGTATATTGCTATTAGGATTACAATACGAATAAGAGGAATATTGTCAAATAATCCGATGATCTTTCGGATCAGTTTATATTTACGCTGTTAGGTAACCATGTAGTTATCGAATGCTTGCATTATATTCGCGCACACTCAGTGAATTCTTAATAAGTATATTATCCTTTCAGCTGGCGTGGTAAGGTTTGTTCGCTTGATTGGCCGCATGAACCAGTGAATCGCCCGTGAAGTGAGATTAGTCGCGCTTCGGGATCAGTCGTTGTATAGTCAGTTAAAGACCGAGCTGACAAGTGATTTACTTATCCATTGCTGCGGCGCCTTGATGCTTCTCCTTTGCTTTGCTTCAGGCTCAGCATATCGCGCGAGAGGTAATACATACATGAATACATCAGTGCAATGCATACGCAATACGCATGCGCTTAAAGTGCGTCAGTACCACGGTCAGTACTGACCAGAAGTCAGACCCGTGTGTATCGGAGACACTTTTAATAGTTTGTAGAACATAAACGTATGAATCTTAGTATTGAACTCCTTGGCGCCGGAGCTCAAGTTACGATGGAAAATATTTGACAGATGTTAGCTCGCGTTGATGTCTTTTTTCATGATCCCTTTCTTTCATTACCAATTTCACTATTTTTATCCCTTTCTAGCATAGACACGTTTGACAATAGTGTTACAATGTATTACTTTCAAGTATATCGATAATGCAAGATGAGAAAAATTTTAGTGTTTCTACTTTAGATTTCCAAAGTGTCCTGAGAGAACATTAAAATGGACAAATGCCGCACCCTGCTGTTAGAGACATTTACATAGGATAGTTTTCAATGTATGAAGGATAGAAGACGAGTAAATGAAAACTGCTGTGATTACTTCACCTAACCATATTTATAACTATACTCATTTGATTTTTTTTTTCCCAAGACATGCCACGCTGGGCCACACAGCGCCACCTAGCCCCAAACTAAGCCGAAGCTTGTACTATGGGTACTAGACAACTGATAAACTTACTTAGATACATTTAAATATACTTATAATGTCAAAACGGCAGTTGAAATGTATTATTTAACGTATGTATTTTAGTAAATTGATCATTTTACGGGATCTTACCGTAAAATCATCCGACGAAGGTGAGGTGAACGTTGATTGGTTCAATGGCTCACGTGGCGTTATCCCGGCAACCAATCAGGGAACAGTGTATTAAGTTACGGGTAATAGTGCACCGTTAAATAGTACATTGAGCAACGACTGGCCCATTTGAGGACGATTTTACTTGTGTCAAAATCGTAAATTTTTAAATGACTGTCAGGCTACCTTAAGTTGATTAACTAACTGAAATCCATTGCGTTAAATAATACATTTCCACTACCGTTTGTTATATTCCGAAAGATAATCAACTACCTAGGAAATTGATCAACTTACGATTCTTGCTATTTTCCGGTGACATATATAAACATATATTTATATACATACATAGATAAATATCCAGTATTGCACAAAATACTGAAAAGGTGATACAGACATAATCTAGTCTAATATACCTGATTGGTAATTTTTCGATAAAATTATCGACATTGCACAATACAAATGTACATCACTTGAGAAATGAGTTACGTCCCCCGCACACCCTTCCATACCACCTGAAATTGACTCGCGAAACTCAAAGCAAAATGCCGAACATGCGGTATCTATTGGGGGTAATCTGTGGCTTCAGGCAACCACTATTTTATTGACGTTTTGTATGTCATAAACAACCATAATTTTGATTTTCAAAACCAAACAACAAGTCATCTTTTATTAGTACCAAAGGCTTTGTATTGACTTTAGCAAAAAGTTCTTCATTCAGAATAAAATTCAGAGAACTTATTTCGAGTAAACAGTGGCGGCGCTAGACCAAATGTAGGCGTCGGCGACATCAGCTTTGCGAGGCCTTTTTCATTACCCAGTCAGAAATATGTAATTATAATTTGTCATATTTATTTTTGGACATTGCCCTTTAATATTTTTTATTTTGGACATTACGCATGTGAACCAATGCGACTGATGTAAGTATAAAGATAAATATTTATTGTGTACAAAAGTTAATATTACAAGTTAGCAGATACAATAGGCTTGTTTCCATAAAAAAATTAATTAGTCCGTCTTCTAGATTATTAAAAAATAAGAGATACGTATTTTTTAATTTGTAAATCAGACCCAAAATTACAAAGATATAGCCCGTTAAAGTTGTGTGTGACGTCACGCCGTGCGGCATTTTGTCGCACGGCGTGACATCAAAAACCCCCACTCCTAAATTTTGATGCTTTGTATCTTTGTTATTTTTTTCACGCGCGGCAGTCTAACTTTCATAGTGTTGCCCACACTCCACTTACCAGTTACCAGTAGTGTTGCCAGACCACTCAGAGCGGCTCTGGCCAAATACTACTCACGCGTACGAAAATAGGTATATACGAATAACTACACCTTTAAAATTTAGCATTTTTAAACTTTTTGCGAGGCTCCCACAGGAGCGAGGCCGTCGGCGGTCGCCGACGTCGCCGACGCCTAGCGCCGCCACTGCGAGTAAAATCACGGGATTTCGTTTGTTTGAATTCTAAATCCTTTGACCATTAGTTACTAAGTTTAGCATGTAATATTCCAACTTACCGTACAGTTTAATCGACGCCGTATCCGCGGTCTAAGTACCAACGTACTGTTGATGCCTTGGATAGAGAGAGCATTCGATAGTTGCGGTCGCTTAAATCCCTTGAAAGCCTTCTCTAATGCTCTTGATAGCCTTGAATGCCTGCTCTATTTGTACAAACAATATCTAAGTATAATAAAGAGGATCGCAGAAGCTGAATAGTTTTTTTTTATACAATAGCGATTTATCGAAATTTTTTATATTCATTCGTTTTTTGATTGGGAGCAAAAGTTAGTTTTTTAATTGACGAAATTCCATACAGTAGTCGCATCGTATCTACAATACCTACTTATAAGAATATGGATGCAAACATTAGTCAAAAAGTAATTTGGACACCCGCTCACGTACACATACAAATGGATTTACCCCATGTAGCATATTAGTACTTACCCTCCAAGCAAGTATGCTTGGAGTTTTCTATAAAAAATTCAGTAGGAATTCAGAGAGTTTATGCGAGGAAAACGTTTTTATTAGCAATTCTTGTGCTCGAATGCGATCCACATTAGGTACTTATAACACAATAAGTATTAAAGTGTAAAGTTACGTTATAATATGTACGTGTATTATAACGTAAAGCTATTGTTTTTTGGAGCCCCTGGCGTTTTTGGATTACGTATTTGATAGTTTTTTTTCTTTTTTTTTTATATTGGGTCGACATAATGGCTTCCTTACGCCTGATGGAAAGCGAAAGAGAAGCCCAAGTCGCTGTGACAACAGGCAAGTAACTGGTCAGTTACCTGTCAGTTGCCACCGCCATGCCGGCCCAACCCTTATCCCCACGAGCTCCGGAAACCCTACTCACCGGCAGAAACACGACCTAGAGGTCATTTGGCTGCGGAATTCTATAGGGTGGAGGTCCTTTCCCGGACGGGCGGCTCAATTCGAGCGATGTTCGCTACGCCCTACCTCTCTTAATTAGTATATTGAATTTGCTTCAAAGACTTTTTGCTCCAGCGTCTCGCGTTAAAAGTTTTTCGCCACAACGACCCGTAGCTACAACGTTATCCGAAATTACACACGGAAGCCGTCTTCAAGTTACATATTAGAAAGTTCTTAAAATGTTACTAAAGTTATCGGGTCAACATAAAAATTATACACCTGTGGCGAATGCCATTCGGCCTTATGACAGCCGGTAAAATAACATGACAGTCGGTAAAATAGAAAGAGGATTTTTCTTTATGGTGTCAGTTAAGGAGAAAATGTTTTTGAATCAGTTGTAACTCGAAACCATTACAATTACTTGTTAACTCAATCTTCGTTTTATTTAACGGCCGGGAACCCCGTGAACGGTTCCCAAAGTGGTGACCAGCCGACGAACGTGAACCGCATTATGAATCGGCATTAACATCAATAATTGCCGACAAACAACACTTCATCGAGTTGTAATCCAGTTTGCGCTGTTCTCGCAGTAGTAAAGTACGCTGCTGTCCAGAGCCATCAGTGACCATCAGGCGTCCAGCGACGGAAGCCCGCACATGCATTCGGCGATTGGTGAAACTTCCGGTAAATCAAGTAAGCCGATGCTTGGCTCGTCAAATGACGACAATTTTTAGTGTGCTGAAAATTACCATCATCATTTTCTGCGATAAAAAAAGAACATCTACAGTGCTAGTGTTGTGTGTTCGCATCAATAGACCAGAGTAAACCCTGGCTAACCTAATTGTGAATTTTGTGTGCTTCTTATAATCTATTTCATGGTATCAATATTGATAGCAGATTGGAGTGTTAATAATGAACATTAAGTTTTAAAATAAGTATGTCAATATTATTTAATTGGTTGTAGTGAATGTAGATCAAATTGTGTGACAAATTTACCACCAAGTCAATATTGTAGCTAGCCTATAAATTGGGTAAGTTTTTTTTTATTATTTCTATTAAACCAAATTATAATTAAATTTGACTTGATGGTTCCTAGTACATACCATCTTTGATTATTATATCACTTGACTATTTTATTCTATAACTTTAATTTTCTACGTCATATAAATAATTCTAGTAATAATAACCAAACTATTTTATATTGCGGGTACTAAATTTACTCAAAATATCATATTTCTTTACTAGTAACTATTACCGTTTATGCAAACAAGTAACACTAATATTGTTTTATAATTCTTCAATATTTTATTTTGTAAATTCCTTATCTCACTTGATGGTACAATGGCCGAAAAGGATCTGGTATCGCGTTTGAGAGAATTAGAACGGGAAAATGCACTCCTTCAACAACGTCTCCTCCAATCAGCTCCTGAAGCAAAGCCAGAAGTGGCTAGGGTGGCCATCAAGCTGCCACAGTTTTGGTCTGATCGTCCCGCTATTTGGTTTTCACAAGTGGAAGCCCAATTTGATATCGGAGGAATATCATCAGATAACACCATGTTTAATTATGTAATATCTCAACTCGACCAAAAGATTGCTGCAGAAGTAGAGGATATTATCATTAACCCCCCTAAACTGGGAGAACGCTATATAAAGTTAAAGGAGGAATTAATTCGACGTCTCTCCATATCTGAAGAGCAGAGAGTTCGACAACTAATTAGCGAAGAAGAGTTAGGGGATCGCCGCCCATCCCAATTTCTCCGGCATCTCCGTTGCATATCTGGGACTGTCCTATCAGACGAAAATATTTTACGCCAACTATGGTTGCGCCGACTTCCGCCCCATATACAAGCCATCCTTGCCTCACAAGCTCAACTTGAATTGGATAAAGTTGCTGAACTTGCTGACAAAATTAGTGAAGTAGCTGGACCCAACCCCAGCACACAGGTTTACGCTATATCTCCAACGCCCACGTTGCTAGATACACTAGTTCAGCGGGTTGAGGATTTAGGGAAGCAAGTTGCCGCTCTCTCCAATTTAAACGCATTAAACCAACGCAGCCGCTCGCGCAACCGATCTGCAACGCCAACGCGACGCAATAACACACCATCAGGATCCAGATTTTGCTGGTATCATTGGAAATTTGGGAACAAAGCTGCTAAATGCAATAAACCCTGTGGCTGGGGTACAGAACAGGTAAACAACAACGGCAATCAGTAGCGGCGGCATCAGATTGCCCGTCCCCTAGCCGCCGTCTTTTTGTGACTGACCAGGTATCTAAATACCAGTACCTTATTGATACTGGATCCGACCTTTGTTGTTTTCCACGACATGCTCTCAAGGACAGGCGCCCCATCGCGGACTACACCCTTAACGCAGCAAATGGAAGCTCGATCGCTACCTATGGCAGTATCTCAATGCACCTAAATCTGGGACTACGTCGGGACTTCCACTGGAACTTTATTGTGGCTGATGTTGGTACGCCGATTATTGGATCGGACTTCCTCAGCTACTACAATCTTCTCCCGGATTGTCGACACAAACGTCTCCTTGATGGGAATACTGGGTTGTCAACTACAGCATCTATAGGGCGATCCGAACAACATAGCATTAAGGCAGTAGTTGTAGGCAACTCGACTTTTGCACAAGTACTTGCTGACTTTCCGGACATAACACGTCCTCCTGGACTACCTAGGTCAATGAAGCACGACACAGTTCATCACATCCAGACAACTGATGGGCCACCAATTTCTTGCCGTCCACGCCGACTGGCGCCGGCAAAACTCATAGCCGCCAAAAAGGAATTTGATGACATGGTCAGAAATGGCACCGCAAGACCCTCACAGAGTGCATGGTCATCTCCCCTACACATGGCTCCCAAAAAAGACCAGACATGGCGGCCGTGTGGCGACTATCGCGCCCTAAATGCCAGAACTGTTCCAGACCGATACCCCGTGCGGCATATCAATGATTTTACTCACAACCTTTCCGGAGCTAGAGTTTTCAGTACAATAGACTTAGTTAAAGCCTACAACCAGATTGCTGTTCGGAAGGAAGATATCCCAAAAACTGCCATTATCACCCCGTTTGGCCTCTTCGAATTCCCTTTTATGACATTTGGTTTAAGGAATGCCGGTCAAACATTTCAAAGATTTATTGATGAGGTCACTCGGGGGCTCGATTTTGTGTTTCCATATGTCGACGACATTTTAGTGTACTCAAGAGATGAAGAATTACACCTAAAACACCTGAGGATACTCTTTAAACGACTACAGGAGTATGGTGTAGTAGTCAACCCGTCAAAATGCGTACTTGGCGCCAGAGAAGTAACTTTTCTAGGACATCACATTAGCGCAGAAGGAACCAGGCCACCTCAAGAACGCATTCAGGCTTTACTTGACTTTCCGCCACCCAAAACGGTCCAAGGTGTGCGCCGATTCTTGGGTATGCTAAATTATTATCGCCGTTTCATTCCCAAAGCAGCAAAATTTCAAGCTCCTCTGATTAATGCTTTGGTAGAGAGCAATGGCAAAGGTGCTAAACCATTCCTATGGACCCCAGAACTATTGATACATTTTGAGGCTTGCAAAACCAGCCTTTCAAACGCTACATTATTGCAACATCCAGCCAGTAACGCGTCCCTAGGACTCTTCACTGACGCTTCCAGTATACACATTGGTTCTTGTCTCCAACAAAGAGTAAACAATCAGTGGTTCCCCCTTGCTTTTTTCAGTAAAAAGTTGACCACGCAGCAAGCGCAGTGGCCAGCTTACTATCGAGAATTATTGGCAGTGTATGAAAGCGTGCAACATTTTCGCCACATTCTAGAAGTACAACATGTTACTGTATATACAGACCACAAACCATTGCTATACGCCTTTGTTCAGCGCCGAGAAAAGCTTCCGCCCTCACAACTTAATCAACTCTCATTCATTGGCCAATTTACTACCGATATTCAATATATCAAAGGAGAAGACAATATCGTGGCTGATACAATGTCTAGAATTGAAGTTATATCGTTGGATTATCAAGACTACCAGGGATTATCCAAGTCGCAAGAAACCGATCAAGAACTAGCTGATCTTCGCAAAGGAACATCCAGCCTACAATTGGTTTCGGTTAACATTCCGGGCACAGAGATGTCCGTTTTCTGTGATGCGTCAACGGGTAAACTTCGACCTTATCTGACCCCTCCTTTTCGCCGAATAGCTTTTAATCAGGTGCATAACCTCAGCCATCCTGGAATTCGTGCTACAACTCGATTGTTGACTGATCGGTACGTCTGGCCCTCCATTAACAAAGACTGTAGAGAATGGGCAAAAACTTGCCTTCCTTGCCAGCGAAGTAAAATCACTAGGCACACGTCTACACCACTCGGGACCTTTGCCAGCCCATCCAGGCGATTTTACCAAGTGCACATTGATATAATTGGTCCTCTCCCTTGTAGCAAAGGATTCCAATACTGTCTAACAGCAGTCGATAGGTTCACTCGCTGGCCCGAAGCTTGGCCAATGACTAATATGACAGCAGAAGAGTGCGCGGAGACTTTCTTCCGGGGTTGGATCTCACGTTATGGCGTACCTACCATCGTCACTACCGATCAGGGACGACAATTTGAATCCGCTCTTTTCCAATCGCTACTGGAATTATGCGGATCCAAACGGGTTCGTACTACAAGCTACCACCCGTGTGCCAATGGCCTTGTGGAACGAATGCATCGCCAACTCAAGGCAGCACTTATGTGCCACGATATGAGTTGGCACAAAGCTCTACCCGTGGTGCTGCTTGGTATGCGTGCTGCCCTAAAGGAAGACCTTAATTGTTCGCCTGCCGAGCTCGTTTACGGGGAGCCCCTGCGCTTGCCCGGTGAATTGGTCGTTCCATCTAGTAGCTCACAGAACATTGAAGATGTTACCAAATTTACTTCTCATCTGCGTCAGTTTATGAGCTGCTTGAGGCCTATCCCTGCCTCGCGCCACAGCCAGAGGTCGACTTTCGTCTCTAAAGACTTAGAAACCACCACACATGTATTTTTGCGAGATGATTCAGTGAGACCTGCATTGCAACAGCCTTACACGGGACCATTCAAAATCATGGATAGAGCTAAGGATGGGAAAACTTTAACTATCTCTATGAAAGATAAAAAGGTAGTTGTTAGTATGGATCGAATCAAACCGGCCTTCCTTGACTCCGATTCGACCAATAATAATGCGCCACTCCCAAAATCATTGACAACGGCCAAAACTGTGGCGGGTGATGACAACCCACTAACACCACCTAGTTTAAAATCCAACCTCCCTCAAAAAAAATATACCACTCGGTCTGGCCGTCAAGTTAGATTTAAGGAAAACCCTAATTACGAATATATTTAAATGTTATTATTTAGGTTAAGGTTAATAAACCATACTTAAATGTTACTATTCAGGTTAAGAATTTAACAAAAACATTGTAAACTGTCTTTCTCCGTGGGGGGGTGGTGTGGCGAATGCCATTCGGCCTTATGACAGCCGGTAAAATAACATGACAGTCGGTAAAATAGAAAGAGGATTTTTCTTTATGGTGTCAGTTAAGGAGAAAATGTTTTTGAATCAGTTGTAACTCGAAACCATTACAATTACTTGTTAACTCAATCTTCGTTTTATTTAACGGCCGGGAACCCCGTGAACGGTTCCCAAACACCTCTATATCAATCAATTTTAAAATCTTAGGGTACGAAACAGGTTTTTGGTTGGACAACGATGTACCTACTCGTAGATATATAACAAATACGAGAATACCTGTCTACTTATTTCGTTGTGGCCCTAAAAGGTCAAGCAGGTTTGTGGTTTTGTTTCAAATTTTCAAGTTGACTTTTTGGCCTGTGATGTGTGCAGACCGGTATGTCGCAAAGTGTTAAACCCTCTGACAAAATACAGGATTATGGACTGAGAACATTCACGAAAGTTACGTTTGTTGAATTACTCACGCGTATTTATATTAGGTATTAGTTTTACATATTATATTAAAAATGTCTAGTAATAAAAGATAGGTAGATTGCGAATTTATAAAATTAGTGCAAATCATGTTAAGAATAATGATCAGTGAATCCATTTTACAAGTGTCAAATTAAAAAGTATTTTCGACACTGGCTAAAGTGCAACGTCTCTGTGCAAAACATAGATATAATGAACACCTACTATGTAGTAGAAGTAGAAGGTATGAATTTGACAAATTCATCGGATTTTTACTAAATGTGTAATGTATTAATGTTGAGAGTTGAGATTCTCTTCTAACCGAGTGTCCCTTAAGACTGGGAGTAAATGGCCATTTGCCGACTTGCCATCCTGTAAGTTACGAAACCGTCATTTATTACCCAAATGTTGTCTTCATGAGATCTCATTATATCATCAAGATCCCTTGAGTTGTACAGATTAAACTTGATTGATTGAAAAATATATAAATATTTTTTTATTTCACTATTTTTACCAAATAAAAGCCATTATGTCGAGCTACTATATAAAAAATAACAATTGTTCAAAAAAAAATTCAAAAATTCAAAAATATTTATTTAAAACAAGTAGGTTTACATAGGTACTTTGGTTCACATAATGTACATAACCTACATTGTTATCGGGACTACAGTAAAATAATTAGCTGTGGCACCTACACTAGATACCTAAATCTGTATCGTAGGTGCCTGGACGATTAGCAAAAGTATTGGCCTCTTGTAAATAGTAGAATAGTATTTATATAGGTATAAACTATTACAAATATATGTGATATAGATATATATATATAAATAATACATAATATAAATACATAATGTTATATATACATAAATATATATATATATATATATATTAATACAAAATATTGTTACGACAGCGTTGCAAGCAAACTTTCTGTGGAGTCATAAGATTGGGTAAGGAGCCAATTTAAAATTATTGATTTTGCTTCATGTATTGTGGAGCATTTAATATCACAGAAACGAACGACTTTATTGTAGATAGTGGTATATAAAAAAGGGGGAAATCGCTTAGCAAAAGAAGATTTGATTAGAATGTTAGGTATTCTAAAGGTTCTCTTTGACAACAAATTACCATAACGTTCGTCTGTAAGAATGGATTTATGTGTTTTATATTATATTTAATAGTAAATAACAGTTTTTTGGCCTTTTTAGGGTTCCGTAGCCAAAATGGCAAAAACGGGACCCTTATAGATTCGTCATGTCTGTCTGTCAGTCCGAACGTATGTCACAGCCAGTTTATTCCGAAACTATAAGAGCTACATTATTGAAATTTGGTACGTAGATGTATTCTGTTAACCGCATTAAGATTTTAAAATAAAATCAGAAAAAAATCCAAAATTTTCGGGGTTCCCCATACATAGAACTAAAACTTAAATTTTTTTTTTCATCATACCTATACTTGTGGGGTATTTATGGATAGGTATTTTAAAATGATGTTGAGGTTTCTAACATCATATTTTCTAAACTGAATAGTTTGCGCGAGAGACTCTTCCAAAGTGGTAAAAGTGTGTCCCCGTAACTTCTAAAATATGGGCATGATAAAACTGAAAAAAAATATATGATGTGTATTACTATGAAAACTACTAACGAAAATTGGTTTGAATGAAATCTAGACAGTAGTTTTTTTTAAACGTCATAAATCAAATTACTTAATTTTTTTCATTCAATCAGTGGTACGGAACCCTACGTGCGCGAGTCCGACTCGCACTTGGCCGGTTTTTTAAAAATCAGTTATAATCCAGATACTGTTACTTGGATATCATATATCAATTTGAAATAAACATATAAAATGCTGAATAAGAATGAGTATTTACATACACATCTGCTTAAAAACAGGCATGTTTTGCGTTAACCAAACATTTCCGTTTTCCGACATGGTAATCTTCATGTTCTCCAAATGGTTTACACATTATTTAATTTATCATTTTTTGTGTTTAGGGGTGTTTAAAAGGTACTCTTCCGGTTATTTATAAACTTCAATTACACTCATTCGAACCAATTTTTTATTGCGAGAAGAATAATTTTAAGCCATTATTTTTTGCTACTGGATCTAGCTCATTTAAAGTTCAAATTATGTAGTTAATGGAGTGAGTAGGTAATGGCGCTTGTAATGTTATTCCCTTTCAGAACTTACTTTTAATACTTGGAGCTTGTTTTAACTTTCATAACTTTCTGCATTCCCAAGGATTCAGGAAGGTTGGGAAAATTAAAACTATTCGCAACGCATTTTTGAATTAGGGTTCCTCAGTAGCCTATTGTGTGTCAATTTAACACGCATCTAGTATATAATTAGGTATGACTAGCTGTGCCGGAGGCGTCGCACGCGTGGATATCGGGTTTCAAAAATAACGGACTTCCATAAATTGGTACCTACATTTCAAGTTAGACTTCTAGCAATACATTGGTGAAAAGCGCATCCCTAGATAGCTAACCTCCGTCGATTCGACGGGCAACGAATAAAAATATCGCTGTTTTTTTTTAACGGTGCGTCCGATTATTTTGTCTCAGCTAGTCAACATAGTTGCTGTCGAGTTCTCTGCAGTGGTGCTTGTATCGCATAGGTAAGGTTTATTATTATTGAGATACTTAAGATTTGCCCGTCGTTTCGACGGATGGTTAGCTTTATTTAACATTGGTTTGTTTTGCTTCATAGGGCATTTATTAGTGATGTAGGATTGTTTTTGTTGAAAATTTGTACAATTTCAGTGTTAATTGAAGATGATATATCTAATCTTATAAACCAGGAGTTTAGTGATGACTTGGACGATGTTTCTGCCAGTGAGACTGAAGATATTATTCGTGAATGACAATCTTCATAGTGACGAAAATTACGAACCCTCCGATTCCGAAAAAAATAATGTGAGTGTATACTCACACTCAAGATCTGCCTCCATCCCTACAACAAGTTCCTGAATCAAACTCCAGAACTGTGACTCCTGAAACCGTACCATCAGTACCATTCAACTGTCTCGGGTAAAAACCGACATGTTTGGGCTACCACTAAAGGGAATCAACCAGAACTTCTACATGTAATATCGTGCGTTCTTTGAGGGGACCTACACGTTCAGGTAGAGGTATAATAAGTGCAGAAGATTGACTAAAACCACGATGCCAGACAAGGTTAAAATCTGGAATGTCCTTTTTACGCAACCGGCCACTAGTCAAGGCCAACAGGCATCAGGTCCACCAGATAATGCTCCACTTCAAAGACCAGAACATGGAGAAGAACCTTTGACATCTTTTGGTAGAGAAAGCCGCAAAAAGAAGACGTACAAGAAGTGCCATTACTAGAAAAAGCTCATGACAAATGTGTTTTTTGCAAATTGTAAGGTAGCGATATGTGGTGAACATAAAATTGTTTTTTTTTGTTATATGCGCCGACGAAATATAATTATTTTGTTGTTTTTATAATAGTTTATAATGCCTTTAAGTGCCACAAAAGCCAAAAAGTTAAATAATTTAAAAAATACTAGTTGTTTTTCTATGTCAAAGTTGAAAGTAGTAAAATTTCCTTCTTTTTTTAAGATCTCACTAGCATTTAAGTTATAGTACCTACTTAAGTAAAATTTATATAAAAATTAATATTTTTCAATTTATAACAATGCATTTTACTTTAATTTCACACAAATAATACGTTTACATAAATATTCACGCGAAAAAAAAATTATTTAAAAATGACCGTCGTTTCGACGGATGGTTAGCTTAAACAGGGGTACACCGGAACGTTAGCTATCTAGGGTTAATTCCATGCAGTAGTTTTCACGTGATGCGCGGTCAAACGTACAGATAAAAAATTCTCCTGTTTTCCCAACACTGCTCCTATTGATTGTAGCGTGATGAAAAGTATACTATAACCTGCCCAGGAGTATGAAGAATAATTGTACCAAGTTTCGTCAAAATCCGTCCAGTAGTTTTTTTTTCTATAACGAACATACAGACAGACAGACACAAATTTTACTGATTGCATTTTTGGCATCAGTATCGATCACTAATCACCCCCTGATAGTTATTTTGAAAATATATTTCATTTACAGAATTGACTTCTCTATAGATTTATTATAAGTATATAGATAGAAGATTGGACTTAAAGCCATCAAAGGATACGTCGGATGGGAGTGGGCTGTCCCTTCGGGCCCCTCCTGTCACTCCCTCCTAGGGGGGTGAGCTTGTTGGGTCTGCCGCTCAGGGCAGACAGCGCTGGCGGTGTCATGGTCGTATGGGTTACACCAGGCCCCTTGACGCCGCCCCCATAGGCGCACGACGATGGGTCCGGTATTTTTAGTGGGTATTTCCCGCCTCACTTCCATCTGATGTAATGAAAAAAACTACTGTCTAGATTTCATTCAAACCAATTTTCGTTAGTAGTTTGCATAGTAACATCATCTATTTTTTTCAGTTTTATCATGCCCATATTTTAGAAGTTACGGGGGGGGGGGGGACACATTTTACCACTTTGGAAGAGCGGCCGAGCCAGCCCTCGTCGCAGTGCCCTGGATGTGTGACGCAGCCAAAGTGTCCACATATGTCGCATCCCAAATAAGGATGCGACCAAGTTTCCAGGGCACTTACGTAGCGCCATCAGGTCTCTTGCCATCGTCCCTGAATAGGCCACGAGGTTCTAACGTGGCTGGAATAGAGGCGGTGGCAAGAGAACGGCGCAAGATGTCATTGAGGGCGTTGTGGCCATAGCCGCGACCCGAGCTCTGGGGGCAGGAGAGTCCGTGGCGTCCGAACTGGTCCACGCTTCGGCCACAGTGAGCTAGACAGATCTTCGCGCCCAGACGAAGAGCACAAGCTACTCGTAGGGTATTGGCATCAAGCAGCATACCTATGTTACTAGAAGGTAGGGCTTGAAGCCAATACCCTGATTTTCTTTCGAATGCCGCGAGGAGCCAAGCGCGGTCCGTATTGTCAGCGCTGTACGCCAAAAGTTGAGATTGAATGAATTTGATCCCCGGGAGATCCCAGAGCTTTTGGTTATGCCTTTCGGAAGGGGCATCCGCCAATGGGTGTGCAGCACTCCACGCCTGCCTCGCCTCCGCCAGAAGCGCCACCTCAATGTCAGAAGAAGAGTTTAAAATAGTACTGACAAGAGGTCAGTACTATTTTAAACTCTTCAACCAAAGCATGAGGATAAGAAAGCGGGAAGAGCCACACAAGAAATGGACCCGATGCCCAGGCCGCCGAATTTGACTGAGAGGACCGCCTGGGACCAAGAACGACCATCAAAGTTACAATTGAGAATTTTGGAGACTATAGCTTTTAGAGATTGGTATAAAGAATAAGTGTGTGAGTGAAGTTTCCAAACGGGCGAACAGCGCATTATGTAGGTCAATTTAGGTGTGTAGAGGCATGAACGAAGGAGGTGGAGGGCAACGTGTGGGGATAAATCGAGAAGTCTTTCGGACATTTCTGAAAAAAGAATTTAGAAAACAGGGGATAGCTACATCGAATATTCGGGAGCTAAGAAGATAGAGCGACTCTTTTGTAGAAATAGAAATACTGGGGATAAGAATTTTGAATTTGTCTATGATGTCTTGTTTTTTCGCCGAATCCAAATTTTCCGAAATAGAAAAAATTTTGAGGCGATATTAGATAAATAGATGATAAGAGTTTCTAAATCTTGGAGCAACGAAGAAGCTTCTCCCCCTAATCATCCAGGTACCAAAGATTGAATTTCAAAACAAGAGAGGAAATTATGGGGTGAATTCCCAGACTGAATATTGCTGGGCCGAGAGGGTCCCCCTGTTGGCAGACCACAACAGACAGGATTTCGTCAGTGCCAAAAAGTAATTTAGAAGGGGAACCCCTGGAATAACATTGCCAAAGATAATCAAAGATAAAGTGTCTATTGTATTGTCATCGATGTAATTTTCTCCATGCCGGCTGCCGGCTATTGGATACGTTGGTTATTTTTTTTCTTTTTTAATATAGTATCTGGACATAATGGCTTCCCTACCTACACCTGATGGAAAACGAAGCCGAAGTCGCTGTGACACCCGTTGTCACAGCGACTTCGGCTTCTTTTTCGCAAGTAACTGGTCAGTTACCTGTCCGTTGCCACCGCCATGCCGGCACAACCCTAACCCCCCCAGGAGCTCCAGAAACCCTATTCACCGGCAGAAACACGACCCGGAGGTCATTTTGCTGCGGTATTCTATAGGGTGAAGGTATTCCTTCCCCGGACGGGCGGCTCAATTCGAGCGAAGATTCGCTATACCGGTAGGGTATAGCATTATAGCATACTCGTATATCTCATAAATTCTTTGACGAATTCTACCTTTCATAAATTATTTGTTCTAAAGTCTTAAATTATAATGGATTACACTATGTCAATGCAGACCCGCGAATTTTGCTGAATTGGCCCGCTCCGCTAGTACGCGCCCGCGGGCTTCGTGACCGAGGCCTTAAACGCAAGCAAAAATCGGTTTCACGCTATCGGTGTGCAAAGCTCCTTAGGGCATCGCATGAGCATCGTTTTAATCTTAGTTTTAAATCCTAAGCTTAGTTTAGTATTGCGAGAGGATTTATTACATTGAGCCTACAGACGTAGGACCTCCCTAGGGAAATTTTATTTACCACAAAGTTATTTGGATGTCCATTTTTCGTACTATACAGATTTTCCCTGGTCGCTTAGCGAATAATAAATTAATACAATAATTATATATTCATATTCATTTATTCATTACAAGTAACATTGACTCATTTTGGTTAGTAAAACATACTTAGTGACATACAACATACATAGTAAGGACATAATTTATCACATAATTAATTAAAGTGGCCATTCCTGTACCACTCCCCCCGAAATGGTACACGAGCGGCTTATATATGGGCAGTCTAGTCTGCCGGCGATCATGTTCAGGGTGCTGTTACCGCTAGCCCGCACCCTGCGCACCAGGGATGCACACCTTTTACGCATTGTTGCGTAAAAGCAGTCTACGCCTGCTTCGGCGAACATCCCCGACGCACTACAGAAGCGAGGTAGCCGCAGCAGCATCCTGAAGGCGTTATTATATTTATACTGGACGCGGAGAGCGCTGTAAGATTTTTGAGTGTACTTAGTCCAAAGGCTGCACGTGTAAAAAGACGTACAAAAGGCTCTAAACAACGTCATCTTGACCTCCCGCGTACAACGTGCAAACCTTCGACTCCTTCGAGCCAACATGTTCGCTCTCACTGACAGCGCCCTCCGTTCCCTCTCAATATCCTCATCGTCCCTGAGGTCGGGCGTCAGCATATGACCCAGGTATTTAAATTTGAATACCCTTTGTAAAATGTTATTATTCAATTGCACAGATGGAATATTTTCATACCCTTTACTCCCCGCCCCAAAGACAACGAGTTGACTTTTTTTGACGTATGATTATGTGGTTTAAACACACGTTTCGTAGATTTAATGTAAATCGCAGATTTATGTTAGGTATATTAATTTTAGGGTACATAGTAGGTTAAGATCGCTGTAAATTTCTGTAATGGACACTTATACATAAAATATAATGATCCAATTTTACTTTACGGTGGCTTTTATTACATTATTGGATCGAAACCGAGATTCAGAGCGATTGATTAATTGATTCTGACATCTTAAGAATTAATTTTGCGTAAATATTTTTTTATGACGTTGTTTACAGAATAAGTAAACAGGGAAAAGAATACAGACAACTTCTGTGGGAAACAATTCTGAAGAGGAAGCTAAAAATATCAAAGCTCATCTTCTTCTATCTATCTACCTATACTTATAATAAATCTGTAGAAATCAATTCTGTACATGAAATATATTTTCAAAATAACTATCAGGGGGTGATTTTAGTGATCGATACTGATGCCAAAAATGCAGTCAGTAAAATTTTGTTCCTGTCTGTCCGTCTGCCCATCTGTCTGTCTGTCTGTATGTTCGTTATAGAAACAAAAACTACTCGACGGATTTTAACGAAACTTGGTACAATTATTTTTCATACTCCTGGGCAGGTTCCTTATAGTATACCTACTTTTCATCACGCTACGATCAATAGGAGCAGAGCAGTGAAGGGAAGTATTGGGAAAACGGGAGAATTTTTTATATGTATGTACGAACGAAAAACTACGGCACGGAATTGAATGCGGTTTTTACCAATGTATTGCTAGTGGTCTAACTTAAAATTTAGGCACCATTTTATGAAAACTCGTTATTTTTGAAACCCGATATACACGCCGCTGGCACAGCTAGTTTCAAATATATGTGTAGGTACGTTGAAACACCTTTATTGTTGTCAAGAATTTCAGGTTCGGATCCGCTCAACTGAATTTCAAAACCATTCTTTTCTTATTAGTATGGCTCCTTAGATTTATAAGGGCACGACGCGTCGTGCCGTAAACATTAGGTATAATGTACCGTCTACAAAATCAGGGAATTCAAATGAATTAAGTAGTGTATGTATGTACATAGTAATGTATTTTTTTTGGGTGATTTTGCAAGTCAAGGGAACGTTACAACCCGACGCACTGAAAGTTTGAAAATGCAAAAAAAAACATGTCATTTATTATTGTGAAAAGGTGAAGTCTATACATATTGCTTTGGGCTGTGAATTGTTTGATTAACGTTTACATTGATTTAATTCGACGGTAGTAAACCTGAATCACTAATTTTATTATGGGTGTTATTTAACGGGTTAGCAAAGAACTCGTATTAGTATTTTTGAAAACAGAAAAATATTATCTGTCAGCAGAAATAGCTAATTGGTCAGCAACTCATGGCCAGCAAATAATTCAAAATCAATCAGCAATTTATGCCATTTTGGATGGCTGTAATTATTTTTGTGCTGCATCTTAATTATCTATGCAGCAATAAGCTGTTTATGTTTTATAAAATTTGGGTAAGCACTCAGAGAGTAACCAAAATAATTAATTTTGTGCTGCTTATAACTAGGTACATATATAGCTGCCGTCGGCTGATTCGGGTCAAGCGTGCATTTAGAAGTCCGTGTGCTTTGGCGCTACGGGAAGTGCAGCCCCTCAGCCCTAGCGTAACAAAGTACAGGCACCCACGCTCTCCTTCGCAGCTTCGGCTTGCTGGTGGCGCCTGGACCTTGTTACAGCGGGCTGGGGCTGCCTCCCTCCGCGCTTCCGCCTTTTTGGAATTACACTCTAGGGGTAGGGCAGAACAGTACCACGTGAAGTCGGGGTTGGCTGATTCGATTCTGACACAGATTGACATGAAATTTACGACTTTTCAACAAAAATACAATCCAATTAGTTATTAAGCTTATCATGTTTAAAATATGCATACCAATCAAATATGATGCATATAGACGTGTTATCTCTGCTGATCAGTCATAAAATCTTGCTGACCAAGTAGTTATTATGCGGACCGAATGTTTATTATGCAAACTCTTAATGATTTAATTTTTGACCATTATCAAAATTATTTGCGAATCAAAGATTGCCGCCTGATTTTTATTATTGCAGACAAAATCTTTGTATGCTGACTAAATCATTTAAATGCTGTTTGGGTTGGCTGACCAAATTTTTATAATTGCGTATCATTTAATTACTTCCCTTTTATTATTGGTAGATAGGATAAGCGAACATAATAAAATAAACAATCGGATCTGTCTGTTCTAGAAAATGCCTCCAGGAGTAACCACATTAGTAGAATGTGAAACTCGAAGGTATATTTATTCCTTCCGTCCTACAGGGACCCTTAAGTCGAACATGGGTGGACGGCATTTTACAGGCCAGATTAGTAGTGACAAGTGACAGTGACAGATAACTAACGTTTGCCCGTTGCGAGGCATACTTTGCTTCCTTTTTTTGCGATTTATGCGAATGAATCATGTTAGTTCGTTGTCGGACGTTATTTTTAATTTTTATAATTAATCTTCCTCGTAGCAAGTTTTTATTACGATTTTAATGATGCCGCTATTATTTTGCATCTTCCTTTTCTGTATCCGGAGTTGTTAACTACGGTACGTTTTGAAAGAGCTCAGAATAACAGAGGCGTGTACGTTTGATTTTTTTAATTGTGCTTATTTGTATGTCAAACTGTAAGAGGAAAGTTTTATTAAACAGAAATTGATATGAATCTGGATTCGCATTGTTATGCAACGTTCTCTTCCCAGGGGATCATCGATTTAAGTTTCATTATACATAATAATATACGGTCACGTAGTACCTACCTACTTAGTTGTTATTAGTAAATAAATGAATCTTTGATTCGACTTCGATTAATGGTAAAAGAAACTCATTTTGGTCGTTTGTCACATTCCTTCTTTGAAGGTTGATACGAAAAAGTTGTCCTCGAACGGATAAGAAAATAACACAAAATAATTTTGCGTTTATATGGAATGTTATAAACGCTAAATTATTTTGTGTTAGGTATTTTTTTATCCGTATACATTGCTTCTAGTCTAGAAAGCGAAAGGCTCGACTCCCAATATTACGACAAACATCTACGACTGGCCTGTTTTAGCGCATTTGATATTAATATTGTACCTATTTCTCTAGCGGTGGTAGACGAGAATCTGGGGGCACGGCAGTGCCCCCGCCAAGTCGAGCAAAAAAGCGGCACGGCCGTACCATCTTTTCTCGAAGTAGTTCAGGCCATTTTGAACCCCTTATAACTTCGTTTTGGATAAAACCAGAAGCTTGAATTTTCTGTACCTAAGTAGGCACTGTACCAACACGGTATATTTCAAATTTCATTGAATTTGAACCAGTACTTTAAGAATTATAACGAGTCAAATTTCCTAATTTTGTCACTTACTGACTGACCGATCATCAAAATTCTAAGGCACTTCTAGCAGACATAGAACCTTCAAATTTAGAATGTAATTAGTGTTTAGGGTATAAACCAAGGAAAAATTAAAACATCTTTCAATTTCTGTCACTGTAAGATGTTGGGACACTACTAGGGACTGAATAAATTAATAACCGACTTGGTATTACATGGATCTCACAACATTTTACGGTAAAACAACTGAGTCTCGAGACTTGGTTTTTTTGACAAGTATTGTTTTTTATGGGTATTACTCTACGACGCTTGAATTTCAACATTGTATTTAGTAGGTATATTATTGTGGAACCTTCATTGTTCTAATTTCTGTATCTATAGCATTTAATATTCTACGTACAGCACAAACCCAATAACAGTGTCTTGTCGTCCTGTGAACCTTAATAATTATATCCTTCCATCCTACATAGGACACAATAAATTCTGCCGTCATACGGAAAAAGGGAGTATCTAACATTTTTTTCAAGATTGAGTTATGTAGTTATTCGGTGTATTATTAAATTAAGTTATATAAGTTTAAATAGCGTAACAACATGATACTAAGGAAAAGGATGCACATGTGTAGATGCGTTTTACCATCTAAGTATTACATAAATCGGTAAGGCGATATAGCAGTAACATCTTTTAAATTTTTTTTCTCCATTTTCAACTGTTTGCAGAAGCGCCCTTTTTCCGTATGTCGGCATAGAATCATAGACAATAGAAGACTTGTACGATGCCGATGAACGATGAGTTTGGCCTACTTAACGGCGTAGTTACGAGTAGTTCTTCTTAGAGGAGACGCGGGGCGGCCCACGTGGTTTCGTCTAAACCGCTGCTTCCTAAAGATCTCTATACTTCGCCTTTTGTTTTGTTTTTGGGCCCTGGCCGCAGGTATGTAATTCGGAACTAGGTGTACTCCACAGATTACCCCCAATAGATACCGCCTGTTCGGCATTTTGCTTTGAGTTTCGCGAGTCAACTTCAGGTGGTATGAAGGGTGTGCGGGGGACGTAACTCATTTCTCAAGTGATGTACATTAATTTGTATTGTGCAATGTCGATAATTTTATCGAAAAATTACCAATCAGGTATATTAGACTAGATTTATGTCTGTATCACCTTTTTAGTATTTTGTGCAATACTGGATATCTATCTATGCATGCATATAAATATATGTTTATATACAACTCTTATTATGGAAACCTTAATTCTGGCTCGGTGGCTCAATTGGTAGTGACCTCTGCCTTCTGAGCTAAGGGTCGTGGGTTCGATCCCCACACATTACAAACATTTGTGTGCATGAACATGTCTGTTTGTATTGGTCTGGGTGTTTTCTATGTATAATATGTATTTATTTACAAAAAAAAATGTATCTAAGTAAGTTTATCAGTTGTCTAGTACCCATAGTACAAGCTTCGGCTTAGTTTGGGGCTAGATGGCGCTGTGTGGCCCAGCGTGGCATGTCTTGGGTTATTTATTATTATTATTTATTCACGTCATATATTTTAAAGATGGTATCTCGTACTGCAGGAACTGTAGGTGCACAGATCACCCCTAAATCATAGCTCCTCGTACTATTACTACTCGTACTACTACGTCGATAATAATCGTAGCTAAGAAGTTTTGAACACTTGTATTATGGATATCAGAACAATATCGGTACCACAAATATTATATTATTATGTATGTACTTAAAATACTAACACCTAGACACGGAACAAACACGCTTTTTTGATTAGGTACCAAATTTAAAATGCTAAAATACTGAGTATATTTATGAGTATATGGTTATGTAAAGCAATCACAGCAGTTTTAATTTACTCGTCTTCTATCCTTCATACATTGAAAACTATCCTATGTAAATGTCTCTAACAGCAGGGTGTGGCATTTGTCCATTTTAATGTTCTTTCAGGACACTTTGGAAATCTAAAGTAGAAACAATAACATTTTTCACATCTTGCATTATCGACATACTTGAAAGTAATAGATTGTTCTGTGGTGTACTCGTAATGAAATTCCAACTTCAGCGGTGATGATAAGACTTTGTTAACAAACTTCATAATATTAAGAAACTTCATAATTCTACGTTTACACGGTACATATTTTAGGAAATTAGATTGGAACTTTGGCAACTGCCTAACTAGTTTCGGTCTGCGGTTCTACTTATAATATTTATTAATTCATTACATAGGTACTAAAACTCCAATTGTAACTACATAATTTGTGTAAGATCAAAAGACAATTTGAATTTAAATTGAAATAAATATCGGTTTGACCGATTTCCATAACCCAAGTGCTTAAGCTATATTTACTCGTACTTTGGGATGGAATCAATGTATGAGATGTAGTATGATATTTATTTCAAAGTATGAAATCTAATATTTTGCTTTTTTTGTCCCTGTCTCTACATCTCAATCTCTGAGAATTAGATTTGGTCGTAGATGTACGTCTTGAAATGATTTTATACTTACCTTACTATTACAGAGCCATTTTTATATTTTACTAGCTGTGCCAGCGGCGTCGCACTTGTGGATATCTGGTTTAAAAAATAACAGACTTCCATAAAATGGTGTTTAAATTTTAAGTTAAACCTCTAACAATACATTGGTGAAAACCGCATTCAATTCCATGCACTAGTTTTCTCCCATTTTCCCAACATATCCCTTCACTGCTCTGCTCTTAATGATTGCAGCGTGATGAAAAGTATACTATAACCTGCCCAGGAGTATGAAGAATAATTTTATTGTACTAAGTTTCGTTAAAATCCGTCGGGTAGTTTTTGTTTCTATAACGAACAGACAGACAGACAGATAGACAAAATTTTACTGATTGCATTTTTGGCATCAGTATCGATCCCTAATCACCCCCTGATGGTTATTTTGAAAATATATAAAATTGACCTCTATACAGATTTATTAAAAGTATAGATAAGAGAAAGGCGTAGAAGTAAAAAATAATCTAGTCACTTTTCAATGCTGAAGTTCTATACATATAATCTAGGTAGGCTGCAGTCAAGTGAGGACCAAGTGGCTATCTCCAGAGAAGAGGCCGATGATCTAACCCTTTTAGCGAGAGGTCGTTGATTCTAACTCGAAAAGGGCACACGGGTCAGATTTTTGCCCCCACATTCAGAACAATACGGAGGCATGTTCGATTCAGGTTTGTCACTGTCAAACTGGTTAGAAAAAGACAAAGCATAGATATCAAATTTCACTATATTTACGTAGTGTTCTGAATAGGGAGCTGGTCTGAGAATAGAAAGGTAAATACTTATTCTTGGTCGGTACCAAGAATAAACATGAGTAAAACCGGTGTTTTACTCATGCTTCAGAATAATTTAGGCCGTCTTATCGCCAAAAGCGAGGTGGGCTATCAATTTTCGACCCATCAACTTTTTGCTCCAAGCCTTCCTCACCTGCCCCTGGTGCATCCTGCTGAATAACAAACGAGGCTCTGGCAACCGACCGTTGGCGGTATAACCATCACGATTGAAGGCGCAGCTAAATACCTACCACAGGCCGATGACGGGCACCAGCGTCAATGGGGCGAGGAGCTACGCCCTGCGATTGCCAACCCGCCTGCCCAGCGTGGCGATTATGGGTAAATCCTCCAGGTGCTGGCCCGGAGTGGCGAACAGCTAGAGAGGCCTATGTCAAGCCGTGGTCAAAGTCCGGTAAACTGTTGATGATGATGGTCAGGAGATATTATAGATCCCTGCTGAAAAGAGTGGCTTGGGCGGCAGTCGCTTCCTTCTGCGAGACGGATGTAAACCACGGGCATGTGACAAGCCATGCTCGTGGTTCCAAGGCAGGGTGCCGTGAGGGCGGCGTACGTCCCACATACCCTGACGTTCCCCCGAACAAAATCATTATTTTTCTATGGTATATTATGGAATTGACAGTGTCTATTATAAAATTAAATGACGAGAATATCTGTACAAAATAATTTTGTTCGTTGAAGTTACATAATTCTTTGTCATGAAAAATATATGGGCCATATGGCGGGAACTGCGATATAAAGTCTTTGTGTCTACGCTGGATTTTACTCCGCCAACACTGAAAATGAAAATATGTGGGTAGGCAGGTAGTTATGTAATGGTGCACCCACACTGCAGTGTTGTTAATTTTTGTTGATCAACGTTTCAAATTGTTACCTACTCAGCAACATCCAACAGATTCAATCTAGGTACCTCTAGGAACCCAAAAATGTGCCTCCGCATAATTTATGACATAATAATGTAAATTATTATCAGTACCATCAATAGATCAAAGCAAAATTCAAAACTAAACAGCGAGACCGCGGACAATGTTTATTGTTATTATATTTTTGTTTCTGAGACCAAGACGATTGAAATTGGCCATTTTACGCAAAATATTCTATCTTCTATACATTTTCTATAGATATAATAAAAATGTAACGAATCGCTGTCTGTACATGGAAGATGTATGTGAAAAAATATTACGGGAGGCCTTTATCAACGCAATAGTACCCAAAACAATGATTTTTGGAATTTTTGTCTGTTTGTCTGTGCGTTTGTGTACGCTAATCTCACAAACGGCTAATCCGATTAAGATACGGTTTTCACTAATATCGATACCAGACGTATCAATTAACGTAAGGGACATTTTGGCGAAAATGAGTTATATATGTCGCAGTCATCTGGTTGAATCTCCTATTCAATTGAATAACTAGCGCGTTCATTGAATGACGACATTTAATTGAATGACTAAAGAACAGCTCGTCAAGTTATTGAATGAAACGTTCAACGTCTTGACTGAACGTCATTTTAGCATAGTCGTTGAATGGGTAAAAGCCGACTGTGTAATGATTAGTTTTAAACTTTTCTTTAAAAGTATCCGGCGGCGGCGTATTAATAGGTAAAATCATGCTGTCACACTGTTTTATTACGAATAAGTCAGTTTAAAGTACATCTAATCAAAAAAACATCAACACTGTTCATTATCTTTTTGATCATGTTTGACGCCATATTTGTTTTGGTGACTACTAACGCCGCGTGGGAAAAAAATGAAATAAATTACAATCACCTGACTGCTTTTACGTCAGCTCTGTTCAAAGAGCTATGTTTCAATCCGCTACCTAGTTGGACGTTAAGTGACGCGTGTTTAGTCAACGTTCGGTCTAGTCATTCAATGAAATATCGGCATTCAATGAACTCACTAGCCATTCAATTCAATAGAAGATTCAACCAGATGACTGCGACATATATATCATTGGATTCAGAATTTTCTGCTCTATCGATTGGTATTATCGAAAATTCTATCGCTAAAAAAATCCCTTACAGTAAAATGTTTGGCCTGTGTAAAACGTGTTTTTACACAGGCCAAACATTTTACGTGTTTTTTTTTCTCTGAAAAATAAAATAAATGTTAACCTCAAATTAGTTGATTTAAATAACATGTCCCTTACGTTAATTCATGATTAGAGTTTTTGAGTATTTTTAAGTACTATGATAGCTGATGAGGAAAAGTTATTCCAACCATTCCAATTTCACCAATAGTAGTAAATAGTCGAAAATAAAAAAAGTATTAAAAGTAATTATTAATATACTTTCTTTTTACTAAATTTCATTTAAATCTGTTATAGACTAAAGCTAACATTTTATCATGCAAATAATCTATTTCTATGGTATTATAATGCCAAAAATTTAGTAGATAATCTATAGTTACATCAAATTGCAACACTGTAAAAGTCCTTTACAATAGGATTTCGTTAAATTTTCTTTTTACACATAAAATTTTAGTAACGTAAGGCACAACTAAACATATTTTTGTTAATGTAAGGGACACGCTATATTTTAAACCGCTAGGAATACCCATTCCTAGTTCTTTCGTTTATATCATGAAAGAAGAGAAAATTCTAAGAAACTTTGCTCTAGACACAATAGGCATGATTTTGGATTAATATTGATGCATCACCCAATTATAGAAACATTGGTGAAAGAATTACTTCGCTTGTATAAAAAGTCCCCGAGCTATCACAATTTCAAAAACGCTTCATGCAAACTGATACGAAGGCGTGACGTCACGACTTCGTATTGCGTAGTGTTTTGTATGTCTCGTTTAAGAAGCTTGTTCGATGGCTATATTAAATAGTGCGTTTATGTTATGGGTTCCATATCAAAATATGTTTTAATTAATGTACCTACCTCAAACGGTGTTATAATGATTTTTGATTAATTTTACACTTTTGAAATTCGACTTTCCCGATGAACTTTGAAGGCCTATCGCGCTCTCATTTTGCAAAATATTTTTGTTGTGATTTCTTATATAAGTCCGATTCTAATGGTTCTTTCTGGAGGCTATCAAATAAATTTTCTAAATTTATTTATTAATAGTTATCGACCCTATTAAAATTGGAGCAGACAGTAAAAAGTTACAGAGAGTTTTAAAAATATAAAATCGTTTTTTGGCTCTCCTGAAAAACCGTGTTTTGTCCCTTACGTTAATTGATACTTCTGGTATCGATATATTGCTATAAGCTTCACTTAACATTAGTGTTTGTTTCATGTTAATCGGCTTATAAATAAAAAAGTTACGCCAATTTAAACAATCACGTCGAACCTGTTGTACGTTTGCGCGCAAATTTATCGTCCTAGTTAAGTAGTCTCAAATTCACAAAAACGTGTCACTTTTTTTAATTTCGCTACGTACACTGATATGCTTTCGCCGCCATTTTGACACCTTTGTCGAAATTTATAACGTTACGCCAGAAAGGACGGACTAGGTTGTAAATGACTCCGCATCACAGTCTTAACCTCTTCCCACGACAATTGTGCCGGTTTTTCGGGACTACATAAATTCACCAACAGTTCGTAAGCCTCCTCCCCCATAAAAGTTATGAGCGTTGGTAATTTAAGTTCACTTTTCACGTTATTCACCAAAAAGTACATCTCCAATCCATCACAATAATTATGATTGCCAATTTCCGTCCGTCACACTAAAGTCACTTATTTTCGACATTGTTCCACAATAAATTAAGCCGACGATATTTTTTTTTTTTTATAGTGGCTCGACATAATGGCTTCCCTACGCCTGATGGAAAGCGAAAGAGAAGCCCAAGTCGCTGTGACAACTGGCAAGTAACTGGTTAGTTACCTGTCAGTTGCCACTGCCATGCCGGCCCAGCCCTAACCCCCCCACGAGCTCCGGAGACCCTACTCACCAGCAGAAACACTCACACACACACACGATAATTTAAAATCCACCCGCAGTCGCCACTGACAAATAAAACAACGGTATATGTTCGCAAGCGCATCTATTCGTGAACTGGCGTGGCAACAATATTCCCAGCGTTATAAGATACGAACCTATAAGTATCGATATACCCTCATTCATACATAACAGCTTTAAAAAAATCTGTATAAAAATCAGTTATCACTTGGTCGTACACGTAAAGTCCTTTTGTGCTACGTACATCTAATACAATAAATTGCTAATTACCCCTGCCGTATTTCTCGGTAGAGACCAGGAGTGGACAAACCCACAATAAAAATCACATAAAAAAATCTATCGATAGTCTGAAACAATCGATATTATCTATAGTATTGCTTTCAAGCGATAGTATTGATAGGTTCTGAACTATCGACACATCGATAGGGTCGTCTTATTCGGATGAAAACTATTGATTGTTAAACTGTCCACAGTTCGACAACACTAGTAGTAACCTAGCAACACACTCATATATAAATAATATGGCGACTAGTTCACTAGAAATTTATTTTACGACTTATAATAAATCTCTACCTTTTTGTAAACTGAACCTAGATCAAACCCAACTGACAATGATACATTATTTGGATTATGGTGATGTCCATATATTATCTCTTCTACGTAGGTATTCAGCTAGTCGAGCCGCTGTGATCGAAATTCAGTCAGGAGGGTATTGTAATATTATGAAATTTGATTCATTCATAGTTTTGAAAGTAAGTCTGTATCCCATCCCATTCCATCCCATCCCACATAATATAATATATCTATCCAAACAAACTTTCGCGTTTATTTTATTTTATTTTATAATATTATAAACGCGAAAGTTTGTTTGGATAGATGGATGGATAGATGGATGAAAGAAAGAAAGAAAATCAGTTTATTTGGTACCACACATCACAGATTATGGAACATACATATTAAATTACAGTGACAAAAATGAAAAAACACAAACAAAACAAAAGAAATAAAAAGAATAAAAAGAAGAAGATCACAACAAAACGGATAAACATTATGACACGGCAAATTAAAGTGGGCGCATAAACGAAACATTTTATCAATCACAGACAATAACAATACAGAAAAAAAAAATTAAAAAAGAAAATGGATGTCGGCTGTCAGAAACATGTCATTGATGATGCTTCTTTGTTTACATAACAACTAAAACGCTACTCGTAGTTAAATAAATCGAATCATTATAGAAATTAATAAATAAATAAATATAAATAAATAAATAACCCAAGACATGCCACGCTGGGCCACACAGCGCCACCTAGCCCCAAACTAAGCCGAAGCTTGTACTATGGGTACTAGACAACTGATAAACTTACTTAGATACATTTTTTTTTGTAAATAAATACATATTATACATAGAATACACCCAGACAGGCCCGCCGCAAGCGGGCGTGCAAGGCGTGCAATGCACGCGGGCGGCGCATTCAGGGGGGCGGCAAATCAGACAATCATCGACTAAAATTCAGACATTGTCATCTCACAATACTAAAAAGATTATCCTTATAAAAATAATATGATGAACGGCGCCCAAATATTTCTTTTATATCGTAGCATTACATAGCGTCATCTATTGAAATTCATGAGAACAAAGTTAATCCGTATCGTGCTCTATGCGAAATAGGGAAATCCTACAGATATCAGGGGAAATGTGTCTAGCATTTGTGGATTACGAGAAGGCATTTGACTATATTGAAACCTGGTCTGTTATGGAGTCCCTGCAGAGATGCCAAGTCGATACGCGTTATATCGAGGTGTTGAGAGGTCTTTGTGACGCTGCCACAATGTGTGTCCAAATACAAGCTAGTCGTACAAAGTCGATCCAGCTTCGTAGAGGCGTGAGACAGGGGGATGTCATATCCCCGAAACTGTTCACCAATGCACTGGAGGACGCTTTTAAGACACTCGACTGGACAAGCCGTGGTATAAACGTGAATGGTGAATTCCTCTCACATCTACGATTTGCGGACGACATAGTCATTATGGCGAAGTCGCTGCAGGAGCTTCAAGAAATGCTGAGCAGTCTAGATGAATCCTCCAGACAGATAGGATTGCGCATGAATTTGGATAAGACGAAAGTCATGTTCAATACCCACGTCTCTCCCGGCTCGGTCATCGTCGATGGATTACCACTCGAAAATGTCGATAAATATGTCTACCTTGGCCAGACTTTACAGCTAGGTGGAAACAATTTCTTGAAAGAAACTGATAGGAGGATTCAGCTGGGCTGGGCGGCGTTCCGGATATTACATCAAGTCTTTTCGTCACCCATTCCACAGAGCCTAAAGACAAAGGTTTTTAACCAGTGCGTCTTGCCTGTAATGACTTATGGTGCTGAGACGTGGACGCTGACGGTGGGACTGGTCCACAAGCTTAAAGTTGCTCAACGAGCTATGGAGAGAGCTATGCTTGGAATTTCTCTGCGCGATAGAATACCTAACAAAGTAATCCGCCAGAGAACAAAAGTGACCGACATAGCCTCTCAAATAAGCAAGCTGAAGTGGCAATGGGCTGGTCACGTCTGCCGCATAACCGATGATAGGTGGAGCAGGAAAGTGTTGCAGTGGATACCACGCACAGGTAAGCGCAGTGTGGGACGCCCCCGGCTAGATGGAGCGACGACCTGCGCAAGGCGGCCGGCAGCAACTGGATGAGTGCAGCTGCTAACCGAGCAGAATGACGCATTTTGGGAGAGGCCTACGTCCAGCAGTGGACTGCCACGGGCTGCCGATGGTGATGATGATGATGATGATCAGGGGAAATCCCCTTATAACTATATTGTCATTTCTTTGTTTTTATTTATTTAACACAAATGCGAAAGTGATGTGAGTGAACAACAAACTTCAATTATTTTGTTATAGCCCTAATGTGAGATCCGGACACGGTCCAGGTTCATCATCATCATCATCAGCCCGTGTCAGTCCACTGCTGGACATAGGCCTCTCCTAATGTTCGCCACCTTGATCGATTTTGGGCCTCCCGCATCCAGCACTTGCCAGCCGTCCTGCGCAAATCGTCACTCCACCTGGCCTGAGGGCGTCCTACATTACGTTTGCCGAGACGCGGTTTCCACTCAAGAACTCGTCTACCCCAACGGTTATCGGTTCTGCGGCTAATATGGCCAGCCCACTGCCACTTCAGCTTACTAATCCGTTGAGCTATGTCGGTGACTTTGGTTCTATGCCGGATCACCTCGTTTCGGATACGATCTCGGAGAGAGACGCCGAGCATAGCCCTTTCCATAGCTCGCTGAGCGACCTTACCTTGTGGACTAGCCGTACTGTTAGTGTCCACGTTTCGGCTCCGTATGTCATGACCGGTAGGACGCACTGATCGAAGACTTTCGTCTTTAGGCACTGTGGGATCGACAGTCCAGGTTACTTAAAGTTAATAATATTCTGTATATTTTTGTAGTTTTTCACTGTACAGCATTTTTTTTCACATTTTTATAAACACCTTGGTTTTGTAGTTAGATAGGGGCGGCACGTTAGGAATTGCACACCGGCGTTCAAACCGCTAGCGGCGGGCCTGCACCCAGACCAATACAAACAGACATATTCATGAACACAAATGTTTGTACTGTGCGGGAATCGAACCCACGACTCTTGGCTCAGAGGGCAGAGGTCACTACCAAATGAGCCACCGAGCCTGTCATTGAAACAATATATTGTTTACATGTGCGGGCAGCCAAAATGGTGCCACTCAGCATTTGTCATAGTACTTTTAGCACTAGGACGCTGATTTTCAGTGACACCAGTCGGGGACAGAGAGACAGAATAATAAATAGAATACCATACAATACAATTTGATATTAGTCGCCTTGAGTTTGTATGCAACCGGTTGATAGATAAATAGCGTTAAATAGGTATGAGCAAATGAAATAAAAGTGTATACGTCACGTGAATAATAATATTATGTTGTTGATGTTTGTTGGATGGATGGATGTTTGTTCCAATTTCACGCAAAAACTACTGAACGGATTTTAATGAAACTTTACATGAATATAGTTTGTACATCAGATTAACACATAGGCACATACATTACAAGGATTTATCAATTTTTTAATTTATAATCCCACTTCCCACTAATATTATAAACGTGAAAGTTTGTTTGGATAGATGGATGGATGTTTGTTCCACTTTCACGCAAAAACTACTGAACGGATTTTAATGAAACTTTACAGGAATATAGTTTGTACATCAGATTAACACATAGGCACATAAATTACAAGGATTTATCAATTTTTTAATTTATAATTTTGGTTATGAAATGTTTACGTACTTTTTTAAAGGATTGTCATTACTGTCATACTGACATTTGACTTTGTCAAGAAATGTCAGTATGACAGTAACGCGATAGTTTGTTTGGATAGATGGATGGATGTTTGTTCTACTTTCAGGCACCAACTACTGAACGGATTTTAATGAAACTTTACAGGAATATCCTAGTTTGTACATCAGATTAACACATAGGCTATAATAAGACACAAAAACACGTACATGATAATAAGATAGATGAAGTTTTTCATGACAAACCGATGTTCACGCAGGCAAAGCCGCGGGTTGCAGCTTGCAGCTAGTTATCGTATACGAAGACTCCGGGGATTTAAATAATTGTGTTTCACCGCCAGAACGGGGCTAAATTACTTTTGTTTTATAATTATAACGTCAGCAGCTGATGTCAAGTTGTTAATTAAAATTTTCAAGTTATTTTGTCATGGAAAATAATAAAGTAGATTTTCAGTGTTATTTGAATTATCAAGTTACCTACTAATGAACCTACAGCCTATGGATGGTATCTAGACTAATATTATAAAGAGGAAAGATTTGATTGTTTGTTTGTTTGTTTGATACGAATAGGCTCCGAAACTACTGGACCGATTTGAATAATTCTTTCACCGTCGGATAGCTACACTATCTGCGCTGAACATAGGCTATATTATATTTTAAAAAAAGTTAGAGATCCATGCTAAAACTCCAATAATGTAACCCAAATTTACCAAAAAGATTTTAATCTCCAAAAAAAGAAAAGATCTTACATACTGACGTCTCTTGACAACGTTCCCATAGCAACCAAAACTGTTATGACATCTAAATAAATAAATTCTAATATGAAATCGTACTTTCACGTAAAAACTACTGCAAAGATTTTGATGAAACTTTACAGGAATGTTATTTATGCATCAGATTTACACACAGGCTATAGATTACAAGGGTATCATACATTTTTGAATTTACAATTTCGGCAAAATATGTTACATACTTTTTGAAACGACGATACTGTCATTTCTTTTTTTTTTTTTAAGTAAATGTTTAACGGCTTTGGAATCTGGTCCATCAAGCCTATCCATTTTTAATGAATTCATTCTCTTGATGTTCTTAGCGTTATGATTGTTTGAGTGTATGAGTGTCTTCATAATACCTATAATTGATTGTTATCTCTTTATCCAATTACATCTCTTGTATGGTAGAACAAACATATTCATAGATCACTTCGTATGTATTTGAGTTCTGGAGTAAAGATGGCAACAGGCGGGGAATTTCTTCATCTTTATATATCTTAATTAGGCCATCTATTAACAGCAGTCGTTGTACACTGAAGGCGGGGCAGTGTAGAATCAAGTGTTCCAACGAGGCTTCATCTCTGGTACAATGTTCACAGATAGCTGAATCGATGATATTGATTCTTTTTAGATGTGCCGCAAATTTCCCATGTCCAAATCTCAGACGACAGATGGTAGTAACAAACTTTCTCGATAAAAATTTCATTTTGAAGTACCAAGGTTTTACAGGAATATTATGTTGTATATCGGCATACCATTTTCCTTTGAATTGGGATGATGACTAAAAAATAATTTAATGTCCATCAGATAGATTAATGAAAAATATTGGATACGTATTTTTTATTTTGCCTCTTGTTCAAAAACTTACGAAGATACATTGATTTTAAATGTCACATGACGTCACGTTAGAGTACAAAATATACTCTAACGTGACTTAGTTAGCCCCCACTCCGTAACTTTAATGCGCTATATCTAAGTATTTTCTTGTTATTTCGACAAAACAAAAAATACGGGTCTTATATTTTTTTATTATCTAAGAGACGGACTAATTATTTTCTTCATTTTCATACCTTGTCATCATCCGTATTGTCTTGTATATTCCCAATCACGTGACCACAGGTCAAACATTCGTAGCTTTACAGAGGGTTAAAATCTGTGTGTGGAACTGGTGGCAAACTATATTCTGAATGATCTGTATAAGGTGTCTGGATTTTCATTAATTTATCAACCACTTCGTTGCCAGTTATTCCTGAATGTGATGGTACCCATAAAAATTCTATACATTTCCCATTAATAAAATTCAAAAGTTCACGGATCCTGGTAATGTAGAAGTTATTTTTGCAAGAAATTTTCGGATTTTCCAGGCAGGTCAAAGCACTTAACGAGTCAGTAACAATTAAAAAATGAGTATTGTTCTCAATATTTCTTATGTATTGTAAAGCACTGAAAATAGCATAAGCTTCAGCTGTGAATATTGAGGCATTTATATCAAGCATAAAACAACGTCCAAACTTAGCAGAGGAATCATAGTATGCTGCTTTAGTTGCATCTTTCGTTTTAGATCCATCCGTGTAAATCTTTGTATAATATAACTTCTCACTACTTACATATAGTAAGAATTCATCGTTATTCATAACTTTCTTGTGACATATTTGAGGCACCGTCAACTGAATATCTAGCGTACTATCCCAAGGATCATTATGGTTTATGTATTTGCATAAAATGTCCAATTCGCTAGAATGAACATCTTGCAGTAAAATATTATTCCTATATAACTGCATATAATGTCTATTACCTAATATCTTACAATAAAACTTTTCTAATAAATATTTGTATCTAACTTCAATGGGACAAATGCCTGCCTCTATTTCGAGAGAATTTATTGGCGTAGAGCAAATGGCTCCTGTGATAATACGCAAACCTTTATTTTGAATAACTTCTAGCTTACGAGCTAGAGACGGGCTAATACAATTACCAAAAATTATTAAACCATAATCATAATGACTTCTAACAATTGCTTTATAAATCATGTTTAGTAACTTAGGATCCATGCCCCAAGTCACACTCGCTAAATGCCGCATAACATTTACACTTTTTTGCATTTTACTAAGGACTTACATCAGAATAATCAATCTTATTACTAAAAACCATTGCCGAGCTTTTATGCGGGTTAATATCTAACTGAAGCTCTTCTTTATAATATAAATACAAGCTATTTAATCCCTCATTCAAGATATTTTGTGCCTGCAAAATGTTTCTATTGGATGTGTATAAAACAATGTCATCAGCATATTGTAATATTGATAAATTATTCATGTTGAGAAAAGAATGAATTTTCGCAGTATACAATATATAAATTAGTGGCGATAAGGACGCCCCTTGCATCACACCTTTATAAGCGACTTTTGGACCATACAATTTTTTATTAAATTTAATATAAACAGTACGAGCATAATAGAACTCAAAAATCCACTTACATACTTTGCCGGGAATGTTATAGCTGTGTAAAATTTTTACC
This sequence comes from Conogethes punctiferalis, assembly GCA_031163375.1. NCBI lineage: Eukaryota > Metazoa > Arthropoda > Insecta > Lepidoptera > Crambidae > Conogethes > Conogethes punctiferalis. The sequence continues at coordinate 10,838,094 of CM062080.1, forward strand.
AAGCTTTCTAAATTAACATTGTCAAAAGCTCCACTGACATCTAAAAATACGCTCACCAAATATTTATTATGAAACAATGCATCCTGTATATCGCCACCAAACTTCATAAGACTATCCGTGGTACTACGACCCTTACGGAATCCGAATTGATCAGGCGGAAGTATTAATCTAGATTCCACATACATTTCTAGCCTATTTTTTATCATATTTTCGAATAATTTACCTATACATGAAGACAGCGATATTGGCCTGTATGAGTCAACTGAACTAGGGTCCTTGTCTGGTTTCAGAATGGGTACTACTGCGATTGTTTTCCATGAATTTGGTATAACATTATGATGCCACAAATGGTTAAAAATTTTTAGTAATACTGTTTTAGCGGAAACATCTAAATGTTTGATTAGATTGTAAGGTATTGTATCTAAACCAGGTGTAGTGTCTTTTTTGCTATTTAACGATAAATTAAACTCCTGTGGCGTGAACGGTAAATTCAAATAACCATTTAATTTATTATTTAAAAATAGGTTATTAAGATAATCGAAGTCATCAATTGTCTGATTGGAGGTGATTTTATCTAAAAGATCCGGAACATAACTATCATCCTTTGAACGCGATACTGAATTTTTACGATTGAAGATTTTGACTAATTTCCAAACCTCGGATATTGGTGTATTTCTATCAAAACTTGAAAAAAATCCTTTCCATGATAAAACCTTTTGCTCTTTGATTGTACGTTTTTTGAAAGCATCTAACTTTTTATACAATAAATAATTTTGCATAGTAGGATAACGCCTATAGGCATGAAGTGCCAATTTACTCTGTTTTACTGCGTTAGAACAAGTGTCATTCCACCAAGGAACGGGTTTTCTAGATCGTTGCCCAGAAGCTGTATGAATAGGTACAAATTCCCTTCTAAGTTTATCTAATAAATCGCAAAAACGTTTATACGCCAATAATGGATCAGATTCTTGTAATAGTTCATCGAATACCTCGGAAGATTTTTTTAAATAACCGATCCAATCTGCTTTTTTATAAACAAACTTCTCATAACACTGTGTAGGTTCGTATACTTCAACTGTAATATCTAAACTAACCAAAGTTGGAAAATGATAACTACCCAGACTATCAGAAGAGCAAACGGACCATTCTGCCGAGGCTGCTAAACAAGGAGACAAAAATGCAATATCTATTGCAGAAGCTGACTGATTTGGACGATTAATTGTTGTTGGCTCACCAGTATTCAAAATGCACATATTAATTTCGTCTAACAAGTCATAAATTTGGATTCCTCTAGGTTTGTTGGTACGTGAACCAAATGCTGTGTGGTGTGCATTAAAGTCACCCAAAACTAAAACAGGCTGTGGCAAAGCACAAATTATATTTTTTAAGGTAGAAACAAGAAATCTGCCAGGTCTAGGAGGGCAATAGGATCCCATAATTGAAAACGAACTATTATATGTCTGTACATTTATGGCAAGTGCTTGAATTCTATCGGTACTCGTAATGGCAACTTCTTTACACTTAATATAATTTTTACAAAATATGGCAACACCACCATAGCCATTGTTATTGTCTTTTCTAAACATCTTATAACCTCTAATATATACAGAATCTGATGGTTTAAGCCAAGTTTCATTTACTATACAAATATCTACATTATGACTATCCAAAAACTGAATAAAAAGAGGCATTTTTGGTTTTAAACTTCCAATATTGTGCTGTGCTATTATTAAGTGACCTCTACTACCCATGATGATCACTTATATTTTTGATAAACATCTCTTTAATAGTAGATGTATTTATTGGTAAGCTGTTGTCTTTTTTACACAAAATTAACAAAGTATTTACAATTGCTGTTAATACCATATCATTATTAATAACGTCAATTAATAAGTTACTTTCTTTGTTAGTATTTTTCTTTATTTGCCTTTGTACAGGTGAATTCGTTGCTTTAGCGAATGTTTTGTTTAGCGCCGGGAAAAAAGACCCCAACGTCTGTTTATTCATTATCTTAGATTTATTCTCATTAATTTTCTGTTGTTTGACTGGACATTCTTTTGCTACTGCAATGTGTTCACCCTTACAATTAGCACATAAAGGTTTGTTTACATTATTACATTCCTTGTATGAATGACTTTCAGAGCAAATAGAGCAAACAATAGCTCTTTTGCAGAATTTTGTGGTGTGTCCGAATCCCATACACTTATAACATTGAAGAACTGGCCTTATGTATTCTTCTACAGGTAAAATACATAAACCATAAGTTACCTGCTGAGGGAGTACGTTTCCTGCAAAAGTCACCGTTATAGTCTGCAACGGGATGATGCCTTCTGAAGTCCGTTTGGTGAATCTACGAACTGATAATATCTCTTGTGAGCTAATAATTTTCTCAAACAAATGCTTACATGTCAAATCCGTGGGTATGTATTTTATTACTCCAGTACATTCGGATGTAGATGCTGGGATGAAAGCCTTAATTTCATGTGAAGAGAGAAAAGCTGAGTTGGTGAGCAGCGAATTTGTTCTCTATTTTTATTAACTTTATCACGAAATGCCTCACTTGTTCTTATCATCTCTATGCCGATGATCTCCAACTCTATAGGTATGGTGCAGCCGACTCCTTTAAAGAGATCACCAAAGCCTTAAATAATGACCTTCAATGTATCCGGGATTGGTCGGTAAGGTTCGGCTTAGCAGTGAACCCTTCAAAATGCCAGGCCATCATTTTCGGAAACCGGCGACAAATTGCTAAAGTCGATGTTAACACGGATTACAACATTTATTTTAATGGTATTCTAATACCCTATTCTCCGTATGTCAAAAATCTTGGCCTATATATGGATGATGCTCTCTGTTGGGACAAGCAGACCGCAGAAATTAGTAAGAAAGTGTCTGCCACCCTTCGTGCGCTTTACAGGCTGAAGAATTTTCTGCCTGTTAGTATTAAAATCCTGCTAATGCAGGCACTTGTACTGCCCGTTATTGACTACGGGGATGTATGTTGCTCGAATATATCGCAAGAGTTTTTAAATAAAATTGACCGCCTCCTAAACAATTGCATTCGTTTCATTTTCGGGGTTCGTAAGTACGACCACATTTCCCATTATCGTTCGCGCCTGAAATGGCTTCCAATTCGTCAACGTCGGAATTTGAGAATGCTCTGTTCTCTTTTTAGTATCCTTAGGGATCCCAAAGCTCCAGAATATTTAAAATGTAAATTTTCGTTCCTGAGTGAGGCTAGCTCTCGCCATCATCGCACCTACAATATTCTCAAACTCCGCACTCCCGCTCATAATTCTGGTTATATGTCGAGCTCATACACCCTGGCAGCTATTAGGCTGTGGAATTCTCTCCCGAGGGATATTCAGTCCTCCTCTAGTAAATTCGTATTTAAGAAGTCGATCCGTGATCTTTTCTTAAGCGATGTCTAAACTTGTTAACACTAGTAATTGATGTTTCACGACCTTTAGTAATTGATGTTTCCGTCTGATTGTATTGTTATAATATATTTATGTATCTATTATTTAATGTATGTAGTATCCATTATTGCATATTATGTACTTATCTTATTTATGTTATGTACCTACATATATTGTAATTATATTATATTTATTTTATATTTTATACTTATACTAAACTATGTATCTTGTACGTAATACTTATTATTGTATAATATATTATATACATATATATATATATATATATGTATGTGTATTACTTGTATATTTGTGCTCATATTTCTAGCAGTTGTTTTAATGTCTATTACCGCACCATAATATAGTTTTCTGGCTCGCCCAATGGTTGACTGGTAGAGAATGCCACACGGCATTAAGTCCGCCATTTGTACTTTCCTTGTGCAATAAAGAATAAATAAATAAATAAATAAATTTGCGTTCTTAGGGTTATCAAAAATTATAGCATATTTCAAAGCATTGACTCGTTTAATTTCCTTCACTCCCTTATTATATCTGCTGAAGATGTTATTTAAGTAGATAGGATCTTTGTTACCGAACTTTATATTTTCATTTGTGCTTTGGATAAATACTGGAAAAATGGCACCTGGGGAATCATCTGGGTAGCTTCTTATGTGGTTTTGTTTGAAATACGGCAGATGTTTGTTCTCCTCATCATCTGAGACTGGAATCTCACATGGATCTGGAGGCTCCTTTTTTTTTCTCTTCTTACTCCCAACCTTGACGAACTCGCCTCCACTTTCAGAGGACATGATGGCCCTCTAAAGTGCTTTTTCGAAAAGATAACACAATAAAAACGCCGAAAAATTAATTAAATATTTTAGAGATAAAAAAGTTGAACTTCCCGCCAAAGTCCCGCCAACTTGTTTTTTCTACTGTCATTTCTTGAATTTGTCAAAGAAATTGTCATTTTGACACCTGTCAGGTACTGACATCGAAGTAAATACGTAATTATCGGAAATTCACAATTCACTACAAACAGTGAAATAAATATTTGTGAACCGTCGGCTTACTTTCAGGATAAAATTCTTCGGAAAATAGTATAAGCAAATTGCGGGTCCCCTACGTAGCTTCGAACGCCGTTGTTTCGAAGTTCATTGTTTCGAATTTTTTTCGACTGCTTCATTCGTTCGAAAGCTTATGGATTCGAATGACGTAGGCGCGAAAGACGCTGATTCGAAAAACATCTCCACTGCCTCATGTCGAATGCTAGTGACTTTGATATAGTACTTTATAAGGCCTAATGTATGTAAAAAAAAATCTAGTAATTAAAAAAAAAACAACATATTCCAAGTCAATCAATATTATCACAGACCGATGACGGGCAGCGCGTCACCGGAGCGTGAAGCTACGCCCTGCGATCGCCAACCCGCCTTTTTTTTTTTTTTTTTTTTTATGCCGAGGAAAATGCTTTTAGGCATCCCCGTCACCCGGGGGGAGTGACGGGGTATGTGGGACTCACCCTGCCTCAAGGTGGAAAGGAGGCAGGGAATACCCGCTAAAAACCCCGGCCCCTCCTGTCAAGCGCCTATGGGGATGGTGTCACGGGACCCGGAAAGACTAGGACTGCCGCGACACCACCAGCACTGCCCGCCTACGCGGGCCCGACTGGCCCCCCTCTAAGGGGAGCGACGGGAGCGGCCCGGAGGGCCGGCCCACTCCCATCCGACGAGGACGGGGACCCGTGCAAGGCGGGTGGAGGTGCCCCCGCACCAACCACCCACTGGGCCCCATCAGGAGGCATTTGGCGGTCGAATCGAAAAACAAACAAAGCGCTGGCAGCCGACTCAGGGCGGTATAAGCGTCACAGATGAAGGCGTAGCTAAATATCACAGACCGATGACGGGCAGCAGCGTCACCGGAGCGTGAAGCTACGCCCTGCGATCGCCAACCCGCCTGCCCAACGTGGCGATTATGAAGATCTATGTCCAGTAGTGGACTATAATAGGCTGATGATGATGAATTACGCATGTCGAAAGAAAATAGCGCTATTAAAGTAGGTATTGCTTTTTGGTCAGCGTCATTATCGCTAAATCATTTTCAAGGTAATTTCATGTACTAAGATGAAAAATGCCCTAGGATTTGAGTTTACGGCAAGTAACTGGCCAGTTACCTGTCAGTTGCCACTGCCATGCCGGCCCAACCCAAACCCCCCACGAGCTCCGGAAACCCTACTCACCGGCAGAAACACGACCCGGAGGTTTGGCTGCAGTATTCTATAGGGTGGAGGTCCTTCCCCGGACGGGCAGCTCAATTCGAGCGAAGATTCGCTATGCCCTACCTCTCTTAAAATCATCAGTGTTTAAAAGACGTCGCTAGATATAGTATTCATCTGAACTAACAGTTAAGTGAACCATCGCTTCAAACGCAACCAGGGGCCAACATGATGAACATCTACATGACTCAAGGGTTAGCTCCGGTAGGATCAATGTAGTAAATGAACTATCAGTATTCAGGGAGACATCGCTAGATATAGTATTCATCTGAACTTACAGTTAAGTGAATCTTAGCTAAGACCAGGTGGTTCCTGGACTAAAGGGCATGGCTTCAAATCCAACCAGAGGCCAACATGATGTACATCTACATGACCCAAGGGTTAACGGGTAAAGAATGCTCCTAGCATTAATTTCGCCTTTTGTACCATTTTGTGCAATATAATCAAACGTATTGCGTTTACGTTAACTGCATCACGTAATGCGTTTGTTATGTGTCAAACCATGTTCAGATTTCTCAGCCTTTGAATCGAATATAATTTTCATTTTGTTTCTAGCATCCATTAATTTGTAAGCGTGTGTATAGGTTATATTAATTGATAGAAAATATGAGAGGTCCTTCCTAAAACACCAACAATGTATGAAATGTTTAGCTGAAATAATTGATTTATCCGAAGCGAAGCGAGGAGCGGGCTGCTAGTATGAAATATAATTGAAGAAATAGCGCGGTCATGTAATTCCTCGACAGGTAAGGTTTTATACAATATTTTAATTATGTCACCGTAAAATTGTAAATACCGTTAGACTATAATCCATCCTGCGAGATTCTAAACTGTCGAAAGATTGTGAACCGTATCAACTGCTTACAATTTAACGGATTATTTTTCGATAGATTGTGAGCGATCAAATTGGAACTGTTGATAATTTAACCCGCGACATATTTCAATTTAAGAATTTCACTTCGATCGATTACAGTCTACCGAAAAATAATAGTTAAACTGTAAGCATTATGTTATAGTTCACAATCATTCGACAGCTTACAATCTCGCGAGATAAATTATAATCTAACGGTATTTATGGTGCCAATTTACATAAAAATATATAAAAAAATACAAAACCTAAACTTAACTAATGTTTACAAGCAATAACAATCCTCCAAGCATTGTCCTCGTCCATTTTAATTTTCTATAAAACGTCGCTAATAACCTGTGGAAAATGAAATAAAATAATCGTTTTTATGCCATTGAAGAATCCGTTTAGAAATACGACTAGATACTCGTAGGTAAGTACATGTATCACTCACTGCGACTTATTGCATCGCTTCTGTAGCGATCCAGGCGTGAATAACGTTGCTTGCGTGACGAATCGACGACAATGTATCTACATCATCGTTAAAAGAGGTTTCAGGCCGGCGTTTTTTTATACGCACTTCTAAGGTAGTTTTTGGGGGCGTGTATGATATAACTATGCCCGATGTACATGTATTCTTACAAGTATTGGAAAGCTCGTAACTTGTTACCTGATGTTTCGTATGAGTAACTTTAGATTAGGTACTTAGACATTTTAGTCTTGTATAATACAATACAGTACCTTTACCTCTAGAGAATTTAACAATAAAAATTAACTTTACGATCCAGTAGTGCAGACACACGACCTTAATAAACCTATTACACACGTGTGCATTTACATAGCACGAAAATTAGTGTAGTATTAGTATTCGTCGATTTTTATCGCGCATAAAAATATACTAGGTATTCTGACTAATGGTGCTTTAGGATTAACATTTTTCTGCACTTATACTCACTTACACGCGCCCTATTACATGCCTAAATAAACCGACCTCGCATTCACGCCTAATGGTTAAAGCAGTTAATTTCCATGCGTGTTTTAGGGATACAAGCCACCCACCCAACCAATAGGCTATTATGGCAAAAAAATGTAATTAGTCCGTCTTTTAGCTTATTCAAAAATAAAAGACACGTATTTTTAGTAAAACGTTTTAAAGTCGGACTAATTACAATTTTTAGTCATAATAGCCTATTGGTACCAATGTATTTTAAAATTGAAATTTTGCGTACAGTTGTCCTACGCCTTTATGGTGAAGATAATCGTCATGAGTTTTCGTGTCGTCGATTCTGCATCTGTGACGAAAAAATAAGTTTGTGTGGTGTGGAACCCATTAACGCCCAAAATGAAACTAATAATATTTTTAAAGTTTTTGCTTTATTTATGTAATAAAAGACATCAAATAAGAAGGATACAATTTAAAAAAATCTGAAAAAAGTTTTTTTCAGCAAGTTAGAGGGGTGTACCCAAGCGTGTACAATGGGCAGATCAAGTGTAAAACATGCCGAAACTTGGTTTTATCACACAAAGGGCTTTTGAGTATTTTTGACAACTCCAACGCACTCTATTGGGGCATATGGCACATTTTAGTGGATTTGTGGTCCTATCGGGCCATGGTCATTCTTTTAACTATCAATATCCACTTCCTAGCTCGATAAAAACGGTTTCCTGAAGGTTTGTTCGACACTAAGCCCGAGCGATGCTTCGTATGACAACTGGTCCATAAATGCAGAATCTTCTTTCTTTCAAGAAATAGTAAACGCCAAGCAATCGAAACTGCCATATTTATCATGACTATTATTTTGACCTGCATACAAAAGACTCTGTTCGACTATCAAATCGCAAGTTTGCTTGACGAAAAGCTTCTTGAAGAGAATCATTAGCATGCAACTTTTTATATCGGTGTACAGATTATTCAACCATACTTCAATGGCATTACTTATTTTATGCTTGATAGAGTTCATTGGTAAGGTTTTTCGCCAAACAAGGTTATCTGTGACTGTAGCCAGACATTCGAAGGGGTTTTTATCGGGGAAATCGACATATACGTCGATAACGGCTCATCATCACTGCTATCACCGTCTGAGAGTTCTCTTGCACATTGTACTACTTCTACAGTCCCTGAAACATCCCTCAGCAGTGCCTGTGTCACAAGATCATCTTTGGAACCCTCCTCTTCGTCAATTATTGCAGCAGATTCTAGTAGCACTATTAGAAAGTCGTAATCAATATCATTATCTTCCGCAGCAATGATCTGCCTCTTCTAATGAGGGTGTTTCAAAATGAAATATCCGATAGATGGCGTCATGTAGCCTTGCGGTCCCGCTATCATGTGATTAGTCAGTTGCCATGTAAATGTCAGTGCCATGACAAAATGAACAAATTACGTTACATTTGACCTACAACCTACTGGAAGACTGCTGCCTATGTGGTGGCATCTGGTAGATTTCGTTTTTTCAGAAAACCCTCGTTGTATATAATGTTTTTGTACTGAAAAGCTTAGTCTACGGGGCATTTTGATGAAATAATGATTCCTGAAATAAAAATAAATAATAGTATACATCTGCCCATTGTACCTGCTCAGGTACAGTAGAAGAAAAACATATTTTTTTTGTAAATTAAATACTTTACATTAGGTTTTGGTTACTTATTAGATAAAATAGTATATCAACTATTGTTTTAGAAAAGTTTTGTAATGTATGATCATTATTAACCTAAAAAAAATAACTAAATTACTTACCAATTCGAGCTCCCATTTCAACACTGAATAAATCGCCTCTTACCCTCACAAATTAAAAATATCAACTTGTTAAATTTTATCTAGATTATTTTCCTGTACTTATGTCTTTATCGTCAAAGTAGTTTTTTATCGATTTGTTGCCAATTACAAAAACTATCGCGATTTTTATTGGTGTACCTGCTTGTGTACGGTGGGCGGTAATGGGTTAACTCGCATTTGGCTTGACTAAAGCCTTATCGCCCTTGTTTAGGGTAGATACAACCTCTTGGTGGGGACATGTATGAGCTGTTGCTGTGTATATCCACTATCCACACAAGTTTTGCTCGAATAGGTAGCAGTGAGAGAATATTGGCACGGGCTTTATTAGTCTACTAGCTGTGCCGGCGGCGTCGCACGCGTGGATATCGGGTTTCAAAAATAACGGACTTCCATAAAATTACCTCTAGCAATACATTATTGAAAACCGCATTTAATTCCATGCAGGAGCTTTCGCGTGATGCGCGATTAGAGGATTCGATCCCGGGATCCCGAAAACCGGGATCCCGGGATCCCGGTCATATTTCAGTCCCGAAATTTTCGGGATTAAATTTAAAGAGTCCCGGGATTTTCGGGATTGATATATTTTTAATAAAAGTTAATAAAAATGTGCGTAAAACGAAACGCACTTACTTTCATCCACTTTCATCTAACGTTTTGACGGCCATCACATTTACACGGCTGATTTCATTTGATTGCGCTAGAGACCGGCCCCGGATTATGTTTAAAAGTGAGTGAAAATTCCTCATCACGTCGTGATAAGTATTGATATTTATTTTGTTAATCAAAGAATTTATAAAAAAAAAAAAAACAAAATGCACTAGAGGTCTTAGAGTTATCGAGTTATAATCCACCATCGGCTTTTCTTTCGTTGAGTACATGTCTGATGCAAGTAATAAGCATAATTATGTACCTATTTCGTACGCGTAACGGCCCATTGAAAAAACCGCCAAATATTAAATCTGTAAAATTTTTGTCTGTCTGTATGTTCGTTATAGAAACAAAAACTACTTGACGGATTTTAACGAAACATTGTACATTTATTCTTCATACTCATGGGCAGGTTATAGTATACTTTTTATCACGATCAGTTTAGTATACTTTTTATCAATAGAAGCAGAGTAGTGAAGGGAAATGTTGGGAAAGCGGGGGAAATTTTAATCTGTATGTTTGAACGCGCATCTCGCGAAAACTGCTGCATGGAATCGAATGCGGTTTTCACCATGTATTGCTAGAGTTCTAACTTAAGATTTAAGCATTTTTTTTTAAAACCGATATTCACGCGTGAGACGTCGCATGCACAGCTACTAATAAATAAACCACGTCTATTATTAGACGTAAAGTTGAATCCAATATGTGACCGCGGCATAAATGTTTTTTTCATTTGGTTAAAGAAGTTAACGATGAATCCAAAGAATTTGTATGGTGTATAATTTAATTCTGTTTAGTTTTTTGAAGATTTTTGTTTTGCTGTCTTTTTGTTACCATTTTCTACGACCAATACAATCCCGGGACTATCCCGGGATCCCGGGACTAACTGTAGAAAATCCCGAAATCCCGGGATCCGAAAAATCGACCGGGACCGAATCCTCTATGCGCGATCAAACATACAGATAAAAATTTCTTCCCAACACTTCCCATCACTGCTCTGCTCCTATTGATTGTAGCGTGATGAAAAGTATACCTACTATAACCTGCCCAGGAGTATGAAGAATAATTGTACCAAGTTTCGTCAAAATCCGTCCAGTAGTTTTTTTTTCTATAACGAACATACAGACAGACAGACAAAAATTTTACTGATTGCATTTTTGGCATCAGTATCGATCACTAATCGGGGTGATTTTATAGTTATTTTGAAAATATATTTCATGTACAGAATTGACTTCTCTACATATTTATTATAGACTAGCAGTGCCCGCGACTTCGTCCGCGTGGAATAGATTTTCATCCCCTATTTTATCCCCATGGGGGTAGAATTGATCAAAATCCTTTCTTAGCGGATGCCTACGTCATAACATCTACCTGCATGCAAAATTTCAGCCCGATCCGTCCAGTGGTTTGGGCTGTGCGTTGATAGATCACTATGTCAGTCAGTCAGTCAGTCGGTCACCTTTGAGTTTTATATATTTAGATATAGAAGATAAGCGAGATCACGTGCTAGACAAACTGTGTGTATCCTTTACTAAAAATGAACCTAACGTATAAAACGCTAGTCTGAAAAATCTCACCCAGAAACAATAACGGCGCGTCTTAGAAGGCACAAGCACGGTAGTTACTGCAAAAGGGGAAGTATATTACCAGTTTAATATTAAAAGTTCATTTTATCATTTCACATCTTCATATAGATATATTTTATGCAATGGGGCGTAAGGTGAATGTACCTATTTCCGAGTAAAACTATTCTGAATGCTCTGACTATTAAATTTATTTTGATCATTCCTGTTTATTGGACCAGGATGACAGTGAAATATGGGAATTTCTCATGTTTAAATAGCTTGCGACTGTAGGCACGTACTTAATTTCTAATAGACTGAATAGTGTTAGGTATCTTAAGTAGATTAGTTTGGCAAACCTACACTGTTACAACTAAAAAGGGTTGCAAAACATTACACTACCAATTCGGCTGTTTTTATTTGCGGAGCATGCTCCGTTTGCTCCATTTTTATTACTTCAGAAAATATATGTGATGTTCTTTAAAGTAGGTACGTATTTACCTATTATTAAAAAAACCGGCCAAGTGCGAGTCGGACTCGCACACGTAGAGTTCCGTACCACTGATTGAATGAAAAAAAATTAGGTAATTTGACTTATGACGTTTAAAAAAAAACTACTGTGTAGATTTCATTCAAACCAATTTTCGTTAGTAGTTTGCATAGTAATACACATCATATATTTTTTTCAGTTTTATCATGCCCATATTTTATAAGTTACGGGGGGGGACATTTTACCACTTTGGAAGTCTCTCGCGCAAACGCGCAAAGTTTAGAAAAAAAATATGTTAGAAACCTCAACATCATTTTAAAATACCTATCCATAGATACCTATATACCTATCCATAGAACAAGTATAGGTTTGATGAAAAAAAAATTTTGAGTTTCAGTTCTATCTATGTATGGGGATTTCCCATTTTTTAACCACAAAAAATTTTGGATTTTTTTCTGATTTTATTGACAAACATGAATCTATAAGGGTCCCGTTTTTGCCATTTTGCTACTTGCTAAGAAACCCTAAAAACGCGCACTATCAAGAAATAAAAAACATTTACTCTTATAGTATTGGCATTATACGTTGCAACTACCTATGAGTGTAACTACATATTATGTACACTCTATAAATTGTCTTTCAGATAGCTTTTCGATGCCGAGGCTGCATCCATTAACGGCCGTATAATGATAGGTAGTTAGTTAAGACAATTAATTGATGTCGCTTTTCTACTTACTTAATTGATTGACATCCTGTTTATGGATTGGATTTGGTTCAATATATAAATAAAATCAAAGTTTGGTTTAATAACACGTACCTACCTACATAGCTTCTTTGTTTTCTCATGTATCTGTAGAATATTACGATGGTGATATTGTCAGCGTAATAGAGGAAAAGGTGGTAATGTGGCTCCTGGAGATATATTGGCCCCCTTCAATATTTTAATGTTTGAACAACACCATACCTATAGTATGTTTTATGCGCTACCTTACAAATCCACCAAAGCCTGTCACGTTCGATTGTCATTCGAACCAGTTGAAACTCGTTACCAGTAAGTAAAACTTTAAACTGTGATTTTATTTCAGTAATTGTTTATAAATAGAGTGTTTCGGCTATTGTGTTCGGACATTGGATACGTTCAACTACGGGAATTAAAAGGTTAACTAATATGTTTGTGATTTTTGCCGTAATTTTTAATTGTGCAATACATTTAATGTGAATATTGTGACTCCCCTAGGGGGCCACATAACCATCACTTGATCTCAAGATACCAAATTTGATTAACTTAAGAATATATAATATTTTTGATATCCTGTGCGCGTTTAATTTATTCCATAGTTAGACATGTATAGACAAATAAATAAGAAGTCCTCCCTTTAATGTATCTTTGAGGTTTGTCACTTCTATATATTTTTTTAAAATTATAAAACAAAGTGGGGGCCACATAACCACCTTTTCCCTGTACTAATAAGTAAATCTTACAGACTGTCCACGGCGTCGATGCGTTTAACTGCATTTGTTAACGCTTACCTACTTTAAGCATTCTTACCGCACTTCTAAAGTAAAGTTCGCTGAAGGTTTGAAAGGTTTGATCTCCACATTTAAAAAAATCAGAGAAACGAATCGTTTCCATAATACGAGTATATACTTACTTCTATTTATAAGAGCAGAAATTGAAAATAATATCAATTAATTTATATGAAATTTGAGCACAGCAGCATAAGGCAGTTCAAACCGCAGTAAGGAATATTTTCATCGACTACGACTTTTTATGTAGGTATGAGATTTTGCCCATCTCATTTCACTCTACACCCTCTTAAAAGGCCGCTTAAATACAGACATGCGCCACAAACCACATGTTAAGTAGAAACGTCTCTTAAAACAAAAGTATTAACAATATATTATTTCAGTTATAAAATAAAAAAAATATAGAGGCCATCTCAGAGTAAGTCGAGTTAAGCCTTCAATTAACAACCTGCCATCGAACTATGAATAGCGAACTAGCCCTATACTCGTATCACGGTCGGCTGCTTCATGATAGGGATAAGGTTAAAAAATTGCATGTATGTAGGTAATTTAACAAAATAATTATATGTAGGTACCTACTGTTAGAGAACAAAATCGAATATCTCCAGTATTCGATTTTGTTCCGATTCGAACACAGAGACCGACCTATTCGTTCTGTAGTTAATGGCACTATATAGTTGCCGCTAGTGCTTTTATAGTTGACAGCACAGGTTGACAGTTACGTCGAGTTCCCGCCCATTACATAACCAGTATAACCAACTTAGTATTATGACTCCTGAATTAGCTGCTGAAGAAATTCAGAAATAGACAAAATAAAAAAGTGATCAAATAAATAACGAAAATTAGAGAAAATTTTTTTTTAAAGTTGCCGTTTTATCGAATTAATTTATGTACCGCGTATGACATTGCTAAGATTACCAAGTTATATTTAGGTGCAATATCCAGTAATTGGGTATAACGTTATGGCTTTATTATCGCACTCGTATCTAAATCCAATTCCGTTCATATCACCTAGATTAGTCAGATTTATTTTCATACAAAAATTCTTGTTAGGACGTGGTAAAGGTGTTAATCACAATTAATCGTGGATTATGATCATGTCACAACGATATAACGTATTGGTAATTTTGCAAGTTTTCATACTATAGTTAGACTAACTTAAAAGGCAGTTTGTAAGTGATGTAACTTATTAAACAAGGTTTTTAAGGAAGTGAGAAAAGCCACCGTAAATTTTATCTTGTGACAATAATGGGTTAAAAGCGAGTAATGAAGCTATTTAACGGTGGCAGAGCTTTAAAACTAAGCGTTTCCTCCGTCAGCTAGTGCATTATACTCGTAATAGCTTGCAAAATCTGAGGCTTGTCATTCTTGAGAGTGTAAAATTTTAAATAGTAAAACAAAACCTACATTCGCAGTCGTCGCGTCTAAAGTTTAGTTAGGTATGTAACTCAGTTCTATACGTAGGTATAGAAGAAAAATTTATAAAACTGAATTGACCTTTCTAAAGATTTATTATAAGTGTTATAATAAATCTGTAGAGAGGTCAATTCTGTACATTAAATATATTTTCAAAATAACTATCAGGGGGTGATTAGTGATCGATACTGATGCCAAAAATGCAATCAGTAAAATTTTTGTCTGTCTGTCTGTCCGTCGGTCTGTCTGTCTGTATGCTCGTTATAGAAACAAAAACTACTGGACGGATTTTAACGAAACTTGGTAAAATTATTCTTTATACTCCTGGACAGGTTATAATATACTTTTTATTACGCTAGAATCAATAGGAGCAGAGCAGTCATAGGAAGTGTTGGGAAAACGGAAGAAATTTTTATTTGTCTGTTTGAACGCGTATCACGCAACTGCTGCCTGGAATTGAATGCAGTTTTCGCCAATGTATTGCTAGAGATCTAAATTAAAATTTAGGCACCACTTTATGGAAGCCCGTTATTTTTGAAACCTGATATCCACGCGTGCGACGCCGTTGGCACAGCTAGTTTCTTAATATATTCTTTCATTATAATATTCTCACTTCCTAATTTATTTATTTATTAAGAAAACCAACAGCTTTACGTGAATAGTACATGGTAAAAGGATATACATTACTAATATCAAAGCCAATTACAGGTTTCCCTTAATTAACAATGTACAGTGTTAATGTCGGTAGGTAAGACTATACAATAGGTATAACACTATAATTTATTGTAATATAGAAATTGCGATAATTCGAAGACAATTAATGCTAACGAACTAATTTTACGCCAATATTGGTAGGTTTTCCTAACCTACCAATAATTACTGACTAATATCGTACCGTTACCTTTACCTATTGCTTTAAATGGTCTGTAGGTATAAAGATACACGCTAAGTAAAGTAAGAACATGAAAATTAAACTTCGTGAGCTCTCAATCTCCCGACGACGCTTAATAAAAATATAGAGCTCCGCCGAAATGATTACCTACTAATGTAATTATGTCCCAGTAGAAATCTAAGTTTTGTAAATCTTTGCTTACCAATTTAATTTTCTATTAGTTTTACCTATATATTGGCGAACTTAGTTTCACAAATATATGGTTAATTAAAGAGGGATGTTGAACATAGAACATTATGAAGTTTTAGATTTAATTAAAATAAAGTTTTAATAATGGCAGTCAGTCTCTTTTCAAGGTCCATTTGTGTCGAGAGATAATTGCCAAAATTACAATATAACTAGGGTGTTACTCGATTATATTAAAAAATACAAAACAAGTATTGTCATAGTTTGCATGTAATTCAGTGATGAAAATGTCTCTGAGGTCCTAAGTTCCAAATTTATTAGCTGCCGTTAAAGTCAAGATCGGCGATATGTAGGCACCATTACTTGCACCTGTTTCTCTGAAACATGCTGAGATAGATAAATAATAATAATAATAAAATAAATAACCCAAGACATGCCACGCTGGGCCACACAGCGCCATCTAGCCCCAAACTAAGCCAAAGCTTGTACTATGGGTACTAGACAACTGATAAACTTACTTAGATACATTTTTTTTTGTAAATGAATACATATTATTCATAGAAAACACCCAGACCAATACAAACAGACATGTTCATGCACACAAATGATTGTAATGTGTGGGAACCCACGACCCTTGGCTCAGAAGGCAGAGGTCACTACCAATTGAGCCACCGAGCCAGATACGTTCTTTAGGCTACAAATAAACAAGGCGCTCGCAGTATGGCGTGAGCGCCTCGAGACCGCCCCCTGGGGGCGCCGCACCATTTAGGCCATTGGCCTCATCTTGGAAGAGTGGATGCGGCGCCCTCACGGGGTGGTGACGTACCGGCTGACCCAGGTCCTCACGGGACATGGTTGCTTGGGCCGGCACTTATGGAGGATCAGGCGAGAGCCAGATCCTCTATGCCGTCACGCCGACAGTGGCTCGGAGGACACGGCAGAGCATACGCTTCGGCATTGCTTTGCCGGGGCCAATGAGCGCTCCGTCCTCGTCACTGTCGCACAGGACCTCGATCTGCCGCAACTGTTGCGGCAGATGACGGCGTCGAAGGAGACCTGGCGAGCGATGCTCGCATTCTGTGAGACGGTAATCTCGCAGAAGGAGGTGGCGGAAAGAGAGCGTGAGGCCGCGGTAGACGCGACCGCTCTACGCCGCCCCCGGCCTGGGCGTCGCCGGAGGGCATACAACGCATCGTATGCCCTCTGAGCCTCTCCTTCGTGCCCCGAGTGGTGAGCGCTGGGCCGCGATCCACTCATAGGGGCGTAACAGTATGGTGGGTGCAGCCACACCGTTGCACGAGGTCCGCCCGGGGAGCACTCTATTGCTCCCCGGAGCCGGGGTATTTGTCCTCCCCGGACCGAGTGCCGGCCGCTTGTCATCTGCGGCTGTCCAGGGCATGTAGGGATGCGGCCATTATGCTTCGGCGTTACCCGTGTCCCTGCAACTTGCTGCCCACTGGTGACACAGGGGGGTTTAGTGGGTATGCCCTCCCATTTCGGGAGGTGTGAGTCCCACACACCATGACACCTCCCCCCGGAGATGGCATGACGGTGCCTAATACATTCCCCTCTAGAAAAAAAAGGCTACAAATAAACAAACCTTTTTTACCTGTAGGTTTCGTCACTCGTGCTTTCTACGTGTTTATACTCAAGTAAATCTACATATTATTATGATTGTTTCTTGGGTCAAATTTGTTCGCAATCTTATTTTCAAGGGCCAATTCGTTTTTACCGGAATTGATGCTCATATAAATCTAGTCGCGATGTAAATGTCGCAGTCATCTGGTTCAATCTCCTATTCAATTGAATGGCTAGCGCGTTCATTGAATGACGACATTCAATTGAATGCCTGAAGGACAACTCGTCAAGTTATTGATTGAAACGTTCAACGTCTTGACTGAACGTCATTTAGCATAGTCGTTGAATGGGTAAAAACCAACTTTAGTTTATAATTTTTCTTTAAAAGTATCCGGCGGCGGCGTATTAATAGGTAAATCCATGCTGTCACACTATTTTATTACGAATAAGTCAGTTTATAGTAAATCTAATCAAAGAAATATCAACACTGTTCATATTATCTTTTTGATCGCCATATTTGTTTTGGTGACTACTAACGCCGCGTGGGAAAAGAATGAACTAAATTACAATCACCTGACTGCTTTTACGTCCGCTCTTTTCAAAGGGCTATGTTTCAATCCGCTACCTAGTTGGACGTTCAGTGACGCGTGTATAGTTAACGTTCGGTCTAGTCATTCAATTTAATGTCGTCATTCAATGAACGCGCTAGCGATTCAATTGAATAGGAGATTCAACCAGATGACTGCGACATACATATTACAAAACTTGAATATCTATTATGATATTTATCAATAAAACCCTATAAATACTGCAGGGCTACGGGTTTGGTTAGGTAGTAACTATTTTAACAGCGGGGCAGGGATGGCTGTGAGTGAATCCTTAGATACGATTGGATCACTCATGACGACGACTGACTTTGGTAACATACAATTCACGTTTATTGAGAAAAAGAAACAAAGGTTTCCACTGGGGCATAATAGGTCTACCTATATGAATTGCATAGAGAGTGCAAGGACACGAAAACTTTGCAATTTTGAAACTTCCACTTCTTACATAGGTACTAAGTATATTAATTTCTTATTTCATTGGAAAGCCTGTAGAGAACTACACATTATTTCTATTTTTCGATATAATTGTCTGTTCACTACAATGTTCACAATCAGCTATTGCATGAACCCTTTCCCAAAACAACTGGATAAAGTGATCTTCTATTACTTTTAATTTGTTTCTTATCTGGAATAGCATTTTAAAGCTCAATAAATTTCATGTATCATTATCAGATGTCGGATAGTAGTTATTTATGATATTGAAATAAAGTATTCCATGGAGTGCTGCGAAAGTGCAGTTACTAAATAAACTGACACTTTTTTTTAATCTAAGGATAAATATAGTAAAATATTTGAACGAATCGGAGTTACGAACCAAAATTCTTTATACTCTTTTTTATTACGTGGTGAAAAAAGCGAAAAAGAATTGAATTTTTATTCATTCACTTTCATTCGTTCATCACTTGTCACAAGCCTCAAATATCAAGAAGTCAACTATTACGACACCCACGGGAAGAAACAGCGGTGATTTGTATTAAACAATAATTCAAGACATGGCTTATACACCCGTATTCACAAACAATACCTACTTATCTATGAAAACTGACAACACTATGCGAAGTAAGACATTTACAATGGCGATCATTATCATCAGCCACATTATTGCAGCAGCATATTGCAGTCCACTGCTGGACATAGGCCTCTCCAGTTGTTCGCCACTTAGGGCAAACATCCGGAGGATATACCCATAATCGCCACGCTGCAGCTGCTGGGCAGGCGGGTTGGCGATGGGGTACAACAAGGGAAGCCTCCACGCGTGGTCGTCTGCTTGCAGATGGCCCGGCGTACCCCGGGCAACGGCGGGTAGTAGCAGCGTTCGACTACTACCCGACGGCTAATTCCCTAGAGGAGAGACGATTGGATCCCGTCTCTCCTCGACCAAGGTGAGGCCAGCGTTGGCGTCGTTGTGGAGTTCGACGCCTTCCACGGCCAGTGCTTAGGCACACCTAGATGGGGCCTTTTGGCCTGTGGGTCTCTCCCAATGGCGGGGCATTTGTCCGATTGGTGAGAGACGTGCTGTGGGACGCATTTTGCGTCGGTTTGTCGGCGATGGTCGCAGAGGAAGAGGAGTGGAGTGCCCTTCGGGGGATCTCGCGGTGTTTCGTTGCCGTCCTCCCTGTCTTCTGCGACCGTTGCCGCCTTACCAGAGGAGCCGCTTGACGGCGTGGGATGGCAGTGTATCACTGCGGCGCGGCGGGTCCGATGGCCACGGTTCTCGTGGTCGTCGGATATGGTCCTTTTGGACTGGTCGCCGGGCAACCTGTTTCCCCTCGCAGGAGGGACCAGGGGGCTTGCCTTGACTGGCGAGCCCGAGTGGAGTGAGACCACAATAAAAAACCGCCTGTTATCCCGACTTCGGTTGGGACCAGGGGGCGCGAGCTCAAGTGGAGAAAACCACAATAAAAAACCACCGTGCGGCGGCGGCTGCACGCCCGACGGAGTTCCGCGAGGTCGGCACGGGGGTGTCGGCCACGTATTGCACGAACTCCGTCCTTGGAGGAGAGGGACGGCCCTTACGGGCCTGACCTCTAGGCTGCCCCAAGTGGGGGGGCCAGCCCGAGTCTGCCTAGCAGACCAGCGCTGACAGCTTCGCGGCGTTATAGTTGAGGACCCGCGTTGCTGTCGCCCAAGGCGCATTAGACGGTGCAAACCAGGGTTTTTTAGTGGGTATTCTCTGCCGACGCGGAGCGAGTCCCACATAACCCGTCTGCTCCCCCGGGCAGCGGGTATGCGTAAACTGCATTTCTCCCTGGTGAAACAAAAAAAAAAAAAAAAGGCGGGTTGGCGATCGCAGGGCGTAGCTTTTCGTCCGGTGACGTTGCTGCCCGTCATCGGCCAGTGGTATTTAGCTACGGCTTCAACTGTGTTGGTTATACCGCCACCCGTCGGTTGCCAGCGCCTCGTTTGTTATTCGGCAGGATGCACCACGGGCAGGTGAGGTTGGCTTGGAGCGAAAAGATTATCATCTTCGCAGTCGCTCTCTTACATCCCTCTCAACACCGGCACTCAAGTGTTGTCTATGAATAGGTTTTCCCCATACATAGAACTGAAACTCAAAATTTTTTTTTCATCAAAGCTATACGTGTGGGGTATCTATGGATAGGTGAAAATGATGTTGAGGTTTCTAACATCATTTTTTTCTCAACTGAATAGTTTGTGCGAGAGACTCTTCCAAAGTGTGCCCCCCCCCCCCCCCCCGTAACTTCTAAAATATAGGCATGATAAAACTGAAAAAAATATATGATGTGTATTAATAAGCAAACTACTAACGAAAATTGGTTTGACTGAGATCTAGGCAGTAGTTTTTTTTAAACGTCATAAATCAAATTACAAAATTTTTTTCATTCAATCAACTCCAATATAATAAAAAATAAAGAAAAACATTTATTTAGCTCTAGTGGTACGGAACCCTACGTGCGCGAGCCCGACTCGCACTTGGCCGGTTTTATTTTCTTTACCGTTACCGAACGGATATACATACTTAATATACATGTTATACCTACATTATTTACCTACATTCGTTAGCAAAATATTATATTTTATTACGAGTATATAGATTTCAGCGTAATAAGTCTCTTTTCTGTGTAATAAGCAAGCACAAACAATGAACATCTTACTGAAATAATTTAACTTAGAAAATTAGAACATAAAGCCCCTTCCATTTCCTATGTACTTACTCAATAATGTAAATATCTGTTGTTTAATAAATTATAAATTCTAAAAACGTCTTTTACTTTTAGTTTTTCGGAAATGTAGACTAAAATTTGCGTATGTTAAAAATTACCTTAATGTTGAAAATAAAACACGCCAGATCACTGTCAAAGACACAAATAATAATTATATACTTAATTACTTATAAAACAAAACTAATACACGCAATTCCAAATAAAAAAATATTTAAAAAAAAACATCGATATGATAAAGGAGGATTGCGCTTGGCAACAAAATTGATGCCTACACATTTTGCTTACCTACACATTTTGCTTACCTACATAATATTTCAATCGATGTTTTTTTGTTTCAGATGGCGAGCCAGTTCGAAATGATTACTGAAGCAACATGTTGGAATTGATCAGTTGAAATCATGTATGCCATGAAGCTTTTAATTGCTTCGAATTTTAGATCAGTGTTTGAATTGGAGACGCCAAATAGAACGGACCCGGCCAATTATATAGAAAATGGCGATGTCAACGACACGGCCACCGAGGAAAGCTTTCATGACGAATATATTTTCGACAGAACCGACATCAAAGCAATATTCATCACGTTATACACTCTCGTGTTTTGCTGCTGTTTCTTTGGTAAGCACTACTTTTTTATCCATCATGCATGGAAGTATTAAGTACTACGTACTTATTACTTCCATGCCTTCATGTCCTTCATGTTTCTATTCCGTCGTGTCAAAATCTGTCAATATTGTTATTTTAACGTTTCGTTGCATTTTCCTTATTTGTGTCTTTTTTGTTTCTTTTTTCTTTCTCCCTTTTTTATTATTCTTCTTGTTTGTTAATGTGTTTATTCCTTAATGTGATGTGTTTGAGTAGGGTCACAGGGATGAATTTTCATTCCTTGGTTTTATTAAAATGCTGTGTATTGCAGTAAGCACGCAATTGGATCGTTGATGTAGTTAGACAGTTAGGTGGATCTAATCGTATCACGTCTACAATATTTTTATTTCCCTACATTTAGCTAATAGGTAGGTAAGCTAAAATTGTCAAATTGTTTTCGCCTTATAGGCAAAATTTTGCATGGATTTATATACGTGTTATAACTACATTATACACGTATAGGAATGACATTTTATCAAAAATATTTTGCCTGATGAGCATTTTTCCTGAGTAATCCAAAATTAAACATCTGATGTAGAGAAGTAGTAGATGTAGTGGTTGTGATTGAGTAATAAATAAATAGCATTATCATGAAGTCCACGCGAACGAAGTCGTAGGCATCGGCTAGTTCAATATAAAACACTTTTTATAGTTTCATCCGTTAACTAGTTCAGTGTCAGTTTATATAATACCTACTTGAATCCTACACTTAGTTTTATCCCAGATCATCCACATCCGACTTAATCAATTTATTAATTTTTATTACAAACCACGTACCTACCACAACCAGATAAATCGGGTCAGTGACAAGCCGAGATTGTAAAACATTTATTATAATAAATGCTTTGTTATAATAATTGAATAGCCGTAGGCAAGAATAGTTTACAACTAGATAAGTGAAAAATCACAACTCCAAAATCAAATTAATTTATAAATTAAGTTTGAGCCTTATTATAATCCTCTGTAGAGTCGCGGGCGGTGTTTTGAACATTATAAATTAATTATACTGGAACGTAATTTATTCAAAATTTTAAGACAAAGTCCAAGATATGGTAAAGTGTATTTAACATAAGTACCTACCTATTAGAAGTTTCGCAAATAAGTTTAGGAACTATTATTGTGATGTCAGTAATTAAACATTGTGAAAGATGTCATACACATCTTGTAGGTATGTAGGTTTAGGTTTAAAGAACTTTATTCTCAAAAAGACTTAAATAATGTCACTTACATGAGAACACTGCTAACGTAGTAAAATTACAATAGTTCGTCACCGAAATCACACACACAAAGACAACCACAATCACAACAACAGAACAAAAATTTCACTGACGCACCCAGCGTATTGTATGTAGTATCTGCCTGCATATTCTAATAAAAAATATTTTAACCTAACAGTTGTAGATAAAGATTATAGAACATATTAATTATATCTACTTTTAGAAACCAGAAGTGAGGTTAGTTTTAAATGGTTAACGATAAATTACTTACTAGGCAAGAAATCAACAACAAAATAAAGATCATCCGTCCAGGACAACCACAAAACACCCAGGAATCATATCTACGACCATTCCTTGGTCTTTAATCCAATATTCCAATCTTTCGGAAGGCTCGAGCAAAGTTCTTCCTCCACCCGCCAAACTCTCTTCAAAACCGAATCGTTTCATAGACTAAACAGCAAGTCTATCACAGATACAGAAACCATAGAGCCAAGGAATCGGTAACACGGCCGTTCCTGACAGCTCCTCGTCAGCGTAGTTTTCTTCAACTTGGACTTCGGCAACCAAGATGATAACGCTTTCGTCTTCGGCAAACAGCTCTTCATTGACTCAGCTTTTTGCAACCAAGTCCTCGATCGATCTAGAACAGCCTACATTTCGTCATTTATCATCATCAAAAAGCAAAATTAGAATGTCACACATCACATTATCATTTTAATACATAGCCACAATGTCGAGGCTAGAACAAAACCACACAAGCCATAGTGTCACGGTCATAACTTGTTAGACAAGCCATAACGTCAGGGTCATAACATAATACACAAGTCGCATTATCGGTCTTACGAGTACAAGAACACATAACACACAATCCACATTGTCGGTGCTACACACAATACATAAGCCGAATTGTGGGGCCAAATTTATGTTTACACTTTTGCAATCATGGACTAACATAGTTACTTACCAATGGATCTGTATAAATGAATTCATCGTTATTATTATAAGAACACATAGTACATACGCCAAATTGTGGTTGTCAATGTTTACATTTTTGCAATTACTTATGTACTAACATAAATTAAGTCAAACTTTGTTACTAACCACTGGGTTGGTATTGCCTGAATAAATGAATTCATTATTAAATTATTATCATTATAAGAACACAGAACACATAGTAGGTACATGAGCCAAATTGTCGAGGCTACAAGAACACGTAATACATTAGCCAAATTGTCGAGGCTCCAAGAACACGTAATACATGAGCCAAATTGTCGAGGCCACAAGAACACGCAATACATGAGCCAAATTGTCGAGGCTCCAAGAACACGTAATACATGAGCCAAATTGTCGAGGCTCCAAGAACACGTAATACATGAGCCAAATTGTCGAGGCACCAAGAACACGTAATACATGAGCCAAATTGTCGAGGCTCCAAGAATACGTAATACATGAGCCAAATTGTCGTGGCTCCAAGAACACGTAATACATGAGGCAAAATGAAATACGGCACCGATACTGAGGGCGCGAGCACGGCACCCACTCGGCACAGGCGAAGCCGCGAGCACCGCGCGCCCTCGGCCAAGGCGCAGCCGCGAGCACAGCGCGCCCTCGGCGCAGCCACGAGCACCGCGCGCCCTCGGCCCAGGCGCAGCCGCGAGCACCGCACGCCCTCGGCCCAGGCGCAGCCGCGAGCTAGGCGCGCACTCAGCACAGACGCAGCCGCGAGCACAGCGCGCCCTCGGCGCAGCTGCGAGCACAGCGCGCCCTCGGCGCAGCCGCGAGCACTGCGCGCACTCTTCACAGACGCAGCCGCGAGCACAGCGCGCCCTCGGCGCAGCCGCGAGCACAGCGCGGCCGTCCCGGGCGTAGCCACGCACGCGGCGCGCCCAGAGCGCAGCCGCCGATACGGCGCGGCTGTCCCAGGCGCAGGCACGCACACGGCGCAGCCACGAGCACGGCACGCCCTCGGCTCTGCCGTAGCCATGGATACGGCGCGACCGCCTCTCGGGTGCAGCCATGCATAATGGCGCATCCGAATACGGCGACTCTAAGCAGCAGCACGTGCTACGCTTGCCTGTCGACACAGCCGCGAGTATGATTAGCAAAATACATTAAAACAAAATAGGTACCTGACCATGATCTCAATACACACTTACAAATTCACAACAAAAGATCCTACAAACTTTCCACATCGTACACGACACACGTATTGGGTGGAAATGTGGTGATTTGTATCACAATCAGACAATTACAATTTCGAAACCACAACTAGTTATGTAGGTACCCATAAAATCACTTTTACGTCGATATTCGAGCAGAGATCTCTAAACACATCTCTAGAATCGACTAAAAGAAAACAAAAAAACTGGAAAACTTATAAATGGTATGGCAAAAGCAGTAAAACAGCGCGTGATCAATCCCACTTCTGATTTTAGAAACCAGAAGTGAGGTTAGTTTTAAATGATTAACGATAAATTACTAGGCAAGAAATCAACAACAAAATAAAGATCATCCGTCCAGGACAACCACAAACCACCCAGGAATCATATCTACGACCATTCCTTGGTCTTTAATCCGATATTCCAATCTTTCGGAAGGCTCGAGCAAAGTTCTTCCTCCACCCGGCAAACTCTCTTCAAAACCGAATCGTTCCATAGACTAAACAGCAAGTCTATCACAGATACAAAAACCATAGAGCCAAGGAATCGGTACCACTACACTATCTATACTAATATTATAAAGGGGAAAGATTTGTATTTTTGTATGTAACGAATAAACTCAAAAAGTACTGGACCGATTTTAATAATTCTTTTTTTTATTAGAAAGCTACATTATCAGTGAGTAACATAGGCTATATTTAGTTGAAAAATGTTTATCTGAAACACCCGTAGCGAAGCGAGGGCGGGTCGCTAGTATTATATAAAAGTGATATCAACCCGGCTAGATTTGTAAGTTTTCTTCGCATTCTTCCTATTCATTCTAGTCCTATTTAAACGTTCTCAATATTGAAAATAGACATTCCTGTGTCTAGTCCTCTTTTTTTCTTCTGTACATTATTACAAACACAACGTAGATATTGTTTAAAAAAGACAAATCGTAAAGCTAATCTCCTTAGGGATTGGAAAATCTGCCAAAAATTGGATACTTTTTATCTGATTATGTAGAGCATCAAATATATATTTATTTACATGTATTCGGAAATATCCCCCTCGGAAATATTCTCAATTGTTCATTCAAATATTCGATTAAATTGTCAAAGATTTCACAAAGTTCTCGGAAAAGTTTTCGGTGAGATCTGTCCAATTTAAATAAACGATCGAATTTGTTCCACTCTGATCACTCGTTTCCGAGAGAGATCTTTCCGATCGCATTTGTGGCGTTATTAATTTGTTTTGACAACAATAAAATTTATATTGCCAGTTATTCAAATACAGGACAGACACGCATGAAAGGCTGAGCACCGAGCTAATTTAATTCACTCCCGTGTGAGTGAGCACGTATTACGTACACCGAATATACTGAAACGACTTCCGGCAACGGACATTTTCCATATTTGAAATTTTCGGAGTCCATGTAAAATATGGCCAGAGACGTTGTTTGTGGCGCGGAAAGTGACTCAGTGTTATTGTTTCGAGAAATCAAAGGCGGCGGGTCCTATATTATAAATAAACAATAAAAAAAGTGTTTATTTGTATTCACTAATTTCAATTGTTTCAAAGCAATCAAATTATATCCCATAATTTAGAAAAATGTCTATAAAAATGGTATAAAGCCGGATAAACCGGGCTTAAATCATCCACTGAAAAACTGAAACGTCGAGAAGTTCCTTATTCGTCTCTTAAGATACCCTTGGGATGAAATGGGGCGGTGGTTTATACTGTATTCCCTTACCGCACGGCAAATCATATTATTTAGTTAAGATAATTTCGCACCCTCCGGCGAATAAAGCGGTTATTGCAGAATTGCTATTTTTCAGGAGAAGCAAAAAACCGAAATCGGTGAATATCTCTGAAACTATAACTTTCAAATAAATGCTTTTAACTTTAATTGAAAGTAGATTTTTGATTGTACATAATATTTAAAAAGTAAATTAATTTAATGGGAAATTCATAGATAAAACCTCAAAAATATGTAATACCGCATAACAATAATATTGTTTTTATCGTATGGTGACATTACCACTTTCTTCTCGGCAGCCTTCTATCAAAACTGCCCGCGCAACGAGGCATTGCGACAGTATTCGTTAGTTTTTGGTGTCTATTCTATTGTGAGTAATAACTTCTTACCACTTTATTCGTGTGAAATTAAAAATAGGTTTATATCGTAAGCGTTGAATACTATTATATTCGCGGATCATTCTACGTAAACCATTACTGTAACAAGTGAATGCAACAACATTAAAAATATAGTTGTTATTGCTACATTTGTGTTGTTTTAATTTTATTATTAAATAAACATAAAAAAAAATATGAATTACAACTAAATTAACTCTCATTAAGTCTAATTCCTATCAAAATCAGGTTTTTAAGCTATGATTAGACCACAGCACATCGAAATTCTTTACGGGGTTTGGGTCATTTTGGAGTCGTTTTAAATTTTGGTGGCCACTGACGGAAGTTATAATGTTCGAAAGAGGAATTCTATCGGATTTTAACGAAACTTGGTACAAATATTCTTCATACTCCTGGGCAGGTTATTGTATAATTTTCATCACGCTAGAATCAATAGAAGCAAAGCAGTAAAGGGAAGTGTTGGGAAAACGGGGGAAATTTTTACCTGTATGTTTGAATGCACATCACGCCAAAACTACTGCATAGAAATAAATGCGGTTTTTACCAATGTATTGCTAGAGGTGTAACTTAAATTTTAAGTACCATTTTATGAAGTCTATTATTTTTAAAACGCGATATCCACGCGTGCGACGCCGCTGGCACAGCTAGTCATTAATAAAAACTTCAATTAAGTTGTTTCTGGTTAAATAAGATAAATATAACCACCCAGTCTTGTCTTACCAATGCTTCGAAACCCTGAAAAAGTAATCATCTTCATGAGTCCACAGCTGGACATAGGGCTCTCCAAATGTTGGCCACTTTGATCAATCCTCGGCTTCTCGCACCCAGCCAGCGCACTTGCCAGTCGGCCTGCGCAGATCGTCACTCCACCTGGCTTGAGGGCGTCCTACACTACGTTTGATGAGACGCGGTCTCACTCCAGAACTCGTTTACCTCAACGGTTATTGATTCTGCGGCTGATGTTGCTAGCCCGATGCCCCTTTAATTTATTAAATCGGTGAGTTGTGGATAACTTCGGTTCTCTGCTAGATCACCACATTTCGGATAAGACAGAGATATCCGAGCAAAACCCTTTCCATATGATTGCTGAACGATCTTTAGCTTGTGGACTAGCCGTACCGTAAGTGTCCACATTTTAGCTCCGTATGTCATAACCGGTAGAACGCAGTGATTAAAGACTTTCGTCTTTAGGTACTGTGGGATCGACCATCTGCCTGGTCTGAAGCCTGACTATTCCTAATCACCTCGTCCTCAAACCTGTTTCCACCTAACTGCAATGTCTGCCCGAGGTATACCTACATATTTTTGAACAACTTTGAGTTCCGGTAGAGCATGTTCATTGAACATGACCTTGGTTTTGTCCAAGTTTATCCGTATGCCGATGCGCGCAAAGGAGTCAGTCAGTTCATTCAGTATTTCTTGTAAGTCCTGCAGCGATTCTGCCATTATGACTATGCTGTTTATGTTGATGACAGGTCCTTTCCAGTTCAGCGTTTTGAACACATCCTCCATTACATTAGTGAACAACTTTTGACTTGATCCCATTCCTAGATGCAACGGTATAGGTCTTGTATACTAATTCTGTAATTGGATGCACATAGTGGCGGCTTCATAGATCACTGTTACTGTCTCATCACTGCATGTATGGATGCCAATCTACGTGGCATCGCTGCAGGGACTCCAGAATAGACCAGATTTCAACCGAAGTCAAAGGCTTTCTCATAATCCACGAATGCAAGATACAGGGCTGATTATACTCTTCTGTCTTCTGTACAGCACTGTGTGGATGTGGTCTATGGTGTCGTATCCGCTCCGAAACCCAGCATGTTTCGGCGGTTGGAATTCATCAAGTATTCGCACAAAACGGTTTGTGATCACTTTTGAAAACAGCTTATAGACAAGGCTTAGAAGGGAAATAGGTCTGTTTCGTCTCCCTTTTTAAAGAACAGGACAAGCGCACTCCTTAGCCACGCGTTCGGAGTTCTCCATTCAAGCGTTAAAAAGTTTTGGAGCTCCCTCAGTACGGGTTTATCTTCTGCTTTTACAAGCTTTGTTGTGACGCCATCCTCTCCAGGGGCTTTTCCATCTTTAAGCTGCCCAAGAGCGATCTCGATTTTGTCGATGCTGAATTCTGGCAAGTCTTTGGTAAAATGGCGTGTTAATGTGGCTCTAGTATCCTCATTTTCGGGTCAGATTTATGCGAAGCGTATAACCAGCCAGTCTTCCACCTCCAAAAGAACTACCGGCTTGGAAAAAAGTAATAAGTAATGTAGTCAATCAACAGCCTTGCTTCGTCCATTATGGAACCTAGGCCTCCTATAATTCGCGCCACAATTCTTTATCCCGGGCGTGTTTCTGTTCAGCCAATGCCAGCAGTTCTTTTAAGGTTATCAGCCCATGGATTGCGGGGCGTCCTAAATCGTCTGCTCCACCTATTGTTGGATAGATATGGTCAGCCCACTGCCACGTATTATGTTCGTTTCGTTTCCTATTTATTTATTTGCAAACATTTTTTAAGCTAACAGAAATTCTCCAAAGCGCAATAAGTTTCAAAGGCAATTACATATCAATTAGTTAGTATACAATTAGGTAATGCAATAAATTATTGGAACAATAAAATTTCTAATAGGTAGGTAGGTACATCATACGAAAAAATCTATTTTGTTTAAATCATGCTCAAGTCAAAAGTTAGTACATAAAATAAATAATAATCCATCATAATTAACAATAATTAATACAGAACATGTTACTCTATTAAAATAAAATAAAATGTCAAATAATGTCATATCAAATCAAATAAATGTCAATCCGTTGCATTCTCATTCAAAATAATCCAAAAATTATAAAATAGATGTTGTAAGGTGTCAGCAAATAAATCGACCTCATAGGCCAATCTTTCAACAGGATAAGCATTGGTCTTTCCATAGCGCGTTGAGGGACTAAAAAACTTGTGGAATAGTCTTCGCGTAAGTGTCCACATTTCGGAACGTATGTTAGGGTGACTTTTGATCCTTATAATGATCCTTTCAAATGAAAATAAAACCCTATGTTTTTCCAGAATTGAGCACATTCGATTCCTGAGTGTGGCAAACGAATTTTCTAAAATAATTTACATAATGCAGTTATTTTTCTTTTTAAAAAGAAATATTTTTTTTGTCACAAATGCTCTAGCTCAAATATTAAGAGCACTTTTCCTTCAGGCGTTGTCCTAAAATTGAAATGCCATTATCTTCGCTCCAATATTACTTACAGAAAATCTTATTTCATTAATTTGTTAGTTAAGTATAGTGCTACACAATATAAAAATGAACGATGGCGGCTAATAAAACGACGCCAATGTCCATACAAAATGACCCAAACTCCTTCGGACATTGAAATAACAATTTTACTAGATAGTGTTAAAGAAGTGTATGGGAATGTATGGGAGCGACCCATCATCTTTTCTCTCCATGCTCCAAGCCAAGCTCACCTGCTCGTGGTGCATCCTGCCGAATGACGTACGAGGCGCTGGCAACCGACTGGTGGCGGTATAACCATCACAATTGAAGGGGTAAATATCAGACAATATCACATACATTGCTCCGATCCTAAAGTAAGTAGCTTAAGCACTTGTGTTATGGGTATCAGAACAACGAAGGTACCACAAATACATACTTAAATACAAATATAAACACCCAGACACGGAACAAACACAAGTGTTCATCACACGAATATTTGTCCCGGGTGGGAATCGAACCCACGACCCTTGGTTCAGAAGGCAGGGGTCACTACCAATTGAGCCGCCGAGCCAGTCAAACTAAAGCAGTAAATGCTACGGCCCGATGACGGGTGGCAGCGTCACCGGAGCGAGAAGCTACGCCCTGCGATCGTCAACCCGCCTGCCCAGCGTGGCGATTATGGGTATATCCTCCAGATGTTGGCCCTGAGTGGCGAACCACTGGAGAGGCCTATGTCCAGCAGTGGACTGCGATAGGCTGATGATGATGATGAGTGTAGGTATGACTATGTGTATGAAAGTAAAAACGTAATGTTTTTTTTATTGCAATACGTACAAATAACGTATTAATTTTCGAACGCAATATTTTAATACAGCATTATGAAATTGAATTTAATGCAGTAATATATTATTACGACTCTATAATCATTATTTTATAACAAGAAGAATAGCATAACTTCAATTTACGATTCACCCGTTTACAAACCTGAGTAGTAACAACCTAATACAGCTTACGCGCCGTAAATTTTTCACACGAATAAAGTGGTAAAATCGAATACTGATTTTGCGCTTGGGAGGACTATCGCGAATAATGTCGCATTGAATCAATGCGGACTAGACTAGTGAAGTTTTGTACGGTAATATTTGATTTCTACTTTATTCTCGTCTAATATCTTCACATTATGTTTCGTAGAAAAAAGTGGTTGTGTAGTATAATTCTAATAATATTGCATTTAAAAATATGAAAAAAATTCAGGCGATGGGTTAGGTCACATAGAGGCCAAAAATCAAAAAACATTAAAAAAGTGGTAATCGTCGATAACCGCTTTATTCGCCGGGGGGTGCGATTTGTATGTGCCTATCCCACAGCCTATGCTAAACATTTTTTTCTTGTTTCTGCAGAAACAGGTTAAAAAAAATGCTTTAAGAACTGTTAAATGGGTTACAACACCGTAGTTCAGTGATTTCACTCGGCCTGGTCTGTCAAGCTACCGTGCAGCGTAAATAAATAAAGAACTCTTATTCAGCAACTTCATTAAACATAAGGCACAAAATCGTAATTCCTGGTCACGTTTGGGGCACATTGCCCAGTAAAGCTAGTACCTACATTTATTAGAAACGGAATTCCATTTAAGTATGTACTTTAGTCGATTGAAGTCGAGCTTTTGTGTCACTACAAACATAATTGTTAATTCCCTTTGTATTTGTTACCTAATTCATGCTAAAAATAAACTTTAACTGGAGATCAGACACTCTCTTAACATCCTTTTGGAAATGGAATCGAATTCTATCTAATCTATTACTATTCTTTGGGGGGTTGAACGAGTCATGGTCAATCTGTTTTATTGCTTTCAGATCCAGGTTCGATTCCCGGACAGGTTTTATTTATAAAAAAGACTTTATGTAAATCGCCTCTGATATGATTATTCTGGGACAGTTGAATGATTGAATTTTTTTGTTGTTGCATGATCGATTGCGGAAGCACTCGAACTGCGTAGTCGATTCATAAAATGTATGTATTTTGTAGATAGAAGCTACTTTCCACGGGGTATTAACTATAATTAAAAGTACAATTAACTATAAGACCTCTTTAACTTTTTATTCTAAGATGTATCGTTGTAACAATTAAGCTATTTTCCATGTGGTATTTACTATAATTAATTGTACAATTAACTATAAGACCTCTTTAACTATTTTTTCTAAAATGTATGGTTGTAACAATTGTTGGTAAGCCTAATAAATAGACAGTTAGCCAGTAATTAAGTATATGTCAATTTATACTAAAAAGGCAAACTAAGATTCTTTAAAGTTTAAAGAGTACATTGGGAAGCATTGTCGATCTATTTTAATCCTTTCTTTTAAAAAAGGTAGGAGGCATTTTATGTTGATGTCATTTGCGGACAACCTGCTTTGTTGTAACCGATGACAATCTGTTTACTAAAAGCCTAGTCTCCACGGCATCGACGAAGCGGTACAACTCTTAAACATTCGAGTTGTTTTGTAACTTTGTCTAAGAACTTTGACAATTTTCACTCGACATCGGCAGAAATGGAGTTGGCAAAAGCTGGTTTTACTTTGGTTTGGATTTAATGTAATCTATCAACTATGTTGTGAAATTATGAATAGCGAATAATTCAAATTAAGTACGCATTTCGTAAGATCTATATCTAGTTAAAATGCAGGGAAACCTGTTCTAGATAATCAAATTAATTGCACCTGCAAGTTGTTGTAGTAACCAATGTAGGTACTCGTATCTTACGTATGGATCTAGTCCAATCAGATAATATGACCGTCTTGTTTCCGCAAGTCTGGTTTTAGGTAAAGGCACTGGATCTGTGCTGTGGTTGCAATTCGGGTGACCATCTTACTCCACTTACAGTGAGCGTACTGTGTAACGACAGCGTAGCGTAACGACACATTTTCCGAATCGAAAATTATTTTACACTAGCTGTGCCGGCGGCGTCGCACGCGTGGATATCGGGTTTCAAAAATAACGAACTTCCATAATGGTACCTAAATTTTACCTCTAGCAATACATTGGTGAAAACCGCATTTAATTCCATGCAGTAGTTTTCGCGTGATGCGCGATCAAACATACAGATAAAAAATTTACCCGTTTTCCCAACACTTCCCGTCACTGCTCTGCTCCTTTTGATCGTAGCGTGATGAAAAGTATACTATAACCTGCCCAGGAGTATGAAAAATAATCGTCGTAAGTTTCGTTAAAATCCGTCCAGTAGTTTTTTCTTCTATAACGAACAGACAGACAGACAGACAAAAATGTTACTGATTGCATTTTTGGCATCAGTATCGAACACTAATCACCCCCTGATAGGTATTTTGAAAATATATTTCATGTACAGAATTGACTTCTCTACAGGTTTATTATAAGTATAGAAGAAGATAAACAGTCCCTTTTGAAGGAATTGGTAAAGTAGCAAATGAAGAAAAGTCCGTCACAATATGTATGGTATTTGGTTAAGTTAATGACTTGATCTTAAGACGCCCAATTTCGCTCCGTTTTGTAACTTTGAGGGAGCGAGTGACCTTTTTTGCTTTTTATTAAATATTTGGATACCGCCTTTATTTCCATTTCTGCAAAATTATAAAAAAAAACTAAGGTATATTTAATGTTGTGGGAACGGAACTGGGGACATAAGCGGGACCGGGATCAAGGCCGGGTTTGTGAATATTGCCGAGAATAGAGTAGTAGGGTTGGGATTGAATTTAAGATTGAATATTCTGTAGCGATGCAAAGTTCGCGACGGGTCAACTAGTAAGAATGAAATGGGCTGGCCATATTAGTCGCTAAAATGACAATCCGAGTGGATACCGCTTCTCGGCAAAAGTAGTGTAGGACGACTTCCAGGCCAGGTGGAGTGATGATTTGTGCAGGATGGTTGGCAAGTGCTGGATGTGAGAAGCCCAAGATCGATGAAAGTGGCAAACAATAGGCGAGGCATGTGTCCAGCCAGTGGACTGCAAGAGGCTGATGATGATGATTTGCTAAATACTTTAATAGTGGGATATTTTTTAAGTGTTTTATTAATATCAGCATCCACTGATACAGTAAAACGATAATCCACTTGCCCGTTGTCACAGCGACCCGGGCTTGTCTTTCGCTTTCCATCAGGCGTAGGGAAGCCATTATGTCGAGCTACTATAAAAAAAAAACCTGAATCAGTAACATTAGAATAGGGAATATGCATGACTGTTTTTTATGGATTTATTGAGATCTTTTATCTTCCAGATACATAAATATCGAAGAATTTTCAAACCATCTTTTCTATGAAGGGAGTTATAAAGCGTTAAAGTTATCCCATAAAAACAATACTTGTCAAAAAAAAACAAGTCTCGCAACTCAGTTGTGAACTCAACTCATGAAAACAAATAATTTTATTATATTTCACAAGTAATACATATTAATAGTTAATTAATTGTTCAATGCGATTGCCAAGTCAATATATTTATTTAAAACGTTAAAGATTTTTAGTATTGATATGGTCACTGTAAGATGTTTTAGGGTTTGATAATTACGTAAAAACTTAAGACAGAAGGTCCCATAACTAGGGATTGAAAAAATTAATAACCGACTTGGTATTACAGGATCTCACAACTTTTTACAGTAGAACAACTGAGTTGCGAGACTTGGTTTTTAGGGTTCCGTAGCCAAAATGGCAAAAACGGGACCCTTATAGATTCGTCATGTCTGTCTGTCTGTCTGTCTGTCCGTCCGTATGTCACAGCCAGTTTATTCCAAAACTATAAGAGCTACATTATTGAAATTTGGTACGTAGATGTATTCTGTGAACCGCATTAAGATTTTAAACTAAAATCAGAAAAAAATCCAAAATTTTTGGGGTTTCCCATACATAGGACTGAAACTGAAAATTTTTTTTTTCATCGAACTTATACGTGTGGCGTATCTATGGATAGGTATTTGAAAATGATGTTGAGGTTACTAACATCATTTTTTTCTAAACTCAATAGTTTGCGCGAGAGACTCTTCCAAAGTGGTAAAATGAGTGTCCCCCCCCCCCGTAACTTCTAAAATATGGGCATGATAAAACTGAAAAAAAAATATCATGTGTATCATTATGCAAACTACTAACGAAATTTAGTTTGAATCAAATCTAGCCAGTAGTTTTTTTTAAACGTCATAAATCAAATTACCTAATTTTTTCATTTAATTAACGCCAATATAATAAAACGTAAAGAAAAACATTTATTTAGCTGTATAGTGGTACGGAACCCTACGTGCGAGAGTCCGACTCGCACTTGGCCGGTTTTTTGACAAGTAATGTTTTTATGGGATCTCATTTCTTTTTGTAGATAGTCCTATTTTTTTCTTTCAATTTACTCTACTTAATACTCCCATTCTTCCTTTTTTATTCCGTTGACCGTTTTACAAGTTACCTTTGATACACCTTTTTAGGGTTCCGTAGCCAAAATGGCAAAAACGGGACCCTTATAGATTCGTCATGTCTGTCTGTCTGTCTGTCTGTCTGTCTGTCTGCCGTCCGTATGTTACAGCCAGTTTATTCAGCCATTAAACTATAAGAGCTTCATTCTTGAAATTTGGTACGTAGATGTATTCTGTGAACCGCATTAAGATTTTGAAACAAAATCAGAAAAAAATCCAAAATTTTTGGGGTTCCCCATACATAGAACTGAAACTGAAAAAAAAAATTTTCATCGAACCTATACGTGTGGGGTATCTATGGATAGGTATTTGAAAATGATATTGAGGTTACTAACATCATTTTTTTCTAAACTGAATAGTTTGCGCCAGAGACTCTTCCAAAGTGGTAAAATGAGTGTCCCCCCCCCCCCCGTAACTTCTAAAATATGGGCATGATAAAACTGAAAAAAAATATATCATGTGTATCACTATGCAAACTACTAACGAAATTTGGTTTGAATCGTAGCTTTTTTTTTAAACGTCATAAATCAAATTACCTAATTTTTTCATTTAATTAACTCCAATATAATAAAACGTAAAGCAAAACATTTATTTAGCTGTATAGTGGTACGGAACCCTACGTGCGAGAGTCCGACTCGCACTTGGCCGGTTTTTTTTTACGTCGGGCATGCTTTTACGCATACACCAGGGCCCTGGGTACGGGACACCTGGGTTATGTGGGGCTCACTCCTATTTAGCGGAGAATACCCACTAAACCCGACGGTGGTCCGCTACGAGCACTCTGTCTGAGGAGGGTCGGGATGCCCGGAGGGATTCGACACAACCCCCCACAGCGCGGTAGCTCTACGCCGCCCAGCAAGAACGGCACACCTCGGGAGGACGGTGTGGTGTCCTCCCTGCATCTTGCGATGCACGACGGCACTGACCACTATGCCCGGAGGCACGTGTCGTCGTCTTCCTCGAGGCCGCTAACCGGAGCGCCACAGCCCCAAAGGCCCTTTTAGTCGCCTCCTACGACAGGCAGGGATACCTCGGTAGTATTCTACGCCCCATACCGCAGGGCGCACCTTTGATACACCTGACCTAATTTAAAGGATACCTAACGCGATATCCATTAAATTATACATACATACAATAAGTCAGTCAGTATACCTGTACTGATTTAGTTATGTAAGTGCAAATGTAACTTTTTAATCTTGGGGTATATGTATGGGATTACAAAGTTACTTATGCAGTTAATGTATTTAGAAAACTAGACCGAAATTGAAAAATATTTAACTTTTTCCTTGATTCATACCTACACTAAAAACTAATTAAGTATATTATAAATTTGAAGGCTCTATGTCTGCTAGAAGTGCCTCAGAATTTTGATGATCGGTCAGTCAGAGAGTGAAAATTAAGAAACTATGACTCGTTATAATTCTTAAACTACTGGTTTAAATTGAATTAAATTTGAAATGTACCGTGTTTGTACAATGCCTGCTTCGTTACTGAAAATTACAGCTTCTGGTTTTATCCAAAACGAAGTTATAGGTGGTTGAAAATGGCCTGAACTACTTCGAGAAAAGGATGCCGCTTTTTGGCTCGCCTTGGCGGGGGCACTACCGTGCCCCCAGATTGCTTAGACAGGGAGATCCGACGTGGCGGATGACGTCACGTACCGTGCGCGCCATACAAACTCGATAGAAAAATCTGTTTTCGTGAGAGAGACGGATATATTTACTTTCAACGACTGTATCTCGCCCATTTTTCAGCCAACTTTGATTTTGTTTTCACTGTTCGTATTATATTTTTATCTATTTTACGATAAATTAGTAAATACATGAAACTATTTTTCATGCATATTCCCTATTATTGTTTTTGTTTTAACTGTGATTGAGAAGAAGCCAGTTTCCATAGGGGTTGTACGAGTATATTAGAACACGTACGTTAGACGTATTGTGTAATTAAACCAGCTAGTGTTGAGTGTAATTGTAGTAAGCACGCAATCGGCTCATTAATGTAGCTAGATATCCAAATGTCTTAGGACTTTTTTGCCTTTTGCGTTTAGTTAATGGGGCTATCATTATTCTTATATAGGTACTTAAGCGTAGGACCAAAAGTAATGATAACTCCATGTACCTAATATTTCTGCGCCTTTTTAGGGTTCCGTAGCCAAATAGCAAAAACGGGACCCTTATAGATTCGTCATGTCTATCTGTCTGTCTGTCTGTCTGTCCGTCCGTCCGGATGTCACAGCCAGTTTATTCCGAAACTATAAGAGCTACGTTATTGAAATTTGGTGCGTAGATGTATTCTGTAAACCGCATTAAGATTTTAAAATAAAATCAGAAAAAAAATCCATAATTTTTGGGGTTCCCCATACATAGAACTGAAACTCAAAAAATGTTTTTTCATCAAACCTATACGTGTGGTGTATCTATGGATAGGTATTTTCAAATGATATTGAGGTTTCTAACATAATTTTTTTCTAAACTGAATAGTTTGTGCGAGAGACTCTTCCAAAGTGGTAAAATGTGTCCGTCATTTGTGTCATTTCAACACAATCAGTTACCGCGTAGATCATGCTTAATTATGTTTGACACTTAGTAGTAGTAAAGTAACACAGAAAGTATCATAAATACATGGTACATAGCCCTTCGTGCGCGAGGCCGACTCGTCCATTATTATTATATAAATAAATAATAAAACTGACCCGATGGCTCAATTGGTAGTGACCTCTGCCTTCTGGGTTCGATTCCCGCACAGCACAAACATTTGTGTTCATGAACATGTCTGGTTTGTATTGGTATAGGTGTTTGAGCCTTCCGCTCCCCCGCAGTCCGGTGATGATGACAATTCCGCCTATCGGGCCGGCTATCATGGTAGTTATTAAGGAAAAATCAATATTACCATACTGAAAACATTCACTTAAGTATCTATTATCATGTTCTCTTATGGACAC
The DNA here is from genome assembly GCA_031163375.1 of Conogethes punctiferalis. Lineage (NCBI taxonomy): Eukaryota > Metazoa > Arthropoda > Insecta > Lepidoptera > Crambidae > Conogethes > Conogethes punctiferalis. The sequence goes on from CM062080.1 coordinate 10,877,231, forward strand.
ACTTTATCTCACAATGGTCAATTTATTTCCTTTGACATCATCAGCAATATACTATGCGTAAAATACAAGGTTGCGGAGATAAGTATGCGAGGGGTACACACGCGCGAACGGCCAAGCACGGAGCTAATTTAATTCATTTCCGTGTGACTGAGCGCGTGTTGCGTACACCGAATACTGACAAGTCTTCCAACAATAAACGGACATTTTTCAAATACATTACATAATGAAAAATATTTCGTATTTTGGGTGCCTATGTTATATAGAATAAATATGACAAGAAAGATTGTTTATTGACCGGAAAGTGACGCAGGCTTATTGTTTCGGGATAATGAATAGATTCCGCAGCGGGGCCCACATTACAATCAATATAAAAAAGTTTGTAGGGACTAACTTAAATTCCTTTACGGCATGTTAATCATGTACCTATTTAGTATCTTACATTATGTATTCAATTTTAGACTAGTTAGCACTGGAATAATTTGTCATAAGTAATGGAACGAAATGGGGAAATTAGGTAGGTAGAGATTTTTTTATGTTTTCTTTTGTAACGTCTTGTACAATTAAGTATTATTATCTCCATAGCGGCCTCTAGTCTCCGAGGCGAAAACTGGACCCAAACTACGCAACAGTTATTTACAAAGACAAAGTTTTCGAATTAGTTGTTCATTTTAATTAATTGCTTAGAAATATAAATATATATGTTACCGGCAATCTGTATATTCCGGCATTCTATACAATGCCTAGGCAATGTATAGAATACCTAAACATGTAGGTAATGTATGAAATATTATTTATTTCATACTTTGCCTAGGTATTCTATACAATACCGAATGCGGAAACGGTAATGTATGAAAAAGACGAGAACAAGGGAAGGGAAGAAGAGAGGGGACGTGTTGCGATTTGCTTACTTGCCTTCTAAATAAGGCATTCAGGATGACCTCACTCCACCTAATGATAAGCGGTTGTGAGGTCTAAAAGTTAGGTCTACAGGCTTAATAGAACAAACCTACCGCGCCTGTCGCCATCACCCTAAAGACCCACTGAGATGACGCTTCACGCCCCGCCTAAAGAACCCAGGATTGTAAGAGGAAAGAAACTCATGAACTGGAAGGGCATTTAAATTTAAAGACTTAATGGCTCGAGGCAGGACCGAGGAACTTAACCTCTTGTTGCGCGCCACTATCGTCGGAATGGTATGCGGATGGCAACGCTGTCCAGCACGTGTTCTTTGGAAGTAGAAAGGAGAGGTTGGTTTCAGTTGGAATAACTCTTCGGAGCATTCCCCATTAGAGAGACGGGAGAGCATACTAAGACTGGCAATGTCTCTCCGTAGCTGAAGAAGTTATACGGATAGTACGTCGCTGCAACCTGTCGAGGGCCTCCAATAGCTACTCGTACCTAGAAATACCGTCCCAGAAATGAGAGCGTCCCGTGTGCGGAGTACCTACCGCACACGCGAAGACCTGTGTCTCGTTTAAGAACCAGAGCTGCACCGGAGTAAAAATTTCTCACTATTTAGGATTCCGAGTTTGCGGGAAGTCGTTTTGATGACGCTCTCGATATAATCCCGCTGATTAAGGTTGCTACGAACATATCGATGCCAAAAGGTTGCTAATAATATCGTGAATTGATAAGGAGGTGCTGTAAAGAGTGGGATAGAAAAGGAAAAGCGATTGAATATCAATCCCATCCAGACTGGGAATGTAAATTAATAATGGTTTATAAGGATCATCTTACGAAGTTTGTCATTTAAGAGCCATGAAGAAAGAGGCGCGGAGGAAGTAGCGTAGAGTTTATGGGATATTTTTACACTGATTACACGTCAGCAATCCTTCCTTTTTTATATATTGCCGGCGCAACAGCAGGTACTCCATACAATCCCTAGGAATTGTATACATTACCTAGGTAAAGTATGTAATGGATAATTATATTCATAATATTTCATACCTCGCCTGGACGCCCCAGGTATTCTATACATTGCCTAGGTATTGTATAGAATCCCTGAATGATACACATTGCCGGTAACATATATAACTAAAAGGTGACTGACATAGTGTTTATCAACGCACAACCCAAACCACTGGACGGATCGAGCTGAAATTTGGCATGCAGGTAGATGTTATGACGTAGGCATCGACTATAAAAGGATTTTGATCAATTCCACATCCAAGGAGATAAAATAGGGGATGAAACTCTATTCCACGCGGACGAATTCGCGGGCACAGCTAGTAAAATTATAAAATTGCAGGTAGACTTACAGATTTAATATTATACTAGCTGTGCCAGCGGCGTCGCACGCGTGGATATCGGGTTTGAATAATTACGGACTTCCGTAAAATACCTATCTTTACCTAGTGCCTAAGTTTTAAGTTTAACTTCTAGCAACACATTGGTGAAAATCGCATTCAATTCCATGCAGTAGTTTTCGCGTGAAGCGCGTTCAAACATACAGGTAAAAAGTTCTCCCGTCTTCCCAACACTTCCCGTCACTGCTCTGCTCCTATTGATTGTAGCGTGATGAAAAGTGTACTATAACCTGCCTAGGAGTATGAAGAATAATTGTACCAAGTTTCGCTAAAATCCGTTCGGTAGTTTTTGTTTCTATAATGAACATACAGACAGACAGATAGACGGACAGACAGACAAAAATTTTACTGGTTGCATTTTTGGCATCAGTATCGATCACTAATCACCCCCTGATAGTTATTTTGAAAATATATTTCATGTACAGAATTGACCTCTCTACAGTTTTATTATCCTATAGAAGATTACTAGCTGTGCCAGCGGCTTTGCACGCGTGGATATCGGGTTAAAAAATAATGGACTTCCATAAAATACCTATCTTTACCTAGTGCCTAAGTTTTAAGTTTAACTTCTAGCAATACATTGGTGAAAACCGCATTCAATTCCATCAAGTAGTTTTCGCGTGATGCGCGATCAAACATACAGATAAAAATTTCGCCCGTTTTCCCAACACTTTCCATCACTGCTCTGCTCCTATTAATCGTAGCGTGATGAAAAGTACTATAACCTGCCCAGGAGTATGAAGAATAATTGTACCAAGTTTCGTTAAAATCCTTCCAGTAGTTTTTATTTCTATAACGAACATACAGACAGACAGACAAAAATTTTACTAATTGCATTTTTGGCATCAGTATCGATCACTAATCATCTCCTGATAGTTATTTTGAAAATATATTTCATGTACAGAATTGACCTCTCTACAGATTTATTATAAGTATAGATATAGATAGAAGGTTATTAACATACCTATTTACATGACCGAATGATTGCAGTTGTTCTGTATGTCCTGTAATAGGACTTTTCTTACAAAATTTGGGCTGGCCAGCCACATCCGGTCTCACCAACGGAATTCCAAATAAATTTGCAAGGTTCGCCGTCGACGGATACGTCGTGGAGGCCATCATACTGTCAATTCAGCCCACGTAAAGACTACGTATGAAATAAAACTAGAAACTACCTAGAACCTTTAATGTATTCTATATGAATCCCAGCCAATAAAATATCATGTGGCATAAGATAGGCACCAAGTAGGCACGTTATGAACAGGTGATGTTAAAGCCAAACTCGTAGGTACAGCAATATAATATAATATGTCAAACGCTTCACGCGCGTCACATGTTTGAGACACAAAAGCTTTCTTATGAAATTTACATATTATTTTACGATAGCGAGTTCATAAAACTCCGGTTCTCAGAACATTTTCAAGAACTAATTTTAACCAAATTTTTATAACATTTCGTTACATATTTTCGGCTCGTGACTTCATCTTAAAGTTTTTTTTATATAGCATTGTATAACTCTGGAACCAGTTACAAAAATCTATTACCTACAATAAATTTGTTGCAATAAGTAGATATAAGAACAATAATACTGCGTCAATACGTACATAGGTACATTCAAAAGTTCTTGCAATCTTCTCTAGTCTGTCCTTAGTTTGTATCATCAAAGGTGCAGAAATGAGTCTTCTCATTTCGGTACCTGATAACAAATAGGCCAAGTAGGTTAGATTCTAAGCGGCTAAATTCATTCGGCTTCATCGTCACGGTGGTAATCAACTTGTCACGCCGATACAGAGGTCAACTTAGTTACAGAGGACTTAATGAAACTCCAAGAGTTTAAATTAATTATGACGACTTTGATGGTGTAGAACGATGTCGGTAGTCGCCAAATAAAGGTGAAAATAGGGTACAGAACCGTGATTCAACCCTACTTGATTTGGTTTGTCAACACTAACGTAGTCAAATATACGTTTATTCACTAAATTCATTATACTCGTACTATTGATATAAGGCAATAGTTTTTGCACCTTTAATGAAACCCGAAATTACGAATTCGCGCCTTCTACGCATGGCTAGTACCTAAATTTATTTGAAACATCCATTTAAATAAATAAATAATAAATAAATAACCCAAGACATGCCACGCTGGGCTACACAGCGCCATCTAGCCCCAAACTAAGCCGAAGCTTGTACTATGGGTACTAGACAACTGATAAACTTACTTAGATACATTTTTTTTTGTAAATAAATACATATTATACATAGAATATAGAAAACACCCAGACCAATACAAACAGACATGTTCATGCACACAAATGTTTGTAATGTGTGGGGATCGAACCCACGACCCTTGGCTCATAAAGGCAGAGGTCACTACCGATTGAGCCACCGAGCCAGTCAAATACTTAGTACATTGAATATACTAAGTATTTAAATGGATGTTTCAAATAAATTTAGGTACTAGATTGATAACCTTAAGGATGATGCTGACATTGAAAGGAAGCGTAGGGTTTTAGCGGTCACAATATTCTCGGATAGGAGTGGGCCGGCCCCCCGGGCCTGCTCCCGTCACTCCCCTTAAAGAGGGGCCAGTTGGGCCCGCGTAGGCGGGCAGCGCTGGTGGTGTCGCGGCAGTCCTAGTCTTTCCGGGTCCCGTGACACCATCCCCATAGATGCTTGATAGGAGGAGCCGGGGTTTAGTGGGTATTCCCTGCAGGACCTGCCCAGAAAGGATGCATCCTTTCTACCTTGAAGCAGGGTGAGTCCCACATACGGATCGTGACAAGTGTCGGGTTAGGAATCGAGATCGTTATAGTGTTCGTAATTTATAGGTCGGCGAAGAGATCGAGACATGGAGCAGGATGGAATAGGATAGGAGCACGCATTAAATAAACACTTCTGTGACACACCTACCTGGCCGCCCGGCTCCCGACGGACAGACACGCCCCTCAGGCTGACTGACTGACCGACATACCACTAGAAAAGATGGGCATATAATAAAAAAAAAAAAAAAAAAAAAAAAATTATATCTATGTACATATATGCCCCACCCGACAACACGACACCATCCTTCCCCCTCCCGCGCCGCACCTCGTAAGCCGCAGATGTGCCAGGTTGCGCGGGAGGGTTTCCTGAATAAGGAGATATCAGCACCCGGGACAGAAGAGCCCCGGAGACGAAGCCCGGGCAAAGATCAAACGATCGAGGCCCGTAGCCCGAGCCCCGCAAGAACGAGGCTCGAAGAACCAGAGACGACCTGAACGCGGGCGAAGCCGCAGGCACAGCTAGTATTACATACAACCTAACTTTTAGTGGTCGTACTGCATTCCATGATCTTCTTTGATTTCCAATTTTTTTTTATATTTCCTATTTTATATCATTGTATAGAAACTCAAAGCAGTCGACTTAAGACCTTAAACATTATGTTTTGATCAAATAAATAGGTGGTTTTGTTGGATTGAAATTCTTCTCATCTCTCCTAAATCAATGAAAGTAAAGTAAATGTTTAAAAAAGTTACGTCTCTTTTGGAAAACATTCCGCTAAACTGCGGATGCAATTGCAAAAGTGACTCGGAGTAAATGAAAAACCGGCCAAGTGCGAGTCGGACTCGCGCACGTAGGGTTCCGTACCACTATAAAGCTTTTATTATATTGGAGTTGATTGAATGAAAAAAATTAGGTAATTTGATTTATGACGTTTAAAAACAAGTTTTCGTTAGTAGTTTGATTAGTAATACACATCATATACTTTTTTCAGTTTTATCATACCCATATTTTAGAAGTTACGGGGGGGGGGGGACACATTTTACCACTTTGGAAGAGTCTCTCGCGCAAACTATTCAGTTTAGAAAAAAATGATGCTATAAACCTCAACATCATTTTGAAATACCTATCTATAGATAACCTACACGTATAGGTTTGATGAAAAAAAAATTTTGAGTTTCAGTTTTATGTATGGGGAACCCCAAAAATTTTGGATTTTTTTCTGATTTTATTTTAAAATCTTAATGCGGTTTACAGAATACATCTACGCACCAAATTTCAATAATGTAGCTCTTAAAGTTTCGGAATAAACTGGCTGTGACATACGGACGGACAGACAGACAGACAGACATGACGAATCTATAAGGGTCCCGTTTTTGCCATTTGGCTACGGAACCCTAAAAAAAGAGCTGGTTACCTGGACTGCAACAATAGCTCTGATCCAATGCTTTTAACTGGAAGCCGACTTGCGGACACAAGACGGTAATATTATCTGAATGAATCCATTTGTAGGGGAGCAATGAATTTCATTAACCAGGAAAAGACTTCTTACAACTTAAAGAAAAGATGGCTTTTGTAAAGCAATCACTTCGTGAAATCAATCGAATGTTTCATAAAACCATTCTTAATAGTATTATGTACCTAGTACTATTCTTGGCATAAATATGTTACAGTTAAAACTAGTTAGTAGATAGATCGCGTTTTTCCTAGTAAGAACTAGTTTTTACTTAATGCCTTTGTTAATACTAGAATTTACTGATGTTTAAATCGAATATCAGTTAAAACTAGTTACTGCAAGTCAAACATAAATATTTTTTATAAAATTTTAAGGGGAACATTACCGTCATACATTATTTCCGTGTAGTTAACTAAACTATTAAGGCTGCACACGCGACGGAAGCTTATAAAAGGAGTAACTTTTCCCGTTTTCCCAATATTTACCTTCACTGCTCTGCTCCTATTGATTGAAGCGTGATGATAAGTATACTTAAACCTGCCCAGGAGTATGAAGAATAATTTTACCAAGTTTCGTTAAAATCCGTTGATTAGTTTTTGTTTCTTTATCGAACATACAGACAGACAGATAAAAATTTTACTAATTGCATTTTTGGCATTAGTATCGATCATCATCCCCGGATAGTTATTTTGAAAATATATTAATTTATTGTACAGAATTGACCTCTCTACAGATTTATTATAAGTAGAGTTTTAACTGATTATTTCTAGTTCTAACAAAGGCATTAAGTAATAACTAGTTTTTACTAGGGAAAACGAGTTCTAACGAAAAATGGGTTTTAACTGTAACAAATATATTTAGAAATGTAGCTTATTATATAGAAATACGGTATACTTACCTACTAGGAACGCTATATTCGCGTTATATCTTCTTTTTGTATTATTAATTGTTCTTTGTTTATGTGTTAACTATAATAATGTCTGTGTATCATTTTGTAGGCTAATAAATTTTTCTTTCTATATGATTCGGTGACAAGATCGTTGTACCAGTCTAAAATAAAAAAAAAACATTTTTGAACTTTAACTAAATATGAGTTCGATTAATGAATGTCTTTCACATAGTTCTAATAGCTTCCAACATTCTATTTAATTTTTTTCTACTTTCAACATTAAATTTGTAATGAGAATTCTCCTCCAAAAATATATGGGTGAAATGTCAGTTGCAACTAAAGTAGGTACTATTTAACCTTACGAAAGGAAACTCTACAGGTCGGCTAACCCAATACCGTTATTACTGCTTTCGTAAACAGGGCTTATAATGCTGAGGAGAAGACCAGCGAGAAATGACCAGGTGAATACATTATGTGAACTACCTATTTCGGACTTACTTTACTTTTCATTATTTTCATTATCCCTATTTTGTTGCCACTGAACCAGCATCAAAGCAAGTTGTCAAAGTAGCAACTCGCTCGACATCCGCTAAATGCTCGAAAATTATTTATTTCATTGATCTATATCTTTATCAGAGCGTTTTTCAGAAGTGTTAAATATCTGATATATGTAACAGTATTCTTCCGAAAGACGCGCTTCCATTGTTATTCAGTTAGAAAATTAGTGTTGCACTATACGACAGTCTGTTTGACGACACAGTTTTGTCTCTACAAATTACTTGTCTCGCTCGATCTGGGCTTGCACAAACGCAAACAAGCGAAAGACCCATTATGTCACTTCTGCGATGTTTTAGGCTAAATGGATGGTACGCTTACCACGACTTCTATGTCACAATAAATCTTCTCTCCGGACTGATTACGTATCGTGCTAAGGTACGTAATCGGTTTGGTAGTCGGTGCATTTCAGGTAGGTATATCAGAATTCGGTATTGTATAGAATACCTAGGCAAAGTCTCTACAAATTACTTGTCTCGCTCGATCTGGGCTTGCACAAACGCAAACAACCGAAAGACCCATTATGTCACTTCTGCGATGTTTTAGGCTAAATGGATGGTAAGCTTACCACGACTTCTTGTCACAATTAATCTTCTCACCGGACTGAGTATGTATCGTGTACGTATACGTAAGGTACGTAATCGGTTTGGTAGTCGGTGCATTTCAGGTAGGTAATAAGTCTTTATGCCGGTAGGTATATATGTCACCGGAAAATAGCAAGAATCGTAAGTTGATCAATTTCCTAGGTAGTTGATTAACTTTCGGAATATAACAAACGGTAGTTGAAATGTATTATTTAACGCAATTGATTTCAGTTGATTGACCAACTTACGGTATCTGGCAGTAATTTAATACTTTATGATTTTGACACAAGTAAAGTCTTCAATCACAAATAGACCAATCATTGCTCAGTGTACTATTTAACGGTGCACTACTACCCGTTACTTAATACGCTGTTCTCTGATTGGTCGACGGCCTTCATTATAAGCATTTGGCATTTATTCGTAGGGGAAAAACACTTAGAAAGGTTACTTTAATGCTGATATTTAAGAGATAGAGATGTCAAAGTGAATGTATTTATACTTTAATAAAATAAAAAGAACACAAAAAAGACAAGATCAGTTTTTTTACGTTTAGATCGGTGATGGAAACGGCTGCGGGGAGCGTGATAACACCACGTTAGTCATTCAACCAATCAGCGTATACTTACCTCGCCTTCGTCGGATAATTTAACGGAAAGACGCCGTAAATTGATCAATTTACTAAAATACATACGTTAAATAATACATTTCACGTGCCGTTTATTATTATCCGGAAGTTGATCAACTACCTAGGAAATTGATTAACTTACGAGTTTTGTTATTTTCCGGTGACATATATACTGTCTAAATTGTACATGGTCTAAGTATATCCACGTGTATCTGTTGATGATGATGATGATGATGATGATAGCCCTTTTAATCCGAGACTAAAAATGTCTCTTATCTTGGCGTGCCTTTTGGCATAGGCCTCCTCCAGCTCTCTCCATTGGGCTCTGTCCTCCGCCACCCTGGTCCAGTATGGTCCCAGAGTTAGGCGGATTTCATCCCTCCATCTCACTCTTGGTCGCCCCCTCGTGTATCTGTTATGGACCAAGTAATAAATGTAGCATTATACATAATGCCCGGGCATTATGATAAATGGCCAATATGAGAAGGCAATTTGATAACAATTATTCAAATAATCAGATAACTATTTTGTATTCTCCTTTTGGAGGTTTACCCCTTCCGGTCCTCTGGAAAGCTTGCGTGGGGGGCTTGGCCCAACGCTCCTTGAGATAATTTAATACGTGTATCTGTCTCACGACAGGATGAACAGGCCAGACATTACTTCTGATTGCCCCAAGATGACGCACTCAGTAATAGACGGCAAATGCAGCATTATTGCATAATGATGGAAACTAAGTTATAGGGCAGAGGTCCTGTGAGCAGGATACCTTGGCTATTGGTGTGAGATAACGGACGCTTGCCATTTCAGTTTTATGAGGGTTCCATGCCTAAAGGGTGAAAATGGAACCCTATTACTATGATTTCACTGTCCGTCAGTGTCGGTCCGTCAGTCTGTCAAGAACCGCGATAGCTAGATAGTTGAAAATTTCCCAAATTATGTACATATTTCTATTGCCGCTACAATAACAAATAATAAAATAAATATATAAGGGGGCTTCCATATAACACACGCGATTTTTTGCTAGTATCAGAGGCTTTTTTTTTTATTAAAAAGCTTGTCCTGTCTTATGTTAAGCAAACGACCAAGTACTTGTACTTTATAGTACGAGTGCTGATTGACTGCACAGTAATTTCATGGCATCTCAAACCTGCACGCGTAGTTCTCTTTAGAAAAGGAGAGGGAGGGACAATATCAAAGAGTTCTTCAGAGCCTTCGCCGTGATGTACCTATACGGTAAAAAATTCTAAGTGACGCTACGTCTCTACGCAGCTGCACGTCCTCAAGATGTCCAGTGACATCAGCATTACCAATTACATATTCGGATAGCTCGCATTTCTAACCTGTCTTGCGCATCCTTTAAGTACTTAGCGTATCCATTCCAAAGGTATTCCACACTGGAGCGAACTTGGGTCTTATACAAGAGACAGCGCTGCTCCGGCGTGAAATACTCCTTCACCTTGTTCAGGACACCTAGTTTACGGGATGACCCCCTCGATGTTACCCTTAGGATTCAGGTCACAGCTCGGTATGGAACCTTTTTGCACGCGCTGACTCGCACTTGGCTGATTTTTATTATAGATAATTGTTATTTAACTTAAATTGAACTAGATGTTAAACAATTTAGATAGTGAGACTCATTATTTGAATTAATGAGCAAGGACTCTAATGTTAAGAATCCACTGGTTTTTGCATTGAAAATTTCTAGAGGTAGACCTCTAGTTAAAGGGGATAAAAAAATATGTGTATACTTTTTAATGTGTATTATTTTAAAACGCTGACTGAATCCAAAGTGATAGATCAAAAAATATTTCTACTACACTACAGTACTGTACAGTAGTACCACTTGAATAAGTCGCATCGGCAAACATTGTCCATAAAACTAAACAAAAACAGAGCTCGACATTATTCATAATGCCCTCGCATTATAAATAATGCCCGCATTAATCACTTGGTACATAACATATCCACCCTTTGGCGTAAACATTATCAGATTGAAATTTAAATTAAGTACATTAAGAGATGTATTATTTTCAGGTAACAAATGATGTTATTTATATATTATATGCAGTATTTATTTATGCAATTGATACACTGAACAACGACTATAAGAAGAATTTGTGAGGAACCCTTATCAACAAGACAAAAAGCCGCCATTTAGGTACTCACCTATTTATTCCGAGAATTACCTATTATTATCCAGATCTACCTACCAAGTCTGAAATTCCAGACAGACAATAGGTCTATACCTACCGTCTACCGTATTAGAAAATGACTACTTCGTGAGTATTCAAGGTGTTGTTAACAACTTGTAGGACTGTAAGTACATAAACTACTTACTCTGTAACTTGGAACCTCGTTTGTAATATTTTTTACGGCTCTGAGAACTGTGCCTTTTTAGCCAGTCTTTATTGGGCTCAGATAGGTATTTATTCTGAGTTATAGGGTTACATATTTTCACATACTTATAACTCGAGCGTTTCATGGATTTCTTGAATTCTTCTCGCTAGCAAGTTTTAAGTTGGCATCGTCAAGTCGCGCAGAATCCGTTGCACGCCTGAAAACAATTTATTTTATCGCTTTAATTTTATCACTTCACAAAACTTTATAAGATAAAACCTAATACAAGATGCAAAGAAATCAATAGGAGTAAAATAGATCGACCATGTATCCCGTATAACTACCCCCCAAACTGTCTGGCTGGCAATATAACTGGCCTGATGGTTCATTTACTAGTGACTTCTGCCAAATACTGAAGAGTCGAGGGTTCCGTCCCCGCACAGTAGTATTTGTGTGCATGAACATGTTTGTATAGGTCTGGGTGTTGGCTATGTATAATTTGCATTTATTTACAAAAAAAAAATATCTAAGTACTTACTTGTACATTAGACAACTTATAAACTTTTATTAGTTGTCTAGTACCCATAGTACAAGCTTCGGCTTAGTTTGGGACTAGATAGCGCTGTGTGGCCTAGCTTGGCATGTCTTAATTAATTTATTTATTTTAATCGCTTTGGTATTAACATCTGACGGATACAACTATAACCTGATGACTCGTATTGTTATTGATTGGCTGACCCGACCCTTCTACCACTACTATTAAATAGATTAATTGTAAGTTCGAAAGTCAGTCGAAGGATTTCAGATTGCCTAGAACTAAGAACGATGTGAAGTAAAGCGGAGAACCCAATGTATACCGACTGTAAAGTTATAGAGGCACTTAGTTATATGCCGGCACAAGTTCGAGATATATGGAATACTTAGTTCGTATTCCTTAATTTTAGTGATTAGCGGAGCGGTAGTTACACAAGATTATGATTGCCCAATTACCTCCTTTTATGTTTTTTTTGTATGACAGACAATTCACACCAAATACCTGGTCTCAAACTAAGATTTTCCATTGTGCCACATGATGTGCCAGGGTGTCTCCTAGAATACCAGATCCGAGGTAATTAAGAAAAGTTAATTTATTAAATTGACCCTACTGGAAATCGTACCTACCTGGCACCTTCGAATTATATGCGATTTAGGATGAGTTATCATCACAGAAGCATGTTCCGCCTATTCACAGAAGTAGAACGGAGATGATTTGAAAAAATATATTTGAGCAATACCTATCATTGTTAAATTTTTGTTAGCTCCTCGTAGTCCCGCATCTGTGAAATCGCACCCTTAGGCTTAATGCTCCAACCATTGTGCCACCGCAGCAGCCAAATTCGAACAATAATGTTATTTTTTCTTTCTAGGTAACCTTCTCGTGATTCTGGTGGTGACGCTTTCAAGGCGCTTGCGATCTATCACCAACTTCTTTTTGGCGAATCTGGCAGTGGCAGACCTATGCGTTGGAGTATTTTGTGTTTTCCAAAACTTGACCATATACCTGATACCCAGGTAAGTACGTGCATATTAAAGATACCTATAGTGATGATATGGCTGTTAAACTAAAGTACGGTGGACCATTCTTTAAAACCAATATAGTGAAGTCTGACTGAATCTAGAAGTCTAATCTTTTTGAATAATATGTAAAAAGAATATCGACTTACATGTAATTTTTTTTTCAAGTATCCCTACCAGTACCTACTGGAAAATATTGTAAAGGCATTTCATAGGGATAAGTTATAATTTTTTAATTTCTGGCCCGATGGCTCATTTGGTAGTGACCTCTGCCTTCTGAGCCAAGGGTTGTGGGTTCGATCCCCGCACAGTACAAACATTTGTGTGCATGAACATGTTTATTTGTGTTGGTCTGGGAGTTTACTATGTATTTATTTACAAAAAAAATCTAAGTAAGTTTATCAGTTGTCTAGTACTCAAAGTACAAGCTTCGGTCCAGCGTGGCATGTCTTAGGTTTATTTATTCGTTATGGCGTGTGATACATAACTTGCTGAAAGTGAATCCAAATATGTCTTACAAAATCCTTTCTACTTAGTGTAAATTTACTATAAAAACATCCGTCAATAGAGGGATTATTCCCATTAATGTAAGAACTATGCTAAAAATCTATGTACTTACATACTCATTAGCCCTATGTTGGAGTTCATACTTACACAAGATTTGAACAAGTAGATCTTTAAAATAGACATTTGTCGAATTTGTCAAAGAGTTTCTCGGTATGTCTTTAGGCAGTTCATCCAATTAGGCCACTTCCAGGAAGATGTTTGTAACTAGATAGAGGTACCACGATGGTGGCAATGAAGGTCTCCAATTGCGTTAAAACGTTATGAAGCTCGTGGCTTATCATAATTATCCCTTCAAAGCGATGTAAGGCGACCCTGGAGGTCTATTAGCACTGGCTGCACGGCGGTTGCCGGTAATTAACAAATGTAAAATATGAAAGTGTAGACCACGAAAATTTCTTTGTACATTAAAATATTACAAAGTCTTTTTTTCCGTATCCCATATAAAGATTCAGGATTGAAATTGAAATTTTTATACTTACCTATACAACGTGTTTATGATAATATTAGTACTAGTATTACTCCAAAAGTATGTAGGTACTTTATATCGTTTAACCACAATGTCACCGATTAATAGGGTAAACTTGCTTAAATCATACCTGCGCCTAAATCGTACTCCTAATCTGTCAGTGGCCGTTTACGGCCATGTTGGACACTGACAGATCGTTTCTTTCGCGCTGCTCCCGAGTAAAATATTACAAATGTAAATTTTCTTCAACTTTTTAAGTAATATTTTTGTTCATTTTGTAAGACGATTCCTGTTAATGTATTAGGTAGAATTTACTAAAGCGTTTAGAAGGTATTTCCGTGTTTATTTGTGTTTTCATTTGAGCCAACAAAGCAGATTGTATTTGGTATACAATTTTAAGGCGGTAAATTTAAAGTTTACCCGACCCTACGCGAATCGTACTCGCGGGAAATTCGTAGATCGGACTGGTACGATTTAGGAATATCATTTCACATGACTTTAAATGACATACAGGAAAATATGACTATGCACAAATTGTGAAATGTGGGTGCATGATCTGTGTGCAGGAACCAATAGAAAACTACCATTGCGATGACTACCATGAATTAGACTTAACTATCCGCTGAATCCGTTAAGACCACAGACTACATAGGGGAAGACTTAGGTACCTAAATGATATTTTACGTACCTACGTTGCTGATTAAAAATTGTGATTCCTTGTTACCACCTACTATCCACCGTATGTTAAGACTTAATTGATAATTATATTATAGATATTTAAGGCTCAATTTTAAAAAGTTGAAGAAAATTTACATTTTGTTGAAAATTTAATGTTGTTGATTTTGCAAAATCATGTGCATATATGAAAGTAGTGGTAGTAGTCAGGAGTTTAATTACAAACTAGGAGTTTCCAGATAAATGTCTAACCATTTCTTAACTAAAAAACAACCGCACAAGTAGGTATAAAGCTCCACTAGCTTGGGCACGCACGCGCGAAGAGCGTGCGTGCCCAAGCTAGTGGAGCTTTAAAAGTAATCATTAATGACATTATAATGTAATTCCTAGTACGTTAGACAATTATTTACTAATCTAGATTAGAACTCACCTACCCAAATTACAGTAGGAACTTTTGATTGCCGGGTAAATAATAGTCTGGGCCCCATAACCCACCCACCCGCGTTTTCACCCACTTTGAGAAAGACTTCACTAGTAGAAAGCCTAAAAGCGATATCAGTGATCACACGCGTTTTTGTAGATTTATGTACCATTTTAATTTCAGCTGGGTGTTCGGTGACTTCCTGTGCAAGATGTACCAGTTTGTGCACTCTCTCAGCTACACAGCGTCAATCTTTATCCTGGTGGTTATATGCACCGAGAGATATTTCGCTATCATACATCCCATTACCTGCAAACAGATTCTGACTTCGACCAGACTTAGGGTAAGTGCTCTTTACTTGATATATTTTCTTTATTTCGACTGATGCTATCTTCTTCCAGGGTGTAGATAGATAGATATTCTTTATTGCACAAAATACAAACAATTGATAGAAAAAGGTATTACAGACATGTTGTGGTACAATTTAGGGTATGTGAATTAACACACGTTGTGCCTTCAGTCACGTTTCAGTGTCAGTCGGTGAATAGCCAAAATAATCGTACAGGCCAGTGTAGACGGTGGCAACTTACAAGACGTGATTGATGTAGTTACATAGATTTACGAGTATGCCTTATTATATGTAGTTACTAGTCCTTTGCCGGGGCAACTTGGCCTCTTTTTCGCTTTCCATCAGGTGAAGAGATTTCACTATGCTAAATACAGTACAGGGCCCACAGTATTCGTCAAAGTCGATTTTCATTAATTTAATTCATATATTCGAACACGGGACGGACACATGGGAGGGATTTATGGTGCAAAAGTACGCGATCCGTTCAACGAACGATCGTTTTCGATTTTGGTGGTAGAGGGCCCAGTTAGTAAAATAGTAATAAAGCTTGATTTCTTCTGTAACTAAGCTGTGCATTTCAAATGTAGGGTTATCTTGTTAGTAGTGTATTTTTTAGTTATAAATAGTTTGATAATAGTTTTTTTTACATTTTATTAGATCCCTTTGTAAGTATAATCCTATTCCATTTTTTGCCACTTTTGCCTGTTCTGGGCAAGCTATTAGCGTTATGGCCTGTAAAGAAAGAGTACAGATAAAAAATGATATTATAAGAATCATATTGAATAGGTACATTCATTTAATAAATACATACATGGCAATGATGCTAACATAATTACCTAAGTATATCACCAAGACATCTAATTTAGACAATGAAGTAAATCCGAAGATTTCGAAAGTTCTACTCGTAATTTGTTTCAATAAAGTCTAAAGTTCTGGGGTACTTAAGGAGGAGAGAAGATTCCTTGAGAGGAAATTGTATAATTAATCTCTCAAGTAAGCAGTCATTACTTATTACTCGTAATATAAGTAGCATATTAAGCAAAACTTAGATCCACAAGGCTCTTTTTGACATGGTATACCTAAGTAATAAAGTAAATACAACTATTCGCTGTATGGAACTTTTGATGTTACTTGTAGTCTAAAGTTAAGAGAGGTAGGGCATAGCGAATCTTCGCTCGAATTGAGCCGCCCGCGCCCGTCCGGGGAAGGACCTCCACCCTATAGAATATCGCAGCCAAATGACCTCTGGGTCGTGTTTTAGCTGGTGAGTAGGGTTTCCGGAGCTTGTGGGGGTTACGGGTCTGGCCGGCATGGCGGTGGCAACTGACAGGTAACTGATCAGTTACTTGCCCGTTGTCACAGCGACTTGTGCTTCTCTTTCGCTTTCCATCAGGCGTCTGAAGTCATTATGTCGAGCTACTATAAAAAAAGTTGAAATAATAATAAGTAGTGCCAGTAACTATGCTCAGCAACCACGTGCACTATCATTTTTAAAACAATAAATCTGTAGTGAGGTCAATTCTGTATATGAAATATATTTTCAAAATAACTAGCAGGGGGTGATTAATTAGTGATTGATACTGATGCCAAAAATGCAATTAGTAAAATTTTTGTCTGTCTGTATGTTCGTTATAGAAACAAAAACTACTGGACGGATTTTAACGTAACTTGGTACAATTATTCTTCATACTCTTGGGCAGGATATAGTATACTTTCCATCACCCTACAATTAAAAGGAGCAGAGCAGTGAAGGGGAATGTTGGGGAAACGGGAGAATTTTTTATGTGTATGTTTGAACGCGCATCACGCAAAAATTACTGCATGGAATTGAATGCGGGTTTCACCAATATATTGCTAGGGGTCTAACTTAAAATTTAGGCACTATTTTATGGAAGTCCGTTATTTTTGAAACCCGATATTTATTTATTTATTGAATACTAGCGACCCGCCCTTGCTTCGCTTCGGGTGTTTCAGATAAACATTTTTAAACTAAATATAGCCTATTATGTTACTCAGTGATGATGTAGCTTTCTAATAAAAAAAGAATTATTAAAATCGGTCCAGTACTTTTTGAGTTTATTCGTTACATACAAAAATACAAATCTTTCCTCTTTATAAGATTAGTGTAGAAGTGTAGATTTGAAGAATATTCACTTGAACAAGCCTTAAAGATAACTCATAACTAATGTTCAGTTAAACCTCCACCAAAGATCATATTGAAGCTCTCAGTGTTATGAAAAAATTCGCCAACATTTTGTGCGGACGGATGGAACGTCAACAATTTAAGCTAATCTGCTTATAGCCTAAAATGCGATGCTGGAATATACGATCAGCGAGGTTCAGGCTTCGGGGCATATGTTCGAACGAATTGTCAAAGTTTTCGCGAGCGTAAGAATTTCGGAAATGTTTACGATACGAACTATCAAACTTGAATGAACTCTTTCGTGCACAGAGAGTTTTAGAATCTGAGTCGGATCGTTAGATTTTCTATACCTACCTACAGTCGCCTTAAATTAGTTTTATAAGCATACGTAGAGCACTCGTGTACCTATATTATAATCTGTGGCATAAAAGGTCGACGTGCGAGGTATAAACTTGGCATAACCATATATCAGGCAATCCCTAGGCCGCAAACTGGACGGCCGCGGGAGCGGGAGCGGGGGCGACCGCGGTGAATCGCGCGCCTCGCGCGATTTGATATTTATGCTTAAGTTTGTATTAACCGTTCTTGAGCGCCGCGGCGCGGGCGGCGATTGCCCGCCCTGCCGCCCGCGTCGCAGTCGCCCCCGCTCCCGCTCCCGCTCCCGCAGCCGTCCTGTTTGCGGCCTACGGAATGCGTTGTGGCTTTACAGGTCTCCCTAAGGCACAAAACATATTGTGTAACGCCCTTTCCGCCCGAGTAAAACAATTACTTACCTAAGCACTTATAAAAGGTCTTATAACTATTTACAATACTTGCTTGCTATAAGCCTTAATTTATTATCATTAGTTTTGTAAATAGGTAATCATAACAAAAATGCTAAAGAAACGTTAAACTTCATTTCTAATGAATACATTTAAACATTAAGGTCATAAAACAAATTTTTATCTAAAATCTTAAGTAAAGTTAGATAACAATTATGTAGATGATTATTGTAAAATGGTACTGTTGTTTACGGCTTGGATTTCCTATACAAATTTTTAAGCAAGCCGGTTTAGCACAAAATTTTCAAAATATGAACTTCTTAGTTTTTAATTGCTCGGACGAAGAACGGATTTCTGATAGTTTTTATAAATCGAGTGCTACTCGATTACATACCTACTTTTATAAAGATTCGCTTCTTATTCTTGGCTCGCCTACATAAGTTTTCTAATCGCTTTGTTCCCTTGATTGTTGAAAAATTAAGCTTCTTACATTCCAGTGTAGCCCTTCTAGTTTTTTGTTCTTAAAACATGGTACAATAATCTGATTAAAAAGTATTACAACAAATCTTTGTCAGACAACTGTGAATCAGATCAAGCCGTGGCTATTATACGCTGGAAGGAACTTTCGCTTTTAGATGACCTATCGGCTAGCCCGAAAACCCAAAAGCTTTGGGACGAGCCGCTCTGCAGATTAGTACGGGACAATTTACTTAAACATGTATTAGTCTTCAGATCGTGCTCGTCTCCTTGCTGTTGCTAAATGGAAATCGGGTCTTTGGCTCCAAAACCTACCTTCGGCGCATGTATGTCTATTTTAGATGATACATCCTTCTGTTTAGGTTTAAAGACCACCAATCTATAAATAAATAGGTCCATACATTCGCTGTCATATAAAACAGCAGATACGCACAAGTTTCATCATCATCATCAGCCCATCGCAGTCCACTGCTCGACATAGGCCTCTCCAGTTATTCGCCACTTTGGGCAAACATCTGGAGGCTTTTAGCCATAATCGCCACCGCTTATTATAGTACGTAGCTAGCTAGACATCGTCCTGTGGTATTTAGCTACGTCTTCAATCGTGAATCGTGACACAATTTTATTTGAAATTACATATTTGGCTAACAGCTTTTTAAGTAAGCTTTTTAAGTCCCACATCCCTGCATTAGTGCTGAAGTAGGTAATGTATAGGTACGCTTGGCCGTTATGGTTTTCTCGGCATGAGCCTAATTTAACCTTGGAAGATGGGATTTTTCCTTCTTAATAATTAGGTTCCAAATAATTTATTTTAGTAGTATACATAAATACCAAATTGTGTTATTTATCTCCAACTTTACATTGTTAAGAATATTTTTTATTTCAAATCTAAAAGTTTGTAAATAAAAATATTTTTAATCACTTTCTTGACGCCTACGAGTATAAGAATGAAGACATTTATAACTTTGACAATTCTATTATTCGAGTTGTAGAACACTTAAATAAGATGAATAATTCATTGTCAAGTTGTCTTTAATTTATTTTCTTATTTTGTTAACAATTTTATGTTATTTACTATTTTAAGATATATTAAGGAGTATTTGATTATGTTGTATTGTACAATGCGGTATTTATATTGTAGGAGGCCTATAGTATTTGACTAGCTTTTGCCCGCGACTTCGTCCGCGTGTTTAAATTTATACATACAAAAGTTTTTTCCCGCTAACTCCCGTTCCCGTGGGAATTTCTCAAAATACAGCCATAACTAAACTTTATATTTACTAAGGTACCTGCATGCCAAATTTCAAGCGTCTAACTTAAGCGGTTTAGATTTTTCATACAAAAGGATTTTCCCGCTAATTCCCGTTCCCGTGGGAATTTCGGGAATTCCTTTCTTAGTGCACCCCTACGGTACCTAAGCTACGTCCCTTCCAAATTTCAAGTGCCTACGTTTAGCCGTTTGGGCTGTGCGTTGATATGTCAGTCAGTCAGTCAGTCAGTCAGTCAGTCAGTCAGTCAGTTTCTCCTTTTATATATATAGATATTTCATAACATTTTGTGATACACTCTTATGTCAAATAAACCACTAATGGAAACATATTCTAAAGACTTTTACGGAAAAATCGTGTAGATACGTGTACCTATAATGTAATTCGTAAGGTAAACGAACACCAGGACACCAGAGGACTCATATTTCTTTGCAATTTATAGACAAATTGCTTCTTTGATACGGCTTAAGAAATCCTTTTTCGTATCTAATTGGTTAGAGTGAGACTTAATGTCATCATTTGTAGTATCAAAGAACATCTTGATTCGAGGGGTTCGCCCTCTAGATACAGCAGAACTACATAAGTGTGCTTTACATAAAATAAAACTCCAATTCCAATAAATTTCGATGCGAGTCGTTTTCTATTTAACCTACAGCTTTTATTTTACCGCTCATATATTTTACAAAAATCAATTCCATTTATTTCAGCTCGGCGTGTTTTCATTTATATACATGTGGAACTTATCTGAATTCTGAATATGCCAAAGACACTCGCCAAATAAAATACAGTATTTGACCAGATATTTCAGCTGAGTTATTTTATATCATTGTCAAATTGAATAGCTCCCATAGATTTTGTACAGTAGGTATATGGGTAGCACATAAGTGGAATCATGGTCTAATGCATAGCTTTTAAACATTTGTAATGGATGTCGATGGAACGTAGACCCAAACTAGTAAATTTTATTTTTAGTGTGACCCCTTTTTATTTTTAGTGTGACCCCTTTTTATTTTTAGTGTGACCCCTTTCACCTCCATTTCTTGTTTCACTGGGTAAAATGCTTTTAATCTTTCTGGCCACTCAGAGGACGACGAGATATTTAGGACTCATAGAGGAAACCAAATTACTGTCCAATAATTCCTGAGTTTGTGATCAATAGGCTTGTTTTTTATAGGATCAGTTTAATTTTAATTAAGATTTATGTTGTCAAATACACCACTTAATGCTCAATATTTGGTTGCAGTTGGTGATTTTGGGTGTTTGGATAACGAGTGCGGCTTACAGCGCACCCAAGTTCATTTGGGTGGAGACCATAAACAACAGCCTGGCCAACGGACACACCGAGACCATTTGTATATCGCATCGAAGGAAATATAATTCAGAACTGTTCGACATGATCAACTTTGGCCTACTCTACGTCACTCCGCTCTGTGTCATGACAGTAAGTGAATTCTACTAATACCTATTTTAAATGCATAGATGGATGTTTTTTATTCTTTCACGTCAAAACTAAACGGACGTGTCGTGACGTGAAGTCGTGGGCTGCAGCTAATTTAAATAAGATTTTTCAATAGTCACGTAAAATGAATGACTAAAAATGAATGACTAAAAATATTTTTAGTCATTCATTTCAATTATTCTAAAACTAAATTTTCCAGAAGGGGTTTCCCACTGTCAGAGGATATAACTCCCAAAATTTATTAATGCACATTTAGAAATTGGTTTGACTTCAATTGATTACATCCAATAAATACATTTGCCACGGGCCTTGAATAAAAAATAAAATTTACTACTACTGGGCTTTCAGCATCCTTTTATTAAAATATACACTTACATACAGTTTCAGCAAAAATTGGTAATACACTCGTATTAACGTAAATGAACACACAGTGTCACGATCTATGGCAGAGTTATACCTACCAAGTGCGAAGTAAAAAAAAGACGTTACAGTTCATTAAAACGAATTTTAGCCCGCCATAATATGGACTAGAATGCCTCATATGCCCGTACAGGATGCTTTTAGTGCGCATACAACGCGACACTAATTTTCGCCGCTAATGTAGCCCCAGTATATTACAAACCCGCATGCAATAATTGTTATACTATTACCACCTACCTAATATTGTGCTTTAAATAATAAAAACCAAAAATGTTGTAAGCGTTATTTATCGTTATCGTTAGCGTTATCCGACAAATACAATATCAGTAAGCAGTGAAACGCTGTACCACAATAAAGATAGGTACCTTCTTTTAATTGTAAGTAAAACGCTCCTTTCTGAGAATCATAAATAAAAGTATTTTTACATTACATTTTCTCAACAATTGCTTCGAAAAATAAATAAAATTTATTAATATAAATCCATTATTGAAGGTAAATATTTCAAGGTCGATCTATTATATTGCTTTCCTTTTATCACATTAAGTAAAAAAATTTGGTGTTGTTTTGTGCTAAAGTTCATTGATCTGATAAAATTATAGAATTAATGAAATAAATCGTCTTCGAGCGTGCAGCTAATGTCGAGCGATGTCGCATACTTGCTTTGAACCCGATGCCGTTTTAAAACCTGCTTACGGGAAAAGTAGTGTCCTAGGAATCCACGATAGTAATACAACTCTAAACACCCCAGTTGTATTGTAACTTAGTCAAAGAATATTTTGTCAACATTCTCTCGATATTGACAGAAGTGAACTTCGCAAAGCAACGAGCCAGTGTTTCAGTACATATTATTTTTATTTTTGTTTATATAAAAGAGTTAGGAGGGTCAATAAACAGTAATAGAGCAAACATTTTGTCTGTTTGTCTAACCTTCGTAACTTTTTTTTATGTTTTACTAGCTGTGCCGGCGGCGTCGCACGCGTTGATATCGGGTTTCAAAAATAACGGACTTCCATAAAATGGTACCTAAATTTTAAGTTAGACCTCTAGCAATATATTGGTGAAAACCGCATTCAATTCCATGCAGTAGTTTTCGCATGATGCGCGTTTAAACATTCGTATACAGAAAAAAATTTCTCCCGTTTTCCCTACACTTTCCTTTACTGCTCTGCTCCTATTGATGGTATCGTGATCAAAAGTATACTATAACCTGCCCAGGAGTATGAAGAATAATTGTACCAAGTTTCGTTAAAATCCGTTGAGTAGTTTTTGTTTCTATAACGAACATACAGACAGACAGTCAAAAATTTTACTGATTGCATTTTTGGCATCAGTATCGATCACTAATCACCCCCTGATAGTTATTTCATGTACAGAATTGACCTCTCTACAGATTTATTATAAGTACCTATAGATAACTAAGTAAAAAGTCAGTTGAAGATATAGGCTACAATTGTTTTTGAAAATCAGAATACATGATATAAAAACACAATGAACTATAAGAGATATGCATTTTTTGCTGAGTCAATAAATTTTTAACAATGATCTGGAACATTGGATATAGAGGTCGAGATTGAGTAACAATCAACAAAGTCATAACGCACGCAAACGAAGTCGCTGGCACAGCTATTAAGTAATAACGCACGAAAGAAACTAGAATTCCGCTACCTTTGCTCTATTGTACTTACCAATCTACTATTTATTATCCCCCATATAATATGAAACACTACATACTTTTTGAATGTTTAATCTCCACCTTGCTGCCTCCATAACTAAAGACAGATCTCATTCGAATGCTAACCAAGTCCGAATTAAATAACTGTCTGTGAGAATGGCTTGTGAATATTGCATTTATGCAAAGTAAAATCCCCTTCATATTTCCCAGCTAAACGGTGACAAAAATAAAATTTATACCTAAGTAAATTTGAACTTACCTATAATGCTCTCTACAGACCCTATTTCTATAATTCGTTGTTTTGTGTGCTTCAAGCTGTAATCCTCATCTTTAAAATCTCAATGAAAACGAATTTTGACTATGCCAAAAAATAGTCATAAATAGTCGCACAAGTAAAAAAAATAGTCGCATTTTAGTTTCGCAGTGTTGATGTTCAAGCTGTAATCCTCACCTCTGGGCTCTGATGCAAGCAAACGGTAAAGTCTATCGAATTGGTTTAGGTTTCAAAAAATAGTCATGAAATAGTCGCAACGACATACCAAATCTCAGAAATAGTCGCTAAGAGATTCCAGAGATATAAAGGTACTCTTGTGAGGATTTTGGCTTGAACATTTGAAAACTTCAAATATCTCCGAAACGCCTACGATTTTCGGATTCGAGTTTGTGCCAAAAAATAGTCATTAAATAGTCGTATGCAGCGAAAATAAATTTGAGCCAGAAGCACACGTTGTTTTAGCATGAGAAATTTGGTAAGTAAACAAAGACTGGCTCGATGGCTCATTTGGTAGTGACCTCTGCCTTCTGAACCAAGGGTCGTTGGTTCAATCCCCGCACACTGCTGTCCAAACAGACATGTTCTTCATACACACCAATGTTTGTACAAACAATGACTCTATCATTACTTTCTCCATCATTATTTTGTGTAATAACTTGAGTTAGTGACATATACCTGTGATTCAAATCTTTTGAACACACCTACTACCTCACAATGAAAAATAATATAATAATTTGTCATAAGTTCCTTTTGACACTACTATTAACTACACGAGTCATGGAAGTATTAAGTACTACTTATTACTTCCATGACACGAGTATATACGGCGCCAAGTGGCAACGTTGCAATCTGAGTTTGACTGAATGCAAATTGCGAAGCGACAACGTCGCACTAGATCATGCGCATTACCATAGATTTTTTAATTTGTAACGAACACAAGACTTTTCATAGTTTTAGAAATATTTAATAACTAGCTGTGCCGGCGGCGTCGCACGCGTGAATATCGGGTTTCAAAAATAACGGATTTCCATGAAATGGTATCTATATTTTAAGTTAGACCTCTAGCAATACATTGGTGAAAACCGCATTCAATTCCATGCAGTAGTTTTTGAGTGGTGCGCGTTCAAACATACAGATAAAAATTTCTCGCGTTTTGCCAACACTTCCCTTCACTGCTCTTCTCCTATTGATCGTAGCGTGATGAAAAGTATATTATAACCTGCCCAGGAGTATGAAGAATAATTGTACCAAGTTTCGTTAAAATGCGAGTAGTTTTTGTTTCTATAACGAACATACAGACAGACAGTCAGACAGACAGACAGACAGACAGACAAAAATTTTACTGATTGCATTTTTGCCATCAGTATCAATCACTTATCACCCCCTGATAGTTATTTTGAAAATATATTTAATGTACAGAATGACCTCTCTACAGATTTATTATAAGTATAGATATAGATAAGTTGAGGTGTCTGAGGTATTGCGCTTTTTCTGTAAAAAAAAATTGTTGTTTTAGACATATTTACTTACGTAGTTAGGTATGTGATAATGTTATGAAACAAAGTTTACCACTTTAACATAAAAACATTTCTCTGAGCCATTTTTGGATAGAATCGCGTTGTTATTCAATTTTCAAATATCGAATTCGCCAGAACCTTGGTTTTTACGAGAAAATTTTTTTTCGTTGAGACCACGTTGAGACGCTTTCATTTCTCGTAAGCATTCAGGAAAATAGCGTAATATTTCTGACATCTATTTACGATAACAGAGGACAGTACTTGTGTTATTTATATTAGAGGAAAAAATACGGCAACATCTAAGATATTTTTTAGGATTCCATAGCCGAATGGCAAAAAACGGAAGATTCGTCATGTCTGGCCGTCTGTCCGTCCGTATGTCACAGCCACTTTTTTCCGTAACTATAAGAACTATACTGTGGAAACTTGATAAGTAAGATGTATTCGGTGAACCGCATTAAGATTTTCATACAAAAATAGAAAAAAAAAACAATAATTTTTTGGGGCTCCCCATACTTAGAACTGAAACCTAAAATTTGTTTTTTTATCAAAACCATATATGGATGGAACCAAAAATGATATAGAGGTTTCTAAAATAATATATGATGTACCTTACCATGCAAACTTCCACTGAAAATTGGTATGAACAAGATCTAATTAAAATTAAAATTTAATTTTGACTGGCTCGATGGCTCATTTGGTAGTGACCTCTGCCTTATGGGCCAAGGGTCGTGGGTTCGATGCCCGCACGGTACAAACATTTGTGTTCATGAACATGTCTGTTTGTATTGGTCTGGGTGTTTACTATGTATAATATTATGTATTTATTTTAAAAAAAAAGTATTTAAGTAAGTTTATCAGTTGTCTAGTACCCATAGTACAAGCTTCGGCTTAGTTTGGGGCTAGACGGCGCTGTGTGACCCAGCGTGGCATGTTTTGGGTTATTTATTTACTTATTAATTATTATTTATTCCTTCCTTCATTCAATCAACTCCAATATAATAAAGAATAAAGAAAACCATATAATTAGATGTATAATGGTACGGAAACCTACGTGCGCGAGTCCGACTCACACTTGGCCGGTTTTTATTTTAATTAAAGTGTTAAGATTAAGAGTGTGAATTACACAGTATCGTGGGCAGGGTTTACGGTCTAAGAGTAAGAATCAAACTGTTATAGCACCTATCATTTTAGACAATCATATTTTTTTTTATAAATAGATAGATATTCTATATGCTCATAAATATAGCAAAAGGTATTTTGTGGACAGACATCTTTTGGTTTCTGTAGGTACTTGTTTTAAGGCCAATTTATACGAAGGAAACAATTTCTTTTTTTATGGGTAGTAGTAGTAGCGCTTGACCCCAACTCGGCTGATCTTAAGCGACGTTAGAGTCTAAGATGGAGCGCGCTCACCCAACAAAAACCGACTCACTCTCGCCTTGAAAATCTGAAGATAATTTTCAGATTTTCTCTCACGGGGAACGCAGACTCCGGTAAATTATTTATTTCGGTTTAATCTTGAGATAGGTCTAATTCAGTCCATAGTAGTGGCCACTACATCTTAAAGCGGCACTTGAGGCACAGATTAATAAGTCTTGAGGGCGAAGAGGGGGTTTTAAAATACATACTTACATAGTTGTGTGCACTTAGTGCACTTACAACGTCTATTTATAAGTGAGTATTGCAAGAGTATAATACTATTACAAGTATTTGTAATTTTCTGATAGAGCGAAGTGCAACGCTGTCTATCTGGGGGCACGGCAGTGCCCCCACCAAGTCGAGCAAACAGTGGCACGGCCACCATCCTTTTCTCAAAGTAGTTCAGGCCATTTTCAACCCCCTATAACTTCGTTTTGGATAAAACCAGAATCTTGAATTTTCAGTAACTAAGCAGGCATTGTACAAACACGGTATATTTCAAATTTGCTTTGACTGGAAAACCGTTCACTTTAAGACTTATCTACGTGAGTATCTTGCTTACAAATGTACTTTCAAAATGCAGAAAATATTGAAGAAAATATTTAAAACTACGTATTTCCCATATTTTTACAGTATTTTTGTTTGGTATATGTTGTAAAAAAAATTGTATTCATGATCTTTCCCAGCATAAAAGCTAGAACTCTCCCATCGGCACTGGTGTTTATGCCGACACTTCTGAACATATGTGTCGCGTATTAGGACAGAGTCCATAGACCGATATGCTTAAAATTTAGTCAGGAAAGAACAAAAACAATCTACGCTTAGAGACCAAACTTTTTAATTGGGTACCTACCTGGTAAAGTAATCGAACGATTCAGGAAACTGCAAAAAACTTCTACAAAATTTTCAACTGATTTTCAGGTGGCTCTTGAGATCTTTATTTCAAAATCATATTTAGGTACCTTCTTATTTTTTTTTATTTATAATATTACCTTCTCTAATGTACCTACGTTGCAATTTGAAAATCCTGCACTCTATTTACTCAATTAAAGCGGAAAACCTGTTTAATGGATACACCAAAGGCTCTTAAAGGTGCGTTCCCAGAAGTTCCACTTTAGTGGGGACAATATCAATGGATTTTGTTAAGCCTCAGTTACTTCCAAGTGAAGACTTTTTGCTTTTCCTTTTTGAATTTAACTTTACATTGTACCTTCGTATAACTTCTGAGTCTTGCTATGATTTGTATATTTTTTTATTAATATTTTTTTTTTAAACTAGCGAACTGGCCTCGCTTCGCTTCGGGTATGTCAGATAAACGCCGATTAATGTATGTATTAATGTAATGTATTTATAATTCAGAAACAATAAAAGTACGACTTCTTAATAGAGTTATTTATTTACATGACATAACAGTTTAGGTTGCTATGGTAACGTTTTCAAGACACGTCAGTTTGTATGAAAGCTTGTTGGTAATTTTTTATAAGAAACTAGCTGTTCTCGCGACTTCGTCCGCGTGGAATAGTTATTTTTTCCCCGTTTTTTTACATTTTCCATTATTTCTTCGCTCCTAATAGTTGCAGCGTGATGTTATATAGCCTAAAGCCTTCCTCGATAAATGGTCTATTCAACACAAAAATAATTTTTCAATTCGGACCAGTAGTTCCTGAGATTAGCGCGTTCAAACAAACAAACAAACAAACTCTTCAGGTTTATAATATTAGTTAAGATAAGAAAAGATAGAATGGACCATGATATTATAATAGTCGTAGATAAATATAAATAGATAATTGGGTATGTGACATTTCCATATTACAGGCAATGGTGTGTGTAGAACACAACAGCACGAGCATTGAGTTGGCTCGGGTCGGGTAGGTATCGCCGCGCGCGACAGCAGCACAGGCATGACACAACTAACACTACACGCCTACCTAGGCTTATTAGTCCTGGACTACGCGACACGTCCGGTGACTCAGTCACAGTGTAGGCATTAATCGATTAATTTTTTAATCAATTAATTAATTTGATTAACTTTAATCAGATTACATTAATCATGATTAAAGTAATCATAATTAAAAAGTTAATCTTAATCATGATTATTGTCTTTAATCATTAATTATTAATCATTAATTGATTAACTTGATTATAAACCTAATACATTCATCTATGTAATTAATTCTACAGCAAAGAAATGATGTTAAATAAAGAGACAGATTTCTTAAAATATTTTTACTAATCATTCAAAGAACAAAAAATAATTTCTAACATTTAAATACTGGAATTCTAATTTTGAAGAATCTTTAACTAATCTTTACTATTTTTTTGTTTGTTCAATTTACATTTCATAACTACTCTTTTTTCAAACAAGTCGTCAGATAATAAATAAATAAATTGAAATTATCATATCTGCTCTTTTTTTAGCATCAACTAATACCGCTTCACTGCCAGAGTCTTCTTGGTGGTGTGTGTTATCGGTTTCATTGTTGACTGTTAAAAGTTCTGGGATTTCTGATATTTCCTACGTTATGACTGATTTAAAAATGTTTAAACACTTCTTTGGATCAGCGGCAGTTAGATATACTAGCAGCAAGTGTTTCACAGAATTTTAGATTTAGAGTTGTCGTGATCAACTTTGATGCATACATATTTTGCGTATCAAGCTGTTAGTGTGTAGTGACAAAATCAAATAAATAAATAAGTAGTTAATAAATAGTTAATCAAACAATCAAATTAACGATTAATGATTATGATTGATAATCTTAATCATTTTATATTTGATTATGATTACTTAATCTTAATCAATTTTTTTGATTATGATTTTTAATCATGAATTTTTAATCATTAATCAGATTAACTTTGGGCCAACACTGCTCAGTCACTCTCTGCGCATACGCCAAGCCACAGGGAGCGCCACTCATTTACAATTTGATCAAAAAAATAAATAAATAAAAGAAACTGAATAATAAATAATAATAAAATAATTGAAATTGAAATGTCAGTGTAACGATGTCATAATATAATAGTATATTTTATAGTTTATTTTTCCATTCAGGGTAAGTGTCAGTAAGTATAAATGGGTATATAGATATATTATGTCGTAACAGTCATCATTAATCAATTAATTATTTTGCATTATATTATAACAATAATTATTCTATAGATTTGGTAATCATGTAAGAAAATAAATGAATTAATTTTGATTTTGACGTTACCGATTTTTTTTCACACCTTGGCTTGCATTATTGGAGTTTTTACCACCGGACGGGAACAGATACGGACAAGAGGCACTGTTTTATGGTGCAGGTCCCAAGGACTCGCACGGTGTGTTTTGCCTCTACTTTCTTAGTGCGAACGGCCAAACTATGGAAATCACTGCCGGACTCTTTGTTTTCTGAGACATACAATCTTCAGGCGTTCAAGGCGAGCGGCGAGAGTGAGTCGGTATTCTGGGAAAGTGTGCTCCATCGTAGGCTTCGATATCACTTAACTGAATGAATTGTGGCCAAGCGCAAACCCATAGCGAATACAAAAAAACCTTTTAACATTGTAATAATGCTTACAATGTTAAAAGTTGATACTTCATTCTTTTTAGGTACTTTTATTATTTCAAGCTTTTATTTAACATGTACTGTATTGGAGAATGTTAACCAAATTAGCTTATTTATCATATTGAAAGTTAAAGCTTTGGGACTACCTATTCTAAATTTAGATCGCAACTCATCGCTTTTGAAAATCAACTCTTGGATTGAATATGGATTTGAGGTGTAATTTGCGATTCGTGGAAATTGGTAGTTTTCAGAAGTTATATTCATTATAAAATATTTATTCCACGAGAATACCTTGTAAAGTTTTTAGTTTCAGAGATATATTTAATGTTTTGTGAAAATGATACAACAAACGTTTTTTTTGCTTATCTATACTTATAATAAAT
Organism: Conogethes punctiferalis; assembly: GCA_031163375.1. Classification (NCBI taxonomy): domain Eukaryota; kingdom Metazoa; phylum Arthropoda; class Insecta; order Lepidoptera; family Crambidae; genus Conogethes; species Conogethes punctiferalis. The sequence goes on from CM062080.1 coordinate 10,908,116, forward strand.
CTGTAGAGAGGTCAATTCTGTACATAAAATATTTTTCCAAAATAACTATCAGGGGGTGATAAGTGATTGATACTGATACCAAAAATGCAATCAGTAAAATTTTTGTCTGTCTGTCTGTCTGTCTGTCTGTCTGTCTGTATGTTCGTTATAGAAAAAAAAACTACTGAACAGATTTTGACGAAACTTGGTACAATTATTCTTCATACTCCTGGGCAGGTTATAGGATACTTTTCATCACGCTACAATCAATAGGAGCGGAGCAGTGACGGGAAGTGTTGGGAAAACGCGAGAAATTTAAACCTGTATGTTTGAACGCGCATTACGCGAAAACTACTGCATAGAATTGAATGCGGTTTTCACCAATGTATTGCTAGAGGTCTAACTTAAAACTTAGGCACAAGGTATAGATGGGTATTATATGGAAGTCCGTTATTTTTGAAACCCGATATCCACGCGAGCGACACCGCTGGCACAGCTAGTTATTAATATATAAGTACATATATATATCCAAAGAATAATTAATTGGTGCTCACTATGTAACTTTCTAACCATAACATAGTTTTTCGTATATTATAACTAGTAGAACCAAAAGGATAAAGGGCATTTTGGTTCATAGGTTCAATCAAGACGAATGATACACCTATGGATACCTCTGAGAGTGTAGGTAATAACATTGTACAGCGGCCAACCCCAATAAGTTATTAATTATAACCCAGGACATGCCATCATTTCAATATATCATTCAAAATATATATCTCCGTATTTATATACAGCGTGGCGTGTCTTGGGTTATATAATAGTCTTTTATGTGGAGTATACAGAGACATGTGTAACTCAATGCCGACCATAAGGTTTCTTTACCCGTGGAACGTCGCATTTTATCGGTAATTTTCTTTGACTTTATACGCTGACTGTACCTACGTACGCGTACCTGTTTCGCGTAAGGTACCGAAAAGTTTCCACGTAAATTCTAGCAGGTGTATTGTTGTACATCTCCGAAACAGCTATGGGTGGTGTCGTCTCAAGTTTCCGACAATAGTCTGAGATAAAACTACATCATAATTTATTAATCAAATTAATGAGCCGAAAGCATAGACGAACTATTGAAGTCCAATTAACACTAAGTATTATTAACGCACAAGATTAAAAGGTTTAGAATTATTGTGATATTTAATACAGCATGTGAAGTCAGCATGACGTCACATGCCCATCGACTCGATGCCCTAAGCTGACGCTGCGACTCCAGTAGGTAAGCAGAGCATGTAGGCTATCAATTCTAAATACGTGACCCTGCATATTCGCCAATTTTAATGTATACCACCAATAAGTAATTAAAACTGATTGCCATTTGTTTGTGCTGACAAATGGTGCAGATGATCGGACGGTGGGGTTATACCCGCGTAGAGTTAGTCTTCTGCGTAGAGTTGGTACATGTAACACCATTGTTCATCCACTGCTGAACGTAGCTGTTTAAATTTGCTTCATTAATGTTTCCCGTACTACCTCAGCCATAGCCAGCACTTCTTTTAAGGTTGCCAGCCCAACGGTGCCCATTCCAAAACTCGTTTGCCCCACCCATTGTCGATTCTTTTATTTTATTTTTATATGCAATATGGGTTTGCTTATAAAAAAAATACCACAAGTTTACCATCAGGTGAATTGCAGCTTGCCTGCAACTGCTTGGTGGCTAACAATTCTATGACAGGCATGACCAGCCAGTGGCAGTGGCCACTTCAGCGTAGGTACTAACATTTTGGGCTATGTCGGTTTCTTTCTTCCTTTAACGTAGGTATAAATGCTATCGTTAAGAGATAGGGTACATCTCTTAACGAATTATCAATTGAGCAGCTTATTTCTTACTATTAGTACCCTTTCTTTAACTATCCTCTACCATAAGGTTGCCTGGAAGAGATCGCTAATAGCGATAAGGCTGCTATATTATACAACAAATGTCTACTTGAACTAATTTTTAATCAATTGTAGGAGTGTGCAATATATAAATAAATAAATTACCCGCCTTGGTCGAAATACCCCGTAAAATCTCTGGCTGGCTCGGGTTCCAAACCTGTGACCCCTTGTTCCTTAGGCGGCTGCTGGCGACCGCTAAACTAACGAGACAGTCGTGTTATTTTGATAGATCTCTTGACAAGAGACAACTTTAACTCGGGTGATACCTTTATACGGTATGCCCAAAAATTACTATTGTAAAGATGAAATCTTGTAGAAAGTTCGCCTTTCATATCTAATGAATCACGAGTTTCTTATACAGACGGCATGTATCAATATTTTGGCCCAAATGTCTCTGAATTAGTTAACTAACTATGTTACGTAGGTAAAAATTGTTACTTTGAGAAGTATCTTTCTATACTATATACTTGTATCTATACTTCCAATCGTCAAGAGTTTTGGCAAACATGTTTGTCAAGTACAAAGAATAGAAAGTTACTAAACACTGCTCGCTCCTATTTCATTTTCCAGATACCCCAAACACAAACTTGTATTCAGAATTGGTTTAACTGTTACGATTTCTATTTGCTGCACAAACCCATAGTATAGATAAATAGATTTCTATTATAGGCTATTTGGCAGGTTTTATTTGTCTTGTTATCGATAGAATTCTTCATTAGAGAAATATTGGCGTAAAGTTAGTTCGTTAGCATTGGTTAGCATTAATTGTCTTTGATATTAGTAATGTATATCCTTTTACCATGTACTATTCACGTAAAGCTGTTGGTTTTCTTAATAAATAAATTTCTTTTTGGGTTTTTACTACGAGTATATTACAGACCCATAAACATCCATGTGAGGAAATTTTTACTCTTCCTTTTCTATGGGATCAATTTAGAAAACTAGATGCTTCTAGATGAACTACTTTTGACTGGCTCGATGGCTAATTTGGTAGTGACCTCTGCCTTCTGAGCCAAGGGTCGTGGGCTCCATCGCCGCACAGTACAAACATTTGTGTGCATGAACATGTCTGTTTGTATTGGTCTGGGTATTTAGGGGAACGGGGGGCAATGAGAGCGGTCGGGTAATAGGAGCGTTGAAGAATGAAGGGCAAGAATACACAATAGCGCGATCATAAGTAGTGGGCCGCTTCCGTCAACCATCGACCAATATCGCCTGACGCGCTTGGTTCGTTAATGCCATCCGTTGAGCCACGAGTGACTGTTTTCTGTTTTTCGCGCCACGCTTATAAAAATCTGCCTACTACTAGCGCCAAGGTAAGCATGAAGTTATATACTTATTTTATTATATTTATGGTTCTTACATCCCTAGATTCATGTGCTAACAAGTCCAATTGGTTAAACTTCAATCAAAAGTAACCTTATATTTATATTAATTTATTTTTCGAAATGGTAGTCAGCGGCTAATGGTAGCCTATGGCGCTCATTAGCCGATATAGCTCTCATTATGGTTCAGAGTGTATTTTTTAATTACCTAAATATCGCTTTTTCGTTTTAGATGCCACGTTAAAGAAACCGGACAACCACAAAAGCTTTTTGGACGGTTGATACACTAGAAAAAAAAGAGTCGCTGTTCTTAGAGGAGAGGGTGTATCAGTCTACGAAGTATACAATTAAGCAAAAGCTGACGATGTTAACTACAAAAACAGTTCTAAGCTGGGAAGACGTGCTGTGTTTAATTTTAAGAGTAGATAAGTATTATGGCACCCATTTCCCATATGAATGTTAAATAGGCTCTCAATACCCGCATATTTCGGGTAATAGGAGCGACTGACTTTTTTCGTAAAAACGTAATTGTATCCTAAATAATGATTACAACTAATTGTAAATGTGATAAAAACATACTTAAGTTATCAAGGTAAGAGTTCCTAATAAAAATTATAAGAATAATAACACATGTAATTTTTTATCAATGTTTTCCCTTAGTAGGCTCTCATTACCCTGCTCTCCCTATGTATAACAAATATGTATTTATTTCCAAAAAAAATAGTATATAAGTAAGCTTATCAGGGCCCAATATTATGAATTAAATTAATGAAAATCAACTTTGACGAATTTTAGTTTGCATATCCGAACACGGGAGGGACAAATGGGAGGGATTTATGGTGCAAAAGTACGCGATCCGTTCAACGAACGATCGTTTTCGATTTTGGTGGTAGGGGCCCAGTTGTGTAGTACCCGTAGTACAAGCTCCGGCTTAGTTTGGGGCTAGATTACGATGTGCGGCCCAGTGTGGCATGTCTTGGGTTATTTTGTAGATGATTCTGTTAAGAGTGTTCAAGGATGGGTCATGACTTCAAAACCAACACCAGGGTACATTTGTGTTCGATATGGATCAACCTACATTTTACGTCAATTTATTTGTTCAGATGATATTTATAGTTTTAGAGATAATTATTTATAGTTAGATTTGGCATGATAAAAGCTCTTCATGACGAGCCAATATTCACGCCAGCATAGGCCGCGGCCTGTAGCTAGCTAACAATAAGCAAGGGCAATAGGCAAGTAAATGAGCCAATAAACCTTATAAATGAATACAAAGTATGTACCCACGTGTATGTACATACGAACATAACGTAGACATCTTCAGAAGTAGATACTAAAACAACACGGACACCAACTCAAGAAGACGACCAAATATCCCAAATGTTGAAACATAGACTAGTTGACAAAGGCAATGAAGACGAAAACATATTAAGATTTTTATTAGTATTTTAAACCATAGTGTCACTAATAAGCACTCATCTACGCCAATTCTGCGAAAGTAAACAAATTGAGCTACCTAAAATAAATATTGTTAATAGACAAATATTTTTTGGAACAAAATTACGGCAAACATTACCTTTGGAACTTTATTTCCAATGAACATGCGAAGTGGAGCGATACTATAACATCATTCGCACGTATCGCCTGTTTTGTTACCCTATTGACCTAATAAAAAGTCTCTCGTATTGCTGTATTCAAATTGGGTTCTTATAGAAACCAAATAACTGAAGTGATCAAAAGTGGCGCATTTTATGAAAGTAAATGTTTGATACTTGCGAAAATTTTTTCCTTTACTTTGAAACATTGGCATAATAAAAAAAAATCAACGTCGCTATGATATTTTATTATCGAATGTCTAAATACAATATTTTGTTTCAATAATAACAATAATATAAAAAAAATATATTTTTAGTGCTAAGCTGCATTTATGTCAAACTAACTTTTGCCGAGTCGCGGTTACTTTTTAGATTGCATCAAGACTATCCTAGCTATTTCCATATATTTAACTATACACCACAGCACAGTCACCGTGAAATTGTATATGTTATGGACCAAGTGATAAATGTAGCATTATATATAATGCCCGGGCATTCTGATAAATGGCCAATATGAGAGGGCAATTTGATAATCATTATTAAAATAATCAAATTGATCGGGCATTATAAATATTGTTTATCACCCTTTGGGCAAAGTAATAAAAACATATTTTATAACTATTTCGCAGTCTCCTGGTCCTCTGTAAGGCTTGCGTGGGGGCACAAGCTCATCCACTCCTGAGATAATATAATATGTGTATGTGATACACAGGCCAGACATTACTTCTGACTGCTCCAAGATGACGCACTCAGTAGTAATACCTACTCGGCTTAAGAGTTTACTTAGGAAAGAAAAAAATTGCTTTAAGTCAAGTGAAAACGTTGCGATGTAGAATCAAGCAAATTACTTGTCAAATCAGCTGCCCTATTAGCCCTGCATAAGTACATACTACTACCTAGTTCCCATCGACCAATGGCAGTACTGTCCCCTATATCCTAACCGTTAAGATGTTCTATGGCTTCATCATCAGCACCAGATGTTGACGCCCGGAAGCATATGCCTGAGTAGGATATGATTACGTAACAATTTCACCATATGAGCATACAACTTTGGTTGTTGCCCTCAATTTCTTCCGGATACCATCATCAGATCCTGACTTGGTGATAATGGGACCACCTCGGAAGTGTCTTCTGTCGAACAAAAAAAAATTTTTGACATCCATCTACATATAATTGACGGAAATATCGGTGAACATACATAAAAAATTATACATACAGACGAATTAAGAACCTCCTCCTTTTTCGCAGTCGGTTAAAAAAAAACATTACCGGATACATCGCTCCCCTTTGCTTTATTATCAAATTGCCTAATTGCCAAGTAGCAATACAATAATGACCGGCAATGTGATAAATAATGAAGTTTAGATAGTAATTATCACTTTGCCCAATAGAATTTGACATTATTCATAATGCCCTAGCATTATAAATAATGCCCGCATTAATCACTTGGTCCATAACATATATACCGTTAGATTATAATCCATTTTGCACCGTAACAATGGGCCTGTTTCCGTAAAAAATGTAATTAGTCCGTCTTTTAGATTGTTCAAAAATAAAAGACACGTATTTTCAAATTAGATTCATTTGTAAATTAGACCAAAAATGACAAAGATATAGCACGTTGAAATTACGCGTGACGTCACATAGTGGGAGTTTTTTCGCCACTAAGTAACGTCAAAGACCCCCACTCCTAAAGTTTGATGCCTTGTATCTTTGTTATTTTTTGTTTAAATGAAAAAAGAAAAAATACGTGTCTAATATATTTTTATAATCTAAAATGCGGACTAAATATAATGTAATTATTTTGACCCTGGAAACATCCCCATTGCTAACAATTTATCGTCATATTTTTCAAATCAAATCAAATCAAATCATTTATTTGTGGAACATAGGTAGAACATACATAAGATAGAATATTTTTTTTTATAGTATCACTATGTTTTGCCGTAGATAGGCATACAAATATTAATTAAAATAGGTATACCAATAACATTATGATTTACAGAATTAAAAACCAATAAAATTCATGCATCATAATTATATAGTTAAATTAAATTGAATATAATGTCAAAATGAGGTTCATTATTTAGTTATCAAAAGTCAAATTAAATCAAATCAAGTCAAATTAGATACGAATAATTATTAGATTAAAATGTCGGACTTAAACTATACTATTATAACGCATGTCAATCATAATTTGTCATTAAAAAATTCCGTCAGTGTATAGTACGCTTTATCAAGTAATAGGCTCAGTACTTTCTTACGAAATATATTCGGGTTAGTATCGTTTATGTGTTTAGCTAATTTATTATATATTCTAGGAGCCATACTAAAGAAGCTATTACTCTTTAAAGCGGTTCTACTACAGGGTGCTCTCAACATATGACCATGACGTCGGCTTCTTTTCATTTGCCCTGAAGACATAGTAGGGAAATCATTTTTATTTTTCATAACAAAACTTACAGTCTCGTAAATGTATAGCGAGGGAACAGTTAGTATTTTTAGCTCTTTAAAGTGTGGTTTACAGCTATCTGTTGTTCTAAGGTTTTTAATGGCTCTAATACACTTTTTTTGAGCTTTAAATACTTGCAGCTTATTTGTGCTGTTGCCCCAAAATATTATTCCATAGCGTATAATGGATGCTACATATCCATTATAGGCTGTGACAGCAGTTTCAGTATTCACTAGTCGCACTAAATTTTTTAATACATAGACAAATTTGTTTATGCGTGTGCAGAGATTTTCTGTATGTGCTATCCAATTCAATTGGTAGTCAATTATCAGTCCTAAAAATGTTGTTGATGCTACATTCTCTATTATTTTGTTTCCGCTGCGAATAGTAACAATAGGAGCTCGAGTGTATTGTCGGAAGTGTACAATTTTTGTTTTGTCAATGTTAATATTTAAATTGTTTAGTTCTAACCATTTAATAATATTTGTCAATGTCAAAGATATGTCAGATTCATATGTCAATTTATTATTACATTTTATTATAATAGTACTATCGTCAGCAAACAATGTCATAGGATATTCAGTACATTTAGTTATGTCGTTTATGTATAAAATAAATAAAAGAGGTCCTAGAATGGTCCCTTGTGGAACACCGAACTCTACGTCTCTACATTTCGACCGATGCTCATTTTCTTTTAATGTTTGTCTACAAAAACTCTTAATAGAAGTTATTTGTTTCCTATTATTAAGGTAGGATTCTAGTAGTTTTAAAGCAACACCCCTTATTCCATAATGGTAGAGCTTATGTAAGAGCAAGTTGTGGCTAACGTAGTCAAAGGCTTTTGACATGTCCATAAATAGAGCACAAATGGGCTCTCTTTTATCTACTGATTCGGTCACTAATTTTAGTAGATCAAACATAGCCATATTGGTAGATCTATTGTGACGAAAGCCATATTGTTTTTCTGTAAAAATATCACATTTCTCTATAAAAGAATAGATCCTACTATAAATTACTCTTTCAAATATCTTTGAAATGACGGGTATCAGAGCGATAGGTCTGTAGTTAGACATAGTGCTCTTATCACCTTTTTTGTATATAGGCTTTATTATGCTTAACTTTAAGGCCTGAGGAAACACCCCCAAACTTAAGGATAAGTTTATAATAAATGATAGTGGAGGGGCAAGACTTTCTGCACAGCTTTTTATGGCAGTTGTACTTATGTCATCGTAGCCCACGCTATTTGTGTTTTTTAGTGATAAGATTATTTTATGGATTTCTATTGGTGTAGTAGGAATCATAAATATTGATCGTGGGTTAGGGTCATGAAGCGCGTAGCCACTGATATTGCAGTTTGGTGTATTTTTTGAGGTAGTTTTCACTTGATCAATAAAGTAGTTATTAAATAAATTGGCTATTTTTAGTGGATCTGTTTCAGTTTCTCCGTTATAACAAATTTTATGAATAGGTTCCGGTGGGGAATTTTGTTTTTTCGTATTGATAATGGACCACGCAGCCTTTGACTTGTTTTTAGCTGTGTTTATATAGTAGGTGTTTTGGCTTTTTTGAGTTAAGCTAATAATTTTTTTTAAACGTTTGCTATATGTCTTTAATATTGCTTTATTTGCATCTGTAGGTACTCTCCTGTATCGCCAAAGCATATTCCTTTTACGTTTACTACAAACTTTGATCCCACGTGAGATCCATTTTAATTTTTTTCTAGTTTTCAAATGGACAGTGATAAAAGGAAAACATAGATCATACAGTAGGCGTATCGTATCATATAGGGAATTATATGCTTCGTTAACATCCGAATGATTGTATAAGTCGGAAAAGCTTAGTTTACTCATGGCCTCAGAAAATTTGTTTATGTTCTCTAAGCATATGTCTCTTTTTCGAACTTTCCAAGAGTTAACCGAATATTTAAAGTTTACCGGACATTTTAAAAGTTGGGCAGTATGGTCAGATAGATTAAAGTCAAGTACCTCAGCTTTACATTTTTTTACGCTAGTTGCAAAGTTGTCTATGCAAGTTTTACTGGCAAGTCGTGTTGGTAGATTAATTTGTAGGTCAAGGTTATAATTTAAGAGTAGATTAATAAAATCTTTACACATTCTATTGTCATTTAAAATATTAATATTAAAGTCTCCACATAGTATAACTTTCTTAGATTTAGATATGAAGATGTTTAACAGTTGAGATAGCTTGTCTAAAAACAGATTGTAGTCAGAGTTAGGTGGTCTATAGATACATATTATAATTAGATTTAAATGTGTCATCTCTATAGAACAGCATTCAAGTACACATTTTATACAAAATTTTGATACGTCAATTTCTTTACAATCAATTCCATTGCGAATTAGGATGCAGGAGCCTCCTCTACGGTTATTCCTAGAGTAATTCGCAACAAGCCTAAAATTGCATAAGTATAGGTTGCATACGTCGTTATCTATCATAAAATGTTCCGTCAAACATATTACATCTACGTTACACTTATTATTATATAGCTCATCAATACATAAAGATAAATAGTCAGACTTATTCAATAATCCGCATATGTTCTGGTGTAAAATATTTAAATAATTATCTGCGAAAAAACATTAAATTATTGTCATCATTTTCATTAACAATTTTACTATCAAATGATTCCGTAATATTAGTTTTATTATAGTATAATATATTATGTAATTCTCGAAATAAGCATTGCATGCCCTTTTTATTTAATTTGCCGGTATATGGCGAGAACATATCGTAGGTCAATGGTCTATTAGAGTCAATTAAATAAACATGTTTGTGTGTTTGTACGTCAAGATAAAGAAGGTTATTAAACAATTCAATCCTATAATTAAATATCATTGCTCCACAAATATATGTTGGGGCTGCTATGATTATATTTGTGTGATGTAGGCGTTGTGTTACCTCCCTTATCTTGCAGACTAATTGGACATAATCCTGTGATGTTGTGAAGTCTGATTCGCCTATCAGTATTACGCAGTAGTCTTCTTTATTGAAACCTTCTAACTTAATATCTATTCGGTCAATCAATTCTTGTAGGTTTCCCTGGGATTTGATGTAGTGGCAGAACTGAAAATCTTGATCCAAGCTGTTTTGTTCAATTATTTGTACCAGATTATGTTCATTTGAGGAACTTACAATGCACAACTTATTTTTTGTTGTATTGTTCCTAAGAGCGCCATCTGTTGGTGTATTATAGGCATTAGGTCTTTTATTCAAAACTGATGTTTTTGGCAGTGGACTAGTTTGCACGATATTGCTTACGTCCAAAAATAGACTTTGTGTTTGCCCTTCTGTCTGAGAATACTCTTTTTCATTTTTATTCTTCTTGGTAGGTTTTTTTTGTGGGGTCGATTTGCATACTTCTGTCAATTTTCTAATTCTAAGTTCACTATTTTTCAATTTCTTAGTAAGGGTATTATTTTCTGTTAGCAAATTGCCAATTTCGTTGTTAGCAATCTGCAGTTTTTCTTCTAAAGTAATGATCTTCTTTTGTAGTTCCTCTATCTTGCTGTTGAAGTTGATTCTTTTGGTTATGTTTACATATTCATCTGGACAGCTTCGATTGAGTTGGGTAGACGGTGAGGTAGAAAGGAATGAGTTCTCACAGTCTTCGTCTGATAGGGAGTCAAATGAATTTTGCGTAGGAATGTTTATTTTAAATTTATTATTGTCGCTAGTTTCCATCTTGCGGTTGTAGGCTGTACTACCTTTTTAGATAATAGTAGTGTCATCCAGCGGTGGTACTTAATAACTCCTAAAGCATTGATACGCAACAATGCAGGTATGTATTCCTCAGTAATATCGATAGATGGCGTTGGTTATAGCGCCATCTATTGACAAGTAGCAGAGTAGTTGTCCACAGGCTGACAGCGGATTGGTCAGCTGTTTTATGTTTACATAAATTCGAATAATAACGTAGTCAATTTCACTGTTTTCACAAAATAGTCACTGTTATGCTTAGGTCGTATTGTTATTTTATGTCAAATTATTGTCAAATATTTTGTGTTTTAGGTTTAACAGGTAGCACTTATTGTTATTTAGTAATTACGTGGTTTGTTTTCTCATTATTCAGAACACTGTAGTGTACTTATTTGGAAGCACTTAGTGTGGATAACGCTTGCACAGTCACTTTGTAGGTATCTTCATGCAACAGTCACTACTTAACTGATTTTAATTCACTTAAACTATTTTAAAACTATTTTTAAATGCGGAGTCGATGTTAAGCGTGGCTACTAGCGCCATCTATTCGGTAGATTGTGATCGATCAAAGTGGAACTGTTGATAATTTAACGCGTTTAATTTTAATTTGAGAATATCACTTCTATGCATTACAGCCTACCGAAAAATAATAGTTAAACTTTAAGCATTATTTTACAGTTCACAGTTTACAATCTCGCGAAGTAGATCATAATCTAATGGCATTCATAATCAATTTTACAGTGACAGCACCACTCTTACCCTTAGCATCATTTGCTATCACGACTATCATTGTTAGCATACTTAATAATGTTAGCATCAAACAATACTTTTTTATTGTGTCTGGTTTCACTGCATTCATAGTAGGTATATTTGAAATTACGTGTATCATATAAAACCAGTATGAACATTTATGAGCGCAACAAGCATCAGAAAGCTAACAGCAAGTGATGGCCGATGCGCAGGTAGGATATCTGTATATGAGGGATTGAAAATTTATCTAGGAAAAATTAAATTTAAATGGGTAAGGTCTGATTAAGCGAGGACATGGGAATTTAAATATTTGGTGCTGCAATATTGATCCGTATTCTCTAGCCCATAATGTTCATTATTTTGCACAACGGATGCGCAATTCTATCGACGGCCATTGAGTGTTTGCTATTGTTCGCACGACCTAGCCTGCAAAATAGAAAACAATAGTATGTACCTACGTTCTTTCCTTCGACAAAAATGATAAAAGCTTAATAGCTTTTCAACAGCTTCATGTTAAATGTATGTTTAGATCAATATCTAGACATACATTAAACATGAAGCTTACATAGTTGCGGTGGACAATAAGATATTTACTCGATATAATAATAAGGTAGTAGTATCGTTTATTCATTTAAATTCTATACAAAACTTTTTATAGTACATAGTATTAGGGGCAGCGCAGACGACAGACTATCCGTGACGCACTTTTTTGCAATTATATGCAGTAACGCACACGACGCGCAAAAATCTGTCGCGGATATTTCACAGACTCAACGCACACGACGCACATCTTCGATCATTCTGTCGGCAGACCTAGACGCACTTTTTAAATGTCTCAGACGCAGACTCTATCGCACAAAAAGTGTGCCGTCTGCGCTGCCCCTTAACGTATGCGTCTAAAGCTGCTGTAGTAATTTTTCTTCCTAATTACTTAACAAAAGCTTTTATTTATCCCACTCCCACTAATATATTATAAACGCGAAAGTTTGTTTGGATAGATGGATGAATAGATGGATGGATGTTTGTTCCACTTTCATGCAAAAACTACTAAACGGATTTTAACGAAACTTTACAGGAAAATAGTTTGTACATCAAATTAAGGCCGCCTATATTGTACAGCAAAATGTCTACTATACATAGTTTTAAGTCAATTGTTTGGTGTGCAATAAAGAATATCTATCTATCTATCTATTAACACATAGGCTATAACAAGACAGAAAAACACGTACATTATAATAAGATAGATGAAGTTCTTCATGACCAAATCAAACCGATGTTCACGCAGGCAAAGCCGCGGGTTGCAGCTAGTGCTGAAATAAATTATAATTCTGAAGAATGTAGCTTTCAAAATGGTGAAAGAGTTATACAAAACGTTGCAGAAGTTTCAGACACTATTCATTACCGGAAACAAACAGCTCATTCCTTTTTATCATATTAGATAGACTATTTATTAAATAATACGCTCCATATAAATGTCGAGATTGCCGAAATGGTAATTAGATTTATCAACGTACTTTTAACAACGTAATTCACAGAAATGGTAATTAGATTTATTAACGTGCTGTAGGTGTTTTCCGAAGCAAACAACCTTTTGAGTTACAAGCGCCAGTCCTATTATCCTATTTAGGTATCTGTTGCCGGGTTTACATTCATAAACTCCTACATCTGTTTCTTTTCGCCATACCAGTTAGTGCATTATTTTTTTGATAAACAGAAAACGTTGCGATACTCAATAAGTCTTTGATCGTTGGATGATTATGGTCGTGGTAAAACTGATGAAAGGCATATGCAATAGGTACGAATTACTTCATCTTGTATTATTTAAAACCGATGTTAACGATTTTGAACTTAGGTAGTTAAAAAACGTAATCAATACAATTTTCCATATCTTTCTATTTTTATATTTGTTGCTTTTGTGTTCTCAATATGTTAATAAAACATACATAATGTTACATAGGTAAACACTTCGGAAATATGTTTCAGGTCGTAAGGTTAGAATAGTAAAATGATTTTAAATGTATAACACTAATCTATTTCTTGTGCGCATACTTAATAATATCATGCATGGATTTAAAGAAGATTTGTAGACCAAATAGTTTGCTGGTAAATAAGAGTAAACAAGAAGAAAAACGCATTTCTCAAGACCCATTTCAAACTGAAACAAGTTGGAAACTAGAATCGCTTACTCTTTAGACCGTAAAATACTGAGTCTTCTAGTTACTTTGTATATCGAAACTTAAAATACCAGCGTGCTCACACTTAGGAATGATTACATTTAGTTTCGTTTATGTAGAAAAAGGAAAAGAATGAAAGTAAAAATGTTTAGTCGGTACCTACCTTATATGACATATTAGGTACAATTATTTATTAGATTTAAGTTAAATTCAACTGCCCTGAAGTATCTCTATATACGACGTGTTAATAAAAAAGCGCAAAATCTGAAATTGCTCTGTTCAGAATCGAGTATAGAATTGATTACACCAATAAATAAAAAAGAGCCAAATTTTTGCCAAAACAAATTTCCTATTAACTGTGTTCGTACGTTTCTAGCTAATTTTAATTAGAATGATATAAAACCTTTTTTGATGTGCTAGGTCGTGCGTTATTAATGTAGACTTTTAATTTAAAACCAAAAAAGCTTCTATTATTTTAATTTTACTAATTACTAGCAGCCCGCCCCTCGCTTCGCTTCGGATAAATCAAATATTTCAGATGAACATTTCATACATTATTGGCGTTTTAGGAAGGATCTCTTATATTTTTTACCAATTAATGACTGTTTTGCACTCCAATAAAACAGGTCTTATGTGTTGAATAAAACACATAGCGTTGATATTAAGAAAGCTGATGTGAACATACCTTTAAACCAGCCGTCTATGGCCAAAACATACCAAATTGTCTATGTTTCTTCAGTGTGCGCCCTGTCACTAATGACATTTCATAGTAGTCTTCAGTTCACCAGCAAGAGCATTGCTGTAACGCTGTGTGTTTGATTCAACACATAATACCTGTTTTGTTGGAGTGCAAAACAGTCATACTTATTATGTGTCTTTCTAAAACACACAGCGTTGATATGAAGACCTGTTTGGTATCTGCTGGTGGGAAACACAAACGCTATGATGAATATGTTTATAAAAGTATATAGAACAATACGTTTATTCAAAATTAAAAACAAAATAACAACTTCATTTATTTCTTGTGATACATCCACATACCTTGGTCTATATGAACCACATATTTTGTATTCATATACATATATATTTATGTAAAATCAACATACTCACAGTAAAAGCTGTAGGTGGAACTACTGTAGTTTTAAAATGAAATGAGATCAAATGTCTCAACAAGGCTAAGTGCCCTGCAAAGAAACAAGTTTGTTATAATAAGAAAAATAACATAACTTATTTGAATATTAGAATAGCTGGTAAATAAATACTGTTTGAATTGGTACTAAGTACACTATTCATTGGGTGACCATTAAATAATACTCCTTAATTGCCTCAATGCATTTCAGTCATTCTAATATTTTCTGGACAGGTAATCATACAATACTCTAGCCAACTTCTTGAGGCTATAGCTGATTTGATACTGCCTGGTGAGGCATCACTCTTAGCATCCCTTAAGATACTAAGTACAATCCAGTCTGCAATAATGGTTCACCATTCTGATAATGGTATGAACAAACTAGTAATTTTCTGATCTGTACCCTTTCAATAGTAAGATATCCTTATATTATATCCGTACCTATCCTTGATGTCACACACAGGACAAATCTGTTGATTTGGATGCTGCCGTAGCAACCATGCAGAATGCCTGCGGGTGCTGGAATCAGTCTTGAGAGTCAAATTTAGACCCTATAGTAAATTCGTCTGTCATATCTATTAGATTTTGATAACCTATATTAAGTAAGGTGAGATCATAGACTCTAAGACCTAAGGCAAGAGGCAGAACTAAAAGGTTGCCCATCTAAAAATTTAAACCCATAAAAAACAATACTTGTCAAAAAAAAACCAAGTCTCGCAACTCAGTTGCTCTACCGTAAAAAGTTGTGAGATCTATGTAATACCAAGTCGGTTATTAATTTATTCAGTCCCTAGTTGGGACCTTCTGTCTTAAGTTTTTACGTAATTATCAAACCTAACAACATCTTACAGTGACCTTAACAATATTAAAAATCTTTGAAGTTTTAAATAAATATATTGACTCGGCTATCGCATGAAAACACTTATCGTATTTTAAATTTACAAGTAATTTCACATTGATTAATTGTTCAATTTTATAGTCCTTATTTTGTAATTTATAAACCTTTGTACCTTGAACATGTACCTAATGTGCTGAGATAGATATCCTTTAATGCACAAAACTCAATGTTATAGGAAGGTACATTAAATCTTAACTAATATTATAAAGCTGAAGAGTTTGTTTGTTTGAACGCGCTAATCTCAGGAACTACCGGTCCGAATTGAAAAATTCTTTTTGTGTTGAATAGACCATTTATCGAGGAATGCTTTAGGCTATATAACATCACGCTGCAACTATTAGGAGCGAAGAAATAATGGAAAATGTAAAAAAAAAACGGAAAATTAACTATTCCACGCGGACGAAGTCGCGAGCACAGCTAGTATTGAATATAGCTCAATGTAGGTGCACTTATTGCTACCAGCGATCACTTCCAGACAATCTTCAGGTCAGGGAAACAAATACCATAGCTCTGATCAGCTTGATTCTCTTTTCTCCCTCTCGGAAGATGTATTGAGCCAGGTGTGAGAACCTGCTGTAAACTTATAACAGCCTGTAAGGCATCAATCATCAGTGAAATTGACATTCCTATATGTGAAATGTATAGATCTATATATACGAGCCTACCTCTCAAATTTGGGTTTTCTATTTCCTCTGATTCTTATACTGCCTCACTTCAAAGCACTCAGCCCTATAGCCACATAATTATAATTTGCATTGTGGTCTCAGACTTCCTATAAGCCTGCTATGTAGAAACTAATAAATATCTCATATTCACATCATATTAGAATATGAATTATTTATTTCACAGAATAAAAAATACGAAAAGTATCATTATCACATCTGAAACCACGTAATGGTCTCATTAGATGTTCCACATTTACACTATTTATTAAAAACATACACGATACCAACAAAATTTTTTTTTTATATTAAATATTTGGGCTTGCGAAAGTCCAGTCATGTAGGTATTTCATGTAATTCTAAATGTAAATGTCTCTGTTCTGAAATATTGTTAGTTAAACCTACCAATAGGCAACCAGTGGTAAGTAAATAACGTTCACCCTTGTTAACATGGCACAGTTCCATAACAAGTTTAAGACCTACAAAGCTCTCTTGTACTGAATACCTTTCTACATCGGTCAAACTCTATTGGTGTGCCAAATTTTGCAGATGGACTAATTCTCGTAGACATTCCCTTTTCACTGGTTTTGTCGACAAAATGGAATGTAAGATTAGGAACTGAAATGAAGTGGAGGCAGTTGGTTGTACAGATGGATTAAAATCGCAAGTATGTTTAGAAACAGTATCTAAATGTGATAGTGTTAAATATTGAGAGATGTATCACAAATGCTGTATTAAAGCATCAACACGCGGTTCCGAACCGGTTAAAACTGGTCTGTACTTACAAAATTTCTTGAGAGTCTCGTTATCAAGAGATGATGTTATGTCCTCCTCATCCTCCGCAGATAAGGGAGATGACAAAAGATCAGAAACCACGCTCTCTGAGCGTTGATCTCACTGTGAATCTCTTGGGAGATTTGATGAAAAATTCTTGACTTCTTTACCTCTACCGCATGGCTCGACACTTTCCGGATTCATCACAGTATTTCACTACAATTTTGCGGGAAAAACATAAATCCCGAGAAATACGGACGCTGTGTGATTTTTTAAAGCACTTATTTATAAGTTTCATTATTAATTTTATCACAAACATAAAATTTTGAAACTTTACGATGTGTAGTAGACACTAATCCACATATGAAATAACCATGAACAATAAAGTAATGAACAATGTGATGGTACCAATGATATCGGCTCGCTATCCTCACACGAACACGTCTTTACTCGGCGGCGGTGGGACACAGACTGACTGTCCTCCCACCCCGCACCTTGCGTGAAGTGTCGGAACGAGACGACAGTTGTCAGTGTCAGATGTCACTGTCAGATGTTTGACAGTGTGTGTAGCTGTGTGTGTCTGTTTGTATGTTCGTGCATGCTACATCTCTCCCTTATTTTTTTTTTTATTTTTTTTTTATTTTTTTTTTCAGTTAATTATACTTATTTATATATTTGTAATCAACTTTATTTAGATATTGTATATATGTCCAAATCATTAGTATAAGTTATAATTTCAGTATATAATATTTGGCTTTGCGTCTGCTCCTAATATATTGTAGAATACCTCGTGTAAATCAGCTCCACCGAAATGATGAGTAAACATGCTCTTTTCTATACTCGCTACTTCCAAGTAGATGTGTACACCCCGCGCTTCTATCGCTCCCATCGGACCGCGACCGACCTTATATCACCTTCGCATTCGAATTTGTCAAGTATGAATACCGATTGTAGTTTACCTGTAGATAATAGGTATGATGACTAATTTTTGTTTTGGATCAATAGTAATGCATCAACCAACCATAGAAACATTGGTGAAAGAATTACGTCGCTTGTATAAAAAGTCCCCGAGCTATGACAATTTCAAAATCACAAATATCAACTCGCCCAAAACGCTTTATGCAAACCGATATTGCGCGGTGTTTTGTATGCCTCGTTTAAGAAGCTTGTTCGATGGCCATTTCGAATAATGCGTTTATGTTATGGATTTCATATCAAAATATGTTTTAATTTAATGTACCTAAAACAGTGTTATTAATGATTTATGATTAATTTTACACTTCTGGAACCGATTCTCCCGATGAACCTTAAAGGCCTATTGCGCTCTCAATCCGCAAAACAACTTCGTTGTGATTTCTCAAATAAGCGCTACTTTAATGGTTCCTTCCGGCAACCATCAAATAACATGGAAAATCACCCATTGACGTCTCCCCTATTTGTGTGTTTTTTCTGTATTCGTTGCTGTAAATGTGTGTGTAAATGTGTACCTTTGCAAATATTATTTTTTCTCTATCTAATATCATATAGTGTTACGCAATTTAATGCATTTCATGAATTCCCGTGTTATTACTAACTGAACGGCCCGCAATTGAATTCTTTATTCCTTAAATCGCAATTCAATGCACTATTATTAATATTGGTAACGCAATTCAATGCATAGTCATCGCAATTCAATGCACTATTATTAATATTGGTAACGCAATTCAATGCATAGTCATCGCAATTCAATGCCACAACCTCTCAATTTAAAGCCATAACTCTATTATTCGCAATTCAATGCCATGTTAGTAGGGTTACCCGATAGAACTCGATTAAATCTGGGATAACTCCAGGACAACAGTGTCGAGCGGTAGCCCTAGTAAAATATTTGTACTCAAAGAGGAAATTGATATTTATTCTCAAACACATACTTTTATAAGATAGCTATGTACATACTCAGTAGGTAATTAACGCCAGTTATAATTTTAGGATAAATAAAATAATAAGATAAAACAGTCTCCCCCTACAAATAGATTCACCCGTAATACCTTTGCACGTGGCACTTTTTCCTGCTAGCACTGCGACATGTAGCCTGCTGAGAAGAAGTGCCGAAACAAACTCAACAGTTAGCTTTTTTTTTTTTTTTTTTTTTTATATATATAGATACAATAAAAATAAAATTATGAATGCACGAACACAAATGCCTGCACCGCGCGGGAACCGAACCCACGACTCCTAGCCCAGAAGGCCGAGGCCACCACCAAACGAGCCCTCAACCCAGTCAATTTTGTTGAACATAATAAAATTATTGTTTTTTCACTTTGTCCTATGAATGAGTTACCAGTCATAAGAAGCCTGATATTGGAAACAGCAAGCCTGCCCTTACCTCCAGGATTGCACCGTCGAAGATCTGAGTTCTTTACTATATAAATTTATATTTTTACGTTCAACCATATATGCATTCAAATAAGTACTGTGATGCCACAGTCAGGACGCTAACTCCCTAAGTGATTCACGATAGCGATGGGCGTTATTAACCATAACTGGTTATATATGCAGTTACGAGCTCGAACAGTGATCACTCGTTTTCCACTACAACAAAAACTAGTGATATTCATAACGCCATTTAAACGATCGAAATAGGCATCAGTCTTCAATAACTCTTTTAATCACAACGCCATAAAGTTAAATCGAATTCACTCTTATGTTTAAGGCATAGCGTCGATGTTTGGCTACTTTCACTACTCACGCAAAATCACTGGTTTTACAATATTCGTAATGACAAGATGAAAACGACGTTTTACATTGACCAATGACCACCTTACACATAGCTTTGACAACGTAAAGGAGTAAAACTGAACAAATTTGTAATTGATTTGTTAATTCCAATCATAACATGTTGTTAAGCGAAACGAAGACGTATCGATACACGATACGTGTGCGTGAAGAAGAATTAAGTTATACTGCTACCTAACCAAACGATTTTACGTTACAATTATCACGTTTGCTTCAGAACGTTGTGAAAATAACTAGTTATAAAAATCACTAGTTAAGAAACCAGTTATTGGAAATCACATAACGCTTACGTTACGTTATCTCAAAAACCGATAACGACCCATCGCTAATTCACGAGATCAGTAAGTACCAGTTTTTTTTTTTTTTTTTTTTTTTTTTTAACTGTTTATGTAGCTGAACTAAGTCCCCCCACCAGTGCTCCTATATGAGGGGTCTATTGTAACTTAGAGTCCACAGCAATCCCTAAAAGGTCGTAGAATCAACAAGCTCAATGTGTTCCCCATTTATATAAATATACTGGTACGAGTATTTATTTACTTGCTTCACATTAGACATCATGAATTTAATAGACTATAAAACTAATTATTAGAATTAAAGCAAATTATTTGTGTCAAACCAATACCTGCTAGAGATCATTATTTACTTCGTCAGATACTTGTCAGTTTCAATAATTAGAGAAGTGTCATCCGCCAACAATACCCTCTCACTCAAACCCTCAGCGAAATACGGAAGGTCATTTAAATATATATTGAAAACAGCAATGGTCCCAATATAGAGCCCTGGGGCACTCCCGTACGTAGTAGGGCGCCAGAAGATTCACTTCCGTCAATATAGGACTTCAAACTTAAAGCAACATTCGAGACACCATAATGCCGCAACTTCAGAAGTAAGATTTCATGATTAACGCAATCAAATGCCTATGATAAATTACAGAAAACACCCACTGTATCCTGCTTACTTTCCCAAGCATCGAATATATTATGTTTCATCACAGCCACTCCTGCATCAGTAGTGGACCTACCTTTTGTAAAACAAATTGCTTTTTAGGCAATAACTTATTTTTCTTAAAGTGAAATACTAATTGGTTAAAAATATTTTTTTCCAAAGATTTAACTAAGTGTAGGATCTTAGTAAGTATGTAAGTCGAATAATTATTTTTACACTGTCATGAGTCAAATGTTTAGTTATGCCAAACCGCCTTCACTCGCTCAGACAGTGAGCTAGGCTGCACAAAGCAAGAATGACCAGGTCTATATTTCGTAAAATTCATTTTAGATATTTATTCAATATAACATAATTCAAGAGATGAATTACAATTAACTATCAAGAATAATATAATAATTATTTTTCCCGGGATAATTGAATAGACAAATCGATGTGCGATATCCTGAAATTAAAGCAACGCTATCACTACGATACTGACCAGTATTTTGCTTTCAAAGGGTTATTGACTGATAGCGACTCCCTAAAAATGTTGATATTGTTGTCACCAGTGTGTTTACATTGTAATTAGTTAAATGCCTTGTTGTGCAGAGCCCCTTCCACTCGCCATCCTAGTGACCTAGACTTGCGGAACGCGGTTGGCCTTATTAGATGAATTACAGTTTTACATGCTCATAATAATTTTTTTTTTTTTTTTTTTTTTTTTAGGGTGATTGAATTAGATTAGAACAAAATAAAGACAAAATTACAAAGAAATCGTCACTTGAGCAATTACGAATACTCAGGTTCTTTGGACACGTTACCCGTAATAACAATTCGATGAAGCGGTTGGTGATTCAGGGCAGAGTCGAAGGTAACAGACCACGGGGTCGATCGCCTACCCGCTGGACAGACACCATCAAGTCCGTCACCGGGACACCTGTAGTGGAATGTTCTCCTGCCACCTGCAGGGACCGGTGGACTGATCGCGAAAGCGGCAACCACAGTAGCAGGCGACTCCCCATGACCACGACCACTCTGTTAAGAGTGAACAACTGAGGAGAGGAACTAAATTTAGTCAAAATACTAAATAAATACGTTATTATAAATAAATACCCAGTTGTACCAAGCCATCTCTTCACCCGCTGCCAGTGCAAGTGATTACCACCAGCGGGATCTGACCAGATGCTTCGCCATACCAGTCCCCTCCACCAGCTTCCAGTGGCCCAGACCATACAAAAGGTCGCTAAGCGGAATTCTACCGAATGCTTAGTCATACTAGGTGAAACAGACTAGCCCAACACATACGGTGCCTCTGCAGTATTCAAATTTAAATAAATGTATTCATTCGTAAGGGTAAATATTTAAGAATTTAATAATTAATATAATCTAACTAACCTTGTTCTGGCTGCAACTCGAGAGGCTACAATTAACCTTGTTTCAGTTGAAGTTCCACCACTCAAAGGCCTTAAGCTTGTTTTGGCCTAAGCTTCACCAAGCTCACAGGCCTGCCTAAGCTTCATCAAGCGTGTCCTGGCTGAAGTATCACCAGACACAGGCTTCAATTAAAACTGAACAGACAAACATTGATTCCAGTATTATTATAAAAGACTATTTCCATTTCAACTAATATCGGTGACCTACCCCTAATCGCAGCACTCCTAGTGACCGAACTAATGACTTTGTAATTAACAATACCTACTAATCAATAACTCAAATTATCTTAACCAATGTGCGGCCATACATACACATGTAGTATATTTTCATGTAAATATAATTCTAATTCAAGCCCTTTGCCAGGTAAGCCTTGTATACTTTTGATGAATAGTATTTAACTGGTCAGACTTTCCCTTTGTTGACATATTTACATTGCTAGAGTTATCCTTTATTCTATAGATGAAATCAAGACCAAGAGCTTAGTAGTAAATGATTTCGGAATTCGGGAAAACTAAGTCTAATTATTGGGCACAGGTCAAGAGGCAAAATTCCGGAACAATCCAGGACCTTCAACCCATCTGTCTTTATATGCATGCGGTGTTTACCTTTAAATATTGTTACACTTAGTTCATAAGATAACATGTACTAGTATAGTATAGCTTTGGTGTATACAAACGCTGGTAAACCTATTAAATAAATAAATCTGGCAAGCCTACCTGATTATTACATACAATATCCAAGATGTGGCTTTGTTTACAACGATACTGCTGTTGCTACTGTTAAGATACCTACACGCGTAGCGTTATACGTTAAACTTAATCTCGGTTTATTTTTACCCATAACGTCATTAACTAACAGTAACAATCCCTACGCAAAAGTAGCAGCTGTGCGTTATGTGCCTGTCCTAATACCATACCTTTGGTTAACTAGGCAAGTTATATAATAAGTTTAAAGTTTATTACGCTCTGATAATGCGCGGAAATCGAGGTACTTGTATAATTAAATATGGTTTATTGTGAATTACCTACAACCTCGATTACTTTACTACCTTTGTTCCATTCCGCGATTATTGAACGGGTCAAATACCGAATAGTCTAATGTACTGAAAACAATATGATTTAGCTTCTTTTATTTTTGTATGTATGCTTAATTACATTGTCTAAGCAATTTTGCACATATCTTTTAGATTACTGCAGCATTATGCAAATCAAAATATGTACCCGTGTCGACGGTGCAACTGGTTTAACGCAAGCAGTAGGTAATCAAAACAAAGATACATTGTTCTTTTTCCACCATGGATAATTATTTCGTTAACTGATGGGTAGGTACGCAAAATTATTTATTATATTCTTTAGTGCAATTAAACGTTCATACAGTGATTGAAATAAAACAGTTTAAACGTATTTTTTTTTGCTTAAAGCTACGATACAATAATTAACTACCTATCCGAGCACTCGCTTGATTTTACTTTATTGACAGTTGAAATAAATAAAAATTGCTACGTATCTAAGAAATCTAGCATTGAATGTGTTTCTTCATTTACAAAACCAAACCCATTACTTTACCTTCTTTTTTTTTTTTTTTTTTTAATTAAATACAATTTTCCTAACAGCTAAACAGTAAAATTACTTACAGTTTTTCCGTCGTCGCCAAAATGTAGTAGACACTAATCCACATATGAAATAACCATGAACAATAAAGTAATGAACAATGTGATGGTACCAATGATATCGGCTCGCTATCCTCACACGAACACGTCTTTACTCGGCGGCGGTGGGACACAGACTGACTGTCCTCCCACCCCGCACCTTGCGTGAAGTGTCGGAACGAGACGACAGTTGTCAGTGTCAGATGTCACTGTCAGATGTTTGACAGTGTGTGTAGCTGTGTGTGTCTGTTTGTATGTTCGTGCATGCTACACGATGTTTAGCCGGCAAAATTCACAAACGCTATGAAATGTCATTAGTGACAGGCGCCCTCGTTGGGCGCACACTGGTAGGAAACATAGACAATTTGGTAAGTTTTTGAAATTTGGTGCGTAGATGTATTCTGTTAACCGCATTAAGATTTTAAAATAAAATCAGAAAAAAATCTTAAATTTTTGGGGTTCACCATACATAGAACTGAAACTCAAAAAATGTTTTTTCATCAAACCTATTATGTGTGGGGTATCTATGGATAGGTATTTTAAAATGATGTTGAGGTTTCTAACATCATTTAATATTGACTGAATAGTTTGCGCGATAGACTCTTCCAAAGTGGTAAAATGTGTCCCCCCCCCCCCCCCCCCCCGTAACTTCTAAAATATGGGCATGATAAAATTGAAAAAAATATATGATGTGTATTACTATGCAAACTACTAACGAAAATTGGTTTGAATGAAATCTAGACAGTAGTTTTTTTTAAACGTCATAAATCAAATTACCTAATTTTTTCATTCAATCCGTGGTACGGAACCCTACGTGCGCGAGTCCGACTCGCACTTAGCCGGTTTTTTCCCACGCGGCGTTAGTAGTCATCAAAACATGGTCAAAAAGATATCAACAGTGCTGATATTTTTTTGATTAGATTTACTTTAAACTGACTTATCTATACTTATAATAAATCTGTAGAGAGGTCAACTCAACATTAAATATTTTTTCAAAATAACAATCAGGAGGTGATATAGCGATCGATACTGATGCCAAAAATGCAATCAGTAAAATTTTTGTCTGTCTGTATTTTCGTTATAGAAACAAAAACTACTGGACGGATTTTAACGTAACTTGGTACAATTATTCTTCATACTCCTAGGCAGGTTATAGTACTTTTCATCACGCTACAATTAATAGGAGCAGAGCAGTGAAGGGAAGTGTGGGGAAAACGGGAGAAATTTTTATCTGTATGTTTGAACGCGCATCACGCGAAAACTACTGCATAGAATTGAATGCGGTTTTCACCAATGTATTGCTAGAGGTCTAACTTAAAATTTTTTGAAAGTCCATTATTTTTGAAGCCCGATATCCACGCGTGCGACGCCGCCGGCACAGCTAGTTCGTAATAAAATAGTGTGACAGCATGGATTTACCTATTAATACGCCGCCGGATACTTTTAAAGAAAAATTAAAGACTAAACATTACACAGTCGGCTTTTACCCATTCAACGACTACGTATGCTAAAATGACGTTCAGTCAAGACGTTAAGCGTTTTATAAAATAACTTGACGAGTTGTCCTTTAGGCATTAAATTGAATGTCGTCATTTATTGAACGCGCTAGCCATTCAATTGAATAGGAGATTCAAACCAGATGACTGCGACATTTCCAACGAAAACATCCATCAATTCAAATAAGAACCTTCTAAATACACAACATCAGTAATGTGTCCATTTTATTACATTACAAACATTTGTGTCCATGAATATGTCTTTTTGTCTTATTTGCTATGTAGAATACCCTACCAAGTATTTACAAAAAAAAAGTATATAAGTAAGTTGGTCAGTTGTCAAATACCCTTTTAGTAGGTACAAGCTTCGGCTCGGTTTGGGACTAGATGGCGTCGTATGGCCCTGCGTGGACTGTCTCGGGTTATTCAAATTATTGAAAAATAAATGTGTAAATAAAGCCATTTGCCTTATCTACGCGTGTTGAATAAATGAAAGTCACATTCACATGTATCAAATATTACTGACTACCTGAAGTAGGTACGTAAACATCCGTGAATAAAACAAGCATCTTTGCTTGCGGAACGAGAAACGAATTGCTAATTGTAGGTATATCTTTTTTTCATAATTGTTATTTTTTCCCAGGTGTTATACACGAGAATCGCAGTGGGCTTGTGGCAGAGCTCCCATGGTCTCCAGCAGTTAGGCAGAGTTCAGTGCTGTGCCACCCAGTGCCCGCGAGCTGACAAATCCACGACGGCAAAATTAGAGCCGCAACGGACCTTCGTTGGTACTACTGAAACTAAGGTATACGACCTCATCCTCTTTTTAAAGTGTACATGTACACAATGTGCCGAAGCTCGAAAGCTAAAAGCTATTTAGCTATTAAATTTTTTTTTTTTAGAAATCTTTGTTGAGACGGAGACGGAGACGACGGACGGAGCCTGATGACCTGAAACACACGCATTCAATTAAATGCTTGTGTTGCCTAGGTCAGGTATCAGTCTCATCACACAATATGTCAGAGTTTTATAACAGTCTGTAAAATTTACCCTGTGATGAAAAATAAATAAATTTATTAAAAAAATTAAGTATACCTATAATACTTTTGTCGTATTTCAAAAACATCAGCCAAGTTCATAGCAGATACGAACGACAAAAAGTGCAACCGTGCGAGATTACATACACTACACAAAGAGAGCATAATATCTCCTCTTTCAGATTCCGAAGGGATCACAGTTCAATGCTATAGAAGATTTAGAGAGATTAACAAAGTAAGCAAGGTCAGACCCGGGATTTTAATAGAGGTCATCTTGATCTTTAATCGATTGAACCAAGGGCAGTGTTTGCATTAATTAAAGTATTTGACTGGCTAGTCAATTGAATTAAAGACTGATAAGGGTCCATTCGCGCGAGGCCGAAATAGGAACCGGCCTCATAATACCGGCCTCATACAAAACATCACTTTTTTTGTCGATTTTTGTTTCGCAGTAACGTCCTCATATCGATGTCACGTAGACACCATAAGATCCTTGTCGGTCTTTAGTACCTACTAGTTATTATGAGCTATCCCCAAAACACCGGTCAACGGCTTTTGACATAGGCAGAATCACTGCGTTTTCTAGGCAGGATAGGGTCTATTAAACAAAACAATGTATTTATGATAGCGACTAACTTTCAATTATATTGTATGGCATTACAAATGTGTAACGTCATGGTCAATTCAAGTGCATAACTATTACCTACATTCTTTTGAAGACTTCGGGATATTTACAAAGTAAAAGTTTGATCTGAATACATCAATAGGCTTGTTGCAGTGTTATGTCCTAAACTTAAATAGATGCCAATCGAAGCAGGAAATAACGTTTGTGACGCCCGAACTGTCGAAGGCGTTATTCAGTAGTCGTAATATTTTCCTCCGCAACTTTTATATAATTATTTCCCGTAGGTCTTCCTACAGACTTAGAAAATTGAAATAAAAACGATGAATAAAAAATCGGCAATGTCTGTATTAAGTTTATAAATGACGTCAATAATAACCACTTTATTCTAATAGATATTTCTGGGAATTTATGTTATTTCCTAGAGATTTTCCTTTCAATCTGAATTATTATGATAAAGAAAAAAGTAATTAATCAAATAGGTGCGGTGCTGCTGCGGAGTGAAAAGATTACTTTGGACAATTAATTTTTATGAATGAAAGAAATATGGCGATAAAAATTAAAATTTGTGGTTTGTTAGTTTTTTTTAAAGCATTTTAAATATTGTTTATCAGGTGACTTTTTTTGTGAAACGATAAGCAACCTTAAACCCAATATTTTAATTTTTTTTAATAGTTTTAATGGAAGCCTAATTACATGAACACAAATATAGGTAAAGATGGAATATAATGTTGACGTCATTTGTGCTAAATTGTACTTATAAGTCGTTCGCCTAAAGCGTGAAGGGTCCTGAATTCAATTCCTGAGCCAGCAGGTGTATAATAAAATACTTATATACAAATATAATATTGTAGGTACTTTTCAATATTTATGTCTTATAGGTATAAAAGCAGATTCTGTTGATCATACTTTCCCTCGCATTTTTTATGGTTTACTGGGAGGTATCTGTTGAATCTGTTTATAAAATATCAAATATTAATATAGGTATTTACCTACTCATGAACAGCGTTTCACTTATTATGGAGGTGATTTAATAACTTAATTATGCAACACATAGGTACACCACATATTTATTAAATTGACATCTATTCACCAGTTTAAGGTGTCTTTTTGTATGGTCAGAATTAAAACAATAATTACTAAAAGTCAGTTCTAAATATATTTTTTGTTACAGAAATTCCTAAGCGGTAATTCCAAGAACAACAATATCACAAAGGCGTGCCGCCACCACGAGACTCGCGACTGCCACCACCTGAGCCACCTGTCGCGCAACGTGCTGCGCGC
This sequence comes from Conogethes punctiferalis, assembly GCA_031163375.1. Taxonomy (NCBI): domain Eukaryota; kingdom Metazoa; phylum Arthropoda; class Insecta; order Lepidoptera; family Crambidae; genus Conogethes; species Conogethes punctiferalis. The sequence continues at coordinate 10,936,720 of CM062080.1, forward strand.
GCGCCGCGGCGTCGTGCGCATGCTCATCGTCGTCGTGCTCACCTTCGCCGTCTGCAACCTGCCCTTCCACGCGCGCAAGATGTGGCAGTACTGGTCCAGCGGCTACGAGGGCACCAGCGACTTCAGCGCGCTCCTCACCCCGCTTACCTTCCTCATCACATACTTCAATTCCGGAATCAATCCCCTCCTCTACGCCTTCCTATCCAAAAACTTCAGAAAGGGAATGAAGGAGCTGATCTTCTGCAAATATCACGGAAAGAGAAAAAGTGAAAATTTAATAGTGTTAAACCCGGTTGGTGTTGGATTGCGCAGGAGTTCGACGCGGTCCACGCGCGCCAACTGCAGTACGGTAACGATAGCGCCGAACGGGGACTCATGAGACTTGCGACGTCGCCGGTTCTTATATAAAGTGGAAAATATGGATATTTCCTGATTAACGGAGAGCACGGATGAAGTGACAGATAGTAGTGGACTCTATACAATATCAACAATATCGAAAAAAGACTTATACGATTAGGGTACGAGCTAAAAGTGTATGTATAAAAAGATTTTTGACTTAGAGTGGAATTACCAAAGTATATATGATATGTATAACGAGAACACAGTGATCTCAAGAGCTTATCCAACTTATAAAAGTGATTACTATTATTAGTAGGTACTGTAAATTAGATTAACCTGTTTGCTGGTATGTAAATAAAATAGTTGTCAAACGTAAGACTTTTGCAAAATCGTTTATTTATCCACTAATATCAATATTAGTTATTTTGCTTCAATATACTAGGATAAAGAAATGATTTTGTCAACTTTGTCAAAATGTATGTATATCTAATACCTATCTATATAAAATATCATATCTGTGTAAAAAATGTAAATTGCTAAAATAAAAATAATATTCTAAGTGTAGTTTCTCTGTCAGTTTATTCTATCTTACAATCGATGGATATATTAAAAGTAATGTAACTGATTCCATGCTTTATAATAAGTATAAAATACCTACAGGTTACGTACCAAAAACAATAATGAGGTTGTTTGAAAATAGATAATAGTAATTACATAATTTTTTTATTAAATATACGAGTATTATATAAAATACCAGCTTAGTGCCAATAGATTGAGAGAGGGGTGTTGGCATATTTTTTTCTTAGTAATTTAGAATATACATACTTTTATTTGTGCTACAATACATAATCATTGCTGTTGCTATTTTGATAATTCTGGAACACGGAAATGTCCCTATGAGTCCTTTATACTCTGTAAGTGTCAAAATATGCGTCTTAAACGTATCTTTAAACAAACAAATAATATTAAGCTATGTCATAATTGTTGTATTGTTTCACCTCGGATTCTCTGGATTAGATTCGACTCCATACAACTATCTACTCGTAGATATAAGTAATGTATAAAATACTTAAATATTAATTTAAAGTTAATTCCGAGAAGAAGGGTCTTGACAGACCCTGAGTGATTTACGAGTAAGTAGGTATATTCGTAATCCTCCTGCTGAACAGAACTCAACACGACCGAAATGGCATTCATCTAAAAGCTACGTAATCTTTAGTAATATTTTATTGTAATCTTTTCTCATTGTATCTTTTTAATTAACTTACATTTTTTAAATATTTTATTTAGCACAACATAGTAGCCTCCTGTCGCCTGATTTAAAGAAAAACAGAAGCCAAAGTCGCTGTGGTAACATAATAGTAACCAAACCAATCACTACAATATACTGCCCACAATATACTTACATCTATACTTATAATAAATCTGTAGAGAGGTCAATTCTGTACATGAAATATATTTTCAAAATAACTATCAGGGGGTGATTAGTGATCGATACTGATGCCAAAAATGCAATCAGTAAAATTTTTGTCTGTCTGTCTGTCTGTCTGTCTGTCTGTCTGTCTGTCTGTCTGTATGTTCCTTATAGAAACAAAAACTACTCGACGGATTTTAACGAAACTTGGTACAATTATTCTTCAGACCCCTGGGCAGGTTATAAGTAGTATACTTTTCATCACGCTACAATCAATAGGAGCAGAGCACTGACGGGAAGTGTTGGGAAAACGGGAGAAATTTTTATCCGTATGTTTGATCGCGCATCACGCAAAAACTACTTCATGGAATTGAATGCGGTTTTCACCAATGTATTGCTAGAGGTCTAAGTTAAAATTTAGGTAGCATTTCATAGAAGTCCGTTATTTTTGAAAACCGATATCCACGCGTGCGACGCCGCTGGCACAGCTAGTCATACATAATTATCATTCGTTGCATATCGCAGTCCTTTGCTAGACATACGAGTAGGCCTCTCCAACTGTTTGCCACATTGATTTCTTCTCGCATCCAGCACCTTCCAGCTATCCTGTTCAAATCGTCCTTATATCTAGCCTGAGGGCGTCCTATACTTACTACGTTTGCCGCAAAGCGGTATCTACTCCAGTACGTTTGATGGTTTACCCCAACGATTGTCGGTTCTGCGGCTAATATCCAACCAACTACCATTTCAGCTAGTAAGCTGAAAATATAATATAAAGTCATCGAAATACTCTAAATAATAGTATATCTGGTGACCTATTTCGATGACTTTAGTTGCCCACAATATAAACTCATAAATCGTTTACTCGTTACGTGTATCATGCCATCAAAATGTAGATCAGATAAATCAATTGTATCTGTGTCTATCCGGCTTTGATCAGTCATTAAGTCTTTGACTGCCGAGAAACTAGACACAATAGAAAAACTATTGTTTGCCGGTCACCGGTGACCGGCATGGCGGTCAACGTGTTAAGCAACATAATAAAAAGTCGCTCTATCGTAACACGATTTTCTACTTAATCAGTTCTCGATCGCATTAATTTTAGAAAGTACGTACCTTTGAATTGTGCCTAATATTGTGTAGTGTAAGCCCTACCATTGGAGGAGAAGGTGAAATTCCCTTTGTCGACTCTTACGACACCCACGGGATCACATAGGTAGTGATTTATATTCATTATTCGTCGATGCACGGATAAAACTTAGAATTTTGCATAGGTAGTATACATTGAACATGTAAACGGTTCCGATATGTTCAAATTTGACGTTATACAAATCATGCACAATAGTGCATGATTGCACAAAATCACGGACAAAATGCCGTTCTGCCTTTGAAATATTTCTGTGGTTTGTAACAAAAAATAAATACCTATCTAAAGTTTTAGAAGCGAACTCTTAGAAGCTTACTTTTTTCACGAACCTGTTGGAATATTAAATTCATTTTCAAGATTCTTTATGCCTACTTAAACTTCAAACGTGAGGTAGATACTTATATGGCTTAATGTAATGTAGAATGAGAACATCGACAGAATTCATATAATAGTAGAGGATCCCGCTATACAACGACCTTCACCGAGACGTTTATTGGATGAAACTTATTTTATATGTAATTAAATATGACAATAAATATAATGCATATGGGTTGCCGATCAAATTTTGGTCCAGGGTATGATTTGATGGGTGGGGTAAGCATGGTTAATCATTTCACCGGTTTGATTATTAGATAAATTATTATATACCAATCGAAAGTATGAAGCCCATAGAATATGCAAACGTTGCTGCCTATTCTTTTCCGGTCACAACTCTTGGGTAGCCAGGTATAAACAGGTAAATCGATACTTGCATTTTGCACCGGTCTGATTAATTCAATCAATCTGAACGTTGCCGCGTTGGCCTCCTGTAATTCGCGCCACAATTCTTCATCCCGTTCTTTCCACATCCAGCAAATCATACCCTGGGCCAAAATTTGATAGGCAACCCATATGCATTATATTTATTGACATATTTAATTACATATGAAATAAGTTGCATCAAATAAACGCTTCGGTGAAGGTCGTTGTATAGCGGGATCTTAGACCATAATATTTAACTTAAGAATAAATAAAATTTTGTTTACTTGTTAAAATTTGCAAGCCATTTACTTGGCTAATTGTACCTAGCAGAACTAAATAACCAACTTCCATTCTTGTTCCATTCTTGTTCCATTAGTTGCAATAAATGAATTTGATTTGATTTGATGTGAAAAGCTTTTAAAGCTTTCTTTTTACTATATGAGAGCTACACTGCCGTGCATCATAAAGCACGTTAAGTGGGTTCTGCGCCAGATCTCTCCCCGGTCGTATTGAAGTATAGTCCTATCGGAATATGAGGGAGAAGAAACAGACAGTGTTTGAACACCTGCGTTTGCGCACACACTTGTGAGCTTTGAAACATCTCCTACGCCCTAAGCTAAGACTCTTAGACTGCTGTAGCCGACTTTTAGTTAGGAAAGTCATATTATTACCACTATTCAAAACATCTGTGTGGCCAAATTCGGCACCGAAACAAAAAAGCGAATTTAAACGGATTCAGTTTGTCAATTGGCTAATAGAAGATAAGGATTTTGCAAGAAAAAGCCTTTAATACAGGAATTTTAGGCAAATAATAAATCTATATCAGACAACAAATAAATATCATATCTGTTACATAGCGAGCGTAGTTAGAAAAATTAAATATGTTTTCCGTTTCCTATTCAGATAAGTAGTTCCTATTTAGGTAGATTGAATTTTAACAAAGCCTTGTATAGGGACTCCAAATTCCTGTCCTTGAAATTCTAAGTCACCCACAAATCCAGTACAATTTTTAAAAACTATTAATAAAATGTATATTGTAAAGTGTGTAGTGTAGTGTGTGTGTAGTGTAAAAGCCTACAAGTTCTTTTACTACATTTAGAGCAACAAAATCAAACACCCATTTTGTTTTGTTGTATCCAGCCTGCTTGTAGGTATCTACTTTTTTGTATGTAAATTAGAATTATACTTAGATAAGAATTATAAAATTGCATACGAGTACAAGTTGTATATACTTGACTATAAACGAATAAACCAAGTTAGTACAGAATAAGGCCTTGCTTTACCTGTTTGGCGAAATGCCAGTGCAAATATTAAGTCGGTCTCCATGGTCGGTCTTTGCAATTTTGTTTCATAAATGTTTGACAGAATGGAATTGAATAGGCATGATGACTAATTTTTGTTTTGGGTGGATATAGATTCATCACCCAATCATAAAAACATTGATGAAACAATTACTCCACCTGTATAAAAAAAACCCGAGATATCACAATTTCAAAGTCACAAATATGGATTCGCCCTAAAACGCTTCATACTTACTAACTGCTACTCGATCGTAACGTCACGATCGAGTTTTGCGTGGTGTTTTGTATGCCTCGTATAAGAAGTTTATTTGATGGCTATATTAAATACTGCGTTTATGGCATTGTTTTTATATCAAAATATGTTCTTAATAAACATACCATAAATAGTGCTATAATAATTATAAAATTATTATTTGATTAATTTCAAAATTTCAATATTTTTAATATTAATCTATCAAATAACAAGGAAAATTAAACATAAGTCATCTACCCTATTGTAAATTTAAATAAAACTTTGAACATATTGTTGTGTTTATCCAAAGAGAATTATGATTAGTGCGATTTCTAGAATATATCGGGTCTAGTTCATTACATCGACGGTCGCTGTATATCAAGTAGACTATTAAAATGTATATGGGTGTTTTCTATGTATTTATTTACAAAAAAAAGTATGTAAGTAAGTTTATCAGTTGTCTAGTACCCATAGTACAAGCTTCGGCTTAGTTTGGGGCTAGATGGCGCTGTGTGGGCCACACAGTATTGGGCGTGGCAGCGTGGCATGTATTGGGTTATTTATTATCATTCAATATTACCTAATCATATTACTACGAAGTTTTCTTTTGTTGGAAATATTAGTGTTCTACAATATAAGCTTTGACAATGTTTCCAATTAATCCACAGTATGTAGGACTCTACTTATAAAGTTAAAATTCTTTATGAATAAGTGAATACAATCACAATTTCCTATAATATGTTGTGTAGGAAGATCCTTTATAACAAACTATGGAAATAAATGCAGTAGTAAAAATACAACGCACCATTAGAAATATTGTGAATTCGTACGTGAGTGATAACTTTAGTTGTAATTTGTTAGAGACAGCCTATCGAAACTTACCAAAAACATTATAATTCTTAGGATACCTAATTCTCTTACTTATTTTGCTATGTTATATACCTAAAGATGATAACAATGTTACTTTTATTTTTTGAAAAAATGAAGTAGATTTTTGATATATCAGATATTTTATAATCTATACCTACGAGAAATCAATGTTCAACGGTTTGATAAATTGTAAATAAAATAAAGAAATAAATTATATATTAAATGTTACTATTTTTACAAATTGTTTCATTGAAATTTTGATGTAAGATAATGTTAATACTGACAATAAATAAATAGATAATACTCTCTAACGAACGAAAACACTTATGAGTATGGACTATCTCTATACCTACCTACTATATATCTATACAGGGTACTGTATAATGTTATGGCTAAGAGGAGGACTTTAGATCTTAGGTCTAAAGGACTCCAGCAAGTGATTCCTAATTCTTAACTTACACACAAGGTCAGGGGACAAAACGATGGTTTCGCTCCATCAATGAAATTAAAACCTTCAGAAAGCAAATTCCCCTGACATTTGAGCTGACACAGTTCCTAACAGGACACGGTTTCCACAAAGCCTACCTAAATAGGTTCTGCATTTGTGATGACAACCGCTGTCCTTGCGACGATAATTCCGTTCAGGATATAGAACATCTCCTCAATGAGTGTAGCATAATATTCGAATACGAAAGAGAAAAATATCGAATCATTTGCGCCAATAGAAAAATCACTCCATTTAAAATTATACAGTGCATCGTGTGCCAAATCAAAATCAATAATTGGGGGGTCTTTGGCTACTTCCTCACCCCCCTTAAAAAAGTCTAGGCCCAACCAATTTTTTTCTGAGCTAAAACTAATTTGGGTAAAAATTTACGAAAGTCTATAGGTACTTAAACTTAAATTTTAAAAAACTATTAAGTCTAGCTTAAAGTTTTTCTTAAATAATAAAATTGTAATAGTGTACGCTTCTATCGAAACCAAAACCACTCACCTGCAACATCTAGTTTTTTTTTAATTGCCCCGCAAAGTTGATTTTTGTAAAAAGTATAAACTTGAACCTCAACTTTCGATATCAATAAAAAAAAACTAAAAGTGATCATGCTCTTCAGATTTCATGAAAACATCTCTGAAGTGTCCCCTTTCTAATGGTGTGTAATATGCCATAAAAAGTAACCATTTTTGTAACTAATTTGCAATTTTTCTGTACGGAGTCGCATTTTTCTAATTTTCAACAGGTGTAATAAAAACAAATTTTTGCCTTCATCATCATCATCATCATCATCAGCCCACATCAGTCCACACAGTCAGTCAATTTTTGCCTTAATGGGGATGATTCCAGGGTCAAAATAATTACATTATATTTAGTCCGTATTTTAGATTATAAAAATATATTAGACACGTATTTTTCCTTTTTTCATTTAAACAAAAAATAACAAAGATACAAGGCATCAAAATTTAGGAGTGGTGGTCTTTGACGTTACTTAGTGGCGAAAAAACTCCCACTCTGTGACGTCACGCGTAATTTTAACGGGCTATATCTTTGTCATTTTTGGTCTAATTTACAAATGAAAAAATACGTGTCTTTTATTTTTCAACAATCTAAAAGACGGACTAATTACATTTTTTACGGAAACAGGCCCATTACACTCACTATGCAGACAATAATTTACAATCTTGTTGATTTTACTTATAAAAGCTATTTAAAACATTTATTTTACCCTTAGAACGTTACTAAAAAGTAACAAAAAAAAACTTAAAACAACTGAACGAATCATGAATTACACTGCACTTGCACATACGTTAGGTAGCATTGGCAGTGACGTTCCTCATAGTGTCCTCCCCCCATAGTCAGTCCTCATAGTGACAAACCTTAAAAGAATTAACAAAACTTAATCAAAAATTACACCAATTTCTTGACCTGTATCCATTAGCAGGCAAATAGAATATTTACGAACCATCATAATATTACAATTTATAAGGAAACTCCGAATTCTCCATACAGTAACTAATAAAAAAAAAGTGATTCCTAGTCCCTCGAATTCCTGCAATTCATGATGCCTACTTCATTTCATACATTACCCTCTCACAACTCTTAGGTTCTTTTAAATAACTTTATATACTTTTGCTCCCTTTTTCGCTGTATATTATTGAGTGTAGCGTGAGCCCAGACTTTGCACAGTAGGTCACAGCTGACACATACATCCACATTAGTATATAAGTAAGTAATGGTCGTGATCCTCATTGCGGCCTTACCTATACTGAGCGGGGACCATTTTGGTACTTTAGACCTAAGCTGTTTAAATGTTGTGTAATTTATTATTTTGTGTGTACCAAATAAACATATTCTATTCTAATAATCCATTGGGCTTGATTACTGCACAACTTACGGGCTGTTTTATTTATCGTCTCCGTGCCCTGAGGGTCAGGTTTTGGTCCTGACCTAAATGAGTGACGATCGGTCTTGCCCATGTAAAATTTTAGCCCGGTTTATTTACCGAATAAATAGGCCTAGAGAGGTACGCTACGTAAATTACAAATGGAGACGGTAGGTAAGTCCTAAAACAATCCAACCGAAACATTTTACAAACCTTTATGTGTTTGTATATCGTTAATTCGTTACAGACCCCTTTCTCGAAATTGCACGTGATAAAACTTTTTTAAAGCCACGAACATTGAATTAGTGAGCACAGGTTGTGGCTCAACATTGAATCATTAAACCGAATGAACAACGCTTCAGGATGGAATTTAGCAGATAAATTAATTTGACACCTCGTGTTCTGTCTGTGAAATGTATTTTGTACCATTAGGTAATTTTAACCTCGGTCACCTCTGCGTAGTACCTACTTAATAATTATACTCAGCTGGCAGCTTGGTCGAGAAGGTAATGCGTTCCTATGAAGGTACTTGATGAATTTAAATGATGAGTGTTTCCGTAATAAAAATTACCATTTGAATTAATACAGGCATTCGTTCTTTTTAAATAGGAGATAAATTAAAATAAATAAGTTGATTGAAAGTGACCCTTTTCATACTTTCTGAATTCATTTATACTTTCGTAGGTACCCGCACTTAAAATGGAGCACTCTTATGCATAAGAGTGCTCGATACAAAGTAACCCTTGGGCATCATTAGCTGGCTACGACGAATATTCGATGAATGTGGACGAGAAGATCATTACAGCACATATTATTCGGGTCAAGACGATGTACGATCTTAGCACTGTCACTTTTCCGCATGCCAAGTTTGGTCGAAGTGAGCCTACGACAAATGTCAAGAATACTAGCGTGCGGAAAAAAAATGCTGCAAGTTGTTTATCTGTTACCCAAATAATGGGGAAACATAATAATACTATCGGGCTATGGTTCCAAATTCGGCCAAATCATCTTTGTTGATTTGTACTAGCATCCTCAAAGCTTCCATAAATTATTAAAATAAATAATTAAATAATAGATAGGTACATTTCATGGGGCAAGATTTTTTTTTTAAGTAAGTTCTAAACTTCTTTTTTATTTTTACTTTTTAATAATGTCCACAACGTTTTTTTTATACACGTCAAAATGTCTGCATCTGGCAACGAAGTCTAGTAAATATTTGCAATCCACATCATGCTTAATATTAGTGCTACGAAGATTGATCACACTATGATGGGTCAGAGTGTACGGCCTGCACAAATGTTGCTTCACGTCCCGCTTAAAAGAATACGAAAAAGAAAACCATGTGCTGGAAGGGAGTCCCAGACCGGCAACGACTTGTGTCAATATCATATTACAAGGAAAGTTTACAACAAGTTAATTCAAACAAAACTCTTATTGTTAAGTGCTCAAATTACGTCATCTATCTTCTATCACATTGACGCCGTCACCGTATAATACTCGTAGGTACATTGTCCAGATTCATTAACGACTTTACGGTTCAATCCTTATAATCATAGTAAATAGTCATTTGCCGACAGTTAACGGGTATTTTCCAGTAGGAACATGAAGTTGGGACCAGTTTCAGGCGCGCTTTCGCTTTGTGCTTCATAATCGGTTTACCGGACCAGCTTTGCAGTTATAATAAACAAAATTTTTGCCTTTTCCTCGTTAACGAAGAGGAAAACAATATAACGGCATTTTCGCTTCCAACAGTTATGAACTACGTATATTGGTGCTTATGTTCACTACTGCACAAGTTGTATAGGTAACCGTAGATTTTGATTTATAGGGGCGTAACGGTGTGGTATGGTGCAGCCACACCGTTGCACGAGGTCCGCCCGGGGAGCACTAGGTTGCTTCCCGGAGCCGGGGATAGGGGTATTTTCCGTCCCCGGACCAGGAGTGCCGGCCGCTTGTCATCTGCGGCTGGCCAGGGCATGCCGCACACTGACGACACAGAGGGGCTTAGTGGGTATACCCTCCCATTTCGGGAGGTGTGAGTCCCACACCCCATGTCACTTCCCCCCGGAGGTGGCATGACGGTGCCTAATGCATTCCCCTCTAGAAAAAAAAGATTTGGACAGAGACTTAAGCAAGTTTAAACGGAGTTTTCAGTAAGCGTACCTACCTATAAAAAGCGATGCCGCCTCAAAGTCCGCCTCAAGTTGCGGCTCTGAAGCCCGAAACTTCACGTCCGTGTCGTCGTTATAACAGCTTTTAGCCTTCCGTGGGGACCCTCTAGCCGAGGTCCGAGCCGGGCGATGGGACGCCCTTTGCTGTGTTCTTTAATTTACGCTAAGGAGCCTTCCGCTCCCCCGCAGTTCATGAATGATGTATTTATTTAAGGAAAATGTAGTATTTTCTGCGTATTCGTTTGCGTATGGGGCGGCAAGGATTTACCTTGCCCGCTAGTCTGTTGAAGAGCACCGCTTACTCTCTAACAATAATAAATCATGCTTAAAGGTAAAAATGAGAAAAATTTACAAATTAATAAGAAATTTCGTACATTGAAATATATTAACACATGATCCATAACTCAACATTTTTTGTTAGAATAGCTTCTCGATTAGGTATTCGTAAGAAAGTTGAAGGTTGTGTACTTATTCCATTTTTAGATTCCTCATGACGTCTGTCCGTCTGTCCGTCCGTATGTCACAGCCACTTTTCTCCGTAACTAAAAAAGCTATATTGTGGAAACTTATAGGTAGTATTCGGGTGAACCGCATTAAGATTTTCATACAAAAATATAAAAAAGCAATACATTTTTGGGGTTCCCCATACAATTTTTTTATCTGAACTTGGTACGATTATTCTTCATACTCCTGGACAGGTTATAGTATACTTTTCATCATGTTACAATCAATAGGAACAGAGCAGTGACTTTTCATCACGCTACAATTAATAGGAGCAGAGCAGTGAAGGGAAATGTTGGGAAAACTGGAGAAATTTTTATCTGTATGTTTGATTGCGCATCACGCGAAAACTACTGCATGGAATTAAATGCGGTTTCCACCAATGTATTGCTAGAGGTCTAACTTAAAATGTAGGTATCATTTTATGGAAGTCCGTTATTTTTGAAACCCGATATCCACACGTGCGACGCCGCCGGCACAGCTAGTTTTAAAATAAAACTATCTGATGAAGAAGTTTAGGTATTCGTTCGATGAACAGCCTGACAACGAAAAATCGCGTTTTTTGTCAGGTTTCATGTTAGGCCTACATCTTTACAAAATTTCCTGCTATTTTCCGATATTTGCCAATACCTGGATCAGATGTTAGTAAGAGTGTCATCGTGATATCCTTTTTGGTATTCGATCATGATGTTTTTCGAATACGGATACACTTAAAACCTTTACATCTGTACTCCCAAGTCTCCTCTGATAAAATGCCCATTGGCACGAAAAGCCAAACGGTAGCGCGGAGGCGCGACGGTGTGGTGGGTGCAGCTACACCATTGCACGAGGTCCACCCGGGGAGCATACCATCGCTCCCCGGAAGCCGGGGGTATTTGCCCTCCCCGGACTGCCGGCGTGCCGGCCGCCTGTTACCTGCGGCTGGCTAGGGCAGGCAGGGATGCAGCCGTATGCTTCGGCGCTACCCGAGTCTATGTATGTTGCTGCCCACTGGTGACACAGGGTGGTTTAGGGATATGCCCTCCCATTGCGGGAGGTGTGAGTCCAACACACTACGCTGACTCCCCCCGGAGGCGGCGTGAAGGTGCCTAATGCATTCCCCTCTAAAAAAAAGGGGGGGTGAAAGCCGTCCACTCTCCCAACAGTCCGGTGATCACTCTCAACAGAAGGGAGCCTTGACTATAATCATCGTAGTAATTTAGAAAAAAAAGCGCTTTGCCTTTATCACTTTATGATTGCAGCTCTTTAGCGAAGAAAATAACAATTAATTATTATTACTGTCTTTTAAAAACGTGCTTTTCAGTGCGAAAACGTTATTCGTAGAATAGTTTTTAAGACAAATTGTACCCGTGCGAAGCCGGGGCGGGTCGCTAGTAAAAAATAAATAAAAACATTTATTTAGATGTACCTATAGTGGTACGGAACCCTACGTGCGCGAGTCCGACTCGCACTTGGCCGGTTTTTATATATGAAGCTACTACTCGTATTTTATTCTAGGAAGCAATCGAACATTTCTGGAACAATGAATAATGTTGTCGACTTTCATTTCTTAATGTGGAGAAAACTTTTAGGTAACCTACATAATGGTATTTGACTTTATTCAAAATTTCCTTTAACTTCTTGATTGTGTACCTAATTACTTTGAAATTAAAAGCAAACTGTTGGTAAATTATCTTGAATTCAGATATAAATATTTTCTGTATAAAGACTGCAATAAATTAAGCTGAAAAATCCAGCCATATTTTAAATAAATAAGTAAGATTGATTACCCATCTAGATATTAAAATTTCATCTGTTCCAAATTAATTGGTATCATCACGAAGCAAATACAAAGAGGAGATGTCATAAGCAACTCGGTCTAGTGATAAAAAAACTAGAGGTCGGTCTATAAATTTTACCAATCAACGCCGTTTACATGCCGTTAGTGGGCGTGGCTTATTAATTTGCACTCGGTCGTTCTCAGTACTCTTTCTGTGGACTTATTTCTATTTTCGACGTATTGTAGCATTTTACGAAGAAAATCATGAAAGTGTTGTGTGTTAATGTGTAATAATTACTCTGGTAAACATTCAATTGCAATGAAAGGAATCACAATTCATGTGTAAATTCGCATTTTGTTAAAATAAAATTCATAAAATACGCTTTTGACATCTTTCATGCACGAATAATGATTTTACTCAACGATAGATGGCACCTCTGTGCGTAATGGGAGCAAGCAATATAAAGACACATCAAGTTCAAAAACCTTGGATTTATTGAAATTTGTTTTAAATTTATGCTTATGGACTTTTATCTTGATGAAAATAATGTTGTTTTATGTAGATTCATTGTCATTGTACAAAAGTATGTGCTATCTGGCAGCAATTTTTAAGAGGCATACAAATGTCAAAATACCAGGTCCGTAATTGGGATGTAATTTATATCCGGACATAGGCCTATGTCCAGCTGTGGGCTGCAATAGGCCGATGATGATGATTATATTCGGATTTATTATTCATTGAAGAAAAATTATATAAATTTAAATATTAAAATTAAACTGTGTATTATGTTTATTCTAGACTAGCTGTGCCCGCGACTTCGCCCGCGTGGATTGAAGTTTCATCCCCTATTTTATCCCCTTGAGGGTACAGTTGATCAAAATCCTTTCTTAGCGGATGCCTACGTTTGATATATTTAGAGTCCCGTCTAATAAAATCCTTAGAAAGGAATGGGTTAGACAAATAAATAGATAAAACTGGACTCCTACCAAATACCTACACCAAAATTTGTTCTTCCCAAAGTTTGTTTTTGATTGCAAGTAGTAACTCTGTTTAAGTAGTGACTTTGTTAGTAACTCTGTTTGATTAAGTGACTTTGTAAATTGTGTATATGTGAATAAATCTGTTGAAACTCTATCGGCCTTTAAATTGAATACAGTCCACAACAGTTTATATTGTTAGTTAATCACTATCGTCTGTTTTTTTGTTGTATGTTGTGTTGTATTGTAACCTGTGGAGCCAATAAAAAAAATCTTTCTTTCTTTCCACGATGTTCGTGGCGCAGAGTCAGCTAATTTGTATTTATACTTACTGTTTTATATAATTATGTACATAATTTAATAAATATATAAATAATACAAGCAAAACACTATTTATTTTTTACTGTTCGAATCAATGCACCCTTTCTCCTTTAGTTATACATAATGAAAAGTGTCATGCGCTTGATGTAATGTAATAAAAGCAACCGTTTATAGTCCCAAAAATGTTAAAACTATAGGTCGCCTCAAGGCATGGTCTTCTACTTACTTCTGGTGTCATCATGATCCAAAAAGTTCCTATGGACTAAAAGCGCAGATGTCGCTAGGAGTACTTTTTATTGAATAGGTAGGTATTCTGAGTACGTCCCTTATGATATAGCTAGCGAAATCTAGTGCCCGATAGCTAAACTACATAAGAAGATGAGACTAGTAGTTCTGCTTCTAGCCGCCATACGGAAATAAGAAAGGGGCGTCCCCCCGTACCCCCCTTCTTTTTGCCACGCAATTTTCCTATGAAAATATTGGTTATGGCATCTCCTCTTTGTATTTGCTTCGTGGGTATCATCTGGTTTTTATGTAAGGAATTTTACAATCTGTATTTAAAAAGTAATGGGTTACTAAATGGTGTTACTTGACGAGCAAAAATTTTTCCGACAAATGAAGGTAGGTACACTATTGTACAGGTACCGGATACTTTTATTCTTTCGGTGAAGATTACAAATGTCGTTTGTCTCATCCCTTATAAGTATTGTAAGAATTTGAAAATGGAGCTCTATGCCGGCTCTGTGTTCTCCGAGAGTTACAATATTCCGATTTTTGCTGGGTGAGCGCGCCCCATCGTAGACTGCAACATAGTTTATCATCAGGTGAATTGATAATAATTAAAAAAAGTCGACCAAAGGACTTCTCGGGATTTCAGCCGTTTGTTGATTAATCGATTGATGATGAAATGGTTTCAGATTTTATTAGATAGATATCGTCTAAATATAAATCCGTATGGCAATTGATAAAGTAATACTATTTACTTTAATATTCCAAGAACTTAAAGGATCCAGTCCTATGCAGGTATTTTAATATGATGTTAATATTAACGAAAATTAGTTAGGGATGGTATTCCAATATTATCATAAGACGCACTAAGGGGCTTTCTCGGTTCTACCTGCTTGTTATATGTATCAGTCTGAAATTGATGGCTCAGCAACATTCTACGTTATATTATGATGTTGGGAATTGATTGTGTGTTGGCTTTTTATGACCTGGAGGTGCCTACTCGTTAATTGTTATAGCATTGAAATACCACAAATTAAACTACTTTATCATACTTGGACATTGCCACATAGCATACTCGTACATGTAACATTTTATAAAAAAATATGTATCCTACTTACATGATTAAAGTTAAAAAACTAAATCATAAACGCGGTGCGTTTGCATTGTAAACATGACGACACACGCTTGTTCACTTTGCTATTATGGGCCCTAAGTATACGAGTGTGATCAATTTGTAATGTGTGGTAAAGGTTACCTAACAGTATTCTCTAAGCATATCGACAATAATAGCAATTCTAGAAAAATCAACTGCAGAAATAAAGATTCTCAATAAATAAAAGGTACATGCTAAGGCTAAGGTTTTTATCTATGTGTTATGGACCAAGTAATAAATGTAGCATTATACAAGGTGACTTTTTAATCACTATCTAATTTTTTTCTGGGCATTAGGTATCGTTAATAGAGCCCATTTCTGTAAAAAAAATATAGGTTAAATTTTTACAACAAATTCATTGTCCCAAACCAATTATAGGTAAAGGAGATGGCCAAAAAAAAACCCAGAATCGACAGGAATGAAATGTGCACCAATGGATTAACAATAAAATATAGTAAATATCACCGAAAGGGCAACCCCGAAATATGTATAGTATAAGAGCTACCAACAAAAAAGAAGCACAAAAATCGGAGTTATGTTATGGCTAAACACGATGATTTTGTTTCGTGTTACCTGTATTTTAGCTGATAATTATCAAAAGCACATGTTACAAGGTATAACAATATAATATCAACATCATATTAAGCCACGCAATAACGAAAGCTTCAATTTTTGTATTATTTTTTTGTAGTAAGTATTTTCTTTTTGTTGACCATTAGACGTTTCTCAAATTAAATTATTGTATGTGTTGTAAAAAAACTAGATGATGAAAATGATGACTTTGATCGTTTTTACATTTTAACACTTGGACTATGATGATCACTAATAAGTTTTAGGCCAAAATATTAATTACCGATAATTTTTAGGGACTAAGAACGTTTTTGACCATTTCATATTTAGAGGTAAACAGGCTTAGCGTGTTGCGAACAAGATGGCGTTACTAACTCATAAATAGTTTTAGGGTGACTTTGATCGTTTTCCCTGTACTTTTCATGTGTTTTTATATTTATCGATTTATAAATATATAGATTTATCAGCTTGAATACATGTGACATGAAACAAAAACAGCATGTCTAGCCACAACTTGACTACACCTCCGATTTTTGTACTTGTTTTTTGTTGGCTCTTAGCTCTTATACTATACATATTTCGGAGTTGCCCCTTTGGTGATATTTACTATATTTTATTGTTAATCCATTGGTGCACATTTCATTCCTGTCGGTTCTGGGTTTTTTGTTCATACATTTTTGGCCATCTCCTTTCACATGGTTACCATTTTGTCATTTCGTAGTACTCGCGGTAATACCGTCTTACCTTTAATTCGTACCTTAATTCGTAACACCATTGATATTTATCGTTTTGCGTACTAAATATTTACGCCAGAAATGGTAACCATGCGAAATTTATAATGGATTCGGGACAATAACTTTGTTGTGAAAATATTAACTATATTTATTTTTGCAGAAATAGGCTTTAATAACGATACCTAATGCCCAGAAAAAAATTGGATAGTGATTAAAAAGTCACCTTGTATATAATGCCCGGGCATTATGATAAATGGCCAATATGAGAAGGCAATTTGATAACAATTATTCAAATAATCAAATTGACCTGGCATTATACATACCTATTGTTTATCAACTTTTGGGCAGAGTAATAAAATAACCATTTCGTATTCTCTATTTGGAGTGCTACACCTCCCGGTCCTCTGGAAAGCTGGCGTGCATAAAGCTTTGTATAATAATAATTGCATAATGATGATTGCGTATTGCATAATGATGGGGACTAAGTCATAGGGATATTGACAGAGGTCCTGTGAACAGGACAACTATTGGTGTGAGATAACGGACGCTTGCCATTTTATTTTTATTATAAGGGTGAAAACGGAACCCTATTAGTAAGATTTCACTGTCCGTCAGTCGGTCCGTCTGTCTGTTACCAGGCTGTATCTCAAGAGCCGCGATAGCTAGATAGTTGAAGATTTCGGATAGCTCGCATTTATAACCTGTCTTGCGCATCCTTTGGGTACTCAGCGGATCCGTCCCTAAGGTGAGAGCAGTATTCCACACTGGAGCGAACTTGGGTCTTATACAAGAGGAAACGCTGCTCCGGCGTGAAATACCCCCCTCACCTTGTTCAGGACACCTAGTTTACGGGATGACCCCCTCGATGTAACCGTTAGGATTCAGGTCACGACTCGTTATGGAACCTTCGTGCGCGACGCTGACTCGCACTTGGCCGGTTTTTTATTATAATTGTTATTGAACTTAAATTGAACTACATTTTAAACAATACAAGATAGTGAGACTTATTATTGGGATTAATGATCAAGGACTCTTATGTTAAGAATCCACTGGTATTTGCATTTCAAATATCTTAGAAGTCTATTTAAAAGTGGATAAAAAATATGTGTACTTACGACATTCTAATGTGTGTTATTTTAAAACGCTGGCTGAATCCAATGAGATAATTCAAAAAATATTTCTACTACACTACAGTAGGTACTGTACTGTACAGTAGTACCACTTTAATAAGTTGCATCAGCAAACATTGTCCATAAAACTGAAACAAAAACATTAGCGGACGCGACAATCTCTGCTTAAGAGATTAGTTAAAAATTAGGTACGCGTGCCTCCCTCTCCCCTTTGCTTTATTATCAAATTGCCTAATTGTCAAGTAGCAATACAATAATGACCGGGCAATGTGATAAATAATGAAGTTTAGATAGTAATTATCAGTTTGCCCAATAGAGCTCGACATTATTCATAATGCCCTCGCATTATAAATAATGCCCGCATTAATCACTTGGTCCATAACATATGAACTATCTCTGTGTCTGACGTGATATTATCTACCTAGACTTTTACTCCTCAAACTCCTATGTAACAGCCGAAACGACAGATTAAATTTCAAACCTACTGTGTATAAATGCGGGTACGATAAGTAGGTATTAAACTGTACCAGGCAAATGCCGTTGTACTGCCTTTCACGTTATCCTTGCATCCATACTAAGCCCCTTTTGAGTTAGGCAATACAGAACAAATAGATAGTCTGAATAAGATTCGCGACCACGTACCTATCTAGTTGAATAGAAATACACAGTTGACGCTTTTGAAAGCTTTATTATTCCGCCATTTGTAAACAGGTGAGAGAAGTTGCTCAACTTGTGTTGATTGATTCTGGATGCTTAGATCTACCTTAGAAGGAACATACCTACTAACTTAACAAAGTTGCGATGCGAAAGTTTATAAATGTATTTCGTTGACAAACAAACCATACGTTTTGGCGCAGGAAACAATAGATCATTAAGGACAGACATTGGACTCGTGTAGAAATTGAAAGGTGGCGCGATAGAGCAAACTATGGTCGGTGATTCATTGTAGGATAATTGATTATAAAATTGTCCGGACAAACTATTTGAGTAACTTCGTACAGAATTTGTAAGCTGAAGTAGTAGTGAGCGACTCATGTGGGGCAACAATTAGACTTCTCAAGTTAGTAGAGAACGGTCGTAATCGTAAACGTAAGGGATCGTTTCAAAATAGGAATGATAGGCAGCGGTAGAAAAACGCTTAGTTATCGTAGGTATATAATGTCGTCGCATATATAATATTTTAACCGACTTTAAAAAAAGGAGGAGGAGGTTTTCAATTCACCTGATAGTTTTTGTTGTATGTTTGTTACCACATAACTCCGAGAATAAAATTATCAATCGATTTGAAAAATTCTTCTTTTGTTCGTTAGGGTGTACTTCTTAATTGGTCTCATTGTCACCATATTAAAGTCGGTTCTTTTTTTGCTAAAAAATGCTGTTAGTTAGTTATACTTACTCTTTAATTCTGATACGTACACATAATCACGACTTTTCCACCATTCACACCATCACCATTCTCTCTCATGCACACACAAAAACTTCCCCTTTTCAGCCACACTAAGTACATCTAGTTTGCCGTTAAATGGTGTCCAGGGGATGTGTTTCCTTCCTTTGATACAGAAACGCGGCGTGAAGAAGCATTTTACGGGCCGTGACCAAACGGGATGTAAGGGAGCAGCCTATCATCTTTCCGCTCCAAGCCGACCTCACCTGCCCGTGGTACATCCTGCCGAATAACAAACGAGGCGCTGGCAACCGACTGGTGGCGGTATAACCATCACAATTGAAGACGTAGCTAAATACCACAGACCGATGACGGGCAGCAGCGTCACCGGAGCGAGAAGCTACGCCCTGCGATCGCCAACCCGCCTGCCCAGCGTGGCGATTATGGGTATATCCTCCAAATGTTTGCCCTAGGTGGCGAGCAACAAGAGAGGCTTATGTCCAGCAGTGGACTGCAATAGGCTGATGATGATAATGATGACAAAACGGTGGCAACTGACAGGTGACTGGCCGGTTACTTCCCGTTGTCACCCGTTCTCGCTAGGACTTCTCTTTTGCTTTCCATCAAGCATGAGGAAGCCATTATACCGTATCTTTAGCCATATATTTTTTGTATGAATCTTTGTGTTAGGCCCGGAATAACTTTGATGTATATTAAGCCTGGAATAGAAGTTAGCTGTATACCTTCGTGATGACCCGAATCTTCGATTACACGCTTTTGTGTAGGCCTACAGCTTCTGAGTTATCTACAGAACCGTAATGCCGTATGCATAGATCATTAGTTTGATCAGTTATAAATAATGGGTAAGATCTGACGAGCACACTTCCGGAGCGCCGAAAATGTTTCCTTGCTCGATATGTTTTTCGTTAACGCCAAGCGCGTCGTATGTAGGTACATACTCGTATCTACACACACCGGCATATTAAGCGGAACATAAAAAAAATGTTTGATATCAGTATCATATAAGGTTGCTAGATGGTTTATACGGCATTTAATTTAAAAATAAAAAATTTCAAATTAAGAAAACAACTGAATTTTTTTTTTTTATTTATTATGGCACAAACAGCCATTACAAACAGTTTACAGTTTAAATTATTACTTTAAAAAACCGGCCAAGTGCGAGTCGGACTCGCGCAAGTAGGGTTCCGTACCACTGATTGAATGAAAAAAATTAGGTAATTTGATTTATGACGTTTAAAAATAAAACTACTGTCTAGATTTCATTCAGACCAATTTTCCTTAGTAGGTAGTTTGCATAGTAATACACATCATATATTTTTTTCAGTTTTATCATGCCCATATTTTAGAAGTTACGGGGGGGGGGGGACACATTTTGGAAGAGTCTCTCGCTCAAACTATTCAGTTTAGAAAAAAAAATTGGATTTTTTTCTGATTTTATTTTAAAATCTTAATGCGGAACCCCAAAAAATTTTGGATTTTTTTCTGATTTTATTTTAAAATGCGGTTTACAGAATACATCTACGTACCAAATTTCATTATTGTAGCTTTTATAGTTTCGGAATAAACTGGCTGTGACATACGGACGGACAGACAGACAGACAGACAGACATGACGAATCTATAAGGGTCCCGTTTTTGCCATTTTGGCTACGGAACCCTAAAAAAGACAAACAACAAGTACAAAGGCAGCAATTTCAAGTTAGCTTGTTGAAACAGTAACATACTAAAGTCGATTCTTACAAATTAGAACATAATTATAGTCTTTTTCAGATAGGATGGGTACGCTGACACATCAGTGACACTTGTCAACGCATCTTTAATTTGTATTTGAAACCATAAATAACATTATAATGTACATAACTAAAGAAATCTTATACATTAAATATTTTTTATCAGTAATGCTTGATGCGTAAATTGAAACGTATTTTCATAGAGATTGAAACATTGAAATCGTTATAATACCGATTGAATCGTAAAATCGCTTCACGATTTTTCAACTATTGTATAAATTTTATTAAATATTTAAATTTCTTAATAAAGGATAAGCAGTTATTGGTGTAAAATCGAAAATCTTGTATAACACGACTGAGATATTACATTTAAACGGGTAGTTTAATCGTAATTCAAATAATTATCTATTTAAAATGAAGAATGGAGAGATTCTTCAAACTCAGATTGATCTAATGATTAGTTTTACATAATTTTGGATGATAAATAAATATTTTTTTATTAAATCATGCAATTTTATTCTTATTCTTATTCTTATTCAATTTTTAATTATCTCGAAATCGATTCTCTCTCCATACAAAATGAAATCGATAAATCATAAAATCGATTTTTTTACCTTCGATTTTCGTTTTACCACATGACTATAAACTTCAAATCCCAAGTGTCAGCGTACCCATCCTATCTGAAAAAGACTATACGATACTATAGTCGCTTTTTACAAATAGATCGTGATCTCATTATGTACATAGGTAGATATAGTTCTGTGTCTGTTAGAATTAATACATTAAAACCTTATAAATGTTGTTGTGAAACCATAATTATGTAGGTAACATTTTGTAAAACAAGGGAAAAAAACACACACACACACAAAAAAAAATAGAAACATGAAAACCAAAAATAAAAAATTACCATGGAAGTATCAAGTACTTCTTCCATGAAAATTACATGTTCACTGGGTCATCGATTGTTGTAATGTGGAGTACTTGCTTAGAAAACAATTGAAGATTGTTCGTTTCATACTATTCAAGGAGCCGCCAAAGAGATTAATAGTATCAAATTCATTATTAAGTATATGTTTTTAACGAACGACAAAGAAAGCAATTTTGTGTATACTTTTTTCGAAGAATGGGTCACAAAACATAACATTTTATTCAATTGTTTTAATTTTATTCAAATACACCTTATTTGGAGCAAACTTCGACTGTTTCTTCCTTCTGTGTTTGATTTAAAACTTCATTGAAATACTGCTTTATGTTAGTTTTTTTGTTATTTTTATTATTTGCGTATCTTTTTGGAGTTGAAGACTGCATAATGGCTGACTTAGCCCCAACTGAGATTGCCAGGGCACTCGAAATGCGAAGAAATGGTAAAACCTACAGAACGATATCCAGACATCTTCATCGACCAGTTTCAACAATCCATCGCAGTATCCAAAGGTTCAGGGAGACCGGTACTTATCTTCTTCGTTATCGTTCTTTAGTGATGAGTGCAGAATTCTCTTAAATCAAATTGACAGCAGGCAAAGAATATACAGACGCAAATTTTAAAAGTACAGTTGCATACGGTGGTGGATTTGTTTGGGAGCAATAATGGTTTGGGGGCCATTTGTTTGGGAGCTCGCACAGACTTAGTAGTTGACAGAGGGAGTCTGACTGCAGACCGCTATATCAGAGACGTTTTAGAAGAAAATGTCGTACCATTTGCCCTATATATCGGAGACCATTTTGGTTTTATGCAGGATAATGCTCGGCCGCATACCGCTCGCGTAACTCAAGCATATCTTAATGATATGAATATCACCGTTATAGAGTGGCCGGCGAGATCACCGGAAATGAACCCTATAGAGCACGTTTGGGACTTGCTAAAAAGAAAAGTTAAATCCAGAATTCCAGCTCCTGCCAACGTAGGTGAACTGCGAATCGCCGTAGTTCAGGAATGGCAGAGACTATCCCAAGAGACCATCGATAACATCATTCTCAGTATGCCTAGACGGGTGGACATTTTAATAAGAGCACGTGAAGGAAATACGCGATATTAATCACCATTTTTCTAATTTAATTTATGGTTATTTTAATATTAATTTTCACTTTTCCTGGTTACATAAAAAAGTTCAATTACAATTTTTCACAAATATACCCATGACTCGTAAAATATGATCTCAATTTAATTAAAACAAATGAAACTTTAAACAACAAAAGAAGTGCAGTAAGTAGATTTTAAAATAAAACCATATTTTTTTAATTATGGACTTTTTTTTGTGTTCCGCTAAATATGCCGGTGTGTGTAGATACCTATGATCTCGGGTTCAAAAGATCTCGCAAGAAGTCAAGGTTCCTTTGTTACGAGCTGTCAGCGTTACGACGAAGACAATTCAACTACATAAAAAATACGACAGTATGATATACTGAAAGAACCCCAACAGAATGGAAAAACTTTTGTAATGTAGATAATGTAATCGAAAAAAAGTTTTCAGTCGACATCAACTTGACACCTACTAAATCGGAAAAAGAGAATTTTACTATATTAGCCATGTAGTGAAATCTTATTTAAAAAGTTTATTTATTCTTCTTTAATACACATAAAATATACCGCCTTTACAACTTTACAAAAAATATTCAACTTCGTGGGCCGCTTCATTTGATGTCAAAAAATCGAAGGTCTGAAGTATCTGATAAAGAACCTTCAGCTGGTCTCAACTGTATTAGAGATATAGTAACCCTTTACTAGTGGTACATAACAAAAACGAATGTCACTGCAAAATACCAGCGTAGTGGGGCACGTTTCTACAAAAAGAAGTGAAATCACACCAAACACATTTTGTAAAAAACCAGCCTCGTCTCGTCACTGCTTGTTTATCTTTAAAAAGTAATGAAATCTAGACAAAGTCGTGCCAAGTCTAAGGTTCCTTACTGCGATTTCTTTATTATTATAGTTTTTATTGTGTGACCAATATTACAGATAAGAAAAAAAGGTAGATATTGCTTGCCGCCCCGGGAGGCCTAGTCTGAACTGTTTGACATTCCGATTCTGTTTGGTCAATCGTGCCGTTTCTAACTCTAAATAATTTCAGTCGGTGCTACCGAACTTCAAATGATATTTTTTACCTCATTCGGACAATACAAGCCATGACCGAAATGTTGAATTTAACAGAGCTTTCTCCGCAGATTATTAAATTCACGATAATGAAATAGGCGCCTTTTGAGTACTGGATTTGCAAATATTTATTAAATTCTGTAAGAATGTTTAATAAACGAATGGTTTTGGAACAGTCTTTCTGGGCCCGCGGCTTCGCAAACGCAGTTTAGCCAGGGGCGTTACAAAATTATCTGCTTATCTGTTCAACTCTATTTCGGAAGCCAACTCCCTACCCCATTATTTACCTTTTGGGGGGCAGATACCTACTTGTGATGTATAATTATTCCTTTTCGGCTCCGCAAAGTCATTCAGGAGCAAAACGTTTCGTTTCATCTCGTAAAATAAACTTCATTACTTGAATAATAATAATAACAATTGTTCTATGCAATAGATGGGTATTAACCACCTGGTCTCAACCGAAGGGTTTTTCTTGTGCTGTGAGTTCGAAATTATAACTATGAGTGGGAATATCTCACAATATAACCATACCCAACCTAATTTAGAGAATTAATCGTTTGATAATTAACCTGTGGCAATCAATGTAACCTTTGGATGAACAGTAGGTACCTACTTCAGACGATAGCGCCCTATGTAATGCGCTACCAAGCTCATCAAGATGCATATTATATAAAAATAATAATAAATATCAGACAACATCACATACATTGCTCCAATCCCAAAGTATTTATGTAGCTTTCAAAACACTTGGGTTATGGGTACCAGAACAACTAAACACTGAGCATAAGTCAATATGCTCAGTGTTTAAAGAGAGAGTTAAAGAATAAATTTACATTTGTTTCATCGTCTTTATATACGACCTTACATAATCTTATTTTTAGTATGTCTATCTCAAAACTATTGTTCAAATTAGTAACAGAAACGATTGCACTTGTTTTTATAACTTGTACATTTTGACCAAATAATGTTACGAAAGATCTACCTACATTGTCTTATTAAATTTTAAAAAAATGCGTAGTAGGCAACCGAATCATTCGTTGTATAGACCTTGAGCTCTTGGGGTATACCGATGTCCAGCAGTGGATGTTGAAAAGCTGATGATGATAATCTTCTAAAATAATATTATCGTCTTCTGTCTATATCTATCTATTCTATATAAATAAATCTGTAGAGAGGTCAAATCTGTACCTACATTAAATATATTTTCAAAAAAACTATCAGGGGATGATTAGTGATCGATACTGATGCCAAAAATGCAATCAGTTAAATTTTTGTCTGTCTGTTCGCTATAAAAACAAAAACTACTGAACGGATTTAACCGAAACTTGGTACAATTATTCTTCATACTCCTGGGTGTTAGGTGTCAGTGTCGACGGATATGGCATTATACGCTTTAATGTCTTTGCCTTACCATTTTCTTATTTTTTCTGTGACAGTGACAATCCACACCACTGGTGTGGATTGTGCTGAGATTGCAATATAACAGTATAAAAGGCTGATCTTACAGACACAAGCGGTTCGACCATAGTCATGAACACAAGTCCTAGAATTGCTGCCCGCGTAATTGTGTAAAAGTACCAATGCATAATGTGAATGTAAGTTAGTGAAGTAAAACAAGTAAATAAATGAAGTTACTGAGATCGAGTTGGTTTTAATCCCTACAAGTCCGAAGAGGGATGAAACGAGAATTAATTTCTCGCCACGTCCACAAAAATGTAAGTACACGGTTTTATACATTAATTTTTTTAAATTATTCTAATTGAGAGCTATTAGCAATTTTTTCCAAACTTGTTTTATACAAGGGAAGCGTGTACATTTACTTTAGTAGTCTGCTTATCAGTAAATATAGTATTCTATTGATACATGGATGGATATATTGTTTGCTGCACACCATAGAATTAACTTGGAGCTGGGTGAAGTAAACATTTACATAGACTAATAGTCATACTAAGTTGATACTCTTAATAAATTCAAAATTAAAATAGTTTATTGCAAACATGTGGTACAATACAGGATGGTATAAGAACTATGTGTACAGCACATGCACCCTGCAAAGGCGTCGCAATTTATACAATAGCAAGATGAAATTATTTTTAAAACATTCTTATCATTTACTTATTAGGAATTGCTTCAATAGCTTAATAAATAAAGTTTCTTCTTCTATACTCCTTATATGAAATAGTAGATAATTATAAATTTTGATTACCATAATGTAAGCGCTTGATGATAATACTTTAAGCTTAGAAAAGGAAACCCTAAATTTATTTAAGTATCGTCTATTAATATTGATAGAAGAGTACAAGTTCGAGGTGTTTTTTTTTAATAAATTTTCATGACTCTAGTATGTAAATTGAAGCTAGTTAATATTTTTTTTGTTTTTTTAAAATGAGGTTTGTAGGATTACATTTGGTCAATATTTATAAGAACTCGTATATGCCGGCGAAGGCCCTTCGCCAGGTCCAAGAAGTTCCTCCATAATGGATGCAGAAATGAGACTACTACTTTATAACACTTTATATTATCATATTATTTGCAGAGAGTAACACCTTATTTACAATTTATTTACGAACATAATTATATAGCAGAGTAACACCACACTAAAAGTTCCCGCCAATTTACTTGAGTGGAACAAGAAGTGACGTCACTTACAATGGTTTTTATTTTGCAAATTAATTATATCTATAAAAACATGTCTTAAATGCCTAAATTGATATTTAAAAATAGTTATGATTTTTATACAGTAATAATTTAATTAATTGATTAATTTTAACGCGAGTTTTAATGCTGGATTTTACAAACCGGAAGATGGCGACACACGTGATTGAAAAGTATTATCTATTATTTCTAATATAATTATAAAATAATTCGATGTTCAAATACTATTACATAAGCTACTAAAAGTATGTTTTATATCCATAAATCATTTTAAGAAAATTGTATATCAATTAAATATTACAACTATGAATAAATCTAATCGGAAGTTGTCATCCAACGATATTTTAATAACACAGAATCAATACAGTTACTTTTTACGCTAAAATCAGTAATTAAAAAGGCTTGCCGCCCATATATACGTATACATTTCTTTTGTAGTGTAATTATGGTGTCAATATTAGTACAGTTGCCACGTAGAACTATACCGTAAGATAAGGGAACCGCTTGGTTCGGCACCAAGTTCAGCATAATAATAATTTTGTTTTCACATAGAAAGGATATAGATTTGTTTTAGTTCATATTTTATACTTGCACGTGTTCAATCAAATCACTTGGAGAGAAAGTTAGATAGGGATTAATTTTCCACACTCGTGAGTAAATATAATCAAATAAAGAAAATATTTACAGATTTATAGTCACAGCAAAGTCAAACGCCACGTCAACCAATATGTTTCGAAAAGTGTAATATTTGATTTAATGATAAAACGTTTCTAGGTTCCTACACTATACAACAATTTTAAACTAAATTTTAAATTGTTTCGAGTCATCACATCACATCGGCAGACAAGCCCTTAAGTGCATGGAGAGCCATGTATCAAATAATTTTGAAGATATTTTGTGTATGTAATGGAATATTCGAATTAACTTCCACATACAAGGCATTTGCTTATTATCCTTTGAAATATCACTGCAGCTAATAGAACATTAAAAAGAATTTATCTAGCTTTCGTTTGTAGTGCACTTTACACCCCTCATGGCAGTAGAATTACTTCATAGCAGAGATTCCTTAACCCGGAGTGATTCGGGATATGCGTAGTGGGAAGAAGCACTGATAATAATAATTTCACAGTTTGATATCGTACATGGACATGTTTCTTTTTCATATTGTAAACGCTGACCCTACAAGACGGATCAAGTAGTGTGCTGCGGTATGAACATCTAAAAGGATTTTACAAAAGCGATGGTATATATCCGTCTCCTAGGTATAGCACACAGGGACAATTTTTATACTTGAATTTTTGCGAGAAGTAAAGGCTTGTTTGCGGGACGATTTTAAGCAATACAGGATTGACCGTTCCCCATTCGGTGCCTTAAATTTATCGTGCATTTCATGCAACATAACAATGTGCGATAAACTGCATGTATTTAAAACGAGCTTTTTCGAAGATTTTACAGATTTGACGCAGAGACATGAAACATGGTGGCGGCGGCGGCGCCGGCCGGATAGCTGGCAGTCTTCGATTTGAGCGTTGGGTATTATGTACCTGTTTTTTGTGTGAGTTTAAATAGCCAATTATGTTTCGCACTTTCAAAAGTGATTACCAAAATAAATAGTCTGTCTTGTCTAGGGGCAGGAAGGCTGTGAACATTGTATATGGGGACATTCTGTAGCATATTTAAAATCATCAGCGTTACGCCCATGCGAAGCCGGGGCGGCTAGTGTATAAATGACAAAAAGGGATTATTGTTTAGCTTAACGATACGATTAATTCCCTCGGTTTTGTCTATGAGCTTAGGTACACACCTTAGATTTTGAGATATATTTTTATGAGTGGTTACTCATATGAGTATGTATGTATCTATATAACTTGCTTAGACATCGTATCTATTGGGGTTTGAAAGAGAAAGTTAATGCCATTACGTACGGGGAGTTGAAGGTGCTGGCGGAGTCCAGGGAGGAGTGGAAATTACTCCACCGACAAAAGCGAAGGTCTTTAATTTAGAATGAGTTGGGACGAGTATATACTCGTATAATAATGTGTGGTGAAGGTTGAGACATCTATATTATAGTAGGTATATAGTAGGTATATAGTAGGTATATAGTAGGTATATAGTAGGTATATAGTAGGTATATAGTAGGTATATAGTAGGTATATGGTAGGTATATGCAGAGTCTAAATGTCTCAATACGAGTGGTTGTGTGAGTATGTTATTATAAGCATATTATATTTCGTTTGTTATATATTGTGTATTGTATGTAAATTATAAATTTACTATATTGTATATATATATATATATAGACTTTTGGACATATAATAATCTTTATTATAAAAGGGAAGTACATGACAGACTTAGTGCCGTGTGGCATTCTAACAACTACTATAATTATATCCACCAATATACAAGTAATGCCCATACATATATATTTCATATAATAATATACCTACTTACATATAAATAGTATATATGGATATACATATAATAGATAATATA
Source organism: Conogethes punctiferalis (assembly GCA_031163375.1). NCBI lineage: Eukaryota > Metazoa > Arthropoda > Insecta > Lepidoptera > Crambidae > Conogethes > Conogethes punctiferalis. The sequence goes on from CM062080.1 coordinate 10,966,060, forward strand.
TTCAGACATAGACATCAAATAAAGTTTGTATATAACAAAAGATGACAGTCTTAGACAGCACTTAAGAAAAGGTCACGGGTTGATCTCTTAAATGCTAATTTATTACAGGAGGATTGAATACCCTAAGAAGAGAGTTCCACAGCCCGATAGCCACCAAGGTGTATGAGTTTGACATGTAGCCAGATTTGTGATATATAGGTATATGTAGACATTGTAGAATACGTACGTACATATTTGGTTTAAAAAAAAAGGGTGGAATGCTACGCAGTGGGCTAGTAAAGGTACTTAATAAAAAAAAGCTAGGTCCAGTTGATGAATTTCAATTCAATTTATTAAACTTATTTTAACAGGTATTTTAAGGGCAGTGACGCTGCTGTCCGTCATGGGCCGGAGATGTTCGTGCCGTTGCCGGAGCTTCGTTTGTTGTTTGGCGAGATGCACCATGGGCGTTTGGAGAGAGGGTTTGATGGGTCGCTTCCTTACACCCCTGCCAGTTGACGAATATTGATAGATAGATAGAAACTCTTTATCGCACAAAAACACAGAATTTACAGGAAAACACATTACAAACAAAAACAAAGTACAATTTAGGTGGTCTTATCGCTAATAGCGATCTCTTCCAGACAACCTTCAGGTAGAGGAAGCCAGATTCGACAGAGATGAAAAACTTTCTGCGTCATATTAGGCACGTGGAATAGGCCTACATAGGTATACCAAGTGGTGCATATTCCATAGACATACATATATCATCATCATCATCAGCCTATTTTAGTCCACTGCTGGACATAGGCCTCTCCAGCTGCTTGCCACCTAGGGCAAACCTCTGGAGGATATACCCATATTAATACATATATACATAAATGATTTGCATATAATAATACATTACATATTATTATATGCATACAGTGGCATTTGAGTATGAATTAAGGAATATAGGATAGAAGAGGAAGAAGATATAAATTAGAGATGGAATTTATTGGTTAAGAAAAATGATAACACTAGACTTTTTCAAATTCCCAGTTGCTGCATCGGTTCTGAATGATGACGATCCACGAGCTGACAACGGGTGCCATGTGGAGGCTGCCTCGGAGCTGGGCGGTGGCTTGGTGCTGTCAACCACGAGGACACCTCGTGCACGGACGCAGAGCAGAAGTCTTCTGCGATGATCACCAAAATAAAACCATATGAGCGGGTCGAGCGGTGAGCATGAGCAACGCTCGACATCTTGGCGGTGAGCATGAGCAACGCCAGGAATTCGATATAGTGGTGCGAACGGTGAGCACGAGCGACGGTCGCGCCACTGTAGCGAATGAACTTGAGAACGGTGAGCACGAGCGACGTTCTCGGACTGATATAGTGGTGCGAACGGTGAGCTGGAGCGACCGTCGCACCACTATAGCAAACGAACTTGGGAGCGGGGAGCACGAGCGACGCTCTCAAAAGAAATGAAATGAATGAAATGAAATCTTTAGGTAGCTGCTCTCTTAGTCGATTTCTGAAATTGCTTTAGATGACCCTTCCGGTTTCTGTTTCTCAGACTATATATACCTAACAAGGTATCGTCGTCTCGTGTGTTTTCTTAGATATATCCTTCGAAGTGTAGGAACAGATTTCTCCCTACGAAGGTTGGTAGGCACTTTCAACTTTCGTAGCCGAGCTGGATGTTCATGCTCGTGGTCCGATAGACCATCTTGTTTTTTATATGCTGAGAAGTGATGAAAACTTTGTATATATGTGCGTCATAAACCATCCATAGAGCTTATACGGAGCAATTTCTCGTGCGAGAGGTGTTTCGATGCGTTTATAGCATTGGTTTGGTATCGAGATATTTAGATGTATGTTATTAATAATGTGTCTTAAAAGGTACTATGAAATTTACTTTTGGAATTTACTTTCTCTGATAAAATTTGAAGGTCTATTGCGCCCTCGTTTATTTTTGGCACATTCTGTCCAATTTGCAACTCATAATGACAATTATTCAGCGAATTAGACGGTACATATTGCTGTTTCAGATCATTGCATATTTCTTAAAGTTAACAATGTTATCAAAATTTTATGACGTATATCTTGCAGAAACAATTGCATACATTTTGAATGTTTACCTTTTTGTTGATATTTAGTAAACTAAGAGATGATATGGTTTAACTTCGGGAAAATTAGAATATTATTTAATAAGTAAGCATTTGCGAAAAAAATATAACAAAATTCACTGGACAGTAGATCCATTTATGTTTTATGGGGTCCTGAGCTAGCCTGAGGATTGTGCGACCACAAATAATTGTCTCAAGGAATACCTCTATGAAGTCGATAAAGCAATAGACGTTTTTAACTATTCTTTGACTGAATTTAGTAAGGCTACATTGTTTGTGCTTTCTTATAATAAATAACTACTTGATATATATAAATTAATAATACAGTATAATTAAGCTACACTATCGTATTGAGGAAACCTGTAATGACAGTAGTATGATTTTGAAAATTATATTTTGATATTTGTAATTTTCAGCAAGGATTCAATTAAATATGAAGGGTCTTTCAGACCCTAGCAAAACTTTAAAGTTTTCATATCTCTTTATATGGTATAATACATTCAAAGAGCTGACTGTTTCCCTCTGTAGAGACTGCGAGCCAACGTTTAACTATTTATCTCTGATTTATTCTTCGTTTTACAAATAGGCATTGAGTAACAAATTATTTTAGACCTTTTCATGATCGATATAATTATTTAATTTAGAGTTGCTCACTCAATGCATTACCATATTAAGTTTACTGACGTAAAATTTGGACTTCGAACCTAATTAACAAAAGGTTCGTCCTAGGGTTACTAAACCCGTATGACTATGCAGAAACTGTTCCAATGATGTACATTGTTGTGGGGTATAACGTCGATTAAAAGAAAAATGTCTCTTAGCCTTTTTTGGCTGTTAGGTATCGATATTGATTTAGATACATAAAATAATAATGAATTGATGTACTCTTTTTTCTTCTCTTCTCAGACCTGCCTTTTCATACCATACAAATGAGATTTTAATCATAGCAAAGAATACATTCGTAATGTAACGTTATAATTATAAAATGGATAGATAGTTTTCTTTTTATTAGCAATTTCAGGAAAGAGGCATACGACTTGCAATGAACTTTGTATTATATAAACTCACTTTCTATCTTTGCATTGTATAACAGTAGAATTGAACAACGACATTGTGAAATACAAATTGTAAGAGAATTGGCGATGGAAAAGAGTAACTGCCGAGTTTCTTGCCGGTTCTTCTCGGTAGAATCCACCTTCCGAACGCGGCGGTAGTATATTAAAAATTTATATTCACATTTAGATATTCAGTATAGACGTAATATATTTTTGATACGAGGACGTATCTCAAGTCAGATGGCCGAGCTGTTAGGTGTCAGTGTCGACGGATATGGCATTATACGCTTTAATGTCTTTGCCTTACCATTTTCTTATTTTTTCTGTGACAGTGACAATCCACACCACTGGTGTGGATTGTGCTGAGATTGCAATATAACAGTATAAAAGGCTGATCTTACAGACACAAGCGGTTCGACCATAGTCATGAACACAAGTCCTAGAATTGCTGCCCGCGTAATTGTGTAAAAGTACCAATGCATAATGTGAATGTAAGTTAGTGAAGTAAAACAAGTAAATAAATGAAGTTACTGAGATCGAGTTGGTTTTAATCCCTACATGGGCAGGTTATAGCATACTTTTCATCACGCTACAATTAATAGGAGCAGAGCAGTGAAGGGAAATGTTGGGAAAACAGGAGAAATTTTTATCTGTATGTTTGAACGCGCATCACGCAATAACTACTGCAAGGAATTGAATGCGGTTTTCACCAATATATTGCTAGAGGTCCAACTTAAAATTTAGGCACCACTTTATGGAAGTCCGTTATTTTTGAAATCCGATATCCACGCGTGCGACGCCGCTGGCACAGCTAGTGAAAAATAAAGTTGTATAAAATATCTTGCGTTGATACCTATCTAGTCTTTATTCAATTAGAAGTCAGTTCGTTTTATATTTAACAGCGGAAAAATGTAAATCTCTCTCAGAGCAGGATTTAGGTAAATTCACGTAATAGTAGGTGACAAATTCTCATCATTATCCTAGTTAGGATTTCATGCTTGTTAATTAAATCGAAAGAATTATCGGCAAACTCGAACACCGAATCCGTAAACGAACGTAGAAAGCATCAATGGTACCAAGTTTCTAAAATGTTCTCGTAGCCAATTAAAACCATTCGCCTATTTGATAAGCTCCTGACGAATGAAATGATCTCTGGGAAAAAAGAAGTACCTACCTACTTTTATGTCATTGTTTAGGTACCTGAAATACATCCAATGCTTGCTAAGTCAACAAACTGAAACTGTTATTATTCTACTATTAGAACAATATTACTTTAATACGTAGGTATAATGTACTTTCAGACAACAAACATTCATACTTTGTACTTTGTGGGATTAGTCTCATTTTGGCAACAATTGGCAGTGTTAACACAGGGAATCACAGTGGTTATTCATTCATCATCATCAGCCTATTGCAGTCCACTGCTGGACATAGGCCTCTCCAGTTGTTCGCCACTTAGGGCCGACATCTGGAGGATATACCCATAATCGCCACGCTGGGCAGGCGGGTTGGCGATCGCAGGGCGTAGCTTCTCACTCCGGTGGCGCTGCTGCCCGCCATCGGTCTGTGGTATTTAGCACGGAATATTAATAATATTCCGTGGTATTTAGCTACGCCTTCAATTGTGATGGTTATACCGCCACCGGTCGGTTGCCAGCGCATTATTACTACTGTTATTTTCTTTACTGTTCTACTATGTACTTAGGTGCTCACTAGATGACCTTACAAAAGGTTTAAGGTACATTGGTAAATAACAATGTTATTACTTAGAGCAAGCTACAAAAAAAATAGATTTGAAGGGAGTGTGCAGTGAAACGCCAAATATATCCTTATGGACCGTTTATTATGCGAGGTAAACATACAATTTAGTGTCATACAGAGTTTCATATATATATTTAGGTCATACACTTAGTGCCTAACAGGCGTCGGAGAGGACCGCAAGTGGCTATTGCTCTCCTAGCCTATAAGTTATCTAATGTGAACCTAGCTAAGACTCCAGAGTGGACTGACGGGGCTATCGCACTCCTTTGCCTATACTGACTGTACTGGATGACTGTAAGTGACTATCGCTCCAGCACGGTCGCTAGCTAACTGACGATGGCTTTTTTTTTTCCTAAGTGACTACGATGATGGCCAGGCCGGCCTTGTCATCATCACCGGACTGTTGAGGGAGCGGAAGGCTAAAAAATTGATTTGAATTTCTCACCTCTAGGACTGACGATGGCTTTTTTTTTTTTTTTTTTTCTAAATGACTACGATGATGGCCAGGCCGGCCTTGTCATCATCACCGGACTGTTGGGGGAGCGGAAGGCTCTCACCCCTAGGTAAGCTAAGCAGCACAGCTAAGGGCGCCCCCTAGTGGGGCTCGGGCCTCGGCTTAGGGCGCTGCTGGGAGGGTCCCTACGGACGATATTTTGAGGAGAGGGGCGACCGGTTGCGGGCCGGTTTCGCGGGCGGGACGCGGAAGCTAGGGGACGACGCGGCGCAGGACCCCGCCGGCGGGGTCGGAACGACGGGCGTGAAGTGTTTGACTGTGTCGCGAGCTGTTCGGCGGCGGCCAGCATGGCGAGGGTAATGGGATCGTCATCGTCCAGGAGGACGTGACGGGGGCGACGTTTCCTACCATGGGGGGCTTCGGGAGGGACGTACTCAGCGGCGGAAACCACTAACGGGTTGGGATGATGCGGAGCAGAGTCAAAATATTTAGTGGAGCATCGCTTAAGGTACTGCGCGATAGTCGGCAGTCCTAAGTCGATGTGAAGGTTTTCGTTCCTAAGGAACCAGGGGGCGCCTGTTGCCTTACGCAAAAAGCGGTTCTGAACGACTTGGAGTCGTTTGATATGTGACGGAGCGGCGTGTGCGAAGACAACGCTCGCGTACGTCATGATAGGGCGGATGCAAGTCGTGTAAAGTCGAACCTTATTTCTAAGGGACAGTTTACTACGCTTGTTCAGAAGGCAATGTAGGCGGCCGAGCGTAAAAGACGCTCGGTCGCGGACTGTCTTAATGTGATGTCGGAAGGTCAGTCCATTGTCCAGGTACACACCCAGGTAACGGACAACTCGTTCCCAAGGGATCGATTTGCCGAACATCGAAATCGGAAGGCTCCGCGGGAGTACCGCGTTCCTCCGGAACATGATGGCAGAGCTTTTGGCGGGATTGACTTCGATCCTCCATTTAGTGAACCACGCGCCGAGGGAATCGGCGGCGTTCTGGAGGGTTCGGATGATGGGAGCCTTAGTGCGAGACGTACAGTATATAGCTGTATCGTCAGCAAAGAGGGCCACGTGAGGCTGGAGAGGCTTGGGGACATCGAAGGTGGGGATGTTGCTGGTGTACAGCGTGAACAAAATGGGTCTGCGCGCGGCGGCTTATATAGGGACCGCGCGCGTGCCGTGTGCAAAATTGTGGGAGAGGGGGCCGTTGACTGCGCGTATGGGAAAGTATTTGAATTTACGCGCGCCGCGCAGTTTGTTATGATGGATGCTTGTTACAGATTTTATTTCCCACAACTTTCTCAATTGCCTGGTAACTTTTCTATTTTCAGCGCAACAGCAAACATTTGTACAGAAATTCAAAAATAAACGCATTATAATGTTGGGTAAAACAATTTGCATTGATTATTATATGTAATATGTTATGGACCAAGTGATTAATGCGAGCATTATTTATAATGCGCCGGCATTATGAATAATGTCGAGCTCTATATTGGGCAAAGTGATAATTACTATCTAAGCTTCACTATTTATCACATTGCCCGGTCATTATTGTATTGCTACTTGACAATGAGGCAATTTGATAATAAAGCAAGGGGGAGGGAGGCACGCGTACTTTTTAACTAATCCCTTAGCAGAGATTGTCGCGTCCGCTAATGTTTTTGTTTAGTTTTTATGGACAATGTTTGCCGATGCGACTTATTGAAGTGGTAGGTACTACTGTACAGTACTGTAGTGTAGTAGAAATTTTAAAATAATACATATTAGAATATCGTAAATACACATGTTTTTTATCCACTTTTAACTAGACCTCTAGAAGTTTTAAATGCAAATACCAGTGGATTCTTAACATAAGAGTCAACATTAATCCCAATAATGAGTCTCACTATCTAAATTGTTTAACATCTAGTTCAATTTAAGTTAAATAACAATTGTAATAAAAAACCGGCCAAGTGCGAGTCAGCGTCGCGCACGAAGGTTCCATATCGAACCGTGACCTAAATCCTAAGGGTTACACCGAGGCGGGGGTCATCTCGTAAACTAGGTGTCCTGAACAAGGTGAAGGAGTACCTATTTCACGCTGGAACAGCGCTGTCTCTTGTTTAAGACCCAAGTTCGCTCCAGTGTGGAATACTGCTCTCATCTTTAGGATGGATCCGCTAAGTACTAAGGGATGCGCTCCGCAGGTTAGAAATGCGAGCAATCCGAATATGTTATTTGTAATGCTAATTTCACTGGACATCTTGAGGATCTGCAGCTGCTTAGAGACGTAGCGTTACTAAGCGTTTTTTACCGTAGGTATACTTCACGGCGAGGGAACTCTTTGATCTTGTCCCTCCCTCTCCTTTTCTAAAGAGAACTACGGTGGCAGGTTTGAGATGCCATGAAAATACTGTGCAGTCAATCAGCACTCGTACGATAAAGTACAAGTACTTGGTCGTTTGCTTAACATCAGGCAGGACATGGTTTTTGATAAAAAAAGCCTCTTGATACGGGCAAAAAAACGCGCGTGTTGTATGGAAGCCCCCTTATAAATTTACTTTGTTTGTTTTTATTATTTGTTATTATAGCGGCAATAGAAATACATAATTTGGAAAATTTACGTTTAAGTTGGGCGTGGCACGCAAGCTTTCCAGAGGACCGGGAGGGGTAGCACTCCAAACGGAGAATACGAAATAGTTATTTTATTACTCTGCCCAAAAGGTGATAAATAATAAGTATAATGCCCAGTCAATTGATTATTTGAATAATTGTTATCAAATTGCCTTCTCATATTGGCCATTTATCATAATGCCTGGGCATTATGTATAATACTACATTTATTACTTGGTCCATAACATATATATTAGAAAACCCCCTTATATTACAGACCGTAAAAGTTTGCTCAGTTTGATGGATACAGGGCTTAATACCCACAGGCTAAGAGCCCAGGGCGCAAGGACCAAGACGACGCACGGTCGCGGCGCTAAGCTTAAAGTTACTTATGGTCTAAGATCCCGCTATACAACGACCTACACCGAGACGTTTATTGAATGAAACCTATTTTATATGTAAATAAATAATGTCAATAAATATAATTCATATGGGTTACCGATCAAATTTTGGTCCAGGGTATGATTTGCTGGATGTAGGAAGAAGAGGTGGAGAAATGTGACGCGAATTACAGGAGTGGAAGGGCCAGAGCTGTTGATTAATTGATTGATTGAATTAATCAGGCCGGTGCAAAATGCAAGTATTGATTTACCTGTTTATACCTGGCTACCCAAGAGTTGTGACCGGAAAAGAAGAGACATCATAACGTTTGCATTATTCTATTGGATTCATACTTACGATCGGTATAGAATTTATCTAATAATCAAACCGGTGAACTGTTTAACCATGCTTACCCTATCCATCAAATCATACCCTGGACTAAAATTTGATCGGCAACCGATATCCATTATATTTATTGACATATTAATTACATATAAAATAAGTTTCATCCAATAAACGTCTTGGTGAAGGTCGTTGTATAGCGGGATGCTCTACTATTTTTTTTTTCTAAATGACTACGATGATGGCCAGGGCGGCCTTGTCATCATCACCGGACTGTGATGCTCTACTATTACAAGTGTTGCACACCCGTGAAATGACTTAGATCTGGTTTCGGCATCAGTCCGTGTACCTATTGGGATGGGATGGGCGATGGGAGGCCACTGTAGGTACTTTGCCACTGTATAAAATTACGATTTCCAATCATCGTAGGACATCATAGTTTAAAATTGAAATAAAAGCAATATTTCCATTCAACGGTGTACCTACACTCGCTTAATAACTTATGTACACACTAATATAAAATTTATGTCAGTCACTAAGCCCAGGGCACTCCTAAAGCGACCATCCTGAAAAGCTCCCAGAGATCATACATTTAAAGGGTAAAGCTTAGGGGAAAGGTAGTGCCGCATATATTATATTATTAGGTACCTTGTGTGATTTTAATATTGAAAGAATTTACCCTTGTTTATATTTCAGGTATGAAAAATGTTTTACTATATTATTGTAAGTACCAGGAGTGTAGCGTGTCTTGGCAAGGCCCCGTATAAAAATTTGTTTGGGGTTGGGGTAAAAAAGAATTTTTTTTTTTTACTTCTGTCATTTGTGAAATTAAAAAATATATAATTACAAAGGCTATGTACAGTAGCAACGCCTCTGGTAAGTACCTAACAAACGTAGGTACGTGTATGAATTAGAAAAGTTGTACAGTAAATTTAAAACTAGGTTCTATTTCAAATCAAGCTCTTACGCTACTTGTAGGTAGGTGCTCCTGAAACCCATTGAAAACGAAATGAAAAAAGTTGGCCAGTCCTATGCGCGGCCCCGTTTGCATAATGTCGACTGCACCGAGGCTAAGAGTGTGCCCACCAACTTAACAAGGGAATTACCCTACTAAGACTGGTTAGTGTAAACTGACCCGATGTAAACTTGCTAGAAGGAGTGGGTCTGCCAAGGCCCAATCGGGCTATTTAATAGGTTCAAAGTTGCTATACAAAAACTTCCAACTGCTTGTTAAGGAGAAAGGCTAGGAAAAAATGCCATGTTACTTATCATTAATTCCATAACATAGCTTTTTTCCAAACACTATAGTTGGACTTGTATGAGTTATCAGTATGTTCTGCACATTAGATTCCTTGACGCCTATATTTTTTTTATTTTGCCTTGATATGGACTTTTCCAATGAACTTTGAAGACCGTTCCATTTGGTAGGTAACTAATTATAGTCGTGATTTCTCAAATAGGTCTGATATTATTCACTTTATCTGGTAATCACAATAATAAGATTATTAGGTAGGTACTTAATATAAAATTAAACACAAAAATTTATAAATCAGGGAAGTATAATAAAAGGTTGTCCTAGTAAATCTCGTTTAAAATTTGTTCAGAGAATTGGCTACTTCTTATGATGAGCTTCTTCGACGTAAAGTTTTTAGGTGCGTCAATAATTATAACTGCGAAAAAAAATTGAGTTCTTTATGGAAAATTATATGTAGGAAGTAGATATAACTTTGTTCTATAGGTACACACTTCAGGGTTCTTCCACTGTGAATGCAGCAGACTACGTACAGACTCCGTTTAACTTGCCACAGCAATCTTCATAGAAGTGCTTCCACTGTAAAAAAGCGTACGGAACGGAACAAAGGAGTACCTACAAAGAGTTACAAAAGTGGTCACAGAGTTGTGTGTGCAAGTGCCTAGAAGCTATTTACTTTGGGATTGGGTTTAAATTTCATTTTAATTTCAATTTACGTGGTGTTGTCTGATATTTACCTTTCTGCTTAAAATGGTCAACAAAGATATTGTGGGTTACCTACTATGGCTCTTCTCCTTAATTGCCAATGTCAATAATTTTTAATGTCCACTTTAGGAGAGAAATCAAAAATGATACAAAAAAAATAAAACTCGATATAAGTAGAAAAGAAATAAAATAAATAATAATAATCTAGCGTTAAATTAGAAAGATATTGGACGTACATGTAGGGATGAATCGAAAAAATAGGTGCTATAAATATGCCAACTTACAAGCAGGAAATTGATCCTGCTCGAACAAGGGTGAAAGTCGATAGCAATTTGAACTTGTAATTGAAATATCGAGAACATGATCCGTAGGTAGTCGAAACCTGGAAATAGGTATTAACCCGGGGTCAGCATGGTAGAAAATAGTTTGTACCTATTTGTAACTACCTAACCTAACTGTATGGTGGGTCATAATGACCCGGATTTTAAATCGTAGCTGGTTTTTCCCATTTCAATGAAATATAAGCAAATTTGTGTTTAACTCGAAGAATACCTCTTATATTATAATATTTTGAAGATAAAATAATAAAAAATAGTTGTAAAAAGATCTTTTATATATTGAAGAAATCAGTTTAAAATTTACGATAAAAAATTCAACTTACAAAAAAAAAACAAAAACATGATTTATTAACACTTATTTTTCACTTTTTGGAATGACAAATGTGAGGTATTTAAGAAAGTATATGTACAAATTATAAACAATCTTCGCTCGCTAACGTGATCATCTTCCTCGTTATCCGAAGAACTTCTTCCGAGAAAAAATTCTAACATTGACAGAATTCGCTGCCATTCGCATTCCTCTTTATTCATTATTCAAATACATATAAGAAAATATAATATGTTGTAAAAAATGAGGGCGCAAATAAATAAACGAAATGATCAAAAAAATTAACTCAACGTAATTGGCACGAAATGGTAACATCGAATGTATAGTTGGTCATATTTACCTTTTTGTTGTTTGACTGCGTCTATCTTCCTGTGCAGGCGCACACCGTCTAAGTAGACATAAGAAACGAGGGAGGCGGGGCCCTAACTGCAGCTACTGATAAGCGTGGTAACGTTATACAATTATTTTCTTAAATAGCCGCATTTAAAAATATCACGGGTCATTATGACCCAACCTAGCAGCCGCCGGGTTAAAATAGCCCAAAAATCGGATCAGACAAAAATTAATGAAAATGATTCTGTAAAAATATCTCATTGTTTTTTGTGAAAGAAACAAGTGTTTTTGTTAGAGTCTTTCTATTTCCATTTCCATCAACTTAGTCCAGGAAAACCGTTTGATAAATTAAACTGGATCTGCTAAGCTGGTGGAAAGTTATAAATGTAGATGTTCATCAGCCAAATTAGATGGATAGTTATTCTTTATGGTACAAAATACAAACATTTACCTCAAGAGGTAGGCATAGGTAACAGACATTTTTATCGTGTCTGGTTTAAGATCAGGGGGCACGGTAGTGCCCCCGCCAAGTCGAGCGCGAAGCAAACACTGCCGTACCATCCTTTACCGGAACCATTTCGCCGCATTTTCAGGTCCCTATTTGATAACCTTTGGATAAGAGTAGAACACTGAAATTTTCGTCATCCAGTAAGCTATAACCACATACTTAAAATTCAAAATTTCAAGTCTTTAGGTGATTTAGTTCCGAAGTTATGCGACAGCAAAATTTCACATTTTCGACAGACACTCACTCACTCCCTCACTCACTCATGATCATCAAAATAGAACTACGAGTAGTACTTCCTATAAACTTAAGAGCTGAAATTTGGTACAGAGTTAGGGTTTTATATTTTATGGGTATAAAGGGAAATCTATAAAAACTAGGATAATCGAAGATAATCAGGGTCAGCTAGTGACCCCAAGAGCCCAACCAAACTACTAGAGATCGACATATACCGCCTTTACAAAAAATATTCAACTTGGTGGGCCGCTTCATTTGATGTTAAATTGGAAGGTCTGAAGTATCTGATGAAGAACCCTCAGCTGGTCTCAGCTGATATGGTAATGCCCCTTTCTACTATTGTCGACTGTCATTGCAAAAGTCCAGCGTAGTGGGCCACATCTTCTATAGTGGGACACATCTTCTTATTTAATCTAGCCTATAGCGTTCCACTGCTGGGCGAATACCTCCCTTTCTTCTTTTAATAGGCATATAAATAAAATGAATCAATATACCCACTTTTCTACAAGAAGAAGTGAAATCCCACCAAAAACATTCTGTAAAAAACTAGCCAAGTCTCGATGGAGCTGCTTGTTTATCTCTAAAAAGTAATGAAATCTAGACAAAGTCGTGCCAAGTCTAAGGTTCCTTACTGCGATTTCTTTATTATTACATAAATAGTTAATGTTGTGTGACTTGGCCGTTGAACATTCTTTAAAGGTACTAACCTACACAACACATGGGTACAGGGTACAAGTCAATATTGTTTACAAATAATGTTATATCTGTTTGTAACGTTTGCCAAGTGGCGATTTTCCATCGTCAATGGGTACCGCTACCCAGTTCTGGCGACCGATTAGTGCAATGGTGTCACGAAGCACCTGGGTACAAGGATTGTACCCTTGTGTACCCTTCAACGGCCAAGTCACACACCAATAACAATAATAATAAAGAAATCGCCTTAGACTTGGCACGACTTTGTCTAGATTTCATTACTTTTTAGAGATAAACAAGCAGCTCCATCAAGACTTGGCTAGTTTTTTACAGAATGTTTTTGGTGGGATTTAATTTGTTGACACCTACGTGGGCCTAACTAGTACCTCGTTTATATATCGGCTTAGGTAACAGTTATCTACCAATGCCTCTAGTGGCCATATTGTTAGGTAACAAATAACAACTGTTACGCTGTTAAAATATTGAAGAGATTAGATTCTTACTTTTTTCCATTTCTTGTAATATTGACCTATTTCATAAGATCTGTCTTCAAATTGGATATAAGTACCTACAATCTACATATCGATCGTACCTTGTTTATCTATTTACCTAATTACAGGTATAATTGTGTATGCATTGTTAACCTACAACTTATTTAAGAGCTAACATGAAGAATTAAAGCCTGTAAACCAATCATAGGTAGGTATTACGATTTAAGAATTTATTAAGTGCCTACCTACTATCAAATCATTTAGCAAATAACAATTAGATACTTGTAATAAATATAATAGACGTTCTATCTTTATTAATTTCCAAAATATTAGAGGGTCTCCTTAAAAGTTTGAACTATTTAATTGGTAGTACATACCATTTATGTAGTTCATCGTTATTCCAAAAGCGATTTCGAAGCTTGATGAATTTTATTTTTACGCCAAGAGGCCTTTTGACAAAATTGCCTTGAGAAAACTTACGGCGCTAAAGAACTAAAGATAAAGAATACTGATACGGCTGGAACTGGGGGTGTGGAATCAAACACGATAATAAATTGGGAAACCACAAAAACACTTTAATACACAGCCGTAGCGGACTGTAAACTTCAACACACTCACGCTAGATAAATAAACAATAATCAATAAAAACCATAGTAACACTTATTACTCTTAAAAATACTTCCGAATATAAAACTATGTACAAAACGTATTAAAAAGGTAAAACTATATAAAAAGGTCGTTCTGTCCGCAACAAATACCTACGTGATTATTATCGCAAAAACACAAAATTCCTACGAAACGGAAACGATGCCTTGACAAGGAAGAAATTTCATAGAAAAATAATATTGTACACTGATAAAAAAGGTATCCATACTAATATTATAAATGGGAAAGTGTGTCTGTCTGTCTGTCTGTATGTTTGTCTTTCTTTCACGGCAAAACGGAGCGACGAATTGTGAAAACGTGATTTTTTAAGTGGAGATAGTTGAAGGGATGGAGAGTAACATAGGCTACTTTTTGCCCCTTTCTAACCCCCCACTTCCCTAAAATGGGGGGTGAAGCTGCGGGCAAAAGCTAGTCCTATATAAAGTATCTATACTTACCTACTTCTTATCTTCTTCTTCTTCGTCGTTTTCTTCATTTCTGAAGGTCGTGCCCGTCCTGATAGGCTCTGGTAGAAGTATTGACGAGCTGCTTCCTCACCACCCTGTCATGAGCGCATCTGAGCGCTGCAGTCAAACTGATCCCCATAACATCTTTGATGGAATCAGACTAGCGGATTGGTGAATCGCCCACGAGGTCTTTTTCCATCAATTCCTTACCAATTCTATATTACTTAATATCCATCCGGGGGCGGCCACGCTACGAACCGTTTTCACGAACATTAATATACACCCTTTATAATCATTGCGTGGATGTTTTTTTTTTCACAAAATAAAACCAATTTACAGGACATTAACATTACAGATTCAATGTAGTACAATTTAGGTGGTCTTATCGTTAGAAGTATTTTTTTCCAGACAACCTTCTGCTAAAGGAAATTAGGTACTATTTAAAGTCCTACAAAGCTGTCTTCATCATCATATTTTGCTGGTATTTATGTAGACATAACACAACATACATATAGTCCTATTAGATATATACCTATCTATATCGTG
The DNA here is from genome assembly GCA_031163375.1 of Conogethes punctiferalis. Lineage (NCBI taxonomy): Eukaryota > Metazoa > Arthropoda > Insecta > Lepidoptera > Crambidae > Conogethes > Conogethes punctiferalis. The sequence goes on from CM062080.1 coordinate 10,981,276, forward strand.
TGTGTGCTTAACACTAACTTCAAATCTTTATTATCTTCTCTTTTCCCAATCTTGTTTATTGGTCGGTGTATCTACGGGCTACGTTACGTAGTAAAAGTTTTATTATAAACTACAATGAGTACTACCTAAAGTAAGCCAACAGACTACTGAAGTTTGACTTGTAAGTTAAGCGTCTTAGCGAAAAGCCAAAAGCGAGCTCCAAAAGTTATCTACGTTTTTAGTCTGAAGTAGGTAACTGAAAAAGGTATGAATTTAAAACTCTTCTTTTTTCAGGGACTTCGTAGGGAATGGTAGGTGAAATACTTTAACCTTTCTTTTGAAATGGCAGACAGCCTTCAATAGTGATTGCAGCAGGATTATAACAATTCTCTTAGAAAAGACTTTCGAATACCAAACTTGCCTACTTACATGTAGTGACAAATCACCAAAAAAATTGTATGTGAAACATGTAGTGACAAAATTCCATCTATTGAAAACATCACGACATTCCGCAAGCACATCGAAATTATATTTGAACTAACGCAGTTTTTAACTGACCACAGTATCTTAAAAGATTCAAGATCTGTGACAAAGCCAATGCCCTTGTGGCGGAACATAAGTAGTGTTAGAGGAGAATAATCAACCGCTGCGGCACAGCACTATTCGCCACGCTCAGGAGTCACCGCACTGACGTTGACAGTTGAAGTTTGACGTAACGGTGACATTGACAGCGGTCATCGAGTTCCCGCCGATTATTACTTTTTCTCTCTCTGGTCGAATGAGTTTTTGTAATTGGATTGTGTAAATAAATACTTTTAGATTATCAATTAGTGTGTTAATACGAGTAGTAGGTAGGAAATAAAGCACCTTTTAATCCAATTTCTTAGTCCAATTCATGTTATAGATTATCAACGGGAGAAATATCGTTTAATATTAGCCATTATAAATTATAAATAAATAAATAAATAACCCAAGACATGCCACGCTGGGCCACACAGAGCCATCTAGCTCCAAACTAAGCCGAAGCTTGTACTATGGGTACTAGACAACTGATAAACTTACTTAGATACTTTTTTTTTGTAAATAAATACATATTATACATAGAAAACACCCAGACCAATACAAACAGACATGTTCATGCACACAAATGTTTGTAATGTGCGGGGATCGAACCCACGACCCTTGGCTCAGAAGGCAGAGGTCACTACCAATTGAGCCACCGAGCCTGTCGTATTAATAAATTATTAGTACTCTTCAAATTTGTGTGAAAAACTTAAAAGCTAAGAGGGCGCTGAAGTTTTGAACAGCTGGTGAATCATACTCGTATAAGCAAGTGTTTAAACTTATGAACATTTATAAACAGCACATTACTAATTTTAGCAACACTTCATCCAATCGCAGGTTATAAAAATTTTACAGTTCATTTTTTAATGTAGTTTCTTTTTTAACCGATTTAAAAAAAAGGAGGAGGTTCTCAATTCGTCTGTATGTATAATATTTTTTTTTATGTATGTTCACCGATATTTCCGTCAATTATAGATGGATTTCAATGTTTTTTTTATTGGACAGAGGGCACTTCTGATGTGGTCCCATTATCACCAGGTCAGGATCTGATGATGGGATCCAGGAGAAATCGAAGACGACAACCGAAATTATCTTACTCAGGTATTATGCTTCCGGGTGTCAACATCTGGTGCTGATGATGAAGCCACAGAACTCCTTAACGGTTAACGAACCAAGATTAATTTTTATTTCGGATTGGTTACTCTGAATTCTAAAAATAGAACTATCCGTGTCAACAATTTAATAGTTAATTGAACTTTTGGTTATCAAAACAAAAAGAACGATGTCTGTTCAAACGTAAAATCAGCTTAAGCACACAAATCAAGCTTAAATTTTTTAGGTACCATGCTCCTTTTTTCTTTCGTTTTAGTTCGTACCAATTTGTTTTTTTAAATAAGTATATTTACGAGTAGGTGTATTCAAATAACACTACCTTATTTGAGTTCTGCGACTGATTATTAGATTCAAGATAGGGTGTGGGTAACCATAGCAAGAGATAGGTATACTTATGTTCTAAAAAATATTGTGATTGGCATTGTTTAATTGATGTGAATAATATAAAAATCAGTGCATTGTTTTTAATCAAATCATATCCAAACATGCATATCATCCACCAAGTGCCAAAATTATGTTTTCCTTCGTACTCGATAAGCTTTTTTTTTTTTTTTTATAAAAAAGAGCATTCAGGATGATCTCACTCCACCTGATGGTAAGCGGCCGTGAGGTCCAAATGTTAGGTCGACAGGCACAATAGGGCATACCCACCGCGCCTGTCGCCCTCACCTTGAAGGCCCACTGAGATGCCGTTTCACGCCCCGCCTAAAGAACCCAGGATTGTAAGAGGAAGGAAATACATGAGCTGGAAGGGCATTCCATGACTTGATGGCACGGGGCAGGAACGAGGAACTGAACCTCTTGGTGCGCGCCACTATTGTCTGTATGCGGTAAGCTGTTAGAAAACCCAATCTCGAGATAATTAAATGTGATAATTATATAATGTTATGTTAATTTTATAATGTTCCGCCCGGGTATCAAACCCGGAGCCATAGTATTATATAATACAGTATAGCCTTAAAGTACCTATAGCATCTTTCGGCACGAAGGCCACCGATATCTCAAGCAATCCAGTAAAGATCACGCGATGGCCGCTTCGCTCCACAACTAAAGTTAATATAAAAGTAGATGTAGGTAGCAAATCGAAACACTACACCAGACAATCATTTTAAACTTATGGTTTAATGCCTATGGGTCAGATCGCTCGGATTTATAATATTGTTTGTACTCTATTCAGAGCCCAAATAGGTATAAAAATTAAGACTTAAAAAGCAATAGATTAATAAAACTGGAGGTTTTATTAGAATCGCGTCGGTTCAATAGAAGAAAGGTTCAATAGACTTTAATTACCTTTAACACTTCGGGGAAAAAGGCCTTGTTTATTATAGTACTAGCTGTGCCAGCGGCGTCGCACGCGTGGATATCGGGTTTCAAAAATAACGGACTTCCATAAAATGGTGCCTAAATTTTAAGTTAGACCGCTAGCAATACATTGGCGAAAACCGCATTCAATTCCATGCAGTATTTTTTTGCGTGACGCGCGTTCAAACATACAGATACAAATTTCTCCCGTTTTCCCAACTTCCCTTCACTGCTCTGCTCCTATTGGTTGAAGCGTAATGAAAAGTTTACTATAACCTGATTACCTGACCAGGAGGAAGAAGAATAATTCTACCAAGTTTCGTTGAAATCCGTCGAGTATTTTTTGTTTCTATAACGAACAGACAGACAAAAAATTTACTGATTGCATTTTTGGCATCAGTATCGATCACTAATCACCCTATGATAGTTATTTTGAAAAAATATTTAATGTACAGAATAATTGACCTCTCTACAGATTTATTATAAGTATAGATATAGATTAGAAGGTACGTGTTGAGAGACTTTGAGGTGTGTGTGGCCGTCTGTGGTATAACAATGTTATTTATCTTTTGATTTTTTTCGTCAGGGCCCTCTGTACGGGACATCTGTGTTATTCAAATTCAAATTACCTTTATTTGCGAAACATGGGTAGGTTTACAGTGGTTTTGTATAAATGTTACAATTAGTGTCTCCACATTCCGCCTTTTGGCATGCAAATACGACATACATCAATATTGAAATAATTAGGAACAATCTAAATAGCATTAGTATTAGTCAACTGTCGTACAATATTTATAGGTCAAAATGTTGATAAAATAGCTATATAAGTCAAGATTTCAAATTATTCTATTAAATTAATATTATGTCAGTAGTCAGGATGTCGTAAAAAAGTGACCATAGATTACATACAAATATCAAAACTTAAGCATTTATCATATGGGGTTCTTGGTTATTGTTATATGGGGCTTCTTTAGAGCGGAGAATATCCACTTAGTCTGACGGTGGTCCGCTACAAGCGCTCCGACTGAGGGGGGTCGGGACGCCCGGAGGGTCTCGACGCAACCACTCATAGTGCGGTAACGGACAATGGTGGAGGATGATGTGGTGTCATCCAGACACGTTGCGGTGCTCGATGCCTCTGACCGACAGGTGCGGATCCACCGTTGTGGGCACGATGGGCATGCCCACAACCTTAATAGACTTGTGACGTCACATTTTTCACAGGCTGATGATACTTGCGCTGACTTTAGTAGTTTGTTTGTGCTTTGAAACAAAGGAAACCTTTTTTTTCTAGAGAGAAATGCGTTAGGCATCTTAACAAGTATATCCTGTGCAAAGGTGCAATAACGGACTTTCTTTAAATACCTATCTATACCTATACCTAAGTTTTAAGTTAGACCTCTAGCAATACATTGGTGAAAACCGCATTCAATTCCATGCAGTAGTTTTCAAGTGATGCGCGATCAAACATACAGATAAAAATTTCTCCCGTTTTCCCAAAACTTCCCTTCACTGCTCTGCTCCTATTGATTGTAGCGTGATGAAAAGTATACTATAACCTGCCCAGGAGTATGAAGAATAATTGTACCAAGTTTCGTTAAAATCCGTCCAGTAGTTTTTGTTTCTATAACGAACATACAGACAGACAGACTGACAAGACAGACAAACAAAAATTTTACTGATTGCATTTTTGGCATCAGTATCGATCACTAATCACCCCCTGATAGTTATTTTGAAAATATACAGAATTGACCTCTCTACAGATTTATTATAAGTATAGATAGATATAGAAGAAGATAGATGTAGGTATTTTATAAACGATTCTGATTTAAATATTTGTTGTACTTACTTCCAACATATTAAAATGCGATAAAAAGCATGCCTGGTTTTTTTTCGATGAGTCAGAGTACCTAAAATAATAGCTAACATAAATTGCCTGCTTAGTGCTTCGGTAAACACCTTTACCGGTTGGCCACAGTCGTTAAGATAACCACATGGGCCTAAATGGTAGTTTAGCTCCAGTCTGACATAATTTTAACAATTCCACAAAGTTATCTGTAAGACATATCTAATTCATGGTCCAAATAATACGATACTCAGATTTGTTGTTGATACGAGTATAACAGTCACTGCTTAGGGCCAAAGGTGACTATCAATGCGAGCAGTACTGGTAAATTATCATTTAGTACCTAAGTAGGTAGATAGAAACCCAGGTCATCGACATAGCTCATTGGATTCTAAAATAGCAGTGGACTTAGCCAGTCCATTGGTCGAACCGACAACTGACCGGGTATTCTAAAGAGGATACCGCTTCGCTCAGGCCAGGTGGAATGACGATCAGGTGGAGAGACATATGACCAGCAGTAGGCTGTGAAATAGACATGATCATGGTGGATGAGGATGATGGTGACATAGACACCTCCACCCCGGAAGAACCATAGTTGTGTTACCGGGCTTGGAGAATGTAAGTAGCTATAAATACCACTACTAGATGCCGATTCCACTGGACCATTGGCTTAATATGGCAATAAATTAAACAAAAAAACCTTTTCAAGAAAGCTTTACTTTAGGAGAGACTTTAGCTCCCTCTGCGTCTTTTACCGACTTTTTCATGGGGAGTGCTCCGAGGAGTTGTTTGATGTCATGCCGATGACACCATTCTTCTATCGCACTACTCGACGCCGCGGTAGGGTCCATCCGTACCACCTGGAAACAATTACCTCCAGAACCATTCGTTTTCAGCGTTCATTTCTGCCACGGACTTGCAAACTCTGGAACGACCTCCCAGCCGCGGTGTTTCCTGATCGCTATGACATGTCCTTTTTCAAACGAGGTTTAAAGAGAGCTATCTTCTCACGGTAGGTAGCGGCATTGCTGTGCCCCTTGCATTGCAGATGTCCATGGGCAGCGGTTACTGTTTAACATCAGACAGGCCGCTTGCTCGTCTGCCACCAATAAGCAATAAAAAAAAAAGCTTTTATTAAAATGCCCTAAAAAGGAGCAAATAAATGTTTACTTACAAATTTTAACTGTCTACTTATAGCCTATTTACACAATTCATAAAATCATAAAACTTGTTGCAACGTTTGCGTAAGTAGGTACTAGATAGGTATCTGTAAGTATTTACCTAATTAAACTGAAATAAAAAATATACTTATCGGAATAAGTTGGTCAATGAAATAGGTACCTAGGAACTAGTTAATACCAACTTACGCATACGTCGCAACAAGCGTTTATGATTTTATGAATTGTGTATATAGGCTACTCGTATAAGTAGACAGTTAAAATTTGTAAGTAAACATTTATTTCCTCCTTTTTAGAGCATTTAAATAAAAGCTTTCTTAAAAAAGTTTTTTTGTTTAATTTATTTATAGCTGTTTAGTCATAGCTAGCTAGGCACATTACTTTTCGAGTCACTCTCAACAAACCCTTTCATTTGATACTTATATTGTAGAAATGCATTAAAAATTACAGTTCCGCCATCTTGGATGGTCCGCCATATTGAATTTAGAATGAAGTCACACAACCACAGACAACTAATCGTGTATTGTCATCCAATCTAAACGTGCTACAAAATTTCAGCTTAATCGGTTGAGAGTATCTGCTTCAAAATCGGGTCGCAAGATTCCACCCGAACATCCTAATAGAAGTTAAATAAAAACATTTAAAAAGTAACTAAGACGGACCACTATCATCAAGGTGAAAATGTTTTTTTTATCAATTAACTAGCGACCCGCCCCGGCTTTGCACGGGTGCAATATATTATACACATAAACCTTCCTCTTCAATCCGTCTATCAGTTAAAAATACCCCATCAAAATCCGTTGCGTAGTTTTAAAGATGCTTATGCATGCTATGTAGTGATTATAACTTATATAGGGTGCCTATACTGAAAAGTTTGGAAGCCGGTGTCTCAAAAAGCATCTAGGTATAGAATTCACGAAGATCCACGTTACTCGAACGTCGGCGTAAGGAATGTAGTATTGCAGTCGTTCTGTCGGTCAGGCCAATTAATTGCAATGTGTCCGTCCAATACTCGTACAACCCTAATAGGCTAGTAGATTATCAGACACTTTTGGGATTTTCTTATATCGATTTGTCACTCGATAGGGAATCAGTATTCGTAATTCTTTAATAGATTCATTGAAATCTTTTACACACAAATGTTGAATCTTTTTGAAAATATCTTTTCTGATATCCGAGTTATAAAACTACTAATTAGACAGGTAGATCCTTTAGTTAATATGACGTCACATAGGTATGTCTTGCGCGCCATACAACTTCCATAGCAAAATCTGTTTTGCATAAGATTTTGATTTCGTTTCACTATTTGGTATTAAAAGACTTTCGCGGCAATATGCTCGGATCCTTGATCATACCTCGGAATTCAGGAAAATCGACTTGATTGAATAATCTCTTAAAATGAAGTGGGTACTTTAGCCCGTGAAATGGAAAATTTTAATCCCAAATTAGCCAAAATCGTATATTATAAATATACGATTTCGACCGTCAAGGCATTTACCGACGCTTAATTTTCTTTGATAATACCAAATATTGCGAAATGCCTCGGTACTTAATAGCAGCTTTTACGTTACTTTTTTCCTCATTTTGCAAATTTATTTATAGTTTTCCAATTTAGAAAAATTATACATGAACGTTTAAACTCCCAATTGGCACTCATTGTACTATTGACGACTTCATTGGCGCAATGAATACAGTCTTTTTGTCAAAAGTGCGGACGATTCGAAGATTTCGCGTTCAATACCAGATGAGCCAATTTAGGATATTAACTTTTATAAATTATTTTGAAAATTGGTGTTTTAGGATTCATATCTGATATCATCAAACATTCGTGTGATGAACATTTGTGTTTTTCCGTGTCTGGGTGTTTATATTTGTATTTAAGTATATATTTGTGGTACCTTCGTTGTTCTGATACCCATAACACAAGTGCTCAAGCTACTTACTTTGGATCGGAGCAATGTATGTGATGTTGTGTGATAAATAAATGATATATATGTTACCGGCAATCTGTATAATCCGTCATTCTATATAATACCTAGGCAATGTGTAGAATACCTAAAACATGTAGGTAATGTATGAAATATTATTTATTTCATACTTTGCCTAGATATTCTATACAATACCAAATGCGGAGACGGTAATGTATGAAAAAGAGAGCAAGGGAAACGATGAAGAGAGAAAACGTGTTGCAATTTGCTTACTTACCTTCTAAATGAGACATTCAGGATGACCTGACTCCCCTAATGTAAGCGGTTGTGAGGTCTAAAAGTTAGGTCGACAGACATAATAGAACAAACCTATTGCACCTGTCGCCCTCACCCTAAAGAACCATTGAGATGACGCTTCACGTCCCGCCTAAAGAACCAAGATGTTGTTTTGATGATTCACTCGATATAATCCTGCTGATTAAGGTTGCTACGAATATATCGATACCAAGGTTGCTAAGAATATCCTGAATTGGTAACAAGGTGCTGTGAAGAGTGGGATAGGAAAAGAAAGGTGATTGAATATCAACCCCATCCAGACCAGGAATATAAATTAATAATGGTTTATCAAGATCATCTCATGGAGTTAGTCATATTAAACGCAAAGAAGAAGTCATATTAAGAGCCCTGAAGAAAAAGGCGCGGAGGAAGTAGCGTACAGTTTATGAGATATTTTTACACTGATTTCACATCAGCAATCCTACTTTTTTACACATTGCCGGTGCAACAGCAGGTACTCTATACAATCCCTAGGAATTGTATACATTACCTAGGTAAAGTATGTAATGGATAATTATATTCATAATATATTATACATTTCCTGGATGCCCCAGGCATTCTATACATTGCCTAGGTATTGTATGGAATACCTGAATTATACACATTGCCAGTAACATATATATTATGAATATGTACATGGAAAAAATTATCGTTTGAAACCAGGTGGTCTAGCGTATTTATTTATACATACCTACTTACATAGATTCGGCATGTAGTGTAGAGGGTCTCTTACCTCGCCCTCCTTCTACATTAATTTACGTTTAATCAGGCTTATCGTCCGTTTCACTGGAGTAAACCATTATATTTGTGTGATAAATTGTGTTCATTCAAGGCATTAATTATTACTTTAGTGCTAATTGAATTGTCCCAGCCCTGTATTAACAATAAATAATGTGATATAATTTGGAGTTAAGAAAGACTAATAGACACGTAACCTTCTTCTATACTTATAATAAATCTGTAGGGAGGTCAATTCTGTACATTGAATCAAAATAACTATCAGGGGATGGTTAGTGATCGATACTGATGCCAAAAAACCAATCAGTGAAATTCTTGTCCGTCTGTCTGTCTGTCTGTATGTTCGATATAGAAACAAAATCTACTGAACGGATTTTAACGAAACTTGGTACAATTATTTTTTATACTCCTGGGCAGGTTATAGTATACTTTTCATCACGCTACAATCAATAGGAGCAGAGCAGTGAAGGGAAGTGTTGGGAAAATGGGAGAAATTTTTATCTGTATGTTTGAACGCGCATCACGCGAAAACTACTGCATGGAATTGAATGCGGTTTTCACCAATGTATTGCTAGAAGTCTAACTTAAAATTTTATGTCAGTCCGTTATTTTTTAAACCCGATATCCACGCGATGTGCCGCTGGCACAGCTAGTAAATTAATAAACAAATTCTAAAACTATTACAGAACCACAAGGCTTATTCGGCAGGATGCACCACGGGCAGGTGAGGTTGGCTTAAAGCGAAAAGATGATAGGCCGCTCCCTTACAGCCCGTGGTGCATCCTGCCGAATACCTAACAAACGAGGCGCTGGCAACCGACTGGTGGCGGTATAACCATTATAATTGAAGGTGTAGCTAAATACCACAGACCGATGACGGGCAGCAGCGTCACCGGAGCGAGAAGCTACGCCCTGCGATCGCAAACCCGCCTGCCTAGGGTGGCGATTAGGGTATATCCTCCAGATGTTTGCCCTAAGTGGCAAACAACTGGAGAGGCCTAAGTCCAGCAGTGGACTACAATAGGCTGATGATGATGAGGCTTATATTGATGTTGTCCACGCAGTCTTTAAGAACAGAAATAGTTTTATTAGGGATTCTTTGGGTGATTATTTTGTACTCTAAATTTCAATAAAGTGAGAAAGTTACAGCATTAATTAAATAATCGTATTCCGTACACTGATCAAAAATTAAACAAATTACCTACCACGTGAGAAATCACTTATTTCTTCCCGTGGGTGTCGTTAGAGCCGACTAAGCTTACCCTACTGGCTGGCTACCACCAGCATGAAGAACACCCGTGATGAGAAAAGTTGCTTTTGTAGCGACGTATAGCGACATCTTTCTCCACATCGCTACAATACACTACCATTAGCTCCGCCTGCTAACGACAGATGGCGATGTACATTTCGCGGCAAGCAATCTCAATACTAAACGAAATTGCTCCAGTTCTATGGAAGACCAGCAACGCACATACGAAGTTTACATCACCACTGACTATATATATGTCGCAGGCAAATTCTATAATTCGCCCGTATACAAACGGCGTCGGCAGTTTACAAAGACAAATTCGTTATATGAAATGCCGTACGCCGTATTTAAGATGTCGTTCATTTTCTAATATGCCAAGCTACGTTAGTACAGCCGATTACAAATTGCCTCGGCATATCGTTCGTATTAGTACCAAATTAAACCGCGCGTGGCGCTGCGTGTCGCCAAAACCAATATGGCGGTCAGTAGTGAAAGTGTGAAAGAAAAAAATATTAAAAATATGTCTAATATCGGCTGTTTCAAATAGATTTTAAGGGCTAGTATTATAGGAAACTATTAAAATTAAACCAATCACAAAGGGGGCTCCGAAAACAACGTGGAAAAAAAACAAAAAAATTCGAGGTTATCCAGCACATAAAAACGATAGGGTGTCCATGGATACTGGTAAAGTGGAACTGAAAATTGCAATAAAATGCTTTGAATTTAGATTTTTATTGAGCAATTGTTTCGATAATGGTAAAGACAACATGTATTTTATGTACATGTCTAAACTTTTTTAAATACCTATCTTTAAATTTTATGCTCTTTTAACAAGCTTAGCAGAATAAGTGAAACAAAGAAACATCGTTGAATTTATTTTTGTTATTACCACTGAATGTCTTGTTTAAACTAATAGGTAATTCTTGGTAGGTTTACTATGTAATGTGTAAGTATCTTAAGAATAATGAGAATATTATGTTCTCACACGGTACCATTTAGTGCAGGTTTTGTTTGGTTTCGGTTTCAATTTCATGTTGATTTAATCGACGAATTTATTTACGTAGTCAATAATGTAATAATATTCTATTATTAAACTTAAATACCTACTACTAAAATTATTAAAAACCCTGTTTCATTTCTATTATCATGGTCACCCTAATACACAAACCAAATCGACGTTGTGCGATGACAATTTGCCTTCGGCATTTTATAACACGTATTTATCTTTGTAAACTGCCGACGCCGTTTGTATACGAGCGAATTATAGAATTTGCCTGCGACATATATACGAAAAACCAAGATAGTCCATCGGACCGCGGTCCCCGAGCACGATCACCTAGCTCGGCGGACCGCGGAAGCACTTCCACTTTTCGTAGGAACAAGTCTGTTCCTACAGTTTGTACCCGATGATATCTTGAAACCTGTTTACAGGCAGAGTAGTCTCCTAAGAATCCACGATACTACTAAACACCCGTCTTGTAACATAATGTAACTTTGTCAAACAATGCTTTGTCAATATTCACTCGACATTGGCAGAAATAGACTTCGTAATCGATTCGGATTATATCATTATACCTACTTACTTACGTATTACAAGGCTGGAGGTAATAATTAGAAGAAAAAGATGTGGTAAGGTCATGTTTCGGATGAATGGGTAACTAATTCAAAATGACAGAAGTAATCTCTAAATCCATTTCCTAATCGGGTTCCCAATACTAATATCACGCTGCGTCTTTACAAATGATACACTGATGGACGAAGCTAACATATCGATGACCGCAATGTATAACATCTAATCAGGTAATCGCGATTTTCGTTTTTCATCAGATGGTAATTATTGCATGGCTTTTGGTATATTAAAAAATGCGCAGATTCTGAGATGAGTAATAAATACGATATGGAATGAATATCGTACATTCATATTCATAGTCTTAATGAAACTTTAAATGGATCTTCAGTAGACCTAGTGATTTATATAATCTTTATTGCACAATAGAAATAGTGACAAAAAAGACTTGCTGTATAGATTTATCTACCGGTCAACCATTGGGCTAAGCGGAAATAAACGTGACAGTAGTGTGCAGCTGCAATGTTGCAAATATATACATAAGCATTTATATATAGATTAGTGTTTAAAATAGGTGAAACGAATTACAGATTCGATGTTAAATGCGTTTCCACTACAGTAGCATTGTAGTTATTATCTGTGGCAGTAGAAAATAGTTACGTTTGCTTAAGAATCGCTATAGACTCGTAGTGCAACATTTTATCGAACGCTCATAAAACCGCTAAGTTTACATAGTGATTACATTTTTTAGTTCAAGATCTTCCAACATATACCTACTCATATGTATCCATTCACATAGTTATAGGATCTACGATCCAGTAAATTCACTACATATCTAGTAGGTAAGTAATTAAAATAAGTATTGTTGAATACTGTATACATCCATGTCAACAACCTTTCCATTATAGAATTAAATGCTACGTTTTAAAATAGTATTATGTAAGTATCGTCTATTTTGGAATCCTTTAAAAAATGCAAAAAAATTAAAGGGTAGTATAAAAAGATATGGAAGTAAAAACTTGAAGTCCTATGAAATAAAATATTATAAACTAATTAAGGACCTATCAAACTCCCAATTATATTGCTCATTTAATGAAACCTAAAGGACGACCTGTCGTATCCAGAAAATGTCTGAATGAAGGACACAATCTCGAACAACTCATCGTTACAGATGGACAGCGAACGACAAGACGGACAGATCAAGCACATTCTACCCTGGATAACCAACTGCAGGTCGCACATCACAACCCTCGGCAATGAGGACCATAAGACGAGGACGAGCAACACGTGAGTAAATTTCGTGAATTACCATTACATGTATTTCGAGGGTTTCGCATATAAACAAAAATAACAACTAACGGGATGGGTTTGATACCATACTTTTAATATATTTAGTATCAAAACCGAAAGTAACGTTGCGGCTACATGAATGAGCTTGGAAAATTATGTGAATATCTCTCGATGTCGAATAGTCAGCTTGACAAAACAACAATGCACTGGTGTAAAGAAATACAGAGTTGTATACCAGCAGCCGGCATTTTTAATGTGTTTAGTTGATAACCGCGTGCCGCGCGCGTCGCCCGCGTCCATTGTAGCACGACCAGACGCACGAAATACTCGGCAACACAATTCAATTTCACAAAAACACAACAACTTCAAAAACTAGTGGCTTTTTTATACTACACCATTGACTCTGGAACCAAATCCTGAACGTGGTCTACTTACTGACTTGCTGAATATTAGGATAAGACAACTCAAAACAAACTCTGAAGGATCGCGCGAGATATCGCGACGCGTTGGTGACCACAGTTAATTCAAGGTATGTTCAATAGGTGTTCTTACTTACCTATTAAAATTTCCATGTATGAATTATGTATCGGTGGCAAAAGACGAGTGCATTGTTCGAGAACGTATCTGTGCAGTTGTGATGCAAGCGAGAATGTGTGTAATCAAATAAACAATGACGTATGACCTAAGGATTTTATTTACATCAAACAGTTACATATTTTCAATTAACTTTTCATAAATTGCTACTGATATAGCTAGGTAATTTGCTTTACGCGTGCAGAAAAATGTGAAAAATAACGTCAGCCTTAAAGTGTTAACTTTCGAGTGTCCAGTTAATGGGATGGATGTTCGCCCACCGAGAAGCTGTTTCAAAATTAATGGCTTAACTTATGGAAGTCGGTAATTACTTTCTCAAAAAAACAATGCTCCTGACGAACATAATGACTTTACTCCTTCGATGTAATTGCGCGTGATTGCACTGATAGAGGTATTTTCGATTTGTTTGGGCAGCGCATGGAAAATTAAGCTGGCCAAATGTGACTCAGCTTTACGCCGTGTGATAAATGGACATTAATCATTTTGTGTAACCTCTTGCGTTGCCATTACACTCAAATGTACCATGTAATCGTCAGTAACCATTATTGCGTACTTATTTAGTGATATGTGTAAATCTCCGTAACCGGTGAGAAAATTACATTAAATTTTTACCTGTAGGTAACTTTTTATATTTTAATTAACATTATGGTGAGATGAGCATCTGATAATAAGATGATTAGTTTAAAATTATTGATTCATGGAAGTGTAATTGATTTACAAACAATTGCTACTTTGATGTCATTAAGTACTATACTGTTCATTGCTAAACCTTTATTAGTCTAGTAGGTATTTGTTTTACTGAAAAAGTTTTCATACAGAAAATTGTATACCTATCTACTTACTACTACTACTTAACGTGCGATAAGTCGCAAAGCCCTGGTAGACTGTAGTGTAGATATTTATACACTTTTTGTATAATACACTATCTGGGCATTTGCTAGTCTCAGCATCCAATCTGTTTTATTTTACCATGCATAAACAAAACTGTCCTTTGCATTTCAAAACGGGTCAATTTCAAAACATTGTGGGTACACCATCAAATAATATCCAATGCAGGACACGTAGCGAGTCAACAAACCGGTGTCCTTAAAAACGGCGCAGTGTATCAGGTTTCAACCTCGAAACTCGACGTGGGCGCCAGACTTGAATATCGATGCTATCGCGTGATGTTTAGTGGATCATAAACATGGGATGATGACGAGATTGACATGAGATCGAGATCACTGTCTCATCAATGTAGCACTACACTTAGAAAAATAATGATTATAAACATTTACAAAGTCGTCATTTCCGGCAAATGTAACTAATTTTATGGTACGACGACTCTAAGTCGTATGTAAGGAATGTTTTGCCCGTCTGTCACTACATATTACCAATTTACCTATAACAATTTTGCAGTATTGTTCACAATAATGTATCTACTACATATGTACCTACTTTTGCTATCTTATAAAATAAAACCCTGCGCAGTAGATAGATAGATATATAGACACCGTTCACATGACGATTACTCAAATATATTATGTCGCAGTCATCTGGTTGAATCTTCTATTTAACTAAATGGCTAGCGCGTTCATTGAATACTGCGGTAACGAACAAGTAACCAAATCAATCACTTGTCAGTTGCCATCGCCATGTTAGTCTGTAAGTTAAGATAACTCTGACTCAATACTTCACGAGTGGTCGTCAGCCAGGTGGGTGAACCTAACCACGGTGAGGTTGGGAAGCTGATATCTTAAGAAGTCCCTTAGTCCACTCCTACCACACCCAGGGAATGAAATAAGAATAAGAAACTGGGGCGTGAAACGGCATCTCAGTGGGTCTTCAGGGTGAGGGCGACAGACGCGGCGGGTTTGCCCTAGTGTGCCTGTGCTCAAAACTCAAACTCAAATATTTATTTGCTTAAATTTAGGTAGATACATTTGGTCTTAAAATTAATGTTAAATTAGTCTCAATAAACTATTGCTAGCTACTTAGCGTGCAAATCTTAATAATAAAATGAATACCCTCACAATACCGGCCCGCGCCTGGTCGCTTTTCCCCCCAAACCGATATGCCCTACGGACGTATCCGTAGGGCATCTCCCAGCAACGTCCTGAGCCGAGGCTCGAGCCCCACAGGGGGCGCCCTCAGCAATGTTGCTTAATTTCTAGGGGTGAGAGCCTTCCGCTCCCCCAACAGTCCGGTGATGATGACAAGGTCGCCCTGGCCATCATCGTAGTCATCTAGAAAAAAAAATGTCGACCTAACATTTGGACCTCACGACCGCTTACCATCAGGTGGAATGAAGTCATCCTAAACGCTCATTTTATAAAAAATAAAACCGGCCAAGTGCGAGTCGGACTCGCGCACGTAGGGTTCCGTACCACTATGCAGCTAAATAAATGTTTTTCTTTATTATTTGTTATATTGGAGTTGATTGAATGAAAAAAATTAGGTAATTTGATTTATGACGTTTAAAAACAAAACTATTGTCTAGATCTCATTCAAACCATTTTTTATTAGTAGTTTGCATAGTAATACACATCATATATTTTTTTCAGTTTTATCATGCCCATATTTTAGAAGTTACGGGGGGGGGGGGGGGACACATTTTTCCACTTTGGAAGAGTATCTCGCGCAAACTATTCAGTTTAGAAAAAAATGGTGTTAGCAACCTCAACACCATTTTAAAATACCTATCCATAGATATCCCACACGTATAGGTTTGATGAAAAAAAAAATTGAGTTTCAGTTCTATGTATGGGGAACCCCAAAAGTTTTGGATTTTTTTCTGATTTTATTTTAAAATCACAATGCGGCTAACAGAATACATCTAAGCACCAAATTTCAATAATGTAGCTCTTATAGTTTCGGAATAAACTGGCTGTGACATACGGACGGACAGACAGACAGACAGACATGACGAATCTATAAGGATCCCGTTTTTGCCATTTGGCTACGGAACCCTAAAAACTTTATTACATTTGGACATCACAACATACAATACTTTAATAACATTTCATAAATAGGGTAGTGATTTGTATTATTTTTCATCACCGCACAGAGGTTTCAATGAAGGTTTGTGCGTCTATAGCACGAGCCTATCTTTATTTAGATACTTACATATACGAATGCACATACGATTGCTATGAAACAGCTGTAATCCTATCACGTCCAACCAACCAAATGATGACTGTTTATTTTCAGTACAATGCAATTAATATTTCTACGGTGGCGAATATGTTAATGTATACCTACCTACGTAAGGCGTTCACGAAGAGCCTTTATTTAATTGTCTGTTACAGTATTCTGATAAACCCCCATTCAAAGTTATTTTTTTGGTTTTGTATTCATAATAAAAGCAAAACTTAGTTTCTTGTCTGGGAGCTGAGTGTACATTATCTGCATGATTTATGTTAAGAAATTATATAGCATAGACATATTTAAAAGGTTATAAGATACTAAAAATGGTTATAACATATAAACACTAACTGTAAGTTCCGTATTATTCATTACATAAAAGTTATTCATCCCTAAAAAGGCAACAAAATGTCTGCCATGCCTTTGATGCCAGGCACCAAGTAATCTAGATAAAAAATGGCAATTTCACAGTCATTTGAGAGAGAGAATAACTGTTTGCTTTCAGTAAACAACAATGAAAATCGTAGGTAATCCTTTTCGATATGACATGACGAAACATATACTCTTCATCAATTTGAATTTATCAAGATGAGTTTATCATTATAAATGAAATAATTATGTATTGGAGTCGTAAGTTTGGTTCGTATTATTTTGTGCATAATTAAGAGCTCAAGGAGCTTATTTTCAGGGGGCTCCCCTGAACTAGGGACATAAGACCTTAATCATCTGGTCAAGTGCGGGATGGTCCTCTATAACTTAGAATTTATTTGTAAAGAGGCTAGATTTTCATTTTAGGACACTGCGTCAACATAGTTACTTAGCTTTTATTTTATTTTTTTTACACTAGCTGTGCCAGCGGCGTCGCACGCCTGGATATTGGGTTTCACAAATAACGGACTTCCATAAAATGGTGCCTAAATTTTAACTTAGACCTCTAGCAATACGTTGGTGAACACCGCATTCAATTCCATGCAGTAGTTCTCGCCTGATGCGCGATCAAACATACAGATAACAATTTCTCCCGTTTTCCCAACACTTTCATTCACTACTCTGCTCCTATTGATTGTAGCGTGATGAAAAGTATACTATAACCTGCCCAGGAGTATGAAGAATAATTGTACCAAGTTTCGTTAAAATCTGTTAAATAGTTTTTGTTTCTATAGCGAACATACAGACAGACAGACAGACAGACGGACAGACAGACAGACAAAAATTTTACTGATTACATTTTTGGCATCAGTATCGATCACTAATCACCCCCTGATAGTTATTTTGAAAATATATTTAACTAGTCAAACCGCCTTAAACTTTTAGCACGGATCCCTAACGTTTTTATAAATATAATATACCCTATGTTCACCGGGGATAGTGTAGCTTTTCGACAGTGAAAGAATTATTCAAATCGGTCTAGTAGTTTCGGAGCCTATTCATTACAAACATACAAAAATAGGTACAAATCTTTCCTCTTTATAATATTAGTGTAGATATCATGGGTAGATATACAGAATTGACCTCTCTACAGATTTATTAAAAGTATAGATAGAAGAAGAAGATAGAAGATTAGCACGTCTAAATGGCTGCTGCCTGCAGACGACGAAGTCTAATAAATGTAAGCGATATCCGCATCACGTTTAATTAGTGCAACGTAAGTATCTCCATCTCACTATCACGGTATGACTATGGCTATAGTTTCTTAGTCTGCTTTCCACAGCAGGGAAGTTACCATTACCATCAAATTCTTGCAGCGTCCGCTACTGAAATCTAGTAAATACAGATGTATGACTGCTTACTTGTTCAAGCAGATGCAAGTGTCCATAAAATAAAATCCTTTTTAAAATGTCCTTTTTTGAAATCGGTTAAAATGAGGATATAAGTTAGATATATGCAATTCATATGAATTACAGCGTCCCTAGGGACGTGCTAGACCGTAGTATAGTAGATGTAGCATGCACGAACATACAAACAGATACACACAGCTACACACACTGTCAAACATCTGACAGTGACATCTGACACTGACATCTGACATTGACATCTGACACTGACAACTGTCGTCTCGTTCCTACACTTCACGCAAGGTGCGGGGTGGGAGGACAGTCAGTCTGCGTCCCACCGCCGCCGAGTAAAGACGTGTTCGTGTGAGGATAGCGAGCCGATATATAAACTAAACACATCGTTCATTACTTTATTGTTCATGGTTATTTCATATGTGAATTAGTGTCTACTACAGGTATCTCGCAGAAACATGTAATACATACAATACATGAGATCCATAATGGCCCGGCGACATCCCTGCCGCAAACCGCTACTTTCAGCTATCCCGAGGGAATCAAATAAAGGCAAGCGCAACTAAGAACAGTAAACAATCTGAATATAAACTGTGTACATTATTTTCATAATTATGCTAATGTTAATATACACAGAATAATAGAATTAAATTAATCCATTCTTTTCCTACTGAGGAATCTAATAAAAATATTTTTTTGTTTAACAGTTTGGTACCTACTTATTCCGAACGTCGTATCTACTTATGATAGAATATTGTACAGCATTAAGATTTATTTCTTTAATTTACTTTCCCGATTATAAGCAAAATGCAAACTACTCGTATGCACGTGATTTTTAAACGCAAATATCAATTAAGTTTTTCAGCTAAACAATTCTGGCACCTTTTTTTCGTCGCTTTTGTAACCAATATGATTGCAAACTATTAGCTAGCTGACAATGAAATGACATCTTACACAACCATTGGTTATTTGATACAAACACACAGAATAATAGAATTACATTAATCCATTCTTTTCCTACTGAGGAATCTAATAAAAATATTTTTTTGTTTAACAGTTTGGTACCTACTTATTCCGAACGTCGTATCTACTTATAATAGAATATTGTACAGCATTAAAATTTATTTCTTTAATTTACTTTCCCGATTATAAGCAAAATGCAAACTACTCGTATGCACGTGATTTTTAAACGCAAATATCAATTAAGTTTTTCAGCTAAACAATTCTGGCACCTTTTTTTCGTCGCTTTTGTAACCAATATGATTGCAAACTATTAGCTAGCTGACAATGAAATGACATCTTACACAACCATTGGTTATTTGATACAAACACACAGAATAATAGAATTACATTAATCCATTCTTTTCCTACTGAGGAATCTAATAAAAATATTTTTTTGTTTAACAGTTTGGTACCTACTTATTCCGAACGTCGTATCTACTTATAATAGAATATTGTACAGCATTAAAATTTATTTCTTTAATTTACTTTCCCGATTATAAGCAAAATGCAAACTACTCGTATGCACGTGATTTTTAAACGCAAATATCAATTAAGTTTTTCAGCTAAACAATTCTGGCACCTTTTTTTCGTCGCTTTTGTAACCAATATGATTGCAAACTATTAGCTAGCTGACAATGAAATGACATCTTACACAACCATTGGTTATTTGATACATACAAACACAAGCGATCTGAAGGGAGGAGTCGGGTACGGAATGTTCCTACAGAGTCCCTTTTTAACCAACTTTAAAAAAGGAGGAGGTTCTCAATTCGTCTGTATGTATAATTTTTTTTTTAATTTTTTTTATGTATGTTCACCGATATTTCCGTCAATTTATAGATGGATTTTTTTACCCACTCCAAAAATAAGTGATAATTGTAAATATTTAAATAATTGTAGTTAATATTAAGTAGATAATTACTTACGTTATTTATCGCTTTTTAGTCATGCTGGTACAGTTTTTGTCAGATTAAAGTTTTGGTCGTTGGTTTTTTTTGAAGCCGGTTTTTTTTTTAAAAAAAAGTCAATTTTACTTTTTAAGGTACGAGACATGTAACTATGTAATTATTTAAATTGTGAATATTTCCATAACAAATGTTTCCCAGATGATTTGATCGAATTATGTAGATATAAATGTGTTTCAAGACTCTTCGCTTTATTATACGAGTATCATCAGCTTTAATAAAGTCAATGTTTTAGCTTCAAGGTGCTAATTCTAAATGAAAACCAGCGTCATACAATATCTACAATCTTTCTTTTTGTTTTACATAGCACAAATACTTTGCACCGCAATTTACCTAATATCAGATCAGACTTAATTATAAATTTTACACAACATTATATCCATAACTTTTAATGGCTGTTCGCTGTAGGGAATAATGTTGTGTCTCAATAATCCAATTCTTTTAGCATTTTTTATTTTCTAACAAAAACCAGAGCGTTTTCCAGTCGTACGCCGGGCGATGCAAGAGGTCATCTAAGCAATAAGCATTGAGTTATTATACTTATTTTTATGGATCTACTTATTTTTATTTTTGAAGCATTTGAGCGCTAAGCGCACATTTTCAAAAGAATAGTAAGTAGGTAGGTATATCACACTGTAGTTATTTCGTCATATCTCGTTTCCAATCCAGTAGCGATTTATTAATGATTCCAGAAATGACAAGTCTGTGTATTACATTACGGCGAGTGCCACCTGACCTTCGTCACACTTCTACTAGGATCTAATCATAAATAGTTGGCTGGAGAAATACACGACACAGATATGTTCTTATTATTTCACTCTTGGTAGGCATTTCTTGTCTCTTTTATACGTACAATATCATAAAGTAAAACTGATTCATTTGAATTGGAACAAAATAATAAGAATAATAATTCGGCCTCAGCAGTCAAACTGCAAGGAGAGTTAACTAAGTACCTACGCAGGCGATATTAAAGTGCACAAGTGTGTGCGCAAAAAAAGGGGCCCTACAATAATAATCAATATAAGGGTTCCGTTTCTTGCCATTCGGCTACGGAACCCTGAAAACGATCGTTCGATGGACGGATCGCGTTTTTTTGCACCATAAATCCCTCCTATTTGCCCCTTCCGTGTTCGTATGTGTAAGGAAGCATATCCGGTCCCTTGCATAAGTAGCGCTATCTCACCATAAACTAACATAAGATAGCACGTTATAATAAATTAAGGAATTGTTAACAAACCTAATCAGGCGATCTCTAAATTCTATTAGAAAACATTATCGCTTAAAAGTCGCTAAATAAGTTACAAGTCGCGTACGAGTGCGGGCCACTCATACGCGCGCGTCACAGCTGTTGTCAATACAGTACTTATAATGTTATGAAAGTAACCGTAACAAAGGGACATGTTAAAACATTATTAAAATTAACTAATTATATAAATAAACACCTATATTAGACGACATCGCGTTAAGAGCTCGTGAATGCATTACGAGTCGTGATTATGATGGCGCAAACAGAGATTCCAAATAAAATTGCGGACACAAAAACATTGAAAGTAGTATGTAAACAACATTTCATAATTTAATTTATCAAAAGTAATAATCACCGGCTAAATCTTTTAGCCGGAATAGTAAGTTTATGAACTATAAGTTACTAAAAGTTATTTACGACTGCCAATGAGTGTTTATTGGCGTGGAGAGTTTCGGCCCCCGGCCGCTGCGGAGGATTGGCGCGGCAGAGCACTAGAAAAATGGAGAGGCAAGAAAAGGATCGACGTACGGATGGATGGAGGAGAAAGAATCACTGGAAAAAGACAAAGGAAGAAGACAGAACAGCAATGAGGAAGGACCATTGGAATTGGAAATGGTGGAATGGTAAAGAGTGTGAGAAAGGATTGCATAGAAACGTTGGAATGGACAAGGTAAGCGTAGTTATTACGATAATAAGGAGTCGCGCCGCCGCCTACCGGCAACATCGATGACGACCCACGGGTACCCGGCATGAAGGCCGGGTACAGTTATGGGTGAATGTTCGTGGACATTATTCACGTAAGAGAAGATCGACGTCGCGTTGGTCGTTTGACTCTTATAAATCAGAAGTGCGATAGGCAAGTACTTGTACTTGTGCAAGTCACTTGCTTATCCCAGCCCATAAATGACCGCAGGCACAACTGCAACAGTGCCTATCTTGCTTAAATTTTCCTTATTTGTGTAGTGGAAAGTGATAATTTTTTTTTTTTTTTCCTATATGACAATCATAAAGCCGCGGTACCCGATATCGCCTTAATTGATGGTGAGTGTAGACTTTGCAACTTTATAGCGAGTGTGAGACCGTCTACGCTACGCCGCGCGTCGTGTTTTATTAAAGATCTTTTCAGATCCATGGCGAAAATCGTGTAAGGATGCAGCAAGGGTCCTATTAATATTATTAGGTACCTTCAACGTCTAGCTTGGTTATTTGAGTAAGTCCATATATATCATAAATTTTGAAAAGGCGCCGCGGGGCTACCCTGGAAAAGTACATGAAAAAGTCGCGCAGGTAGCCGGAGCAGAACAAATGCGTGTACCTAGTGTCGAGAAATTTGTCGAGCGTATATCTTAGGTGAGCCAGAAATTTTATATAAGTTAGTAATACTTGATCATCATCGTTACATTGGCCTATCGTGGCCCACTGCGGGACGTGGGCCTCTTCAGTTGTTCGTCAGTTTGGTCACACATCCCTAGGCTCTACCCGTGTACAGTGGTATCTAACTGCACCTTCGGTCGTGATGGTTATATCACTACCAGCTGGTTGCTAGAACCTCTTTTGTTATTCGGCGGGACGACTACGGGCAGGCGAGAGTGACTTGGAGCGAGTAGATGATGCAGTCACTACCTACTTCCATTTCCATAGTCACCCCAGTATTACTTACATGAACAAGTAACTCATTTTAATTCGAGTGTTAGCATACTTTCACAACCCAACTTAGTCAGAGTGTAAAACTTGTCACTCAGAGCCGCTGTGTTGAAACTGAAGATGGAAAAAAAAATTATATGATTTCTCTTTGTGATCCATCATTATAACAGTATTATCATTTGTAGGTACTTCTTTTCTTTCTCTTGGGGTTGACTGGCAACTTGTGAATGGCACCCCATGGGCAGAGATTCACTACTAGTCAGTTGCACTCTCCGCAGATAAGACTAAGGCTATAATGGAATTGACTTTTAATTTCAGATAAAGATGGATGACGAAAACGAAACTTGCCATGCAATGGTGCCAGAGTATACGAATTGTGAGATAGACAATGATGGAACCAACGGAATGTGAGTGGCAGCAAACATAGTATGTGAGTTGGATAAAGGGATGACTTGGAGGTAAGCAGAGTAAGGGTGTTGTTACCTAGCCATGTGCAGGAGCGGTCTCGCTCATATTGCCATTATGTGGTGATAACAAGAACAATACAGAGCTCAATAGTTGTGAGAACTATGCAGAGTGGAATAGTTGTGAGAACTATTATATGAAGCAGAATAGTTGTGAGAACTATTATATGAAGCAGAATAGTTGTTAGAACTATTATATGAAGCAGAATAGTTGTTAGAACTATTATATGAAGCAGAATAGTTGTTAGAACTATTATATGAAGCAGAATAGTTGTTAGAACTATTATATGAAGCAGAATAGTTGTTAGAACTATTATATGAAGCAGAATAGTTGTTAGAACTATTATATGAAGCAGAATAGTTGTTAGAACTATTATATGAAGCAGAATAGTTGTTAGAACTATTATATGAAGCAGAATAGTTGTTAGAACTATTATATGAAGCAGAATAGTTGTTAGAACTATTATATGAAGCAGAATAGTTGTTAGAACTATTATATGAAGCAGAATAGTTGTGAGAACTATATGGAGCTGTATAGTTGTGAGAACTATATGGTGCTGAATGGTTGTGAGAACCATTTGGGGCTGAATAGTTGTGGGAACTACTATGGGGCTGAATAGTTGTGAGAACTATTATGTGGCCGCATAGTTGTGAGAACTATACGGGGTTGAATAGTTGTGAGAACTATTATGGGGCCGAATAGTTGCAAGAACTAAATGGAGCTGAATAGTTGTGAGAACTATTTGGAACAAGAACATTCGCAAATTACTAATCTGCTGAAAGTGGGCAGGCCATACTGTGCGAGGCAGCGACAAGTGTGAGGCAGAGTCAAGAGTGATTATGTTTTGGGTTTTGAGCCACCTGAAAAGGAAAGGGGTTGTCCACACGGGAGATGGGTGGACAATATCAGGAAAGCTGCAGGAGCGACATGGACAAGATTGGCCACATATAGATAAGTTTGGCAAGAGGTGGAGGAGGCCTAGCGGACAGATACTATGGTAAAGACTAATAATAATAATATTAAAAAAAGTGAGTATATTACATATTATTCATTTTGCTATAAAATTATCGTTCCCAAATAAAGTTACTACGCTATCTGTGTAAACTAGAATGTAATTTGCGTATCTGATTTGCAATCAGTTATCAGGCGTCAAATAGAGCCAAATCCAATGGACCTAGGTTAGTCTGCAAATACTAACAATCGGTCGTAATACACGTTGACAAGAGATTGAACAAGAGACAACTGACCGTTGTCTTGCCTACTGTGATAGGTGATTTATTACTGTATTATAGTATAATTTTGTTATAAGTAGTTTGCTTATAATTGGGTTACACATAAGGCATAGAACCATTGTTCCATGTTAGTTATAAGGATTTATGTGTAATGTGTTAGCAAACCTAATAAATAAATAAAATAAAATAGGTCAACAGAGACTTCTGTTCTGTTGGTAGTTCTGTTGACACGGGCGTCATGGACTTGATACATAGTGGGAAAAGTAGACCACTTTTGATACAGTAGTTAAAATAAAATAAAAACTAAAAACCCTATGAATAAAGAACAGTGTACTTGGCATGTCGTGAAGTGTAAGGACTCATACATAAGAAAATGTAATGATGGTAGTTGAGATAAGCTTGGTTTGACGCATCAGACCTTAGTGCAGTTCATAGATGGCTACTAGGGATCAATTAATTCTATTTGGTCCAACAGGGGTGAGAAGGAAATTACCCACATCTTGTTACCTAAATTGACAGGATTTGTAAGGCGGTGGTTCGAGAACTTGACCACAGGTTTGTATATTATAAGAAGAGTGGGAACATAAGCCAACAGAATCCTAGCTGGTGAAGACCTGATTTGCTGGTATGCATCATATTAACAAAAAAATTGTGTAGTATTAGGGTTAGTACAACACTAGACAGCTGTAAAAAGAGAAAAAAATAAGGTGCTCGGGTATTCAAAACTGTTAAACCAATTAATTCCTTTGACCTGGAGTGACATTCTGACAGGAATGCACAAATATACACCAATGCTACCAAGAGCATTATGCTAAAGTGATGTTAGCATGAATAACAAATTTTTATATCGTTTGCTGTGCCAATAAGTTACTGCGATAACCATGACAATGGGACATAAAGTGACAACAACTTGATACTCTTATACTTATTGGACTCGATGTATTACGTCTATGATCCTTTTTATTTCTGACACATCTTTCTAGAAAGAGATCGAATTAAACCTTCAATTAGGAGGAATTGCTGTGCCATGTGAACCTTGGGAGCATAGTTACTGATAAGAGAGTGTGAAACTAGACTACTGGACTTGCATGTGGACACCTCTTAACTACCATCCCCGAAACGTTTCGGAGACCTTCCTGTTAGCGCTATAAATAAATGTGAAATTAATGTTTTTGTTTAAGACATCATAGAGCTGACTGAAGTTGTTATAGTTCCAGATGGGGCCGTGAAGTATTGGGCTATACTAGGCCATACTTTTACAGAGAAACCAGATGAAAATACTTAATGAGGACATGTTGACAATTTGTAAAAATAAATCACTGAAATCGTACAAGCAAGAAAAGCAAAAAGTACGTAGTAAATTATAAGGTAAGTAAGAAGTGATGATAATGATACACTATGGGTAGTACACTACCTACCTACCTAAGGGCATACGATGGAAAGTCGTCAAAAGAACCATTATGACTTGGGATATTTTAGTTTCAAGGGAACATCCCAACCAACTAGGGTCAGAATAATGCAGCAGTCATGTCATGACTGATTAACCATAACGAGCAGTCATGTAGAAGATACTTTTATCTAGAAGATGTGATGTAATGTGTGAAATCATCTTCGTACGCATCAGCACAGACTTAATTAGAAGTCGAAGCAGCCGCCATGTCCGAAATCAGTCGGAAGCAATCGATCACTTTTATCCAAGATAAGTCGCATCACTGTCGACGAGATGACTCATAAAGAAGTAGGCGAACATCCGTCTCGAATGCACCCATATTAATGGGGTCTGTGACCAACAAGAAGACTAATTGCTGATCAAAGGACCACTTCACTAGCTATGATTTGAAGAAAATATTTCAACATCAAACACACAATTAATAATTATACAACACTGTGGACTTACCAAGAGTGAATAGGTAAGTGGAAAGAATTAATCACACAAAGGGGCAAACGCGCTCAGATATCCGTACTGGCCTCAACACAACTGTACTTAGAACAACACTCGGACCCGAGGTAGGTATTAGGATTAAAGGATAGTGAGCCAAGAAGAAAGCCGATGTCGACTATGAACGAGAGTACGTGACCGGAGACCTCGTGATCATCAAGAGAAGGGAAAATTGAAGGAACTGGTCCCAGGGTACCGAGGACCATATCGCATCTTGAAACATTACCCATAAATGGAGTGGTAAGAACACCCCACACACGAAATGTAATGGCGACTGATCGCACGAAGGCATGGTAAGTTTTTGAGAAAGTTTTATTGATAGTGAGTAGTTCCTAATTAGACACAGATGATGCACCAGGCTCATCTTGAAAATAGTACGTAATTGCTTAACTCCGTAACAACTGTGATTAATAATTTAAATGATTTACACAAATCATGTCTATTGTCTTATTAATCTAACGCATTGACTCTATTATTTATGAAGAATTAGAGTACTTACTGTGTATTATGATGATACAATAATACCTAAGTAATTATTAGCGATGGTTTTGTAAATTGATCATACAAGTAGTAACATCATTATAGAAGGGCGTAACGAATGGTGTGCGTTACGATACGATTAAAACTCGCAATATGATAAACGTAACTACTAATGATTCCCTTGTAAATTGATCATAGTAAGTCATGAATGGAAGGCGTAAAGGATGGTATGTGTCATGAATGATATGATAGATTTAATGCTCTCAGTATAAATAATGATTAGTTTCGTTAATTTGTCAAAGTAACGTCATTAGTGAAGGGCGCAAGAGATGTTGTGTGTTACGAACGTTATGATACATTTAATACTCAGTTTGAGTAATAATTATTGATTATTTCGTTAATTAATCAAAGTAACGTCATTAACAAAGGACGTAAAGAGTTGTATAATTTATGATTATATTATGATACACTTAATGCCTGCAATATGATACTCGTATAAGTAACAATCAACTACGAGTATTGAAGTGTCAATTTAGCACAGCGTAATGTCACGAGGAGTGTGTGGCTACGATATAACAACGTGATGAAAGTGATTATTAGTTACTATTTTGTTAATTTAGGGTATTTTTAACATAAAAAGCGTAAGGAGTGTGTTATGAGTCATTTAATTCGTGTAATATGGTAAAGTAATAATGAGTAAAGACTAATTAAAGACTAACTGAAAGTATCTACACAACACACAATATTAAGTCTGACTTCTGTTGTAAAGAATAAAATACGTAAAATCATCATTATTATTATTATCAAACTGAACTTACTCGGCGGCGGGACGCGCCGATATGTAGGATGGCCGAGCTGTAAGGAAGCATATCCGGTCCCTTGCATAAGTAGCGCTATCTCACCATAAACTAACATAAGATAGCACGTTATAATAAATTAAGGAATTGTTAACAAACCTAATCAGGCGATCTCTAAATTCTATTAGAAAACATTATCGCTTAAAAGTCGCTAAATAAGTTACAAGTCGCGTACGAGTGCGGGCCACTCATACGCGCGCGTCACAGCTGTTGTCAATACAGTACTTATAATGTTATGAAAGTAACCGTAACAAAGGGACATGTTAAAACATTATTAAAATTAACTAATTATATAAATAAACACCTATATTAGACGACATCGCGTTAAGAGCTCGTGAATGCATTACGAGTCGTGATTATGATGGCGCAAACAGAGATTCCAAATAAAATTGCGGACACAAAAACATTGAAAGTAGTATGTAAACAACATTTCATAATTTAATTTATCAAAAGTAATAATCACCGGCTAAATCTTTTAGCCGGAATAGTAAGTTTATGAACTATAAGTTACTAAAAGTTATTTACGACTGCCAATGAGTGTTTATTGGCGTGGAGAGTTTCGGCCCCCGGCCGCTGCGGAGGATTGGCGCGGCAGAGCACTAGAAAAATGGAGAGGCAAGAAAAGGATCGACGTACGGATGGATGGAGGAGAAAGAATCACTGGAAAAAGACAAAGGAAGAAGACAGAACAGCAATGAGGAAGGACCATTGGAATTGGAAATGGTGGAATGGTAAAGAGTGTGAGAAAGGATTGCATAGAAACGTTGGAATGGACAAGGTAAGCGTAGTTATTACGATAATAAGGAGTCGCGCCGCCGCCTACCGGCAACATCGATGACGACCCACGGGTACCCGGCATGAAGGCCGGGTACAGTTATGGGTGAATGTTCGTGGACATTATTCACGTAAGAGAAGATCGACGTCGCGTTGGTCGTTTGACTCTTATATATGTATGAATTAAATTAATGAAAATCGACTTTGACGAATTTTAGTTCGAAGGTACCTATACATGGGAGGGACAAATGGTAGCGATTTATGGTTTTGAAACCATAAATCGCTACCATTTGTCCCGCGATCCGTCCATCGAGCGGTCGTTTTCGATTATTATAGTAGGCCGGGCCTACTATAATAATCGAAGACGATTTCGATTTTGAATCGAACGCACCTAGAGCCTACTAGGCCTACTAGGCCCCAGGTGCATTCTCTGTTTCTTTACTCTCATAATCCGATGGGACGATAGTTCGACACAACCGGAGAGTGATCAGGCGGGCCAACGGATTAACGTGCTTTCCGATGCACGGGAATGTATCACCGCCAACTTCCTGGCTCCAGAGCTGCTACTAAATAATTTCTTTGTGAAAATCCCAGTCCTAACTAAGTATTTTTGACTCGACACGGGATTCGAAACCGGAACCAGTTGTTAGGTGCCACCTTTTTTGGGACCACTTGACCAATTAATATAATTAACAGCGTTTTTAGCAAAAAAAAAACGACTTCAATATGGTGACAATGGGACCAACTAGGAAGTACACCCTCTCAAACAAAAAAAAAATCAGATCGGTTCACAATTCTCCGAGATATGTGGTAACAAACATATTTACAACAAAAAAAAATTCAGTCGAATTGAGAACTTCCTCCTTTTTTTAATCGGTTAAAAATAGATGTCATGTATTTAACTAAACCTCCTTATAAACATGATAGTAAATTAAATAATAAATTGTTAGTAGTATTTCCACACTAACGCATAGCCAAGTTCCGTTTCCGTATTTCCAGCCGAATTGGTGTACTCGTAATTTCAAGGTGACCAGCTGTTGCCGGGCTACTTACTTAGTTAAAAGGTTACAATTGCAGACAGGGTATAAGAGCATCTTCGATTGCCACTTATTAAGTACTATTATACCATAAGGCCTCGTTTAAAGAGTCCTGTGGCGTTCGGGCGTATTTCCATATAAAGTGCCCTGCTATGGTTCAGAGTCAGACGCTGGCACTATGTATATACAATATACATTTAATTAATTCCCTAGTATTATTATTTATCTAAGTATTTATTTGCTTACTTACTATCATACATAGTACAAAATTCAACATAATTTAACACGTGTATTGATTGTATTAATTCATGAGCCGTTCCAAATCCGTTTAAATGAAACAGTTGTCTTGAAGCTAATAGTAATAAGACCGGCTTAAGAACAAATGTCTACTATCATCATCACTTTATCGCAGTCTACTGCTGGACATATTATGTCAGTATAGTTGTTCTCCACTTTGTTGGAACTTGGGCTTCTCGCATTCAGCACTTCCTCGTCACCCTGCGCAAATCATCACTTCACCTGATCTGATGGCATCCTACATAACGTTTGCTGAGAAACTCTATACATTCTAGTACCTACCCGTTCATCCCAACTCAACAACTCAATATTGTCTACTATGCTTTGTTCTGAGTCTATTATATGGTGTGCAATATCTATCAAAAGTGGCCGGGTAAATATCTGACGCGACACACGACGCCTGCGCAAACGCGCCGCGTGACGCGAGTCTTAAGAAATGAGAGTTATCTGAAAAAAGAAATCCACCAGATGCGATCACATAGACAGCAGGTCCAATTACGTAATTGGTCAATTTTGACATGGCACTGACATTTCATTGCTACTGACCAATCACATAGCTGCACCGCAGGCCTACATAACGCCATCAATCGGATATTTCATTTTGAAACACCCTCATTGATCTACTTAATGGGTAATCAGGCATAAATTACTAACTCAAGATCTGTTTGAAGAGCTAAGTGGCTCGCACAATTAAACTCCAATACCTAATAAGCGATCGTTATTAATAGGTCGCCTTAATACAGTTAGATACATTTGACCCCGACCTTGTCTCACTGCCCAATTGCACAATGTAGATGATACAGTAAGGCAATTTTTTATAGTAGCACTGCACAGTGGTCTCCGCTTGCCAGATAGGACGCTATAGATAGAGAAACCCAAGTCGCTGTGATGATCCATGCCTGTCTGTAGCTCTAACTATGCGTCGACTGATCCCGAAATGTAGTCACTTTACGGCTGTGTAACCAAGCGTACGTTGGGTGCCAGCCATTCGTAAACCTTATTACGGGTGAGAAGCTAAAATATCAAGAAGTCCTATAATCGACTCTTAAGATACCCACGGGATACGTGGCCAGTTCTCTTTATATGTCACCGAGCGTGCGGATAATGAGTACATTGATTTGTATGTCACGGATTCCCAAACCATTAGTATAGGTTGCTTGATTCTTGGAATTAAATTTCAGACGTGAAGTGAGTGAGGCAAGGAGAAGTAGTAGACGAAAAAGCGAATGAGCGTACAATAAATGTGGGTGTGAGTACGTAGCTACTACGGCTATGTTACGGCGCATGTACGGTTACATCGTTGACGATTCGTCAAAAAACACGTGTCATGTTCGATGGAAGTTCATATAGCATTCAAAATCGTGTTTTTTCACGATTTGTCAAAATATCCGACGACGAAAATAAAGGACAAAATCGGGATTTGTAGCAATTTGTGGAGCTTGTGTATGTGTATTTTAAAAGCTTGTTCTCGCCAAAGAGAAACCAAAGTGATAAAAACCATTCGTTAAAAATACGATTCGTCTTCGTGTGAATACGCACTTTCGCCCGCCAATAGCCAACTAGTTAACGACAAGTTCTCTATTAGTCGATTGGCAGTATAGTTGGGCGCAGTTACCTAATCCTGAAGTTAACTTCGACAATCCCTTAGTTAAGTATTTATAATGTTTTTGCGTAATGGGATAAGGTAAATTGGTAATTAAGGTAACGCAACGTTCAATAAGTATTAAGGTTTCTAAGTAAACTTACAAGTTAATTTGTTAAGATTGTGTTACTTCGTTAATCTATATCTACTTAAAATAAATTCTGTACATTAAATATATTTTCAAAATAACTATCAGGGGATGATTAGTGATCGATACTGATGCCAAAAATGCAATCAGTAAAATTTTTGTCTGTCTGTCTGTATGTTCGTTACAGAACGAATTTTAACGAAACTTGGTAAAATTATTCTTCATACTCCTGGGCAGGTTACAGTATACTTTTCATCACGCTACAATCAATAGGAGCAGAGCAGTGAAGGGAAGTGTGGGAAAACGGGAGAAATTTTTATCTGTATGTTTGAACGCGTATCACGCGAAAACTACTGCATGGAATTGAATGCGGTTTTACCAATGTATTGCTAGACGTCTAATTTAAAATTTGGGCACCATTTTATGAAAGTCCTTTATTTTTGAAACCCGACATCCACGCGTGCGACGCCGCCGGCACAGCTAGTTAAATAATAACACAAGGGAACAAAGGTTTGACAACCGGAAACAATAACCATATATTTTTGTTGCACTCCCTTCATATTTCACCCAACAAGTCATCAAAATGGTGTGACAGGTCTATTATAAATTTTATGGAAATTTTCATATTTCGCTAGCAGTACACAAAGCTCACAATATATCATCCACAATATTTCAAGTTAACAAGTTCTTTTTTGGGTTATTACATAAAGTTCAGTTAGTTAATTAAGTCAACATGTTTTTTATATTAAAATAGGTCCAGTCGTCAAAGAAGATCTAGACAAAAATCACCAAATAAGTTTTGCTTGTGTGCGGATGTTTATGTAGTTCAAAATCTACAAGAAAATAAGGAAGAGATATAAGTAGCTTACTGCTTCTATTTTGTATTTACAATTCGAGATATTGAGAAGTTGTGGACAGCTGAAATGTATTGTATTTCGTGTTAATATAGTAGGTACTTTTTAAGTGGATATTAGGTAAATAAAGGAAAATGCTTTATGCAGTTCCTTTGCTGTGGTGGGAGAGCCTTCTAACCATGTAAATGATTGCTATTTTTGTACGGTAAATCTCTCCAGATACTTAAAAGCATAAAAATAAAATGAAATATCCAAACTTGTCATCATGAACTGCTTCAGTCGTACCAAAACGTAGGATGCAGATTTTCTCTCAAAGTTCATTTCAAACATTCTCATTTAGCCTTTTACCTGATAATTTTGGCGCAGTGTTTGATGTACAAAGATAAAGCTATCATCAGAATGTACGAACAACAGAAATAAGATATCAAGGACCATGGGATCCAGCTATGATGGCATATTTTAGTTGGTTCCTCAAAAAAGAAGATTCAACATCTCACAAAAGGCTACAGAAGAGTCATTAACCAAATAAAACCTGTAACTTCAAGCATCGAATACTTTATAATAGTGGACATTTCGAAATTGATGCCATTATGTTAAAATTTGTTATGCGTTTAATTTATATAAATTGTTTGAACGAAAATTTATTGTTATTTTCTCATTTTTTCAAATATCGCTGTATCTCTAAATTTACTTAGGCTTGTTACGAAAAAAAAACACTTTTAGTTTCTAGTTATGTTTTTCAATTGTAATCCGAAGCAAACAAAATTTAGACAGTTGTATGAAAAGGTTTGAAATTTGTTACCTTGTGTAATTGACCTATGGTCATTAGTCCGTGTGGTTTCCGGATTTAGAATAGGACTACAACTATTCATCCCGTGGGTGTAGAAGGAGGCGACTTAGGGAATATCAGAAAACGGGCAGCAGCGTTTACTTGGATGCAAATAATACCTACTGCGGTCACCAACCCGCCTTCGAAACGTGGTGACTAAATGACAATTGTCATTGGGGGAGGCCTATGGCCAGCAGTGGACGTTTGCAGGCTGGTAATGATAATGATGATCATCGGCTATCCGCTGGTCGACTCATTAGGAGAAAAGAATCAGTAGAAGAGAATGGAAGTATTTTTATTAATTTAAGTACTATTTAAACGAGTCACTTTGACTTATGTATTTGTTACTGTAGCGTGGACGTTAGATGAATGTATTTAGCGCCCCAACTCCACTCTATGGCTCCCGCCTAGCCGCCAGGTATAGAACGAGGTTCTCTTTATTTAATGTGTTCTTTGATGTGGTCCGTTTTTTTTTCAAGATGTTCATTATGAACTATGCTATTAAAATCAACTCAACAATTAAATAAAGGGAAGAAATATAATGAAAAAACCTACCAAAATAAAGTAATTTCTCCAGATGAAACAAAGTAATACAATATTATAATCTGAATATTTATTAATATCTCCTTCCATAGTCTAAAATTGCCAGACACTATATTGTGCAATCTATTGTTATAGCCATCGGCCAAATTCAATGCGTGGGAATTTGAGGGATTGAAACTTGTATAAACTATCTAAATACCTATCTACAGAAGTTATTCTGACTGGCTCGGTGGCTCAATTGGTAGTGACCCCTGCCTTCTGATCCAAGAGTCGTGGGTTCGATTCCCACTCGGGACAAACATTCGTATGATGAACATTTGTGTTTGTTCCGTGTCCGGGTGTTTATTTGTATTTAAGTATATATTTGTTGTACCTTCGTTGTTCTGATACCCATAACACAAGTGCTCAAGCTACTTACTTTGGGATCGGAGCAATGTATGTGATGTTGTGAGATATATATATGTGTGATATATATATAATTATATTCTCTATTGATTTGCGATATTTATGACTTATTTTATTAATTACTAGCTGTGCCGGCGGCGTCGCACGCGTGGATATCGGGTTTCAAAAATAACGGACTTCCATAATGTTACCTAAATTTTATGTTAGACCTCTAGCAATACATTGGTGAAAACCGCATTCAGTTCCATGCAGTAGTTTTCGCGTGATGCGCGATCAAACATGCAGATAAAATTTTCTCCCGTTTTCCCTACACTTCCCGTCACTACTCAGCTCCTATTGATTGTAGCGAGATGAAAAGTATACTATAACCTGCCCAAGAGTATGAAGAATAATCGTACCAAGTTTCGTTAAAATCCGTCTAGTAGTTTTTTTTTTCTATAACGAACATACAGACAGACAGACAGACAGAGAGACAGACAGACAGACAAACGAAAATTTTACTGATTGCATTTTTGGCATCAGTACCTATCAATCACTAATCACCCCCTGATAGTTATTTTGAAAAAATATTTCATGTACAGAATTGACCTCTCTACAGATTTATCATAAGTATAGAAGATATATACAAATACTATAAAGTACGGAAATATTACATCTTCCGAACCATTAGGCTATGGAACTCTTCCAGCACACGTGTTCTCTTCTTATTATAATCTTGGGTATTTTACTCGGGGCGTAAAGCGGCACTTATGTAGGTCGTCATAGTATGATCGATCTACATCTATACTTTTTACATACATATATATATACGAGTACATACAGTATTATACACCTCTTAATTTTTAACGATTGTTATATAAATTATAGCATTAAAATTAAGAATATTAGTATCCCTTCCAAAATTTTAAAATAAGTACGACTTTTGAAGTTCATGAACTTCAAAAGTCGTTGAAGTAATAGGAATAGTACTAATATCGTATAGGGTGATTTCTTTTTCCTTAAAAATAAGTAAATGTCAGTTGATTGCTTAGCTGCGACAATAAACTTTCGTATACCACGCGACGGGCGACGCACGGCTGGACCACAACCCGTTCCAAATCGGCCAATACTCGTATTTTGTTACATAATGAATAAACTCTTCTGGGTGCCGATCTCCAACACCAATAGGGGATAATACTGCAATTTTTTACCGCCAGAGTGCAGCACTAACGTAAACAGTAAACAGTACTTTGACAGGTGGTTCAATGCGTGATTAAAATTTGCTAAATTCTACTTTAATTAAGTTTAAAATTGAGAAGAGTTTATTAATCTAAAATAATACATCAGTGTTGCGTATTTGGATGTAGGAATGTAGGGAACCATTCATTCCCAAATGACCAAAAATATCGAAAATGATGGGAAGCAGCAACTCGTTGGAAAGATTTTCGAGCTAAATATCATTCCAAAATATGTTCAGCACATTTTAAATCACAGGATTTTATTCAAATTGGAAAGTTTACTGGTGAGAGTCTCATTTATCGCATAACGTTCACATTTTATCACGTAAAACAATTAAAAATGATGTTGTTCTGAACATAACCTAAAATCTTCTTACCATTTTCAGGAATAAGTTATTACTTATGGTAACTGGTATTCCAGGCGCATTTAAAAAAAGGAATAGTGCCTACTATTTTTCCATGGACCAAAATGGAAGATTTACAGTCCAAACAAAGGCGAGAACGTGCTTTAGCGCGTGATGCAAAACGAACATTAAGTTTTGAAAATTGCGACAGCTTTGCTTCAACTCCAAATGTTAGGTACTACAGCATTAAGTAATACTTCACCCAATACAGGAACATTAAATTTCGTAATAGATTGTGTTGAAGAAATTGTAATCCAAGAAAATAGTGTGTATATTTCTGAATTGGTGCAAAATTATATTGCTAAAAAGGTATGCATTGCATTCGTTGTAGGCTCATTTTTTATTTGGTTATTGTTTTATAATAAAGTTTTGATTTACTATTTTTGTATTTTCATTTAATACATAAAATGAAATACTTTCATTTCAGATATAATAGTCGATAGTGATAAAACACTCATATAAATTTATTGTTCAATAAGTCAACTATCACAATGTAGGTTGCACATACGAAATGCATTATAATGGCGGTTTGTTTACTGTATGTGCTGGTGGCGCCACCTGCGCCGAGCTTTGCTTGTTCCCTATTGCGCAATGCGCTCTTATCGAGAATGCTAAAAACTCATAATATACTAAATGAACTGTTCAGTGAAATAGATAAATTCACCAACAGCAGAGTCTCATTCAAGTCCCAAGCAATAAAGGTACTGGGCCCCTACCATATTGTAAATCCCTTCCATTGTACCTGCCGTGTTCGAATATTATGTATTAAATTAATGAAAGTCGACTTTGACGAATTTCAGTTCCTATATTCGAACACGGGAGGGACAAATGGGAGTGCAAAAGTATGCGATCCGTTCAAAGAACGCTCGTTTTCGATTTTAGTGGTAGGGGCCCAGAGCTCTCTGTAATACAAACACGATCTTATTTAAGTATACATAATATATTTCATTGCTATTTTATATATTTCACACATATTAACTCGTACATTTAGGCACGCAAGCATAAATGTTCGGAATCTTACTCAGGCACATAAACACACACACGCACAAAAACGCACACACACATACACACACACACTTGTATGCTAATATTTCACTGATGTTATTGTAATAATAGGTTTAATTAATTAAGTTTATTGTTCAGAGCATTTCATATTTTTTGTTAGTACAGGGAAATCTATAATTAGCCATACCCATTTTTAAGACTAACTAATAGCGA
Source organism: Conogethes punctiferalis (assembly GCA_031163375.1). Lineage (NCBI taxonomy): Eukaryota > Metazoa > Arthropoda > Insecta > Lepidoptera > Crambidae > Conogethes > Conogethes punctiferalis. The sequence continues at coordinate 11,019,008 of CM062080.1, forward strand.
AATGATATATCATGTATCGCCGTTGATTTCCTAAATAAGTAGAAAACATGTTCTACTGAATCTGACTATCCAAACAATATTTTCCTTGTGGGAAAACAACCCTTCAAAAGAAGTTGTATATTCTTGCCTAGAACTACCGACATTAGAAACTTAGACAAAGTTTCGACCTAATCAGGGATTTTCGCAATGGATTTTCCTCACAGATTACCCTTAGTAAATAAAGGTCAGCTCAATCAACTGTATATTTCCAATCCACTCAAATTTTGAATACATGTGTTAGAGTTACTTAGTTTACAAAAAAGATTTCAATGACAACAAAGGTTTCAATAAAATACGAGTAGATTATACAGAGCTGTATATGTACAAAGTATACCTATTTGTATTTTTTGAAAGAAAAACGGAAAAAGATTCAACTGTCGCAACTTCCATCAGTATTTATCGTATTTAATTTATTCTGTTGAGGTCGCAGCCGCGCTACAAAGACTTCGAAGCAGCCGATTCCCGCATAATTTTCCAATAAGCTGAATGTAATTGTGCATTTTCTACAAGTAGACTAAGCACTCCAGCGCGGGGTTGAGTTGAGGCAAGTGCCGTTGACAATGCCGACACAACGTTCCAGTCGCCATTCTTATTACAGGGCCCTCGATGAGCCGAGAGCTCTTCAACACACAGAACCAATGTACCAACTTATTTTCAAGCATCCGACTGTTGCTGTTAGAAAAATATATTTTGTAGAATTTCGTGTAGAACTATTCGACGCACGAAATGAACAAATCGTACTCTCTTGTGTACTGATTGTGTAGATTGGTACAAAATCAATCAACAAACAAAACAAACAAATTGTGAAGCTTTATTTATTTACTACTTTGGTAGGTACTACAACTTTTAGTACCTACTCATAGTACAAGGGAAAACCTTAGTTTAAAACCAGGTACCTGTGTGATGTGTCTGGCTGGTGCTGGCTTATCTTCTATCTATATATCTATCTGTCTATATCTATACTTATAATAGATCTGTAGAGAGGTCAATTCTGTACATGAAATATTGTTTCAAAATAACTATCAGGGGGTGATTAGTGAACGATACTGATGCCAAAAATGCAATCAGTAAAATTTTTGTCTGTCTGTCTGTATGTTCGTTAAAGAAACAAAAACTACTGGACGGATTTTAACAAAACTTGCTACAATTATTTTTCATACTCCTGGGCAGGCTATAGTATACTTTTTATCATGCTACAATCAGAGGACACTAGGAGCAGAGCAGTGAAGGGAAGTGTGGGGAAAACGGGAGAAATTTTTATCTGTACGTTTGAACGCGCATCACGCGAAAACTACTGCATAGAATTGAATGCGGTTTGCATTGTATTGCTAGAGGTCTAACTTTAAATTTGGACACCATTTTATGAAAGTCCAAAATTTGGACACCATTTTATGAAAGTCAACTATTTTTAAAACCCGATATCCACGCGTGTGACGCCGCCGGCACAGCTAGTATTGAATAAAATATATATCAACTTAGGTACAGTACAAGTTTCATCAAAATATGACCTCAAAGCGTTGGCATATGTATCAACTTATCTTCACGTTTTTTTTTTTAAATTAATGGCGGCCGGCCTCTTTACGGGGTCCATTTTTTCCAATGTCGAATGATCAAAGTTATCTTTGGGAAGTTATAATACTCGTACATCTCATGGTTTAGAGTTATATCGCTAGATAATCGTGAATTCCTTGAAGACTAATATTCCAAGTCGTCATCGGGCACAAAGCCGGTTGTCTAAGCGTCAAGCCGCTCGATATCCGATGCTCGCTTGAAGACGATTTATTTTGTTGATCCTATAACATTATCACTTCCCAGAACTAACAAAATAACAAAAAAAATTGTACACTAAAACTCATTATATGATAAAAAGAAAACAAAAAACCGCCCAAGTGCGAGTCGGACTCGCGCACGTAGGGTTCCGTACCACAGATTAAATGAAAAAAAATTAGGTAATTTGATATATGACGTTTAAAAAAAACTACTGTCTAGATTTCATTCAAACCAATTTTCGTTAGTAGTTTTCATAGTAATACACATCATATATTTTTTCAGTTTTATCTCATGCCCATATTTTAGAAGTTACGGGGGGGGGGGGGACACATTTTACCACTTTGGAATAGTCTCTCGCGCAAACTATTCAGTTTAGAAAAAAATGATGTTAGGAACCTCATTTTCAAATACCTATCCATAGATACCCCACACGTATAGGTTTGATGAAAAAAAAATTTTTAAGTTTCAGTTCTATGTATGGGGAACCCCAAAAGTTTTAGATTTTTTTCTGATTTTATTTTAAAATCATAATGCGGTTAACAGAATACATCTACGCACCAAATTTTAATAATGTAGCTCACATAGTTTCGGAATAAACTGGCTGTGACATACGGACGGACAGACAGACAGACAGACATGACGAATCTATAAGGGTCCCGTTTTTGCCATTTTGGCTACGGAACCCTAAAAATAGATCGCAAATGCTTCCCGTTCAACTACCCTCCAAAACATATGCCAAAATATCATCTGACGTCTTTGATGTGATGTCACGATGTTATGATGATTCAATCGATACTACAATTCAAAAATGTTACTAAATTACCAAAGTTCCTGCCAAGGGCAATTTCTGTTTACGTAACACAAAGAAACCCAAATATTGTATTTTAAGTAAAGTGCTGCTATAAATAACGAGTGTGATCTTTTATCTCTATAGGTAGGCCCCTAGCTTTTATATCAACATAACCTCGTTTACCGCCTGTTCATACTAGCGTTTATTTTCGTTCACACTAGCGGTTGATCCGCCCGGCGGCGACCGCAAATCGACCGCCGATCAACCGCAAAACGGCCGAGGTGTTCACACTAGCGGTCGCGGTTTTGCGGTTCGGCAGCTGGTAGTGTTGTAGATCGATGGTCGGCTATAGGTAATTGTTGATTCTTTAGTGAGAATAAATCGATTCAAGTACCAAATGATTTACAATCTAAACATCGATAATCGCTTTAAAGATAATTTATGTGTGACTTTAGTTACTCTGTTTTTGGGAATAGGATACACGACTGTTTACTGTTTTATATTACTTTCTGGTCACCTTAAGAAGAAGTACAATTTAACTTATTTGAGAGCCATGAGTACTAAATTGATTGCAAATGCGAAGTTTATTGATGACTACAAACTTCAAATATTATTACAAAAGTTAAGTTTTGATTATATTATAATATTATCGTATTTTTATCTATAATAACATCTTCATTTAAGAAATAAATTTCATAAACTCACATTTAATACAGTTGTCACAATTGTCTAAAGCGAACAGCAAATTATAAACGATTCCTAGTGATCGTTTAACTTTCTGGTGTCCAATGCTGATTACAATTTGTACTATTTACATATCGATTAATCATTATGATCCATTAGCGTAACGAATAAATTGTAACAACACTAAAAATAAAACAATTACGTATCTACTAACAGAACGTAACCATTTTTGAAGCGCGTTGCGAAAATAAAGAATTATTGTATTTACTTACTTCATACTAAAATTATGTTGTATTATGTTGTTCTACTACTGTTTTTACGATAGATCTAATGGGAGTTTTCGTTCCCACAATAGGTACTTAAAGAAATTCTTATCAAATATTACAATGCTTCTTGTTTAGAAATTGAATAATTTAAACTTCCTATGTGATATGCACTCCTGGTACTTTCAATTAGAGAAGCACACATCAGTCATGTCGGTGCTATCGTCGACACGCACACAAACAAATCTCACAGAGTCGATACCGGTTCAATTGGGGATTTTCGCTAACAAATAAGTTTATGAGAACACAATAAAAGATGTGTAATAACAAACACAGTTTGAATATGGATACCACATAAGTACCGTATAAGTATTCATGAATTAATCATGTTCAGATTTCCATTATTTCGTATTTCATAGAAAATAATGTTTGATTTTTGGTATAGAAAAATGCTAACTAAAAATGTATCCATAGTTTAATAACCATTTCTAAATAATTAGTGTGGCCTCATTGTGTACTTATATTTTCCACCATAATTTATAAATTCAAATAAATTTGTTTCATATTTTATTTTAACCGTGTAAAGTTACGTTCTATAAAACAGAAGAAGAAATGTCACTAGCTAGTGATGGAGGTATAGTGCTATTAAAGTTTCGATAATATCTAAATATAATAAGCTGAAAAGTAAAATAATTTTAAATGGAAATGGATAGTTTCTTGAGAAAATATTTCGACAAAGAGTAAAGAAAGGTAATTTTTTTATAGTGCAAACGGGCCATTATTATCACTTAGGAAATAGTTAAATAACTTTCTCCTTAGCTGTTGTGTAATGGTCGTCGTGGCCTCTCTCATCCTTTCTTTCCTATTCTATATTACCTTCGAGTACTGTTTTATGTAATGGGATTTGAAGGCACTGGCGGAGTTCAGGGAGTGGTGGATATTGCTCACCCGACAAGAGCAAACCTCTTTAGAATTAATGAATATGAAATTTTGCGACATTGACTTGTGGTAGAGTATCTTCTAGCTAAAAATATTTAGTAGTTGAAAATTTTACCCAAAATATGGATAGTATTGCTGCCCACCAATTGTGAACCATTAATTACGAGAGTACCGACACTAAAGAACTTACGTCGGCACTAAGTTATTTTCCTAGTGACACTACGTAGTGCAGATACGCTTACTTTGCATATGTAAGATTCGCGATGGGCATTTGTTTTCTACTTTCATCGATATTCACAATTTGACTATAGAGCAGCCCTAGCCCGCCGATGTCAAAACGCGGCCGCCGCCGCCGATAGTATGCGGATCAACCGCCAAACCGCAGTTTGAACGCCGCGCCCCGCCGCGTTCGTAGTGTGAACGGGGGTAGCGGTTTGACGGCGGTTTGATGGCGGTTAAACGTCAATCTGAAGGAAGCCTTATTAAAATTTCTCACAGATGAAACAAAAGATAACACAATATAGATAAAACGTGAAGCAGATTGATTCGACTTTCAATGGACTAAATATGGAAAATCTTTCATACCACGATCTTTATAACAATTCATTACTGCCACCTCGCTACCCACACACCCCAGAAAGTTAATTAAGAATAAAATGTTTACAATGAAAACATTCATCATATCAACAAATTGTGTTTATCTCCCTCTACTAAGATTTATGAAATAGTAGGTATAACGTTTTTTTACCTAAGGAAATATTACATTTCTATTTACAAGCAGTGGGTTACGTTTATTCGTAGTAACAAAAATAAAATTATTTACCTACTGTAGTACAGTCATTGGGTATTTTTAATTATTACCTACTTGGAAAGTTTTTATCCGGGAGTTTTGAAAATGTTATAGATTTTGACGTTTTAAAATTTAATTTTGCCGCCGACAACTGAATGGTTTAGTTACTCATTTCTTAAAATTGTTTTTTGGTGTGGGTCGTGCATCGGAAATAAGGTTAAGCCGTCGCAGATATCTCCGGTCGTGTCAAAATGCCATCCCATCGGCGCGAAATTTATTTCCTTATTTACAATGTAAGTATTTTCCTATATTTTCTGCAACGTCTACTTACTCGTATTTACCTTTTCATTGCCTAGAGTAAGAAAAAATGAAGCCTCTACCGACCGTTACATGTAAACTCGCAGTTTAGCCCGTCAAACAACATAATCACGATAAAGGGCGCGACGCAATAGTATTTCTATTGCTTTTGCTAAAAATTTAAATCCATACTTATAATAACTGTAGAGAGGTCAATTCTGTACATGAAATATTTTTTTAAAATAACTATTAGGGGGTGATTAGTGATCGATACTGATGCCAAAAATGCAATCAGTAAATTTTTTGTCTGTCTGTATGTAGAAAAAAACTACTGGACGAATTTTTACGAAACTTGGTACAGTTATTTTTCATACTCCTGGGCAGGTTATAGTATACTTTTCATCACGCTACAATCAATAGGAGCAGAGCAGTGACGGGAAGTGTTGGAAAACGGGAGAAATTTTTATCTGTATGTTTGTTTCTGTATGATTAGTACAGTAGTTTTCGCGCACCACGCGAAAACTACTGTACTAACTTAAAACTTAGGTCCCATTTTATGGAAGTCCATTATTTTTAAAACCCGATATCCACGCGTGTGACGCCGCTGGCACAGCTAGTATTAAATAAATTAAATACGTTAATTTACAGTCAATTATAAAGCAGAAGTGTGTGCGTAAACACAAGTGCTCTTCATTCTCATAAACCGGATAGGACGACAGCTCAAGACGGCCGAGATTAGACGAGATTATTATTATATAGACGATGTCCCATTTAAATCCAACTCAGCTGAATCTCTTTTCATCGCCTATATCTATTTAATACCGTAATATGAATATTTTTCCTTTGCGGATCTCTGAAATATATTGTCAAGAGAATTTTGTCGAATGCGAAACGTTTTCTTATTGACTTACTACTGATATTTTGGTAACAATAGAATTCTACTTACCATGCATTGTTTTATTTAATTATTTGATTCAAGGTCTTCTATATCTACCCAATTCTTTACGAAATTTCTTATTTCACTAATTAAATAGTTACAAATCAACAAATCGCAGTTCACTGCTGGACGTAAACCTCACCCAAAAGACGCCAAACAGGCTTATTTTTTTTCTTTATTAGAGAAACATACAGCATCTTATAACACTTATGGACTTAATAATAATATGATTAACACATTAGCCTAATTAGTTTCTACAAATTCTAGTACGAGTAGTACACATCAGTTGATCAAGAGACAAAACTACTGCTTTTCGCGTCCAGTCTACTCCAGCCGCCGCTCTCAGATCTTCGGTCCACTGGGCTGGAGGGTGTCCCACACTACGTTAGCCCATTAAAAGTATCCTCTCGAAGACTCCTTCGACACACGCGACCCGCCCACTGCCACTTCAGTCTGCTAGTTCTCTTCGCTACGTGTATTCTGAGAATATTATTTCGTCAACGAAACCCCCAGTTAGCTCGCTCCATTGCACTCTGAGCAGATCACAATTTGTGGACGAGTTCTACTGTCAGTGTGCACGGCTCTACAGGGCTGGACGCATTGGTGGAAGACTTTTGTCTTAAATAGTATAATAATTAAAAGACTTTTTTTCAGGGAATCATCCCGCTAAGTCTATAACAAAAATCACTTAATTTATAAAACGTCCCTTACATATACTTAAGTCGTCATGTCCGGATGCCACAGAAAGACGTCAATTGCATAATATGTAGTAGTAGTTACGATTCAGATTTATAATGTGTATTACATACATTGCCAGCTTAGACTTACTTTACGTAAAGTAAATCTTGTCGGCTTCATACCTCATCAGTCATCATCTCAATTGTCATTGGGGGAGGGCAGGTTGGTGACCTCAGTATGTTTTATTTGTACCCAGGTAAACGCCACTGCCCGTTTCGTGGTATTCCCTTAGTACGATACCTACGGGGTAAAACGGGGTAGGCCCACCCCATTCATTATTTCATGTGGCATCATAGGTAAAAATATCAACATAACTACTTATTATGTTATATTTTTTAGATTTAAGAGGACGTATCCAAATATAATATACTCAAATCGCAGTAACACGAGCGGCGCCAATCGCGCCACTATCGCGTGATACGCACACTTCCGCCCGTTCCGCTATTGCTCATTTCAGCTCCTGCGTAAACAATTATCGCATAAAACGAACAACAAAGGAACCTATATTTAGATTAATTTCGTTTTTATGTTTCAGTGATATAACATGTTAATTGACGGAACAAAGGAAACATTCAAATCTTACCTGTCTGTGAATATGATTATGCTGTTATATTCTCCCTACTAATTCGTCGGCCTTCAAATTCTCAAAATAGATGGTCAGAGATCCACCAACAAATACTGCTAACATTATGTGAATTATTTATGAAGATTTGTTTTTGTGTTCTCTAGCGGCTGTTGCAAGTTAAAAAATCTATATTACTCACTTAGGTACATAGTAAGCCTTTCACATTAAAAAAAGGTTTATATCACTCTAATTAAAATTAACTAAAAACGCACACTGCTCTCCATTCTGAACAAAGTTACTCGTATTTCAGGAATTGCGCTTTTCTTTATGTAACACGTTGTATAGTAAGTACCTACTGCTAGGCACTGATTAGGAATTATTAAGCATAAAATATCCTTCAGACTAGGTACTCATATTCGATTATGTTCTAACATGACTATAATTTCTCGTATATACTGAAAGACGATTAAATAAGTATTTATACTTGCTTGTCTATCTACTCTCTATTATTATAGTCCACCAAAGGCTTTCGTAATACGAGTAATCACAGGAGACATTGATAAATTGGTACCTACTCAGTCTCGTAACGTAATTATTTGTTATAATGTATGTACCAACATAATGTCTAGCGATACCATGAAATAACTTTAATCTAGTACAAATGAATTTATCTCTCGTGGACTTTTAATTGTACGGTAACTCCCAAGATATTAAACAGCATGATATTGAATGCCAATCTAATTACTTTGTTCAGAAAGGAGAGCAGAATCGAATACACATATAAAAAATTGGCTTAAAACTTTACCCAAAAAAATATGATAATCATTACCTAGTACACGAAATGAAATAATGTAATACTAAGGCCGAATGTCTTCTTAAAATCCAAACTCCATTGTTCAAATTATTTCATAGCGTCTAAAAATCTATGTCTTAGGAGATTAAGGGCTAAGCACAAAAGCTCACAAAAAAATACCAATGACAATGCTCAAATGATACTTCAGTGGAACAATTTTATTGTTTTTTTAAGCTATACGTAGCCCCGCTTCTGTGGAAACGCAGCCTAAAGTATCATCACGCTCATCGTTTACCTTTAACGATGAAAGCTCTCAGAAAAGCTTGATTTCTTTTGACATCTTCAAAGTACGAGTACATCGTCATATTTTATCCAATTACGACCAAAAATGTCTATTTCTATTAGTTTATCGTGAACAGACGGACATGAAAACATTTAACAGATGTGCCTAATCACCCGTAAATAAAGTTGTGTAAAAGGTTCACTGCGGATCAAGCGCGGATCCCAAATGCGATTCCTAACCCCAATTTGTATTCTAAATTGACCAATCGGGTTGTCCTGTGAGATAAGACTGCCTAAAATAAACAACAAAATTGATACATGGTTATCAATCGAATTAATCTTATACGACAGCGTTGCTATGATTGTATATAATTGCGGGCAGACAAGATAAATCCTAGATTATTTGGGTGGAATTGGGTATTTCAGTTTTTCAGGGCCGCACCTATGATGTTTTGATGGACATATCCATAGGACCCCCGAAACTACCTTTAAGACGCGTGACGAAGTAGCCGGGGCTTTTAGGGGGCGGGTTGAGTCCCACATACCCCGCTGCCTGAATGCATTTTCTCCGGTAATACAAAAAAAAGGTCTTGGGTTTAATAAGAAATGTCGCAAATTAGGAAGCTTACAAAAATAACAGTGCCCCCAGAAAATGTATAACGGGAACCTATGTGAACCTTGTATACAGATCTATGTTTAAAGCTCAAAAGTATTTTAAACTTAATTTTCTATTTTTTTTATTCAATATGGGTTTGCGCTTGACTTACCATGCACAGGCATAAACTCTCCCTTCTCATTAGATTCCATATTTGCATACAAATAGGTACCTGCAAATGCTTGTAGTACAAATGAATACAGTTGATACGTTCTCCTTCACCAGCACACATCACCAGTTAAAAAGCAAGTGTTACGCAAAATAACAATAGCCTGGAACTAATGCCACGTAATATATTAGCAACGGCTGGACTCGTGACACTATAATGAATGAAAACCGAATTACGCGTAGCCACGGCCCTGGTTCGTTTGAATCTAAGCTCACATTCTATCAAACTGTTAACTGTACAGACTACTATATTATGTCCACAAAAATGTGTCTATGATAGAATGACCTTGTGTGCGCTCAAAGCGTGACTAAGTGATGCACTATTGTGCATGGTTTGTAAAAAATCACTGTGGGTAATATCACATGCAATAAATCCTTTCTGAATGTATTTTCTAGCGCTCCTTTCAAGGAGAACGCGAAATCTCATACTATCCGAGCGATAATTAGGTATCTTTGATTTCAAATTTGATTGAAAATAAGACGTGGCTATACTATCTTTGATAAATTTCTGTGATTAGTCGATTACTAATGGCAGTCGTAGGAGGTTTAACTGAGAACATGCCATAGCGACCGCTTAAAAATAAAATGTCTAAAATTGCTCTCAGGTGGATGTGTCAAAAAGCTACAGTTAAGAAATATTTTCTGTTATTTGACCTAAGAAATGTTTCACATAAAACAGATATCGGTAAATGGCAATTATATCTCCAATTTATTATAACGGGACTTAGGTATTTTGTAAACATTTTCGACGACAGGAAAAGGACACCTTATAAACCTTTATAATGCTTCGGGCTATTTCAAACCAACATGTCTCACATATAGCGATCTCCATTTTCCGCCGGATTCCGTAACGGCTTTAATGGAATTCATGTAAATTATTAATACCCTTCGGCAATTTTGCATGATGAGAACCCGGTCTTAGTTTTATTTACATAAGAAATAAATACAAAAAATAAGAAATAAATTCTTATTCTTTTCTCGTACCTCCGGTCTAATTTGATATTGATTAGTGCATTAGACTAATAAATAATTATGATAAATTTTAATAAACGTCAGAAAATTTCCGAATCCGCGTAGATCATGGTCGATCTATTTTATTGTTTACTAGCTGTGCCAGCGACTTCGTCCGCGTGGAATAGTGTTTTTGGGTAGATTTTTAAATTATTTAGACTAATTAATTTACAAATATCGATTCAACAGCCTAAAATATAAGTTTCAAGTTTCTAGTTCTGAAAATGACAATACTTTCATATAACTTTTTATCCCTCTTTTTCAACCCCTTACAACCCTTTCGTATGAACATTGAATGTCATATTTATTCATACCGAATCAACATCCTAAGGTATAAGTATTAAGTTTCTAGCTCTAAAAATGACAATAATATGTATTCCATTTATCTTGTCATCCCCTAACTACTTTTTCGTGTACGCTTCAGATGGCATATTCATTTATATTAAACTAGCTGTGCCAGCAGCGCCGCACGCGTGGATATCGGGTTTCAAAAATAACGGACTTCTATAAAATGGTGCCTAAATTTTGAAGTTATACCTCTAGCAATGCACAAGCTGGAATACATTGGGTTGAATGGGACACCTCTTGAATTATTCAAGGATTATCTGTATGGAAGGCATCAACGAGTTAAACTAGACTCTGTCATAAGTGAGAATGCAGAGGTTTCATATGGCGTGCCACAGGGCAGCGTACTGGGCCCTACTTTATTCCTTATTTATATAAATGACCTGTGTGCCATGAAAATTAAAAACACGTCAATTTTTTCCTATGCGGATGACACTGCTGTAGTCTTCAGTGCTGATTCCTGGAGTGCTGTTGGTCAAATTGCTGAGCAGGGACTGGAGAAGATAGGCGGATGGTTACGTAGTAACCTTCTTACACTGATAAGACTAATTACATTCGATTCAGTATCCACAACAAAGTAGAGCCATACAATGAAATACAAATAAAATTACACAATTGTCCTCCTGAGGCTAACAGAATCACCTGTAATTGTCCTAAGATACAGAGAGTTGAAAAGATAAAATACTTAGGGGTATATATAGATCAGCGATTATCTTGGTATCCACATCTTGACCATATCATAACAAGAGTAAGGAAATTAATATGGATTTTTAAGACTCTGAGACATGTAGTTCCAACAAAACCCGATAGCTCTCGATGTACAGATGGACACCTGCTTACCGACATCTACATTTCATTGGTGCAGTCCATTTTGGTATATTGTATACCTGTCTGGGGAGGTGCGTCTAAAACCAGGTTCATTAGTCTAGAACGGGCTCAGCGTAGCCTATTAAAGGTTATGTATTTTAAAAAGATTCGATTCTCGACTCAATGTTTATATAGAATTATCCCTTTTATCTGTCAGGAAATTGTATGTTATGCAAATTCTATTAAAAGTACAAAAAAACCTGACATGTGTTCGTAAGAAAGTCGACTTAAAAACTAGACGGAAAATGAATAACGTCATTCAAGCTCCTAAGGTTAACACGGAATTCGCTAAGAGGCAATTTAATAAAAGGTCGATGGATCTATACAACATTATTAATAATAACATAGATTTGTATAGCAAACAGTTCTATGAATGCAGAAGACTTATTAGGGAGTGGTTAGAGGATAGGTCATATGATGATATTGAGGCACTATTAATTTAAACAAACAACTAAACATCACACACATACGCACACACACACACACACACACACACACACACACACACACACACACACACACAACGCATACATTAACACGTACTTATACATGAGGCCCTGCACGCATTAGTTTCAAATAAAAGAAAAGTTTATTTTGTATTAGGTTTAATTTTTATTTTTTTTATTTGCAAGATTTTAATTATAAGAATTTGAAATGTAAAATTAAAGTTGAGTAACATAGAATTAAGTTCTTTTATGTATTGATGGAAGAGCAGTGTCTCCTGACACAAGCATTTAAGCTTAAAAGGAGTCACTGGATGCTTATGTTTAAAACGCTTAATCTTTTGTTAAAGCCAATAAAGTATTTTATTTATTTTTATTTTATTTATTTAATACATTGGTGAAGACCGCACTCAAATCCATGCAGTAGTTTTCGTTTAATGTGCGTTAAAACATACAGATAAAAATTTCTCCCGTTTTCTTCCCACCACTGCTCTGCTCCTTTTAATTGTAGCGTGATGAAAAGTATGCTATAACCTACCCAGGAGTATGAAGAATAATTGTACCAAGTTTCGTTAAAATCCGTCAAGTACCTAGTTTTTGTTTCTATAACGAACATACAGACAGACAGACAGACAAAAACTTTACTGATTGCGTTTTTGGCATCAGTATCGATCACTAATCACCCCCTGATAGGTATTTTAAAAATATATTTAACGTATCTACATAATTGACCTATCTACAGATTTATTTATAAGTATAGAATAGATAGATTGCTTATTTTTAACCGACTTCGAAAAAGGAGGAGGTTCTCAATTCGTCTGTATGTATAATATTTTTTTTTATGTATGTTCACCGATATTTCCGTCAATTATTGATGGAATAATAAATATTTATAAAAATTTTTTTTTGTTCGATAGAGGACTTTTCCGAGGTGGTCCCATTATCACCAAGTCAAGATCTGATGATGGGATCCTGGAGAAATTGAGGGCAACAACCGAAAATTGTATGCTCATATGGTGCTTTTGTTACGTAATCATATCTTACTCAGGTATATGCTTCCGGGCGTCAACTTCTGGTGCTGATGATGAAGCCACAGAACTCCTTAAGGGTTAGGAGTTAGGGGACAGTACTGCCATTGGTCGATGGAAACTAGGTATTAGTATGTACTTATGCAGGGCTAATAGGGCAGGTGATTTGGTAAGTAATTTGCTTGATTCTAGATCGCAAAGTCCTCACTTAACTTAAAGCAAAATTTTTCTTTCCTGAGTAAAACTCTTAAGGAAATTAACTAGCCTTTATTCAAGTTCACAACACGTTAACGCAACTAAAAATCGAAAAATAAAATGACTTTTAAAAAAAAAATTAAACCGACTTCAAAAAAAACACAAGCGAAGCGACCAAAACTTTAATTTGACAAAAACTGTACCTGCATAACTAAAAAGCGATAAATAACGTAAGTAATTTTTGAAGTCGGTGCCAGCCAAACAAATAAATGTATTTTGTCGGCCGCGCGCGTCATACAACTACAATCTACGTTAGATGCCTAGAGGCTGGCACCGACTGAAAAAATAAGTGATAATATAATAATTATGTATTAAGGAGATAATTACTTACGTTATTTATCGCTTTTTAGTTATGCAGGTACATTTTTTGTCAAATTAAAATTTTGGTCGCTTGTGTTTTTTTTTTTGAAGTCGGTGTAATTTTTTATTATATTATATAGATTTTAGGGTGTAAACTTGGTGTTTTTTTGTGCTTTAAACTTAGTTGGAAGATTTCTCAGAACCATTTGATAACAACACGTAGGGCCAGATGATTTCTAAGAAACAAAATTAACAATCACACGAGTGCTTACTTAGACGTTGTTAGATTTACAAGAAAAAGAGATTTACTTATCTACCTACTGTAAATAACTTTATTTACCCGGAGCAGCGCTGTCTCTTGTATAAGACCCAAGTTCACTCCTGCGTAGAATACTGCTCTCACCTTTGGGATGGATCCGCTAAGTACCTAAAGGATGCGCTCGACAAGTTACAAAGGCGAGCTATCCGAATAATTGGTAATGCTGATATCACTGGACATCTCGAGGATCTGCAGCTGCGTATAGACTGGCAGATTCTATAGCAATGGCACAAAATAAACTGAGGGCTTACTATTCCAGGAATAGGATTCCTCTAATCTTGCTCAGTCGTTTCTTGAGAAATTGAGTTATCTGTAGCTTACACAAACAAACAACCTTAATCATGGCTCAGTACCTATGTCTTATTCGTAACTTATTACAATTATGGTTATTTATTGCTATGTAAATCTATAGCTACAAAGCCGTATGATTATGTGCTAATTATTCGTATGCACTATTACGACAACTTGTTATATGCGAGGACCTTTTGACACCAAGTAATAAGCTACGGTATTACAAAATACAAGAGAATGCAAATTGCAAGAAGTTTCTCGTACCTTAAAATAGTAGTAGATGTCAGCTAATTGCTCTTAAAATAAAACTTTACGAAACCTTTGCAAATCATTGCCTAATTGCAATGATCTCTGGTACCAAAAGCCGTCTGGACTATAGGTAATCTGATCCAAATCACTAGTTGAATTAAAAAAAACAAAACAAAAAACAAAAGATAATACTATCGTGACACATTTTTCCTGCGGGAAGTAAACCATTAAAATAATTAATACGTTGTATAGAATACAGAAAACTTCCAGAAGATACGGAAAGGAAAATGTAAAACAATTTACCTGACTCGATGGCTTATTTGGTAGTGACCTCTGCCTTCTGAGCCAAGGGTCGTGGGTTCGATCCCCGCACAGTACAAACATTTGTGTGCATGAACATGTCTGTTTGTATTGGTCTGGGTACAATATGTATTTATTTACAAAAAAAAAGTATATAAGTAAGTTTATCAGTTGTCTATTACCCATAGCAGTACAAGCTTTGGCTTAGTTTGGGGCTAGGTGGCGCTGTGTGGCCCAGCGTGGCATATCTTGGGTTATTTATTTCGCTTATTTAATCACTTTAATGTCAGTCGTTATCCTTAAATTCGTTATTTATCGAAATATTGTAAAATGCAATTACCTACCCATAAGCTACACACGGTGCACAAGGTAACATTAATACCTATTGCGTGCACATTTACACGTTTACATTTACACCAGCTTTGACAAATTAGTATAAACCTATCTACATTTTGATGCAAATCGTAAACATACTCGTAGATCATCATCAGCCTATCGCAGTCCACTGCTGGACATAGGCCTCTCCAGATATTCGCAACTTTGGGCAAACACCTGGAGATTATACCCATAATCCCCTTCGCTACGGTGACGCTGCTGCCCGTCATCGGCCTATGGTATTTAGCTACGCCTTTAATCGTGATGGTTATGTCGCAGGCAAATTCTATAATTCACTCGTATACATACGGCGTCGGCAGTTTACAAAGATAAATACGTGTTATAAAATGCCGAAGGCAAATTGTCATCGCATCAACGTCAACTTGGTTTGTGTATTAGGGTGACCATGATAATAGAAATGAAACAGGGTTTTTAATCATTTTATTTAGGTATTTGAATTTAATAATAGAATATTATTAAATTATTGAATAAGAAAATAAATTTGTCGATTAAATAAACATAAAATTGAAACCGAAACCAAACAAAACCTGCACTAAATGGTACCGTGTGAGAACATTTTCTCCCTAATCTTAGGATACTTACACATACATATTAAGTAAACTTACCAAGAATTACCTATTAATTAAACAAGACATTAACAAAAATAAATTCAACAATATTTCTTTCTTTCACTTATTCTGCTAAGCTTAAAATTTAAAGATAGGTATTTAAAAAGTTTAGACATGTACATGAAATACATGTTGTTTTTACGATTAGTGAAACAATTGCTTCACAAAAATCAAAACACAAAGCATTTTATTGCAATTTTCAGTTCCACTTAACCAGTTTTCATGGACACCCTAGCATTTTTATGTGCTGGATAACCTCGATTTTAATTTGTTTTTTTTTCCACGGTGTTTTCGGACCCCCCTTTGTGATTGGTTTAATTTCAATGGTTTCCTATAATACTAGCTCTTAAAATCTATTTGAAACAGCCGATATTAGACATATTTTTAATATTTTTTTTCGTCCACACTTTCACTGCTGACCGCCATATTGGTTTTGGCGACACGCAGCGCTACGCGCGGTTAAATTTGGTACTAATTCGAACGATATGCCGAGGCAATTTGTAATAGGCTGTAATATCGTAGCTCGGCATATTAGAAAATGAACGACATCTTACATACGGCGTACGGCATTTTATATAACGGATTTGTCTTTGTAAACTGCCGACGCCGTTTGTATACGGGCGAATTATAGAATTTGCCTGCGACAGTTATACCGCTAGGAGGCATTTCAACAGCCCGGAAAGGACGACCCGATAACAAACCTTGACTTAGGATATATAGATAGAAAATTTGTCTGCAAAGACAGGCGTAAATTCAGTCCAACTTTTCAGTCCAGTTTTGGGTTAAAAGACCACGCACTATTTGGCCAATACAAAACATACTTTTAACCCGTTACAATGCAGCTACCTTTGCTTTAAATGCAAACTCAAATCTCGCTGAAGTGCGATTACAAAGCAAAAGACCCATATCGCTGAAGAGAGGCCACTGCCCCACTTTTATGGAAGTATGCATAAGCTCCAAGACTTAAACAACATTTATTATGACGGTTTCAAACAGAAGCCTTAAGATAACAACGATAATAATTATGGTAGTACGAAGGAACGGTTATGTCGATGTCCAAAGAGAGATAAAGCTTAATACAGAGCGTAGCATTCCAAATGCATTTCATACTTAATTGTCATGCGGCTGAATTCGGCCGTACGGTCGTTGTTAAGTTAAATTGCTTTCATCGAAAACATACACGGGAGATTATCACTACTTACTGATACCGTAATTTGTACAAAGAAGAGCAGGATTGTTTTTCGGGGAATAAGTAGAGGCTAACACATTAGGATTATCACTCATTAAGAGGACATTAGTACGCCCACACTTAGAAAGGCTCTGACTTTGGGCTTATTGAATCAATCGAACAAACGAAAAGTTACATTAGGCAGACATTACCCAAAAAATGCAACGAAATTAACATGGGAATCAAGCTAAGTAATTATTAAAGAAATTTATGTTTTATAAATGACACATACACACTGATAGCCATATTACGCGTTAAAGATCATTAATTTAACTAATCGATCATTAACAATGATGACCGACCTATTAAATACACCTGACAATGCGCAAGACATTTAGAGGTATATTGTTCGCCGCGCGTCCATTCGGTTAACCGGCCTTTGTCCGAAAAATAGTAACTCTACCGTGAAAGTGTTGCACCATAGTAGTGATAGCAGTGTTTGTTTGCGTTGCGACACCTGTAGGGTTCAGTGGCCGCTATGTCTTACCGCCGGTACCGGGACGACTCGACAGAGTCCAGCGACAGTGACGACGAACTACGAATCATCAAAGAGTACAGAAATTCTCGTATGCGGCAGGTACGGAGAACGATAAAAAATACTTGATTTAATTGTCTTTGACTATTCGGTTGCGTCTCGGTTCTACGAGTATTACGAGTAATACCACAATGTTAAATAAGTAATCGGAAATTCCGAGTCAGGATCACTGATTAATGATTATGCGATAACCTTACAATAAAATTGTAATATAGCCCATTATCAAATCAATACAGTGACTAAATGCTTTAAAACCAATAAGCGGACCAGCCTTTTTACGTTCATTTTTTTTATACCACTTGGGTGGCAAACAAACCTACGGCCCGCCCGATGTTAAGCGGTTACCGCAGCTTATGGACACCTGCGACACCAGGGGTATCACGCGCGCATTGCCGACCCTTTGAAAACCTCTTCACAACCTTTTTGAAGGACCCCATACTATAGCCTCGGGGGAGAGCCTCGGCGGGGAGTTCGTCATTCCAAAGCCTGAGTGTACGCGGCAAGAAGTTTCTGTTTGTTTCATTCTTTATATGTAAGGTTATACCAGCAGTTGGTATGCCTAGTCTTCCACTGGTCGTGTCTAACTATCGTTCCTTATATGTGTTTCCATTTTTAACAATATAGGATGAAACTTCATTCCCGAGGAAACCATAAATGTAAATATTAAATAACCCAAGACATACCAAGCTGGGCCACACAGCAGCATCTAGCCTCAAATTAAGCTGAAGCTTTTACTATGGGTACTAGACAACAGATAAACTTACATACTCGTACATTCTTTTTTTTGAACATATATACATATTAAACATAGCAAACACCCAGACCAATACAGACATATTTATGCAAAACTAATATTTGTACTGTGCCGGGATAGAAAACCAGAACCACTGTATCAGAGACAGCGTTTACAGCTCCTGAACCTAACTGGTCGTCAAATGATATTACTATAATATTAGGATAATAATGTCTATCTACCAGGACAACCAAGCCCGAGCACTTCGTACCCTAATTTGATAACCGGGAACCGAACCCTCCGCTAGTCTGCGTTATTATCGAGGTTAAGTCAATAGGACGGACCACTGCGTAGATACGATTCATTTATAGATTTTTTCTTATGTAAATGCAAAAAGGCTCAAGTCTCTGGTAATATTGCTTCAAGATATTTCTTCCTTCCAAATTTCATGTTCAAAGGGGAACAGAGGGCTTTAATTGACAGACTGACAACAAAGTGATCCTGTAGATAGGAGATTATAATTTTTTCCTTGTATTACAAAGGTCTTATTCTTTTCTTTCCCTAAATACATATTCATTGAATATTTTTCTTTGTAAGCCAAAAGCGAACCAAGTTCTTGTGTCACATATCACTATATTACTACTTAATATTGTCGTTAAATATAAGTATTATGAAATGAAACCTTTTCTTTTTATTTCATTTTGAACTAAGGAAAGAATATTTTTTTCAGTAAGATTTTAATTGTCTTTTTCCATTTTCCACTATTGAGGCTTATGTATCATTTATATATCCTAGTGTAAGATTTGAATTCCTATAAATAAATAACCAAGACATGCCACGCTGGGCCACACATCGCCATCTAGCACCAAACTAAGCCGAAGCTTGCACTATGGGTACTAGACAACTGATAAACTTACTTAAATACTTTTTTTTTGTAAATAAATACATATTATACATAGAAAACACCCAGACCAATACGAACAGACATGTTCATTCATGCACACAAATGTTTGTACTGTGCGGGGATAGAACCCACGACCCTTGGCTCAGAAGGCGAAGGTCACTACCAAATGAGCCATCTATGAATCCCATTTAAATATGAAATTAGACTCCAAAGCCCTTAGCAGTCAATAAATATTAACTTGCAATTAATTTAGTTATAGGTTCACTATTCATGCGAAAGGATGTGATGAACCAGTGATCTCAGTACAAACGCTAGTATGGAATAGTTTCTTACGAAAGTTGAATTGCTTTATTAGTAGGTACCTGTAGTCGTAACACTACGAAAAGAACATTCGTAATGTTCATTTAAAACTTAAAAAACCGGCCAAGTGCAAGTTGGACTCGCGCACGTAGGGTTCCGTACCACTGATTGAATGAAAAAAATTAGGTAATTTGATTTATGACGTTTAAAAAAAAACTACTGTCTAGATTTCATTCAAACCAATTTTCGTTAGCAGTTTGTATAGTCATATATTTTATACACATTATATATTTTTTACAGTTTTATCATGCCCATATTTTAGAAGTTACGGGGGAGGGGGGGGGGGCACACATTTTACCACTTTGGAAGAGTCTCTCGCGCGTTTGCGCGTTTCAGTTTAGAAAAAAATGATATTAGAAACCTCAACATCATTTTAAAATACCTATCCATAGATACCCCACACGTATAGGTTTGATGAAAAAAAAATTTTTAAGTATCAGTTCTATGTATGGGGAACCCAAAAAATTTTGGATTTTTTTCTGATTTTATTTTAAAATCATAATGCGGTTTACAGAATACATCTACGCACCAAATTTCAATAATGTAGCTCTTATAGTTTCGGAATAAACTGGCTGTGACATACGGACGGACAGACAGACATGACGAATCTATAAGGGTCCCGTTTTTGCCATTTGGCTACGGAACCCTAAAAAACTATCATAAATTGAGAAACAGCAACATTAATTAATTGTGATTATCGTCGTCGTCTAACCTGCCTGCAGTGCATTCTGCCGAATAGCGAACGGGGTCTGGCCACCAATTGATGGAGGTATAACCATCTAACCAAGGCGTAGTTAAATGCAACAGACCGTTGATGGACCGCGTCATCGGTGCGTGAAGCTACGCCCTTGCAATCGCCAACCCGCCTGCCCAGGTGCCGATAATAGGCAATCCATGCATGTTAGCAAAGTGGCAAACAATTAGAAAGTGGACTATGAAAAGCTAATGATGATGAATATAAAAGACTGGCTATGCCCGCAACTTCGTCCACGTGGAATAGAGTTTCATCCCCTATTTTATCCCCCTGTGGGTAGAATTGATCAATATCCCTTCTTAGCGGATGCCTACGTCATAACATCTACCTGCAATCTGCATGACAAATTTCAGCCCGATCCGTCCAATGGTTTGAGCTGTGCGTAGATATCATATGATAGATCACTATGTCAGTCAGTCAGTCAGTCACCTTTGAATTAGGTATATATATTTAAGATATTTAAGTAAATTAATACTACAGAGCTATGTTCACGATTTCACCACCCCGAAAATACGAATTGATTACACGTCTATAAATAAGTAAGATAGACACTAAACGATCGCTACAAGTAGAAAATAACTAATTAAAGCGATTCACTGAACTAGCAGACTTGTATTAATTTAAATTACACTCTAAATTATTTCACTAAATCCAAAAAGGGATATCGCGTGCCACTTAAATTACTTACGATTAGGAGATATTTCAAAAGCGGAGTTTTTATAACTAATTTGATCTATTCTTGATAAATAATGAATGCTTAATAAAATAGCTATACCTGTGATCATTTAGGTACCTATTTAGAATTTTAATTACATTGCTTCATAATAAAATAAAGTTCGTTGTCTGCTGATAGGAGACAAAACTTTCAATTGTAGATTTAAAAAAAGTTAATTGCGAACATAAATCGTCTATCTGTACCTACAGTAAGAGGCACATCAAGTTAGACGAATGTAGAAGCCTTAGTAACACAAACCCCGAAGATAAATTGAAATTCGTAGTTATATAAGTTTTAATTGAACATCTATACTTATAATAAATCTGTAGAGAAGTCAATTCTGTACATGAAATATATTTTCTAAATAACTATCAGAGGGGTGATTAGTGATCGATACAGTACTGATGCCAAAAATGCAATCAGTAAAATTTTTGTCTGTCTGTCTGTCCGTCTGTCTGTCTGTCTGTCTGTATGTTCGTTATAGAAAAAAAAAACTACTGGACGGATTTTGACAAAACTTGGTACATTTGTTCTTCATACTTCCGGGGCAGGTTATAGTATACTTTTCATCACGCTACAATTAATAGGAGCAGAAAGTGTTAGGAAAACGGGATAAATTTTTATCTGTATGTTTGATCGCGCATCACGCGAAAACTACTGTATGGAATTAAATGCGGTTTTCACCAATGTATTGCTAGAGGTCTAACTTAAAATTCAGGTACCACTTTATGGAAGTCCGTTATTTTTGAAACCCGACATCCACGCGTGCGACGCCGCCGGCACAGCTAGTAGATATAATAAATGTTCATGAGTGTAGACACACAGTATCACCGATGATATATCTATGTTATGGACCAAGTGATTAATGCGGGCATTATTTATAATGCTAGGGCATTATGAATAATGTCAAGTTCTATTGGGCAAAGTGATAATTACTATTTAAGCTTCATTATTTATCACATTGCGCGGTCATTATTGTATTGCTACTTGGCAATTAGGCAATTTGATAATAAAGCAAAGGGCAGGAACGCACGCGTAACTAATCACTTACTTATTCGGAGATCGATGTATCCGGTAATGTTTTTTTTTAACCGACTGCGAAAAAGGAGGAGGTTCTTAATTCGTCTGTATGTATAATTTTTTATGTATGTTCACCGATATTTCCGTCAATGATATGTAGATGGATGTCAAGAATTTCCGAGGTGGTCCCATTATCACCAAGTCAGGATCTGATGATGGTATCCGGAAGAAATTGAGGGCAACAACCAAAGTTGTATGCTCATATGGTGATTTTGTTACGTAATCATATCCTACTCAGGCATATGCTTTACATCTGGTGCTGATGATGAAGCCATAGAACTCCTTAACGGTTAGGATATAGGGGACAGTACTGCCATTGGTCGATGGGAACTAGGTAGTAGTATGTACTTATGCAGGGCTAATAGGGCAGCTGATTTGATAAGTAATTTGCTTGATTCTAGATCGCAAAGTCTTCACTTGACTTAAAGCAATTTTTTTCTTTCCTAAGTAAAACTCTTAAAGACTTTAGTTCCCATCATTATGCAATAGTGCTGCATTTGCCGAGTAGGTATTACTACTGAGTGCGTCATCTTGGAGCAGTCAGAAGTAATGTCTGGCCTGTGTATCACATACACATATTATATTATCTCAGGAGTGGATGAGCTTGTGCCCCCACGCAAGCCTTACAGAGGACAAGGAGACTGCGAAATAGTTAGAAAATATGTTTTTATTACTCTGCCCAAAGGGTGATAAACAATATTTATAATGCCCGATCAATTTGATTATTTTAATAATGATTATCAAATTGCCCTCTCATATTGGCCATTTATCAGAATGCCCGGGCATTATTTATAATGCTACATTTATCACTTGGTCCATAACATCTACACAACTTTCTTATAATTTCTTAGCGTTACGTGATCATTGCGTGAAACAACCTCAGAACATTTTTGTTGTATTCGTGAGCTGACTGCATATTACGAGTATATTATAACATTAAAGATCAAACGCAGCTTTTAGGACACAGGTGATTATGATTGATGGTGATTGTGATTTGTGATTATGTGTGCATGATCCCAACCCAATCAAATTTGGGTAGATTTTTTGTCCTCGATTTCCCCTGATGTTAAGTGATAATGAAGATAAAGATGGGTATGCGCTTAAGTGCCTATTTACCCTTGCCGTAAAGACACTTAAATTGTAATTGTCAAGAAAAACAGACGCCGGGAGGCTATTCCACAGTTTTTTCGTTTGTATTATGGCACTTGAAGCAGAGTTTACGATGAGTGAAATTATTTCATCGAAATAAAAGAAGAGTGATAAAGTTTCGGTTGGCATAAGCTAGACTAGCCATATTATTGGACTAAATCTGTAATAATCTTTAGTACCTATCCATTATTTCAATAATGCATTCATTTTATAAAATAAAAGGCAACTCCGTGCCATGTACCTAACCGTAGAGTAGATGCAATCCTTTATTATATTCAAAAGAACATCGCGACCGGAGAGAAATCGCAGAACTAACGACTTACCGACCGCATTGTAGCATGGAGTGTACATCTCTGCTACCTTCATGTCTCCAGGTTACTACTGAATAATCTCTTGACAGAAAACCCCTAAAACAAGTTTTTTGCTTCGCCCGGGGTTCATATCCGAGCCTCTTGGTCGTTATGCAGGGTCTGAGCCGACAAATATAGTCATTCATTCAAAATTTAAGAGCTTCGCTCTTGTCGATGGAGTAATTTCCATTCTTCCCTGGACTCGGCCTGCGCCTTCATCTCCCTGTACGTCATGACATTAACTTTTTCCTTCAATTGTTGGGTATATACCCAGGCATATGCCTGTCCTGGCCTTCCTCTTCCTCTCCTGCCTTCTATTTTGCCTTCAAGTATTGTTATTATTAGTTTGTCACCATTTTCCCTCTTCTCTTCTCAATAGTTTGAATCAAGCATCTCTTCTCCTTAACCATCTCCAATACCGTTATTTATTTCACCATTAGTCTTCCGTTCCATCCAGCTTATTCTCTGTAATCTTCTTCAATGCCACATCTCAAAAGCTACCAGTCTTGCTCTATCTATGTATTAGCATTGTCCATAACTCACAGCTGTACATTACAGTAACATTCTATAAGTATTTTTTCTTATCTTTATTGAGATGTTTGATTTGTTATTGACAAATATAGTAGCAAGTTTTAAATAGAGAGATTTTTAATGAATCGCATAACAGGCAGCAGCTTAGTATCTATGACTTTCTAAAAAAATAATTAAACCAACTTCAAAAAACACAAACGACCAAAACTTTAATCTGACGAAAACTGTACCTGCATAACATAAAAAGCGATAAATAACGTAAGTCATCTATTAACTTCAAAAATAAGTGATAATTGTAAATATTTAAATAATTATAGTTATACATATAATATGTATTAAGGAGATAATTACTTACGTTATTTATCGCTTTTTAGTTACGTAGGTACAGTTTTTGTCAGATTTAAGTTTTGGTCGTTTGTGTTTTTAAAGTCAATTTAATTATTTCTCGATTTTTAGTTGCGTTCATGTGTTGTGAACTTAAATAAATGCTAGTTAATGTCCTTAAGATTTTTCTTAGGAAAGAAAAAAATTGCTTTAAGTCAAGTGAAGACTTTGCGATCTAGAATCAAGCAAATTACTTACCAAACCCTATTAGCCCTGCATAAGTACATACTACTTAGTTTCCATCGACCAATGGCAGTAGGTACTATCCCCTAACTCCTTACCGTTAAGGAGTTCTGTGGCTTCATCATCAGCACCAGATGTTGACGCCCGGAAGCATATATCTGAGTAAGATATGATTACGAAACAAAAGCACCATATGAGCATACAATTTTCGGTTGTTGCCCTTAATTTCTCCCGGATCCCATCATCAGATCCCAAGTCAGGAGACTTGGTGATAATGGGACGACCTCGGAAGTGTCCTCTGTCTAACAAAAAAAAAATTTTGAAATCCATCTATAATTGACGGAGATATCGGTGAACATACATAAAAAATATATATATATATAATACATATAGACGAATTGAGAACCTCCTTCTTTTTGGAAGACGGTTAAAAAGCCAAGACTCCAGACCGTTTCTGAGATATTCGCTCATGAATAATATGTAGATCTTGCCGAACATATTACCAAATCTTTGACTAGACTGACCAGCCAGCTGCCTCTCAAAACATCAGAAACGTTTCCAATACTCTAATGCGCTCAAATCGTTCAAGTTATAAAATAAAAATCAAATTTTCCGAAGTTATATCCTCTTCCCACAGTTGACTGGACAATAAATCGATGGTTTTCCCAGTCTAAACGCATATTATTTCACAAAAGCATACTCTATTTAGTTAATTAATTTTACTATTCTACCAACTTTTCTTGGCCTGAGTTATTCTGAAGATATGATGATTACTGTAGTCTGCCAGAAGTTTTACAACGCAGAACAAATTCATATTTAATTTAACTTAGAAATGTTCTACGTTCTAACGTCGGTCCGTCGGAGGTCGAATTCTTCGCATTAGATACGCATCCTACTTTAAATGAGAACGAAAATTTGTATGGATGGATGGATCTTTGTTACTCTTTCACCCTACGGATTTTAATTAAATTTTACAGTATATCAGTGTGTTAATTTAATGAACGAGCCATACGTATTTAGCTATAGGCTGTAATTTAGAAGGATATTATCATTTCATATATCGCTCAGTCAGATACACGCGAGCGAAGCAAATAAATACCTAAGTATATACTTACGTAGCAAGTAAATACTTATCTTCATACTTAAGTACCATCTTAGGAAATGTATTCTCTAGATATAAAAACGTTTCTTTCACAAATAATTCCTGTTAAATAAGGGATGAAGACTGACGCAGAAAAACGCTAGTAGGCTCATTAAAATCCAATGTTTCGATGACACGGCGAAGAGGGATAGGGAGGATACGCGGGGGTGGTGTATCACTGCCAACTTACTGCTAGATTGTAACCCGAGTAATTTATGGATAAAGATAGAAAAAGAGTAGATTCAAATTGTGTATGTACTATCGTGTTACACGTCGGTGTAGTCGTAGTCGCCAGTTCTCTTTACTTGATTGACACGCTCCTGCGCATCTGGATCATAACACGTTTAATATAAATACCTAGATAAATGAGCACAAGCGAGAAAACTGGGCAAAATAGACGAAAGTTTCTTGGAAAATTTTAACAATGACGTGAAATAGATATTAGATTTAGATCATCATCATATCGTATGGCTTTTATTATTAGATTTAGATTAATTTTAGGTACTAGTCTATTTTAAACAAAAAAAAAAAAACAAATAAAATTCGTTTAGGCACCTTTATACAAAGCTAAAACGAAAAAATTTGGGTTCTTTAAAGTATCCAGCATATACTTGAGTTATACAAAGTTTATTAGTTTTTATTAAAAAATCTATACTCTTTTAGCAGTCTCTACCTAAGTCAAAAGTACATTGACATAAGACGCAGCTCAGCATTTAATCAATAGTTGGTTTTTTGGTTGGTATAAAATTGTTTCCTCTTTGGTCTAGTGGTAGCCGCCCAAGAAACAAGGGACGAATCCCAGGTCAGGCTAAAAATTGTAACTGGGTTTTCTGTCAAGAAATTACTCGGTAACTGCCCCGATGTCAGGATATTAGCGGTAATAAGCCCCGATACATCGGAAAGCATATTAACCCGTTGCGTCCGTGCTTGAACTCTCTTCGATCGTGATTGTCCTGTATTTCGAAACAATATTACCATACTGTACAATAAAATAGTTTTCTTCATTGGCTAATGGTTGACTGGCGAACGCTGGAAGCCATTAAGTCCACCGTTTATTGCTTTCCATTATGCAATAAAGAACAGATGATTAAATGACAGCCAACTGCGGCCTTAAGTATTCCGAAGGCCTTTTAACCATTTAAGACGTTAAAAAGGCGCGCAAGATGTCGGATATTTCCATTTTTAACAATATAGATCACGTCATTATTCACTAACATGTTGCAGATAAAATCTCGAGTATGCTAAATCGTGCGCTTGCGCCATATCTGTTATACATTTTGCTCCGCTTCCATCTCTCGTTTTGTCATGCAGATGCTAGTCGTTATTGTCCGCTATTGTTCC
Organism: Conogethes punctiferalis; assembly: GCA_031163375.1. Lineage (NCBI taxonomy): Eukaryota > Metazoa > Arthropoda > Insecta > Lepidoptera > Crambidae > Conogethes > Conogethes punctiferalis. The sequence goes on from CM062080.1 coordinate 11,046,518, forward strand.
ACAACGGGCGCGCTGACACTGGGACACAGATTAACGAACAACAGCGAAACCAATCGATTTATCTACCAACTATTACTACGCGCTACTATCTACCATCTGCGCTACTCTGCGTTACACAGTTCTAGGGCACCGCGCCTGGATTTTTTTACGACTTTAAGTTATTTATAGAGTAACAGGTTTGAGTTACAGGTAGCTAATGAAAAACGTTAGTTCAGTAAGCATTACACTTATCTGTACCTACATACACACTCCTTCAGCAGAGCCTGGAAAATTTTACGAGTTTAAGTTATAGCTTAAAGGTAATAAAAAACGTTAGTACAGTAAGCACTTATCTGCACATGATAAGTTTTAAAACAACCTTCATGACCTACCCATTAACCCTTAAGTTCTAAGTGTTGCCATATCAACGTTTTTGATGGCCGAATCATAGTATTGTAATCGTCCAGGCCCAGACTTATCAATCCCCGGAACTGGTAACGGCTTAAATATTTTATGGGTTGTCTCCAAATTATGAAAATTTATCTATCGCCTATAGTACCTACATATAGTACCTAGTTTTCGACTCCCTGAAGTCAGGCAGATATTAAAGAAACGAATTTCATCTACACACACAACAAATCATCACATTAATGTTTCTTCTACATAGGATTCATAGCAAACGTTCTGTACGAAAATTTTCTATGTCATACTGCCTTTCATTCTACTTATAAGTATACTGTGGTACAGTTCGACCAGCAATGACTCTAACCATGTGACTCCTCTCAATCATTTCTTTTGAGTAATATCCGCTTTTATTTACCTACTGTATGGTATTTATGTAAATTACGATCATTCTTCTTATTCACGAAATCTGCGCTTTACCTATGTACTACATTGGATATAGCTCCATTATCATCCCAGGCTCGTCTCGTGTGCGTTTCTTTACTCTTGTAATAATGTTTGTTGTATGTCGACTGAATATTTTTGAAAAATAATGGTACCTACCTAGACCTGATAAGTTTAACCATTTAAAATGTAGTTTCTTCAGAAAACAATGATCTGATTCGATTAAAAAAAATCGTCTTTCAAATCGAATGGGCCGGGGTCAAAGCCAGAATGTACTTATAAGCTCTTAAGGTGAAAGCCTTACACAATGTGCCACTCCATGATATCGTCATTAAATACCGATGATAATTTGTTTAAAATCATAGATACATTAGAAAATTACCCAATTAAGTTTTCAAATTGCATGTACATACACAAGTACCTATGTCGTAAAATAGTCGTAATAAGCACAGGGAAATACCTACTTAAAACTGCGCGCTTTCATTTAAGTTGACATTAAATAATGTCCTCTAATATTTAAATTAAAGCACTTGTAAACATAATAATGACACAAATTTGGCAGCCCTGGAATGTAAACAACCAACATTGTTGAATTTAGTGTAGTTTAATTAGCAGTAGGTATTGAATGAGGTATAAATTGATAAAATGTTTACTCCGTAGAGCTTTTAACTAGAACTAATTCATTCACCATTTACATTTGTAGGTACATATTGCTTGTATTTTATATGAAATCATGACGTGCCATATATTCCTACTCGTGATCATATTAGGCTCTAAATATACCCAGATGAAATTAATCCTTGTAGCAATTTGAATCCCTAGTAATCCCTAGTACTAAGCAGTACCTAATTGTTCAAGGCGTCTTAGCCCATTAAATCGGTTGAATTCAGCCATGAATAAATAATTATTATATATTACTAGCTTTTGCCCGCGACTTCGTCCGCGTGTTTAAATTTATACATACAAAAGTTTTTTCCCGCTAACTCCCGTTCCCGTGGGAATTTCTCAAAATACAGCCATAACTAAACTTTATATTTACTAAGGTACCTGCATGCCAAATTTCAAGCGTCTAACTTAAGCGGTTTAGATTTTTCATACAAAAGGATTTTCCCGCTAATTCCCGTTCCCGTGGGAATTTCGGGAATTCCTTTCTTAGTGCACCCCTACGGTACCTAAGCTACGTCCCTTCCAAATTTCAAGTGCCTACGTTTAGCCGTTTGGGCTGTGCGTTGATATGTCAGTCAGTCAGTCAGTTTCTCCTTTTATATATATAGATATTGTGTCTGGAATGAGAGTACGCGAAGTATTAAGGAACGACTAAAATATACAGAGTGTTTGGTGCATCGTGTGCCAACTTGAAATCAGTGATTGGGGGTCCCACACACCATGTCACCTCCCCACGGAGGTGGCATGACGGTGCCTAATGCATTCCCCTCTAAAAAAAAGACTTTTTTAAGGGGCGTGAAGAGGTAGCCAAGGACCCCCCCAATCACTGATTTCAATTTGGCACACGATGCACCAAACACCCTGTATATCTCTTCTAATTCGTAACACATATGTAACAGAGTGACTCATTAGAAATTAGATTACTTACTATTGAATTACACCCCTCATAATAATATACACTTTTTCTCTACCGCGTTATGTTACAAGTTTTACTCAATAACAATTTTTTGCTTAATGAACCACACTGTTACATAACTAGATGCTATTGGGAGAATCTTTTCTTCTTCTAAAGCAGAAGAAGACTAAGAAAATAACCTCTAGAGCAGTGTCAATAAAAAAAGTGCCATAAATATTTTCACTAACTCAATTTATGAATGTCGTACATGTTTTAGGTCTAACTAAAACGATTCCACACAAATACCAAAAAACTGTAACTAAATCGTTATTTCTAAATGTTCGGTTTTTTTATAAGCAGAGAAATAGACTGCGGAATTGAATTCTGCGTTGGCGAGCTATGTTTGCACTATACATCCCTGAAAATTCAAGCGAATCGTTACCAAATGGCTTGCTACAAATAACGTCGCGGGCGGAGCGGAAAATATATGTTATGGACCAAGTGATAAATGTAGCATTATATATAATGCCCGGGCATTCTGATAAATGGCCAATATGAGAGGGCAATTTGATAATCATTATTAAAATAATCAAATTGATCGGGCATTATAAATATTGTTTATCACCCTTTGGGCAAAGTAATAAAAACATATTTTATAACTATTTCGCAGTCTCCTGGTCCTCTGTAAGGCTTGCGTGGAGGTACAAGCCCATCCACTCCTGAAATAATATAATATGTGTATGTGATACACAGGCCAGACATTACTTCTGACTGGTCCAAGTTGACGCACTCAGTAGTAATACCTACTCGGCAAATGCAGCACTATTGCATAATGATGGGAACTAAATTATAGGGTTATTTAATTGACAGAGGTCCTGTGTACAGGATAACTGGGCTATTGGTGTGAGATAACGGACGTTTGCCATTTCATTTTTATAAGGGTTCCGTACCTAAAGGGTGTAAAATGGAACCCTATTACTAAGTTTCCAAATTATGTATACCTGTTCGCTTTAAGAACATAATAATGTTGCAACCCAATGTGTTTATTTTTTTTAAGTCATTTTTTACTCGATTTTTAGTTGCGTTAATGTGTTGTGAACTTGAATAAAGGCTAGTTAATGTCCTTAAGAGTTTTACTTAGGAAAGAACCATTTTGCTTTAAGTCATGTGATGACTTTGCGATCTAGAATCGACCAATGACTTATCAAATCAGCTGCCCTATTAGCCCTGAATAAGTACATACTATTACCTAGTTCCCATCGACCAAAGGCAGTGCTGTCCCCTAACTCCTAACCGTTAAGAAGTTCTATGGCTTCATCATCAGCACCAGATGTTGACGCCCGGAAGCATATGCCTGAGTAGGATATGATTACGTAATAAAATCATCATATGAGCATACAACTTTCGGTTGTTGCCCTCAATTTCTCCCGGATCACATCATAAGATCCTGACTTGGTGATAATAGGACCACCTCGGAAGTGTCATCTGTTGAACAAATAAAAAATTTTTGGCGCTCATCTATAATTGACGGAAATATCGGTGAACATACATAAAAAATATACATACAGACGAATTGAAAATCTCCTCCTTTTTCGAAGTCGGTTAAAAAAAAACATTAACGGATACATCGATCTCCGAATAAGTAAGTGATTAGTTACGCGTACGTCCCTCCCCTTTGCTTTATTATCAAATTGCCTAATTGCCAAGTAGCAATACAATAATGACCGGCCAATGTGATAAATAATGAAGTTTAGATAGTAATTATCACTTTGCCCAGTAGAACTTGACATTATTCATAATGCCCTAGCATTATAAATAATGCCCGCATTAATCACTTGGTCCATAACATATACACCGACCATTTGGCCCAAGCGGAAAATTGACAAACATTGAATGAAGGAAGCTAATAAAGCAAACTATGCACACATGTATAAGTTTGACTGGCTCGATGGCTCATTTGGAAGTGACCTCTGCCTTCTGAGCCAAGGGTCGTGGGTTCGATTCCCGCACAGTACAAACATTTGTGTTCATGAACATGTCTATTTGTATTGGTCTGGGTGTTTACTATGTATAATATGTATCTATTTACAAAAAAAGTATCTAAGTAAGTTTATCAGTTATCTAGTACCCGTAGTACAAGCTTCGGCTTAGTTTGGGGCTAGATGGCGATGTGTGGCCCAGCGTGGCATGTCTTGGGTTAATTATACGGTATCTATGTGTATGCTACGGGATGATATTTATCCAGATTTTTTAAAATTGAAGAGAAGATAATCTGATTATTTAACCAATCAAATAATATTCGTGGACACTTAACCGTGGCGATCACTGGACGAAGAAATATACACTCATTTCGAATGCTTAATTATTCACAACAATATCGAAACACAAAGAATGATGAGATTTATGCAGATTTGTTTCGGGCTCGCGACAATTGGTGCGCAGTGCAACACTCGTCGACTTGTGATTTCCGTTTCCACCTACAATTTATTTTGTAACAAAAGAATGTTTCATAGTAGGCCTTATAGATTTTCATTTAATTTGTTTAATTGATGAATTAATGACTGGCCCGATGGCTCATTTGGTAGTGACCTCTCCCTTCTGAGCCACATTTGGCCTCTGGACCCCACGGCCCCATTGTCTCAACTCCAAACGCCGCAAACTCATTGTCTCTGAGGAGGGAAGGATATTTGCGGCGCTTGAGCAGTTGAGCTTGCTCGGCGGCCGAGCCGGCCCTCACCGCAGGGCCCTGGATGTGTGACGCAGCCAATGTGTCCACACATGTCGCATCCCAAATAAGGATGCGACCGAGCTTCCAGGGCATTAGCGTGGCGCCATCGGGTCTCTTGCCATCGTCCCGGAATAGGCACGAGGTTCTAACGAGACCGGAATAGAAGCAGTGGCAAGGGAAGGTCTTTGTTTTATTTAAGTAACTAGCTGTGCCGGCGGCGTCGCACGCGCGGATATCGGGTTTCAAAAATAATAGACTTCCATAAAATGTTGTCTAAATGTTAGGTTACACCTCTAGCAATACATTGGTGAAAACCGCATTCAATTCCATGCAGTAGTTTTCGCGTGATGCGCGTTCAAACATACAGATAAATAATTCTCCCGTTTTACCAACACTTCCCGTCACTGCTCCGCTCCTATTGATTGTAGCGTGATGAAACGTATACTATAACCTGCCCAAGAGTATGAAGAATAATTGTACCAAGTTTCGTTAAAATCCGTCGAGTAGTTTTTGTTTCTATAACGAACATACAGACAGACAGACAAAAATTTTACTGATTGCATTTTTGGCATCAGTGTCGATCACTAATCACCCTCTTATAGTTATTTTGGAAACATATTTAATGTACAGAATTGACCTCTCTACAGATTTATAAGTATAGAAGAAGATAGATAGATTAATACTTTACTGAGGATACATCATTAGGTGACTGGGACGCATGGCATTTTACTGATTTACCCTGCTCTTGTTTAAAAATTCGATGCCTGTGGCGCGGTTAAGTAGTGGACGCATTGCTATAGAAAAACGTACAAAACAAAAATCCGTTCCTTGCCGTGAATGCGATACGTGAGTAATAATGCGTAAATCCCTCTATTCAATTCTATTGTGCACCTAGCTGCTCTACAAGTTTTCCAAATTCTATCCCAATTGTTTGAAAATTATGTTTAATGTCACGACTTACGTAAGCAATTATTATCATAATCCTTTATTATTATTATTTTCCCAAGACATGCCACGCTGGGCCACACATCGCCATCTAGTCCCAAACTATAATAATAGCAGTCAAATGACCTCTGGGTCGTGTTTCTGCCGGTGAGTAGGGTTTCCGGAGCTCGTGGGGGGTTAGGGTTGGGCCGGCATGGCGGTGGCAACTGACAGGTAACTGACCAGTTACTTGCCCGTTGTCACAGCGACTTGGGCTTCTCTTTCGCTTTCCATCAGGTGTAGGGAAGCCATTATGTCGAGCCACTATAAAAAAAAAAAATAATAATAATAAATAAAATTCTTTATTTCTCATTTTACAAATTATCTTGATTAGAGATGCCCCAGTAAGTAATAAAAATACTTGTGTTGGGGTAATCTCGCTCTCACCACATGGTATTCTACATGAGATACAAAATTAATTTACCTACATAAAAATTAAATATTACAATAAATATATATATATTTTTTTTTTTTTAAAAGATGAAGTACATTTAATTTAAGTATTATCAATAAGTTATGAAATCATTTAAAATTAAATATAGTAAACTTTCACAATTCAATAAATTAATTAATTACATATTATTAAATTAAAATTAAAAAGAAAAGCAAAAACTTAAACTACTGCAGTGATTATTTCAGTGTTTATTTCATGTTGGTGTATTGCATGCAAGTTCCTGTGTATGTGTGTGTGACTGTGTACCTATATTTATTAATACTTATTGCACTTTCTGTTTCCTCGTAACTCAGTCCTTGTAGAAACTCCGTGATTACTCCCTTACATTTACTATAACTTTTTGAGTACAATTTTAATTTTCGGTTTAACCTATTATATATGTGAGGGGCCCTCGATGCAAGTTGGCGTCCAGCGAAGGCAGTACGAACCCGTCGGCTTGGAGCCACCCTATCTGTACGTCTTTTGTTAGATTGAAGTTTACTGGGGTCAAAGGGTAGCTTTCGGTGTAAGTTAAGTAGTAGGCTTAGAATGTATAATTTTCTGACTGATAGAAGTCCGCAGTTTTTATAAAGTTCCTTCGTTGGGTATCTATATGGCTTTGTGTACATCACTTTTAGAAGTGAACGTTGAGCTCTCTCAAGGTGAAGGAATCTAATTTTAGTGGCACCACCCCATTATTAATTTTTCGGACATAACTTGGCGCAACATCTTAAACATCCAAACAAACTTACGAATTCTACCAGTCATTACATCAAGTTAAGTGTGCCATGATAGTCTTTGGTCGACCATAACTCCCAGGTACTTTGTAAGGAGAACTTTATTTATTACAGGGCAAGAACAGTCTCTAGAATTTGGGCAGGCATGGATTTTTAACTGAAACCTAGGGTCAGGTTGACCCCTTTGGTCAGGGCTAAAACAAATATAATTTGTCTTTGTGGTGTTTAACGTTAGCAGATTAGAGTTTAGCCAGTTTGCAATATCGGCCAAGCCCTGTTCCGCAGTGTTGTGCACGTGTTCCCACGAGTGTCCTGAGAAAACAACAGCTGTGTCATCTGCATACGAAAAGATCTGTCCTCCGCAGCTACCTAGATTACATAACTCATTAATATATATTAAGAATAGGGTAGGTCCGAGGACCGATCCCTGCGGAACGCCATAGGACACATCAGCTTCCTCGCTGGTATAGGAGTCAATTTTAACCATTTGTTTTCTGTCACTCAAGTAATCCGCAAAGAGCGACAGAGCCGTACCCCTTATACCTATACTCTCCAGTTTACTTACTAGTTTTGGAATAGAGACAGTGTCAAAAGCTTTCTTTAAATCTAAAAATATGGCTAGACACTTAGAGCCACCATCTACCTTTGCCACTATCAGTTTAGTCAAGTCAGCTATAGCATCTTGTGTTGACATGCCCTTCCTGAAGCCATATTGAGCGTTTGATAATATGTTATATTTGTTGAGATAACACAGAAGTCTCTTATTTAGAAGTTTTTCTAATATTTTAGAAATACACGGTAAGACCGATATTGGCCGGTAATTATTGACATCGTCTTTGTCACCGTTTTTATATACGGGAGTAACCAATGAGCGTTTCAAGGCCCTTGGATACCTTCCGGTTTCAAACGATAAGTTTGCCAATTGGCAGATCATGGGAACCACAAAGTCTTTACATTTTTTTAAGAATATTGTTGGTATTCTATCCCAACCAGGCGCACTACCGGAGTCGAGTCCCATTAATATGTCGCATACTTCTTGAGGTTCTGTGCTCATTAGAACAAAAGAATTTAATTTCATTTCAATACTATTATAAGTGAAATTCGCTGATGGGTTTTGTGTAATTTCTTCAGCAAGGGATTTTCCAACACCGATAAAAAACTTATTAACCATGTTTGTAGATTCAATCGGGTCAGATGATAAATTGAGAAGACAGAGGTTTGAAGTTTTGGTTTTTTTAAAATGTGTAATTTAATTGATTTTAGACCATAATAATTTTGAATTCCTGGCTGACGACTCTATTTGGTGTTTGTAGAATTGTATTTTTAGTTTTCTAATTAGGTTTGTGCAAAAGTTTCGATATCGCTTATATGTTATTTTTAAGACTTCATTTGTCGGTTCATGTTTTAATTTCAGTTGCATACTATTTCTAAGCCTGATGCACCGAATCATTCCCAACGTTACCCAAGGTTTCAAAATTCTCTTGCTGCTATGTATAAGTTTAGTATAAGTGTTCGATGATATAGCCGATTTTAAAGTGTCAATTAGGATATCGGCCATGATGTTTGGATTGTCACAGGTCCTGAAATGAGCGATGTCTACATTTACTAGTGATTTGCAGGCGGCCTCAAAGTCAATAGTAGTCTTTGTTTTTGGTGAAATACGCTTTTCCCGACCTGAGCCAGCTATTTGAACCAAGACCATTGAATGGTCTGTAATTGTAGTATTTAGAACAGCTACAGTTGCAGAGTTCTTATTTTTGTCAATTTTTAAAAACACATGATCCAAACAGCTGTCCTGCCTTATGGGTAAGCAATGTCCAGGCAAGAGGCCATGCAACGATAAGCTGTCAAGGTATCTAAGCCTATTGTTAAACTGGTACGTCTGTTCCAAAGATTTGGCAATTAAATTGATATTTATATCACCAGTCAATATAATGTTCTTATAAGTGGCCAGAGATTCTAGATGAGAACTAATGGAATCGATAAAACCGTCAGCATTAGCCATTGACGGCGATCTATATATACCTAAGATTATGTAGTTTAGTGTACTTATTTGCAATCCTGTTGCGTGTGTTAGCTTTAGTTCTGTAACCTGCACCTGCAGGTCACTTTTAATATAAGACACTACACCATCATTCTGGTTTATTTGCCTGAGAGTTTTATATGCAACATAGTTGTTCAATGAAGGTATTGGTTTATTTTTGTGCAGTCGACACTCCGTCAAGATTATAATATCAGCCTTAAATGGCAACTGTGAGATGTTAATATGAAAGTCATCAATATTACTATAAACGCTTCTAATATTTTGGGTTAGAATGGGCACCATTGACCTGGAGGATTGTATCAGTTTAGGTAGGTCTTCTATATTACACATAGCAGACTTTGCTATTTCAGTGTTGTCCAAATCTTCTAGCGCATTCATTCGATTATCCATAATTATGTGTAATAAATAACAAGTTGTAGCTTCTGTACCAAATTAAATCTTCACTATTATGATGGCATTTTAACTGTGTTTCCATACAAAAGAAAAAACTATTTAAATATTTATGTTTAGGACTCATAAAGTTTCGGTTTGTGACGCTTGTGTTATTGAGAATACGAGTGTATATGTGTGTAATTTGTTTTGATGTTTGTGTGCGTTCAATGTGAGTTATATTTTTAGTGTAGTGTAAAAGTTGTACATATTTGTCCAATTGAAGTTTTGTGTAGCAATACAATATTCTTACCAAAAATGAAGATGCAATTAACATTTTAGCTATTTTAGACTTGACAGCAAAAAAGAGTAAAGGCACTAGGGATGTTACTAACAAATATAGTCAATTATTCTTCATCAACTGTTGAATCTGAGATTCGTTGTTAATCATAATGATCCGTGAATTATCGTCCTGTCGGACAAGTACCCGGCCATAAGATGTCCAGCAATATTTAAACTTTCTCGCCTTCACCAGATCCCGAGCCAGGAAAAACAGGCGCGCACCCTTAGGAGTCAGCTGCTCGGAAATAAAAGGGCAGTCCTCGTTGGTCTTGTGACCAAGATGCTTCGCTTGGAGTTTGGTCTTGTTTTTAATATTTAAGGATTTTGTCTTCTGTATCAGGTCCTGTTTTAAGATGGCTGAGCCAAGTTCTACAATGATGGGGGTATTTTTGGCCATACGATCCTTTCCTTGCAGTCTAAAGACATCTTTGATGTCACCCGTTCTCATATCAAGGTTAATTGTTTTCGATAAATTATGGACCATTTTTATGAGATCTTCTCTTTTTTCTTCTTTAGCTTTGGGTACATTTTTGATCTCTATGTTAGTTTTACGTTGTGTTCTCTGTTGATCTTCAACCTGTTGTTCAAGCAGTTTCGCATATTCTCGGTCGGCTTTTGATTGTTTCTCTAAAATTTCAACTCTCTTAGTTCTTCGTTTTGGCTGGTAAGCAATGTTATGGAGGTCTCAATATTTGAGTTTGTATCCCTGATCGACTTCAAATCGTCTGTGATCTCCTTTAGTTGGATAGTGTGTTTGGCCATTTCTAATGCTATCATTTCCCTGATCTCCACTTTGAATTTAGCGAATTCTGTTGGGAAATCTTCCTCTCTTGGTCTCTTACTGCGCTGCGCAACATAGTTCAAGGGGGTGTCCTCTAGGGCCGGCGCAACAGCATCCGTCGTAGTGCGAGATTTATTTGAAGTCATGGTTCGATATTTACTCGCAAATTCTAAATCGATATTCCCACGATTTTATTTTCGTCAGAATACGGTCACTACAATTTATTAGAATAGGGATTTGTAGGATATAGCAACGTATTTTTCAGACTACGCTTTTTTTCTTCTTAAAAGAGAACGACCACGATCGCAGTATATCTGTCAACGATACTATAAGCGCAAAGTTGAGTAGAATCCCTTTGATGACCCGCGCAGGCCAATTTGTCGTACCGTCTGCGAGCACGCACACAGATACGCAAACGAATAAAGCTTCGCAGCGCACGCAGATTGTAGGTGGTAATTTCGCCGCGGTCGCTCACTGTTCCGCTGGCTCAGGGGCAACGGTCGCCGGTCGGGACGCGGGCGGTCGCAAGTTCAAATCCGGAGAGATTAATAAAAAGATTTGTCTCACCGCGAAACAAGGGCGCTCCAGAGACAAGGGCCGCAGGCGTCAGAGGCTCACGGGGCGCAGTCCACTCAAATAATTATTTGTTTAAAATAAACAGCGATACGTGTGCACGGTTTCGGAGCCGAGAGGCGAGAGGCAAAACTAAGCCAAAGCTTGTACTATGGGTACTAGACAACTGATAAACTTACTTAGATATTATTTTATCTGAGTAATATTATAGATGTGAAAATTTGTATCGATGTATGTTTAATACTTTTTCACGCGAAGGCTACTGAGCCGATTTTGCTAAAATGTAATAGTAGATAATTTATCCTATACATCAGATGAACACATAGACTACTTGTAATTGATATTAATGTTGCGTGCAAAGCCACGGGCTGCAGCTAGTTCTAACTAAACGGTTACAGCATTGTCACTATTTCAAATACTCAAATTAGCATTATATACCACACCTTTCCTATTCAGTTGTCGAAAAACTTTTTATTAGTAAGATTATAGAAACACTAGCTTTTGCCCGCGACTTCGTCCGCGTGTTTAAATTTATACATACAAAAGTTTTTTCCCGCTAACTCCCGTTCCCGTGGGAATTTCTCAAAATACAGCCATAACTAAACTTTATATTTACTAAGGTACCTGCATGCCAAATTTCAAGCGTCTAACTTAAGCGGTTTAGATTTTTCATACAAAAGGATTTTCCCGCTAATTCCCGTTCCCGTGGGAATTTCGGGAATTCCTATCTTAGTGCACCCCTACGGTACCTAAGCTACGTCCCTTCCAAATTTCAAGTGCCTACGTTTAGCCGTTTGGGCTGTGCGTTGATATGTCAGTCAGTCAGTCAGTCAGTCAGTCAGTCAGTTTCTCCTTTTATATATATAGATTTGTAACCAACTTTGTATCTTCTGCTAACAAAACCAATTATTTATGTACTGTTTCGTACATAAAGGATTTGTGTGGGTAATAAAACTAAAATACACATAATGAAGTAATTTATTCAGTGTAATGTGCTTAGTTAATTCTATCAACTACCTACAAGCAGAAATAAATCCCTAGTAGTTAGGCAGATGCCAGTGACGGATTTCTCTCCAAATCTTTAGATAATATTTACCAAGACCGAGATCCAGTACCTACCTACTTAATTTCCGATAGGTAGATACATAATCAAGCAGACTTTGTATTTCAATATTTATCTAACATTTAGAGATTATTCTTTACAATTTGTATTTTTTGTGATTTCTCCGCTGAGATAATGGATTTCAATGTTCGTATAAGGTTATTTCTATGCTAGTCACACACACAAAGTTGTGGTTTTAAGTGTAGAATTTTAAAGGGCCGGTTCGGTTAGCCATTAGCCTTAGTGGCTTTCTTATCTAACATTTATGAACATCTTAGCGGCTCGTCTAACGGGGCATCGCCCTTGGCCCATTAAAGACTCCCAGAGCCGCATTCCAAATGTTGTTTGTGTGTTTACAAATCGTTATCGTGGAAATTTAAAGTGTGTTTCCGCCAACGGAAACTCATAAAACTTAATTGAGTTACCTACATGTTTTCCATCTGCGATATATCGTTCCGTTACCAAATGAATCATCTGTAGGTATATGTGTCGTGATTACATACTTTGTATTATGTCTACTTTAAAGTTGGTCAGGGTTGCCAGCATGTCGTATGTAATTTAGAAGATCGTTGTACCAAAATAATGATTATATTAAACAGATTAATCTAAAAGGTTTTGTAGGTAAGTTACCTAGCCCTAGCTTTGGATTACAACGTCCTGAAATATGTAAGTTCTATAAACGTAGTCAATAGGGCATCTCGTATACCCAGATTCAAGCCAATTTAAAAATCTTTTCTACATTGTCCAGAACGGATTCGGACCCAGGAAATTGCGCTTTCACCAAACATATTATCCCAGAGAGATCGTGTTCAATGTCCTTTGAAAACGAAAACAACATCATATACCTAACTGAGTGTGGTCAAGCTCAAATCAATAAACATATTATCTTAGCTGTCAACAAACATAAAGCCCATGCTGCGTTTAGAAAAATCAGTGTGTAGCCACACTAGGTAGATATGTCACAGTAAAATTGTAAATACCGTTAGATTATAATCTATCTCGCGAGGTTGTAAACTGTCGTAAGATTGTGAACTGTAACAGAATAATGCTTACAGTTTAACTATTATTACCGTTTACCGAATTCGATTGATTACAGTCTACCTTTCGGTTTCGATCGAAGTGAAATTCTTAAATTATAATCTGTCGCGCGTTAAATTATCAACCATTGGTTCCACTTTGATCGATCACAATCTACCGAAAAATAATACGTTTTCTTTATTTTGGCTCGGCATAGTGGCTTCCTGTCGCCTGATGGAAAGCTGAAAGGGAGCCCAAGTCGCTCTGGACACGGACGGGAAACCTTAGTTACCAGTCAGTCACCACAGCTATGCCGGCTCACAAGATGCTTCTTCACGCTTCGTTTAAAGGATCCCATACTATAAGAATTAAATTATAAGTAGCTGTTACGGTTCACAATCTTTCGACAGTTTACAATCTTGCAAGATGGATTACATTTTGTGCCATGCGGGGGCGGCACCAAAGAATACTTACCCCTGCCCCATTTCTTACCAGTGGGTGTCGTAAGGTGGCGACTAAGGGATATTCCGGCAGATCATCTGCTTTTCAGGTGGTAGACATTCTGTCGACCGGTTGCTGTTACCACCATACAGCTGCGAAAAACCCGCCAAGTGACTCCGGCCTATCTCGGTCGGGTCGCGTTCCGGGATCAGCGCTGTACTAACCGGAGCCAGGAGGACTGTTGACGCGGCAAGTGCTGGACCAGTGAAGCCCTAGCAGCGGTATTGTATGGACAGAGTGGGTCAACCCGCCGGCCAGGAGACCCGTAGAAACGGTGGTGCCGCTGGCCGCCCGCGGCATAGTACAGGGGCCCGACGGTGGCTAACCACCTCCGAAGGCTGCCCCCGTAGCCGTTCTTTCTGGCGACTGGCCAAACACGTGCAATCCAACTTCTGCCTGCCTTCGCTGCCCCCGCTGAAATATCCGGATGGTTCGCTGGCTCATCAGCCGCAGGAGAAGGCGAATATGCTAGCCAACCTCTTTGCCGGTAATTCTTGCATCGACGATTACGGAGCACAGCCGCCTAAAATCCCAGATTGCGGTACCACAAAGCCTGATATACGTATCAGGCAATGTGACGTCCGTGCTGAGTTGCAGTCGCTCGATGTGAGAAAAGCCAGTGGTCCTGACGGTATTCCAGCGCTTGTACTTAAAGTATGCGCAGCGGAGTTGTCTTCAATACTTACACGCCTGTACCGCCTCTCATTTACCTACATCCGGCATTGTGCCCCAAGCTTTGAAAGAAGCGAATGTTCAACCTGTTCTCAAGAAAGGGGACAGGTCCGACCCTGCCAACTACCGTCCCATAGCCATAACCTCAGTACTGGGGAAGGTGTTTGAGCGGATTATTAACGCACAACTTATCCGCTACCTAGAGAATCACTCGCTGCTTCATGACCGTCAATATGGTTTTAGACCGAAACGTTCAACGGGTGATCTTCTAGCGTACGTATCGCACCTCTGGGGGGAGGCTATGGAAAAGCATGGTGAATCTATGGCAGTTAGCCTAGATATTGCCAAGGCTTTTGACCGTGTTTGGCACCGTTCGCTTCTCTTCAAGCTTTCGGCATACGGTCTGCCACCTCGCTTATGCGATTGGGTAGCCGATTTTTTAGAGGGTCGTAGGATTCGTGTTCTCTGTGATGGATGCGCTTCCTGCTTCCTCCCAATAAATTCCGGAGTGCCGCAAGGCTCCGTACTGTCGCCGACTTTGTTTCTGCTGCATATCAATGACATGCTATCATTGGGTAGCATTCATTGCTATGCAGACGACAGCAATGTCCACGCACGTTATTTTGGAAGACCTGCGGCAAAGCAGACCGAAACCGAGGTGAAGAGGAATCTTCTTGTCGCCGAGCTCGACGAGGTTCTGGAGCGCATTTCCGAATGGGGTGCCAGCAATCTCGTCGAGTTCAATGCCAAGAAAACACAGGTGGACAATCCTATCCCACTCTTCAGAGCCCCTCCTTACCAATACAGGATAGTCTTAGCATCCTTGGCATCGATGTTCGTAGCAACCTGAATCAGCGGGATTATATCGAGAGCGTCATAAAAACAGCTTCCCGCAAACTCGGAATCCTGAACAGAGAGAGACGGTTTTTTACTCCGGTGCAGCTCTGTGTCTTATATAAGACACAGGTTCGTCCGTGTGTGGAGTACTGCTCTCATCTCTGGGACGGTTCTGCTAAGTACCTGTTGGAGGCTCTCGATAGGTTGCAGCGACGTGCTATCCGTATTGTTGGGGATCAAGAGGTGACCAAGAACCTAGAACCTCTTCAGCTACGTAGAGACATTGCCAGTCTTAGTGTTCTCTATCATCTTTACAATGGGGAATGCTCTGAAGAGTTATTCCAACACGTTCCATTCCATCCTCTCCTTTTCACTCCCGAACAACACGTGCTGGACAGCGTTGTCATCCGCATACCATCCAGACGATGGTGGCGCGCACCAAGAGGTTTAGTTCCTCGTTCTTGCCCCGTGCCATTAAGTCATGGAATGCCCTTCCAGCTCATGTGTTTCCTTCCTCTTACAATCCTGGGTTCTTTAGGCAGGGCGTGAAACGACATCTCTGTGGGCCTTCATGGTGAGGGCGACAGGCGCAATGGGTTTTGTTCTATTGTGCCTGTCGACCTAACTTTTGGACCTCACGACCGCTTACCATCAGGTGAAGTGAGGTCATCGTGAAAGCTCTTCTTATAAAAAAAAACAATCTAACGGTATTTACAATAGGGATGTTTCCAGAGTCAAAATACTTACATTATATTTAGTCCGTATTTTTGATTTTAAAAATACATTGGATACGTATTTTTCCTTTTTTCATTTACACAAAAAATAACAAAGATACAAAGCATCAAAATTTAGGAGTGGGAGTGTTTGATGTCACGCGCCACTTTAACGGGCTATATCTTTGGTCTAATTTACAAATGAAAAAATACGTATCTTTTATTTTTGAATAATCTAGAAGACGGACGAATTACATTTTTTATGGAAACAAGCCTATTTCACGGTGACAGATACATTCCGAATCGGTGGTCGGTGGTAGAGTAATTTCTAACTTTATTTGACGATTTATAAATGCTTGTCACAAGGCTATATTATGAACAAAGTCATTTATGTATAAGGATAGAAGATTTTAAGATATAAGATAGAGGATTTATGTATAAGGATTTCAAGTCAAACAGAAAATGAAACCATATAAAACAATACTTGTCAAACAAACGACCAAAACTAAAAAGCGATAAATAACGTAAGTAATTCTATCCTTAATACATATTATATGTATAACTATAATTATTTAAATATTACAATTATCACTTATTTTTGGAGTCGGTGCCAGCCTCTAGGTACCTTACGTAAACTATTGTTGTATGACGCGCGCTGCCGGCAAATCCACACGACAATATATATTTATTTGTTTGGCTGGCACCGACTTCAAAAATAAGTGATAATTGTAATATTTAAATAATTATAGTTATACATATAATATGTATTAAGGATAGAATAATTACTTACGTTATTTATCGCTTTTTAGTTTTGGTCGTTTGTGTTTTTTTTGAAGTCGGTTTAATTTTTCTTTTTAAATAATTTTATTTCTCTATTTTTAGTTGCGTTAATGTGCAGTGAACTTGAATAAAGGCTAATTAATGTCCTTAAGAGTTTTACTTAGGAATGAAAAATGTTGCTTTAAGTCAAGTGAAGACTTTGCGATCTAGAATTAAGCAAATCACCTGCCCTATTAGCCCTGCATAAGAACATACTACTACCTAGTTTCTATCGACCAATGGCAGTACTGTCCCCTAACTCCTAACCGTTAAGGAGTTCTGTGGCTTCATCATCAGCAACAGATGTTGACGCCCGGAAGCATATACCTGAGTAAAATATGATTACGTAACAAAAACATCATAATTATGAGCATACAATTTTCGGTTGTTGCCCTCAATTTCTCCAGGATCCCATCATCAGATCCTAACTTGGTGATAATAGGACCACTATCACCAAGTTTGAAATCCATAATTGACGGAAATATCGGTGAACATACATAAAAAAATAAAAAAAATTAAAAAATTATACATTACAGACGAATTGAGAACCTCCTTCTTTTTCGAAGTCTGTTAAAAAACCAAGTCTCGCAACTCAATTGTTCTACCGTAAAAAGTTGTGAGATCCCTATAATACCAAGTCGGTTATTAATTTATTCAGTTCCTAGTTAAGGGACCTTCTGTCTTAAGTTTTTACGTAATTATCAAACCTAACAACATCTTACAGTGACCGTATCAATATTAAAAATCTTTAACGTTTTAAATAAATTAAAAAACGTTAACGTTTTAAATAAATAAAACCTAACCTAATAATATTTATACATACATATAACAGGTACAATATACTGATTTAATTAACTGCAAATGTAACTTTGTAATCTGGGGTACAAGTATGGGATTACAAAGTTACTTATGCAGTTAATGTATCTAGAAAACTAGACCGAAATTGATAAATATTTAAATTTTTCCTTGATTCATACACTAAACACTAATTATATTCTAAATTTGAAGGTTCTATATCTGCTAGAAGTACCTTAGATTTTAGATGATCGCTCAGTCAGTGAGTGACAAAATTAAAAAGAAACTTTGACTCGTTATAAATTCTTAAACTACTGGTTCAAATTGAATGAAATTTGAAATATACCGTTTTTGTACAATGCCTGCTTAATACTGAAATTCAAGCTTCTGGTTTTATCAAAAACGAAGTTATAGGGGGTTGGAAATGGCCTGAACTACTTCGAGAAAAGGATGGTAGGCCGTGCCGCTTTTTAGCTCGACTTGGCGGGGGCACTACCGTGCCCCCAGATAAACACTTTATATTAAGCATCTCCAATTATTTCACGGACTAATTAATTAAACACTGCAAGGCACCTACAGATCGGAGAAATCGCAATCAAAATTCCTCTTGTGACTCTATTAAAGTTGTATGTAAAGACTCGACAAAATGCCGTGGAATCGGAAATTCAGTTACGTTGTTTGTTGATTTTACTGAAAATACCGTGGAAAATACTTCACTTGGAATTAACGAAGGCTCATTTATTATGTTGTCAACTTCTTTGGCCTGATATATTACTAAGATTACCCAAACCAACGAACTTACATTAATGTTGGAATTTCCAAATTAATATTGAAACTGGGTTGACTACAATTCCTTCTTGAGCGCCACTGTAAAATACTAGGCATCTCTTCTTCTTTTGCCATAATACCAACAATTTTATTTAATACGCTTTTATTTACATGCATAGGGGAAAGCAGGTAGCATTCGTACACTTTTTATTCTAAACCGTTTGTATGAAAAACTATTAATTATTTTAAAATAATAACTTTAATACTGACGTATACCCTACTTATCGGGCTTTCATTATAGTAACGAATTGTATCGATACAAAACATAACGGAGCGGCTACGGCCACTTTTCTAAAAAGTGGAAATTGTACGAACCTCCCCCACAGGTGGGGTAGATTCGTACATAGTGTGGGTTACATTCGTACATGGTGTGGAGGCTTCGTACTGTCAAATAAAATGCCATTTTTATACTGGTATATACCATTTATTGGCGTAAAAATCAAACATAATAATGAATACAGAATCTACCTGCACTGTTTCCACCATAACAACAGTATTTAATGCTGTAATTTTTATTAAACAGTTGAGGATTTACATCCCACTTATTTTACATTTATTAATTGAGATCATAGTTTGAGACACTTTGTTTTTGTCTCTTTGGTTTACTGGAATTCTGTTTCTTACGGTGGTGCTTAAGTATATCTTCATTTGATAATAAATGTCATATTCTCTTCATCTCCTTAGCTCTTCGTTCCATGTCTTGTTCTTCCTTCTTAAATTTTTTAGCTTTTTTGGTAAGTTCCTTTTTTGGCAAATTAGATTCCTGATCCTCTCTGGTACCTAGGGCGGTTTCTGACAGCTAGAGAACTGAAGTAGAAGCTTGCATAAATTTCTATATTGACGGTGGATTATGTTGAGTTATTTCATCAGGAATAATTTCTTCAATATTCGCTGTCGGAGCTGAAGCTGAACTAAAAGCTTGGTGATAAACGTCGTCACAAAAAATCTTCCGACCGTGTACCTTTCTTTACGTGTATTCTTGGCTTTGTTCTGTAATAACAATAACATTGTTGTTAAATATCGTGAAGATGGAAAGGGAATGGGGAGCATTCGTACAGTACGAATCATCCCCAATCCAAAATTACAATAACTAATTTGAAAATAAAATTATCTATTACAGTTAGCCACAAAAGCATTGTTTGCATGTCAAACTAAATTAACACTGCAGAAACTATGACAATTAACTCTTGTGATTTGATAAAAATCTGTCAGCTATGCGTCATCAGACCAGAATACAAAAATTACTTACGGAGCTCGAAAACACCTTTAGGCCAGTCCCACCGACGCCCGTGGTCGCAGTGTCTCCCCGTTCCGTGGGCAACGTTGGCACATGAGCGGGACTCACGCACACAAATACGGGCTCGATAATGTATAGGATAGTGGAGATATAACCACTGTACGAATGCTCCTGGTGTACGAAGCTCCTGCTCTCCCCTAGTAGAATCAATGTCCGTACGGCCGAATTGGACCAAATAATAAGAATTACCTTTCAATTATGTTTTGAATACCCGCATCATAATGTCAGCATTTTAATTAAGCATAAATTTTATCGGATATACGCGGCAGATGTAACAATATGGCACTAAAATAGTGCAGCATGCTGCAATGAATGCAATTTTCTTGATCGTTTGCGGAAAACCGAGCCAGATAAATGCCACATGGGGATCAATTGTCTCATCACTCGAAAAAAATGAATACGTCTACGATCATAAACGGAATCTATTTGGAAACCTAACTTTCAAAACAGTTTCGGGACAACATTTTAGATAAATGAAATCGCTTTAGTGTGTTATTTATGACCTTTAATTTGAAATGTAAGGTAAATTAAAAGCATTCACATTATCAGGGACAGGGACATCATCATAATAAACCTTTTCTAAGTCGGCAAAGGGTTTGATTCAAATTTATTGCAAATGGTTTGGCCGTTCGACATCTAACAAAAGCTTTATCTTCATCCTATCGCAGTGCACTACTGGACATAGGCCTCTCCAGTTGTTCGTCACTTTGGACAAACATTTCGAGGCTTTACTTACTCATAATCGCTCTGGGCAGGCATATTGGCGATCGCAAAGCGTAGCTTCTAGCACCGATGACGCTGCAACCCGCCATCGGCCTGTTAAAAAAAACCGGCCAAGTGCGAGTCGGACTCGCGCACGTAGGGTTCCGTACCACTGATTGAATGAAAAAAATTTGGTAATTTGATTTATGATGTTTAAAAAAAAACTACTGTCTAGATTTCATTAAAACTAATTTCGTTAGTAGTTTACATAGTAATACACATCATATATTTTTTTCAGTTTTATAGTGCCCATATTTTAGAAGTTACGGGGGGGGGGACACACATTTTACCACTTTGGAAGAGTCTCTCGCGCAAACTATTCATCTGAGAAAAAAATGATGTTAGAAACCTCAACATCATTTTTAAATACCTATCCATAGATACCCCACACGTATGGGTTTGATGAAAAAAAAATTTTGAGTTTCAGTTCCATGTATGGGGAACCCCAAAATTTTGGATTTTTTTCTGATTTTACTTTAAAATCTTAATGCGGTTAACAGAATACATCTACGTACCAAATTTTAATAATATAGCTCTTATAGTTTCGGAATAAACTGGCTGTGACATACGGACGGACAGACAGACAGACATGACGAATCTATAAGGGTCCCGTTTTTGCCATTTTGGCTACGGAACCCTAAAAAACGAGCATGTGAAGGTGGCTTGGAGCTAAAAGATGATAGGTCGCTACATAACAGCCCCAACACAATCACAACAATAGGTTATAGCCCTTTAAAGTAAAGTGGCAATGATACGCCCCCACAACATAAATCTTAATTAGCGAAGAGTTTAAAACTTGAATCGTGAACTCGAAAGTTTTCTAGCGTTTAGGAGGGAAAGTTTTCTAACATTTTGAAGTCACACCCATTCGGCAGGCGGCAGGGCGCTTGCAATCTGCCGCGGCTGGCAGATTGCAGCGGCCGTTGTTCTCCAGATTAGATACAAACTTCGTCGTGTCAGCGCAAATTGCGCTCTTGTATTGAATCTTTTCGCCTATACGGTTTTATTCCCTTCAAAATGAGAAGCAAAGTTAGTTATTTCTCTTGCGGAAATAGCATAGTCAGAGACCTCGCGCCCGGATTTTGTATCATCGATCTTCAAGTCACGGTGACAGTTTGTATCTCGGCATGTACTTACTGCAAAATCTATAACTATGTGTAGGAATTATTCAGTGAAAGGAATACATTCAGATAACACTTGATGTATAGGTATCCCTTTAAGTAAATGGCAATAGCACGATTTTGATAATATTTTTGATACTCCCTCCCTAATATCTTTCTGCACTTGACTACATTCGCTTTGTCCCTTTCAGCCGATATAAAAAATGACGTAGACGCGCAGCTTTAGGGTATCATTTCTTTTTCTACTATAAAAATAAAAGGTATGTAAGTTAATGTAATTTTATAGTCCATGGTTTAGATATCCTACACAATTTTGTACTTATTCCCTATCAAATGACAATAAAGCACTTTTGGCAACTAATCATTAGTATCTTATCTCAATTACGTGCGTTTAGTAGGTCCAAAATCTCATAAACTAGAAGGATTTCCGCCATTAATAATAAAATCTAACGAAAGCAAAAACCGTCCTGAGCAAGCTTATCGTCTACTCAGTCACGGTATTTAGTAACTACTAGCTGTGCCGGCGGCGTCGCACGCGTGGATATCAGGTTCCAAAAATAACGGACTCCCATAAAATGGTACATAAATTTTAAGTAAGACTTTTAGCAATGCATTGGTGAAAATCGCATTTAATTCCATGCAGTAGTTTTCGCATGATGTGCTATCAAACATACAGATAATTTTTTCTCCCGTTTTCCCATCACTGCTCTGCTCCTATTAATTGTAGCGTGATGAAAAGTATACTATAACCTGCCCAGGAGTATGAAGAATAATTGTACCAAGTTTCGTCAAAATCCGTCCAGTAGTTTTTTTTTTCTATAACGAACATACAGACAGACAGGCAGACAAAAATTTTACTGATTGCATTTTTGGCATCCGTATCGATCACTAATCACCCCCTGATAGTTATTTTGAAAATATATTTCATGTACAGAATTGACTTCTCTACAGATTTATTATAAGTATATAGATGTAACTAGATGTGTACAAGGGCTTAACTTTTCTCTACTGTTCCGAAACTCTAAAAGATTAATTAAACGATAGTCGACAAAAATAAATATTTGCTCTAATTGGGTTTTATAATACTACAGACTACTAGTAGGTACGTACGTACTTACTAATCTGCATCAAAATTGTTGAAGACAAAAGTTTGTAAAGATTATTAGGACACCAATTTTTGAAAAAACATACGAAATTTTTAGAAAAAGTTAATTTATTAATTAACTTTTTCTGCTATGAATTTGTTGAAGTGATGCATGAGCAAATAGTTCTACCTTCAGACTATGATGAAGCTCTGCGA
This sequence comes from Conogethes punctiferalis, assembly GCA_031163375.1. Classification (NCBI taxonomy): domain Eukaryota; kingdom Metazoa; phylum Arthropoda; class Insecta; order Lepidoptera; family Crambidae; genus Conogethes; species Conogethes punctiferalis. The sequence goes on from CM062080.1 coordinate 11,069,659, forward strand.
ATTTTGTATAAAACACAAAGTTTCCGTGGCATTATCTGTTGAATAGTTTTCTGAATTATGAAGATCTTAGTTGCAACAATAACGTATATATGTTATGGACCAAGTGATAAATGTAGCATTATATATAATGCCCGGGCATTCTGATAAATGGCCAATATGAGAGGGCAATTTGATAATCATTATTAAAATAATCAAATTGATCGGGCATTATAAATATTGTTTATCACCCTTTGGGCAGAGTAATAAAAACATATTTTATAACTATTTCGCAGTCTCCTGGTCCTCTGTAAGGCTTGCGTGGAGGCACAAGCTCATCCACTCCTGAGATAATATAATATGTGTATGTGATACACAGGCCAGACATTACTTCTGACTGCTCCAAGATAACGCACTCAGTAGTAATACCTAATGCAGCACTATTGCATAATGATGGGAACTAAAGTCCTTAAGTGTTTTACTTAGGTAAAAAAAAATTTGCTTTAAGTCAAGTGAAAACTTTGCGATGTACAATCAAGCAAACTACTTATCAAATCAGCTGCCCTATTAGCCCTGCATAAGTACATACTACTACCTAGTTCCCATCGACCAATGGCTGTACTGTCCCCTATATTATCCTAACCGTTAAGGAGTTCTATGGCTTCATCATCAGCACCAGATGTTGACGCCCGGAAGCATATGCCTGAGTAGGATATGATTACGTAACAAAATCACCATATGAGCATACAACTTTGGTTGTTGCTCTCAATTTCTTTCGGATACCATCATCAGATCCTGACTTGGTGATAATGGGACCACCTCGGTCTTCTGTCGAACAAAAAAAATTGTTTGACATCCATCTACACATAAATGACGGAAATATCGGTGAACATACATAAAAATTTATACATACAGACGAATTAAGAACCTCCTCCTTTTTCGCAGTCGGCTAAAAAAAAACATTACCGGATACATCGATCTCCGAATAAGTAAGTGATTAGTTACGCCGGTTACGCGTGCGTCCCTCCCTTTTGCTTTATTATCAAATTGCCTAATTGCCAAGTAGCAATACAATAATGACCGGCAATGTGATAAATAATGAAGTTTAGATAGTAATTATCACTTTGCCCAATAGAACTTGACATTATTCATAATGCCCTAGCATTATAAATAATGCCCGCATTTATCACTTGGTCCATAACATACCTATGTATATGTTGCTACTTGACAATTAGGCAATTTGATAACTAAGCAAGAGGGAGGGAGGCACGCGTACCTACTTTTTAACTAAGCAGAGATGTCGTGTCCGCTAATGTTTTTGTTTAGTTTTATGGACAATGTTTGCCGATGCATCTTATTAAAGTGGTACTACTATACAGTACTGTATTATATTTTTTGATCTATCACATTGGATTCAGCCAGCGTTTTAAAATAATACACATTAGAATGTTAACGACATTCACATATTTTTTTATCCACTTTTAACTAGAGGTCTACCTCTAGAAATTTTAAATGCAAAAACCAGTGGATTCTTAACATAAGAGTCCTTGCTTATTAATCCAAAAGTCTCACTACCTAAATTGTTTAACAACTAGTTCAATTTAAGTTAGTAAGTTAACAATTATAATAAAAAACCGGCCAAGAGTCAGCGTCGCGCACGACGGTTCCATACCTAGCCGTGACCTGAATCCTAAGGGTTATATCGACGGGGTCATTACTGCAGCATCCCGTAAACTAGGTGTCCTGAACAAGGTGAAGGGGTATTTCACGCCGGAGCAACGCTGTTTCTTGTATAAGACCCAAGTTCGCTCCAATGTGGAATACCTACTGCTTTCACCTTTGGTATGGATCCGCTAAGTACCTAAAGGCATCGAGCGCATGACAGGTTAGAAATGTGAACTATCCGAATAATCGGTAATGCTGATGTCACTGGATATCTTGAGGGTCTGTAGCTGCGTAGAGACGTAGCGTCACTTAGCATTTTTTACCGTAGGATACATCACGGCGAAGACTCTAAAGAAGTATTTGATATTGTCCCTCCCTCTCCTTTTCTTAAGAGAACTACGCGTGCAGGTTTGAGATGCCATGAAAATACAAGTCAATCAGCACTCGTAGGTACTATAAAGTACAAGTACTTGGTCGTTTGCTTAACATCAGGCAGGACATGCTTTATAATAAAAAAAAACCTCTGATGCGAGCAAAATAACGCCTATATGCCCACTAGGGTCAGCAATTTCGAGTTTGCGTAGAATTGCATATAGGTACATTATTCTTTTTGCTGTTGACTACATAGAATCGCGCTGAAAAGCACGTTTTTATAAGTCAATAATAATAATGATTGATATTTTCTTCACTAGAGAGCTCCAATAAACGCGTGCGATTGCTGCTAATCATAAAGTGCTATAGGGCGACGCGCTTTTATTCTAAATGACTACGATGATAGCCAAAGCGGCTTTGTCGTCATCAACGGACTGTTGGGGGAGCGGAAGGCTCTCACCCCTAGGTAAGTTAAGCAACACAGCTAAGGGCTCCCCCTAGTGGGGCTCGGATTTCGGGCGTTGCTGGGAGGGTCCTGAGACCTACGAACGATGTTTTGAGGAGAGGGGCGACCGGTTGCGGGCCGGTTTCGCGGTCAGGACGGCGCGGCGCAGGTCCCCGCCGGCGGGGACGGAACGACGGGCGTGAAGTGGTACTCTGTGTCGCAAGCTGTTTGGCGGCGTCCAGCACGGCGAGGGTATGTCGTCAGCGTCCTGGAGGACGTGACGGGGACGACGTTTCCTATGGGGGGCTTCGGGAGGGACATAGGTCGAAGCTTCCACGCGCAATTTGTAGGCGTCGCGCCGGCGGCGCCCGCACGCCCCGCGCGCCCCTGCAACCGCTTGCTATATCCCTGCATTTTAAATCTTATATAACTTGGAAAATATATACACCTAAATTTTTTACATGCTGTGAAGGGCAATTAGTGATCAATATTGAATGCACAAAGTATTTAAGATACTTAATTGGATAAGGATTAATGCAGTATTGCTTAAAATCGCTTCGTAAATAAGCCATTACTTTTTGTTGAAAGTCTTATACCATCCCGGACTTTTTTGTTGACCTTTTTAAGATGTGTAATACTGTAGTACATTATTTAGATATATCTCGTAGGGTTTAGTCAGCGTTTGCAATGTAAGCGCAAAAAATACGTTAATTTACGACATCACATCAAAATTATCAGTGTTACTTTACTATATTATGGATTTAACGCATAAACCTTCCTCTTGAATCACTCTATCTGATAAAAAAACGCATTAAAAACGATTGCGTAGTTTTAAAGATTAAAGCATGCATAGGGACAGACAGAAAAAAGCGACTATGTTTTATACGAGTACTATGTAGTGATACATATTATTTCATTCCATTATCTCACTCGTTCGTATCATAATTATTCTAATCCTAACTTTAGGAAGGTAATAAGAATGTTCCTTGAAGGCAAAATACATAAGATTTCTTGCAAATTACAATTTTACTAATGTCTTCTTCTATCTTTCATTCTAAGAATGATGACATAATTTAATATAGCAATTCTTTAATTCTTGAACACAAAGTTGAGCCGAATTCATAAAGGACGCCTAATAGACGGGGCGGAAAATGGTCGGTACAATTTATCAAAATAACCGATTCTGAGGGCTTGTCAAAATATGTAACTAAATAGGTACATCCCTTTTCTGTCATTTAAGACGCAATTAATCTCATCACCTCGGAATTGTTGGAGTTGTCTTGAATTGTGTCATAGTTTTCCACTTCGGGGCCTGGCCAAGATGCAACTGGAATTGTTAACGTTAATTAAAATGTAGTATTTGCTCCCAGGCATCAGAATCCTGGGACATATAAATGATATGTAGATATTAATGCCGAAATTAAAAACTCTACGGAAATTATATGCTCCAACATGTATATGTTACCGGCAATCTGTATAATCCGGCATTCTATACAATACCTAGACAATGTATAGAATACCTAAAACAGGACGGTAATGTGTGAAATATTATTTATTTCATACTTTATCTAGGTATTCTATACAATACCGAATGCGGAGACGGTAATGTATGAAAAAGACGAGAGCAAGGGAAGAGAAGGGAAGAAAATGGGAAGAAGAGAGGGGACGTGCGGGGTAGGTAAGAGGAAAGTAAAGAAACACATGAACTGGAACGGCATTCAGACTTAATGGCACGAGGCAGGAACGAGGAACTTAACCTCTTGTTGCGCGCCTCTATCGTCTGAATGGTGTGCGGATAGCAGCGCTGTCCAGCACGTGTTGTTCGGGAGTGGAAAGTAGAGGATATGATCAGTTAGAATAACTCTTCGGAGCAGTCCCAATTAGAGAGACGGTAGAGCACACTAAGACTGGCAATGTCTCACCGTAGCTGAAGAAATTCTAGGGGTAGTTACCTCTTCATCCCCAACAATACGGATACCACGTCGCTGCAACCTGTCGAGGGCCTTCAATAGCTACTTAGAAAAACCGTCCTAGAGATGAGAGCGTCCCGTGTGCGAAGTACCGCACACGAGCGAACCTGTGTCTCGTATAAGAACCAGAGTTGCAACGGAGTAAAAAATCATCTCACTCTGTTTAGGATTCCGAGTTTGCAGGAAACTGTTTTGATGACGCTCTCGATATATTCCCGCTGTTTAAGGTTCCTACGAACATATCGATACCAAGGTATCCTGCTATCCTGCTAAGAATATCCTGAATTAGTAAGGAGGTGCTGTGAAGAGTGGGATAGGAAAGGAAAGGTGATTGAATATTATCAATCCCATCCAGACCGGGAATATAAATTAATAATGGTTTATCAGGATCATCTCACGAAGTTTCTTATATAAAGCATATCAAGCCCTGAAGAAAAAGGCGCGGAGGAAATAGCGTACAGTTTATGGGATATTTTTACACTGATTACACATCAGCAATCCTACTTTTTTACACATTGCCGGTGCGGCAGCAGGTACTCTATACAATTCCTAGGGATTTGTAACATATATGTGTTACCGGCAATGTGTATAATTCAGGGATTCTATAATTGTATACCTAGGTCGTTACCTAGGTATTGACCTAGGCAATGTATAGAATACCGGGGGCGTCCAGGCAATGTATGAAATATTATGAATATAATTATCCATTTCATACTTTACCTAGGTAATATATACAATTCCTAGGGATTGTATAAAGTACCTGCTGTTTCAGCGGGAATGTGTAAAAAAGTAGGATTGCTGATGTGTAATCAGTGTAAAAATATCCCATAAACTGTACGGTACTTGCTCCGCGCCTTTTTGTTTAGGGCTCTTACTATAACAAACTTCGTGAGATGATCCTGATAAACCATTATTAATTTATACTCGTATTACCGGTCTGGATGGGATTAATATTCATAAATCAAATTACCAAATTTTTTTTATTAAAAATAATTACATTAAGGCATAAGTACATTATTTTATTTAATTTAATTAAAAGAAATTTTTAATTATTTATTAAATAGAAATACAATAAAAATAATAAAATGTTTACTTTAATTTGCCAAATTATTTATCATTCGCATGGTTAGTAGGTAGGTATGCGTGAAAAGTGTGTCCATATGTGTATATATACGAGTATGAATGTGTGTATAAGAGAGTGTGTACGCGTGTGTTAGTTAGTGTATGTGTGTGTGTTTGTAAATGCGTGTGTGTGTGATGTTGTATTATAGTACCTGCATGCATGATTACATCTTGTATTTGTATTTAAGTATATACTTGTGATACCCTCACCGCTCCGATATAAATAACACAAGTGCTCAAACTACTTACTTTGGGATCGGAGCCATGTATGGTATGTTGTCTGGTAATTATTTAGATATTTATTTGTTACATAACTTTAGCCATTTAGTTGAGTTTAGATTAAATTATGCAATATATCTTCTGTTTCATTATAGTTTTTACTACTCAACCACTTAAATACTTCCACTTTGCATTGCATTCTAGTCATTTCTAAAATTCAACCACCTTTCCTTTCCTATCCCACTCTTCTCAGCACCTCCTTACCAATTCAGGATATTCTTGGCAACCTTGGCATTGATATGTTCATAGCAACCTTAATCAGCGAGATTATACCGAAAACGTCATCAAAACCTCCAAGCTTCCCGCAAACTCGGAATCCTAAACAGAGTGAGATGATTTTTTACTCCGGTGCGGCTCTGGTTATTAAACGAGACACAAGTTTTTTTTTTATAGTAGCTCGACATAATGACTTCCCTACGCCTGATGGAAAGCGAAAGAGAAGCCCAAGTCGCTGTAACAACTGGCAAGTAACTGGTCAGTTACCTGTCAGTTGCCACTGCCATGCCGGCCCAACCCTAACCCCCCCACGAGCTCCGGAAACACTACTCACCGGCAGAAACACGACCCGGAGGTCATTTGGCTGCGGTATATAGGGTGGCGGTCCTTTCCTGGACGGGCAGCTCAATTCGAGCGAAGATTCGCTATGCCTTACCTCTCTTTAAGGTTAGGTACGAGACACCGGGACGTGCGGCGCAGGCCCCCGCACGTCCCTTCTCTTCTTCCCTTCCTTTCTCTTCCCTTGCTCTCGTGTTTTTCATACATTATCGTCTCCGCATTCGGTATTGTATAGAATACCTAGGCAAAGTATGAAATAAATAATATTTCATACATTACCTACATGTTTTAGGTATTCTATACATTGCCTATGTTTTGTATAGAATGCCGGATTATACAGATTGCCGGTAACATACGTATATATGTTACCGGAAATGTGTTAAAACTGACATTGTATACAATTCCTAGGAAATGTATAAAATTAATTATATGAGACACATTTCCTCGGAAATCTATACATTTCCTAAATAGCAGCTGGAAATGTAAAACGGACGTGGTGATGCTCGAAATATTACAGATGTAGTTTTGGCTAAAACCGATGATGAATTCTATCAAATTGGTTTCAAGAACGAATCTTAGAACAATTGTGTTAACGATCTCAAAGTATAGTGTCCAAGAGTTCTTCTTAATGCAGAGGGATACCTATCCCTATACGAAGATTGTTAATTGGCAGAATGCACCCCGGGCAGGTGAGGGTGGCTTGGAGCGAAAAGATGTCAGGGCGAAAGGAGGTCGCTCCCTCACATCCCTTTACTCTCGTCATCAGTTCCTTTGTTTATGTTTAACTAAAATATAAAGACATTACTTACATTTTATTATAACATATTAAATGAAAGTTTAACGTTATTATAAATTGATTTCGTGATAAATGCACATAACAAATTATTAGATAGTTGACTTTTAACGTTTTAATTTGGAAGATAATATAATGTGAAGATATTGTATTTTACAGAATCATTGTTACCTGATTCTCTTAACTAAACGTCTTGATTAAAGTTATTATTAATATGATAACAACGTATTTCCATTAAAGAAAGCATTTTTTTATACATTTCCTAATAGGATATTGAAATTATATACAATTTCTAGGAAATTTATACATTTCCTAGGATATGTGTGTATTAAATTATTTTTAAAAGAATATTTCATACATTTCCTATACAGCTTCGGAATTGTATACATTTCTTAGGAATTGTGTACAATTCCGAGATTTCATACATTTCCGGTAACATATACACGGAAACTAATTAAAACTGATTGACGTTACAGGATTTCGTAACCAATGTGTAGGTACTGTAATAATTTTCTCCGGAACCGTATTCATTTAGGTTAGATCCAAGCTCACAATATATCATGTGGAATCAATAAATGATTATCTTATTTTATCTTATCTTATCTTATGCGTAACAAAACCAATTCAATATGTTAAGCCACGTGTACCAATAAACATTACTTGGGTAGTTTGGTTACTTGTACTTTTTCGGAGCAATATAGAGGTTAACTTTAGTAACTTAAGTAAATATATTTTGCTAGCTCTTCAATAAAAGAATACAGATCGTTTCAGAATCGTTTCATAATTTGTACACAAACTAGATTCTTGTATTCAAGTAGGTATTGCAGCATTTTCGTAATAATGTTGTATTTTTCTCATCTGTTTTCTTTCATTTGGTAAGTACTACCTATACCTAGCTCTGACCCACGGCTCTACCCGCCTTAGGATGATAGTTAATAAGTCGCTTAAATACAAAAATATTAGGTACTCCACCTTTCCTAGAGGTATAGAATCAGCTGTCCCATTAACTAGCGGGCTACAGAGCCAGTGGTCGTCAGATCCGGAACATCCGGCACACGCTGCGCATACTTCCGCGATGCGCTGCTTGGTATTCAGCCGATGAACGCGTTATCGGTAACATTGAAACGTGAATTAACATGTGCGCTGCACCGCGCCACTCACGGCCGCGACCAATCGATTCGAAATGAGAAATTTGTCAAACATGTCACATATATTGTTGCATTTACACACATGTTAGCACGTTTATGTTTATTTGTGAAGGAATTTTAGGGGTTTCGTACAAAAACCTTATTTTTATTACCTAATATTTTACGCCTGGGATCTCCATACAGCCTAAAAACGTAACCCTTTAAGATCACTCGTACTGCCTATCGGTACGTCATAGCCAAAAAAGGGTTAGACTTTGTAAATGATGAAAAAACTAAATTCGACATGTAGTAATGTCGAATTTAGTTTTTTCATGTATCAAACGGGCTCGTTAAGGTCTATCGTTAAGAAATCTTGAATCTATATAGTTTTGATTTTAGCGAAAACGGAATAAAAAAAATCCAAGCTCTTTAAAAATTCGTCGTTATCCTGATTGAAATAGGTCAAACAGTGTGAACATAAGAATTATCATTTTTAAATTACCTAATTTATTTATGCGTCATTGACTGGAATTAATATTCTATATGAAGTAAAATACTTTGACGTGGTCATAAAGTAACTAGCTATTATGGCATTACTGAAACCGCATTTAACTATAGGTGTAGTAGGTAGATAGGACTGTGGTCTCCGAATAAGTAATCGCATAAAAAACATGACTTGTCTGTGACTCGACTCAACTCGTCTGTGACGTAATGAAACTCGTGTGAAATAGTCGCTTATATAGCCAGTAAGAGAAAGTTAGGATTTGACTTCACCAATCTAACATTGTTTTACATCACCTCCATCTAGTCAGTGTATGTGCGTACATACATAGCCTTGAGAGTGAAATCAAATGCTTGTAATATTAGTTGAAAAAAACTTCGCCTTAAATGAAATTCAAAGCGGATCAGGGCATTGATTCAGAACTTTTGGGTAACTCGAATCTAATTTTACTTAGCTGTAAAAAGCTTTACATTGAATTCGATTCTGGGCTCAGTTGAATGGCAATTGGTATTAACGAATGAAGCTTTCCTAGATGATAGATAGGTAGTATTTATAGCACACTTAAGAAGTTGTACGCAACTGTCTCCCGACAGATTCTTCACCCCTCTCTGGTTGACCTTCCAGTATATATCACAAGAAGGTACAGTGGTCCGATTTCCTGCTTAAGCTCCAACACTTTGGTTGGTCAGCACCCCTGGTGGCAAGCATATCATTGGTGATGATGTCAAGCCACAGTGTCAAGCCAACTCTTCATGGATCCACCCGCTCTGCCACGGCAGCGACTTATGACTAGAGACATTTGTTCCCAACATAGTTTGACGGTTTACATAAAACGTGGCCACATGCCAGCGTAGGCGACCCTATTGCATCTTATCTGCTATGTCAAGTACGTGGATGCTGGAGTTTCTTATCTTTTCTTTCCTCGTGAGTCTGCACATCCATTGCAACATATCCGTCTGCGTGACATGAAGCTTAATTTAATATCCTTTATCCTGTCTCTCAAACTTAAATTACCTTATATTGCCCTTTAACTATCTGCAATGCGCTTACCACGATTCTCCCTTTGTACGTTAGCAAATATCTTACAACTAAGTATATTGATTTCGTGACCACTTCACCTAACCGCGTCTACGGGTACTTGCAATGTATCCGAGAGTAAAGGAATGATGCTCCTTTTGACGGGTTTAGTTTCTAAATTGGTAAATTTGAATTCAATTGAAATGTCGTGAACAAGTATTTGAAATACCTACCTAGTCACTTTTTTTTTTTTTTATAGTGGCTCGACATAATGGCTTCCCTACGCCTGATGGAAAGCGAAAGAGAAGCCCAAGTCGCTGTGACAACGGGCAAGTAACTGGTCAGTTACTTGTCAGTTGCCACCGCCATGCCGGCCCAACCCTAACCCCCCACGAGCTCCGGAAACCCTACTCACCGGCAGAAACACGACCCAGAGGTCATTTGACTGCGGTATTCTATAGGGTGGAGGTCCTTCCCCGGACGGGCGGCTCAATTCGAGCGAAGATTCGCTATGCCCTACCTCTCTTCACTGGCTATACTGAGAGAAAAACCATTCGATTTGCAAGTATAATTTTATCCTATCTGTTCGGACACATCCGAGTTCATCTTTTACTTCATAGTAAATTGTTAATGGCCCTAGAAGTTTGAACCTTTATTTTATGGAGGCTACAAACGCGTTATGGTGTCACCGGCTGCAAATGTCTTTCAGTCTTTGGCCCGGAAAAAATATAATAAAAACTAGATAGAATACAAAAACACAGATAATACAGAACAACACATTATAGACAGAAACAAAGAACAATTTGGGCGGTCTTATCGCTTATAGCGATGTCGATTTTCAATTAGGAAATTATTTAATATACTATAATTAAATTATATCTATTAACTGATAGTTTATCACATCCTGTCACTTTTTAGCTGTTAAAAACCTACTTATATAAAACCAATATTCAAATATCCATTTATAGAATCAACGCAAAATGAACTCATTTGGATGAGATGCACATTCATTAGCCAGTACATATTTTAATATACGATAAGAGTTAATATTTATCGCTGAAATCAAATCGAACTTAATCACGCGTAGCGGATTCCGGCCCTCGAGTGTTAATCAATACATTGACTGACGAATTCAGTCCAGTGTTTGCTTTAGTGTGTTGGTTTTTTTGAGAAAACTATTTCTAACTTTTAGATACGAAACTTTATAGACTATTTCTTAGTAGAAATAGTCTATAAAGTTTCGTATCTAAAAGTTTGCTCTTATCTAGTAAACTAAATAGTGGCACCTAAATACCACAGGCCAATGACGGGCAGCAGCGGTGTACCCTGCGATCGCCAATCTGCCTGCCCAGTGTGGCGATTATAGACAAAGCCCCCAGATGGTCGCCCAAAGTGGCGAACAACTTGAGAGACCTATGTCCAATTGTGAACTGCAATAGGCTGATGATAATGATGATTTAGTTAACAATCAACACAACATCCATTACACGTAGGTAACTCTACCAGGCTTAGAAGATTTTCCCGGGAAATATAACAGGGCATAGGTACCTATACTTTTCCTTCTAATGTGTTGTGCAATACACTTACATGATATTTAATAAAATCAACTTTCAAATTTGAACCTATGAACCTCAATATATCATTCTTATCTACTGCTGAATATTGCTTTTCTAGTGTCTTCCTAGCGCCTAACTCCATATTCTCTATGCATGGAATCTAGTACAACAATCTAGACTATAAATCGTCGCTGCATTGGACTACGGGTCTTAGGTATTATTTATTATGTATTTTACCCTCTTGTTCGGTATTTTGCAGACATTTTCGGTCACGTATCTTACAAGAGCATTTTTCGGGATGAAAGTGTTCTAGGATCTCCTCTGATCCCCAAAATTGCTATGCAGTAAGGGTTTTCCTGTCTAGTTTTCCTTTCAAGTATGTAATTTATAATCTAAGAAGGATTTATGAAGAATTACATAATGTGCCTACGTCTTTTTCAACGCGCCATGTTGATACCATCAGCTGGCACCACAGTTAGGCGGTTCTCCCACTGTACCGGAATCCGCTCCGATACAAGCATTTAATCGAGCCAAAGCAATGCGGCAGAATCAGCGCGAGGAAGCAGTCGAACCAAATTGGTTGGATAGAAACTGCGCGCTACACTTTTTGGTTTTTCCGGATAGTACATAGTTGAACCACTAGGATTCCAGACATATGACAATCGATGCTCATCCTTTATGATTGAATTTTTTATGTTACCGACTATTGGTCCGAATTGAAAAATTCTTTTTGTGTTGAATATACCATTTATCGAGGAAGGCTTTAGGTTATATAACATCACGCTGCAACTATTAGGAGCGAAGAAATAATGGAAAATGTAAAAAAAAAAACGGGGAAAAAATAACTATTCCAAAAGTCAATATACAATGAATGCAATACATGTTTCTTCCAATATCGATGCAAAAAGAACTAAATCTCCACATAGCTTCACGGCAAAGCTTACTAACTAGGTACTCCTAACTTTTAATAGCAGGGATCGTAAAGCTTATACGTTAGTTTCGTTTCCAGTTGCCATCAGTGGAAATTTGTGACTTTGGTATTTGTCCATTATAGATAAAATCATATTCATGTTTAATCTTGTCGTATCTAGGGCGTATGTGCCCTACTTCGTACGTTACGAGTATAATTGGATGGATTTATTAGTTACCTATCATTACAATAAATGAAAAAAGAGACATAGGACCTAAAATTAAATTTTATCACTTCTACCTTCATTTAGAAAGTTAATAATGTCTTACACCAAAATTATTCATAGGTATCGTTATACATTTATTACTGCCATCATCATCATCAGCCTATTACAGTCCACTGCTGGACATAGGCCTCTCTAGGTGTTCGCCACTTAGAGCAAACATCATAAGGATCGCAGGGGGTAGCTTCTCGCTCCGGTGACGCTGCTGCCCGTTATCGGTCTGTAACTACGCCTTTTGTAATGGTTATACCGCCACCAGTCGGTTTCCAGCGCCTCGTTTGGTGAAGTTGGCTTGGAGCGATGATGGGTCGCTCCTTTACATCCCATTTGTTACACAACACATTTATCAGAGTAGGCATATTTGTTTTCAAAACTAGCATTTTGCTGGCCGACTGGCTTGTTGTTTTAAACAATTTTCTAATCTAAAGCAGGTCTGAGGTTCTATTTTTGGAACGGGTAAATTGAGAAATGTGCTTTGTGTCTGGGATGTATTTCAAGAGACTGCTCCAACAATCGTTGGCAGATCTGATGAATTTATTTATTACTATTATTTTCATTTGACACCTTTTCGGCAATAAAGTAAAAACAAAAAAAAATCGATGCTCGGAAAGCGTTAAATGATTGTCAATGAAAGTCTCAGTCGAGTCGAGAGCAACACAAACAACATTAGTAGAACCCTCGCGATGCTCACCACTTACAGGGTTGTCGAACATTTTTTGTAGTAATCCTAAGCACACAATATTTATATAAGAAATTGGCCGTAAGAGTTCTTGTAGCAAGTAAAGATGGTCGACAACGAAAAAGTGATGTCGCTACCAAAACTTTCTAATAATAATTCTATCAACTGTTTGGCATAGTAGGGTCACATAGTTATGCAAATCACCAAAGGCAGGTTTACGAATTTAGTTTGTATAATGATGACACCAAAACAGACACCTCGCTACGAATTCGTAGCTACAAGCTACGAAAAGCTTACAACAGACTATATCGCATGTTGTAACACTTTAATATACATAAATAAGTCCTATAGTCCAGCCATTTTAGCTTTAATCTGCGGAAAAATCCCTAGTGAGCTGCATAAAAAATTTACCTACAAAATTAATTATTACTAAGATACTAGGTATACCGCATAAACGTTTTCTCGGAAATGTGTGTAATATACTCGTACATATACATATAATCAGGTACAGCCTAGTATCTACGTTACTATGACTTACTTGCATTACCTATATTTTTTTACGATAGTTTATTTTATACGTGTGTGTATATGTATATTATGTATTATAAAATATGATGTGTTTATTTATTTATATATTGTATACTATAATTATTGTACATAATACGTATCTATATGTATATTTATTGAAACAGTTTGCACGACGTTGCTCCTCTCTTCAGAAAATTTACGCTTCCTCTACCTGAAGGTTGTCTGGAAGAGATCGCTCACTAGCGATAAGACCGCCTAGATTGTACCACAACATCTCTGTATCACCTTTACTGTATTTACTGTGTGTTTTGTGCAATAAAGAATATCTATCTATCTATAGTTTATTATAATGTTAAAGTCAACCCTATAGTCTAATCGAAAGCGTAATATCCATCTATCTAGTGATATCAAACAGTACCATGTATGCATTAAACGTATAATGATATTTGCCGACGACCAGATCATTACCAAATGTAGGTAGGTACTGTTATCCGCAAACGTGGGTAAATTCTGATGCAATTAACTAGCTAACGAGATGGCTAATAGCTGGAGTGTCAACATATAGATAGCTTGAATTAAATTGTAAAATATATTTTATTTTCCATTGAAAAATACATTTTACCTATATTACTTTCCCTATATTATTCTTAATCGTTACCATAAGTATGGACTCTAGTGACTATCTTCATTTATGTATGTTATGGACCAAGTGATTAATGCGGGCATTATTTTTAATGCGAGGGCATTATAAATAATGTCGAACTCTATTGGGCAAAATGATAATTACTATCTAAACTTCATTATTTATTACATTGCCCCGTCATTTTTGTATTGCTACTTGACAATTAGGCAATTTGATAATAAAGCAAGGGGGAGGGAGGCACGGGCGTGCCTCTCATATCTTAGGTCATCCATATATAAAAGTAGGCACTTTTTAACTAATCTACTATAATAGGTTTATGGACAATGTTTGCCGATGCGACTTATTAAAGTGGTATGGTACAGTACAGTACTATAGTGTAGTAGAAATATTTTTTGATCTTGATAGATCTGATGATTGGATTCAGCCAGCGTTTTAAAATAATACACATTAGAATGTCTTAAATACACATATTGTTTATTCACTTTTACCTAGAGGTCTACCTTGGTCATTAATCCCAATAATCAGTTTCACTATCTAAATAGGCTGTTATGGCTAAAACACGTATTTTTTTATTTGTAAATTAGACTAATTATTTTTTAAAAAAAATTAAACCGACTTCAAAAAAAAACACAAACGACCAAAACTAAAAAGCGATAAATAACGTAAGTAATTCTATCCTTAATACATAATTATTTAAATATTACAATTATCACTTATTTTTGAAGTCGGTGCCAGTCTCTAGGTACCTAAAGTAGACTGTTGTTGTATGACGCGCGCGGCCGGCAAATCCCCACAACAATATAGATAGGTACATTTATTTGTTTGGCTGGCACCGACTTCAAAAATAAGTGATAATTGTAATATTTAAATAATTATGTATTAAGGATAGAATTACTTACGTTATTTATCGCTTTTTAGTTTTGGTCGTTTGTGTTTTTTTTTGAAGTCGGTTTAATTTTTTTTTAAAAATAATTTTATTTCTCTATTTTTAGTTGCGTTAATGTGCTGTGACCTTGAATAAGGGCTAATTAATGTCCTTAAGAGTTTTACTTAGTAATGAATGATTTTGCTTTAAGTCAAGTGAAGACTTTGTGATCTAGAATCAAGCAAATCACTTGCCAAATCACCTTCCCTATTAGCCCTGCATAAGTACATACTACTACCTAGTTCCTATCGACCAATGTCAGTACTGTTCCCTAACTCCTAACCGTTAAGGAGTTCTGTGGCTTCATCATCAGCAGCAGATGTTGACGCCCGGAAGCATATACCTGAGTAGAATATGATAACGTAACAAAAACACCATATAAGCATACAATTTTCTGTTGTTGCCCTCAATTTCTCCAGGATCCCATCATCAGATCCTGACTTGGTGATAATGGGACCACCTCGGAAGTGTCCTCTGTCGAACAAAAAAAAAATTTTTGAAATCCATCCATAATTGACGGAATAATCGGTGAACAAACATAAAAAAAAAAAAAATATTATACATACAGACGAATTGAGAACCTCCTCCTTTTTTCGAAGTCGGTTAAAAATTACAAAGTTATAGCCCGTTAAAATTACGCGTGACGTCACTTGGTGAGGCATTTTTACTTGCCCGTTGTCACAGCGACTTGGGCTTCTCTTTCGCTTTCTATCAGGCGTAGGGAAGCCATTATGTCCAGCTATGTACTATAAAAAAGGCCCGGATCTACGATTTCGGGGCACAAAGGAAATCGGTCCATCCATTTTGTACCAACCGACAGAGAAACCAAAAAAATTGTGAATAGTCCCACAAGTGGCTCTGAATGGTTTGGCACATAATATTTAAATATACCTACTTATATTATATCAATGGGAAAATAGCATTTTCTTATTCATCGTCTGTGTCACTAAATGAGCAATCGCGTATTGCGCTCTTTCCACATCCTAATTCAGAGCGATTTCAGTAATGGCACCTGAAATCTGTTTGGTAACAGAATTCCTTTGAGAAGCTCGTGGAAAGTCGATATACTTAAATAAACGCGTTTTGATGAGAGTACATCTACTAGGAGCTACCTACTGAACGTCGTGTATAAACAAAAATGCTTATGACAAAAATTTAGTTTAGCATTCAATGTTATACAAATTATGTATCCTATATTATCTATATTATTAAACCGAACTACCAATCTAAATATTCGTAAAGTTAACTTAATAATAATTAAGTAATGGTTGTTTAAGTGCTACGCTCCAATCTAAAATATTTAACATTTAGATGTGAAATTATAAAAATTGTGCAGCATTCATAAACAATTAAAACTTTGGCTATGAATGACTAAGAAGCAATGAGGCGGTAACTCGATACAAAACAAAAATACTTGCTACAATAGAAGCTTAAAATAAAACATAGTAACGGTTTTGAACAATAAATTATTCTTCTCATGAAATATGCTTATACCTATTTTCACCGAGTCTTTTCGTGGTAGGTACTCGTATTCAAAGAGCGGCAGATGGCAAGCCTGCATACAATTCATATCAGAATTTATTTATTCACGTCCAATACAGTTTTGGGTCAAGGGAAAAATTTAAGAACCTTTCTTAAATGTTTCCCTTGACCCAAAACTGTATTCTTCTGGATGGGAAATCTTTAGAAATTAATGAGAAATTACACACATTTATCATTAGAAATTAAAACGATTCATAACATTAAAGGAATGGTCACAATAGCTGAAATTATTAATTAAAACTTCAAAAGAGCCATAAAAGTTTTGAGCTTTGTATTATATCGTAATACGACTTCAAATTTCTAAAGGCTTATGGACTTCGAAGAACGACATCCCACATTTTCCGGAAAATATTAGCTGTACAATAGTCACTATTCCTTTTTTTTCCGGTGAAAATGCGTTTAGGCATGCCCGCCGCTCGGGGGAGCGGCTCGGAGTGTGACTCATCCTGCCTTCAAAAGATGGAAATGAGACGAGAAATACCCACTAAAAGCACCGGAAACTTCGTCAGGCGCCTACAGGAGGTAATGTCGCGGGACCTGGAAGTCCAGCACTACCACGGCACCACCAGCGCTTAAACTGCAGGCCCAACTGTTTTTTTTTAAATGTACCTATGATAAGTATACGATTTGATTTGACTATATCGATATAGTAAATCCGGAGTATTTTATCAATGACTAGCTGTGCTCGCGACTTCGTCCGCGTGGAATAGTTATTTTTTCCCCGTTTTTTTTACATTTTCCATTATTTCTTCGCTCCCAATAGTTGCAGCGTGATGTTATATAGCCTAAAGCCTTCCTCGATAAATGGTATATTCAAAACAAAAAGAATTTTTCAATTCGGACCAGTAGTTCCTGAAATTAGCGCGTTCAAACAAACAAACAAACTCTTCAGCTTTATAATATTAGTTAAGATTTATTTAAGAAACAATAATCATTTATTTAAATGAAGCGTACCTATATCATATGTAACTTCTATTCTATGTAAGCTACGTCCTTCAGTTAATTTATTCATTTATTAGTTTTATGATTTTGCCAAATATTTTATATTGGGGTAACTGGACTAGTCATGCTCACTAAAATGTTTCTGGGGTGGTGGCGCTGTGTGGCGGGTCGTTACACTCCCTCAAATATGGTTGAATGAAGCGATGGCTGGTACACACGTCATACTTGTGAACAGGTGCTGCCTTGGAGACTGGTCTACTCCTGATTGCCCTATATAGAGTATGTTAAGGTTAATTTCTTTTTTTTAATCTAATTTATAATTAATTTTGTAAGGCCCCAGACTGTATGACGTGGTCGTAGTTAAAAGTATAAATGTGATAATAATATTGTAAACACCATTTTGAAAAGAGCAACTACACGAGTTTCTTGCCGGTATCTTCTCGGTAGAATGCTGCTTTCCGAACCGGTGGTAGCTTCGACGATTTGTAAGTGTTTTTCATAAAAACCTATACAAATAAAGATTATTTTGACTTTGACTTTGATCAAACCTAACATTTTGACCACACGACCGCTTACGATCAGGTGGAGTGAGGTCATCCTGTTCGCTCTTTTCAAAAAAAAACCGGCCAAGCGCGAGTCGGACTCGCGCACGTAGGGTTCCGTACCACTGATTGAATGAAAAAAATTAGGTAATTTAATTTATGATATTTAAAAAAAAACTACTGTCTAGATTTCATTAAAACTAATTTCGTTAGTAGTTTACATAGTAATACACATGATATATTGGAAGAGTCTCTCGCGCAAACTATTCATCTGAGAAAAAAATGATGTTAGAAACCTCAACATCATTTTCAAATACCTATCGATAGACACCCCAAACGTATGGGTTTGATGAAAAAAAAATTTTTGAGTTTCAGTTCCATGTATGGGGAACCCCAAAAAAATCTTAATGCGGTTAACAGAATACATCTACGTACCAAATTTTAATAATGTAGCTCCTATAGTTTCGGAATAAACTGGCTGTGACATACGGACGGACAGACAGACAGACAGACATGACGAATCTATAAGGGTCCCGTTTTTGCCATTTTGGCTACGGAACCCTAAAAAGAACGATAATTTCGCCAATTACTTACTCGTAGGCTACAAAGAAGCTAATGACGAATTAATTAATTTCAGATAGGGCCTATAACCGATCTGCGATGGAATCTGGGGGCGAGGATTCCAGGCAACAACAACATCGCAATCCATGTCACGCCCCCGGACGAGGAAGATGACGAGTTCGTGCCGCCGCTGCGCGCGCGCAGGAAGCTCAGCACGCCCCTCGTCGCGCTGCCCGGCGCCACCGATGGACTCCTTGGCATGTCACGTTAGTATTTTTTTTCTTTTTTATATATCAGCACGTCAAAATTACTGTGTCCTGCCTGATGCTAACCAACGACGAAGTCCAAAAAGTGTAAGCGATTCTCATCACACCTGGTTAGTGCAATGCGGATTGATCACACTATGACGGGCTGCATAGGTGCCGCTTCACGCCCCGTTGAAAAGACCCAAAACTATAAGAAGAAGGAAAGACGTGTGCTGGAAGAGGATTCCACAGCCTAATGGTACGTCAAAAGTAAGATTGACCGTACTTTATAGTACCTACGAGTATTTTTATGGTATCTCAAACCTGCACGCGTAATTCTCCCTTCGGCTGCAAAACGAATGGCCGTGAATACGCGGTGGCGACTCGGGCACGTTTTACTACGGTAAAAGAAGATTTTTACCAAATCGCGCGAGCCGCCTGTAGTACCACAATACCCGCCACTGCGGGCGTCGTTTAGCACATCCCTACAACTAGTAACAATGTTTTTTTCAAAACTTGCTACGTTGAGCCACACTGAGCCATATAGTTTCAAATTGAACCGAAGCTTATACTTTGATGATAATGGACAAAGATAACTATAAACTTGCTTGAAAACTTTTTGTTGTAAATAAATACACATTATATTATGACTTTATCCGTCACAGCACGGATATAATATTATGTAAAAAAGTCGACTAATTTAGGTACTTCTTGAGATTTCCGGCGGTAGGGTCTACTACCCGCCTGGCTGACACTCTTCACAGGGGGAGTCCGGGAGACTTGAAAATGAGGGAGAGAAAGCACCTTTTAAACTAACGATACGTTGAGATGGTCATTGATATCTACTCGTACCTACTATAACCGCGGTCTACCAATGACTACCAATAAATGAAAGTTCATCCCTCCCACCTGATAAAGTCTCCCGGACCGAACTCCCCACGGCACTCCCCCTACACTCGGCGAAACACCTACTTATAAAGCGACTTCTGTTTTTTATTTTATTTCAATTATTCTAAGGAAATATTTCTAGCGAAATATTCTAAAACACTAATGTCGACTTTCTCTTCAATATTACTAAAAATCTTCCTTTATCACCTTGAGTGTCAAACTCAAGCATTCAATCAGCTGGGGATAATTTATTGGGTCCATTCACAAACTTTTCTTAAACAAAATTTCTTGAGCCAAAATTTCAATTTCAGAAAGTTGAATTTAATGAAAATGCTTGGGGAATGAAAGAAACAGAAATTCCATTTCTATATAAAGAGTTACATTTATGATGCTAAGAATCATGAAGCATTACAAACTTCACTTACAATACACACAACATCCCTAAAATTATTACCATGCTTTAAAGGCTTAGATTTAAAACGTCTTAATGATCGCATCATGTATGTAACTTGATAATGTTATTTCCATAATAAGCAAAGTTTTCTTATGTAGATCAAACTTTCTCACGACTTCGCTGTTATACTCGTACAGTATCTGTTTAATTACCTACTTACTTCATGTACCTTCCTGCACTTCAGACGTAAATAAAATCTGTTGTACAGCGGCCATATTCAATTGATAACTGCTTATAAATACGTCATTTAGGTAGGTACTAATTACAATAACACTGACGCGAATATAGTTTTTTTATGTCCAGAACACCCGCTTTTAAACGATCGAGTACCTTTTCTATAATAAAAATCTATCTCCTGTATTTTCAAAAAATAATTATGTAGGTATATAAATTGCAAGAAAAGCTGTCCATTACAAAAAGCAATCGAATTTACTGCCGGTTCTTGGTAGAATCTAATTTATCTTTTTTTTTTTGATGTTTGGATGGCAATGCACGGTTTGTGCTTCTGCCACTGACGACGGTGAAAAGGTTGGGAAACGTATTGATAGGGAAACATGTTGTAAGGAAAAAGTAATAGGAATTTATGGAACGGAATTTTGATACGATCAAAGAAGTTAAGGAATCGTGAGGAGTTTTATGAAATTGGGTGAGGATGTAATATGATATGGTGATGAATGATACAATAGACGGATAAAAATTTAATATCATTTTTAAGAATGAATGGCAATCAGATATGGCATTATAAAAATCATATTTTTTTAATAACAATATGGATATAATCGATGTGGGGAAAGGAACACGTAAAGTTGTTAAACTCACAATAAATGAGGATCGATCATATTTGGAACAACTAAAAAATATATGGTTCAGATCTCCAATCCCCGCGCCACACTTGCACATAGGGTTATCAATTAGCTCGGGTCCCCTACGTAGGTTCGAACGCCGTTGTTTCGAAGTTCATTGTTTCGATTTTTTTTCGACTGCCTCATTCGTTCGAAAGCTTATAGACTCGAATGACGTAGGCGCGAAAGACGCTGATTCGAAAAACATCTTCACTGCCTCATATCGAATGCTGGTGACTTTGATATAGTACTTTATAAGTACTATTGTGTGTATAAAAAAATCATCTAGTAATTAGAAAAACAACATAGTTCGCGTCATTCGAGTCTATAAGCTTTCGAACGAATGAGGCAGTCGAAAAAAATTCGAAACAATGAACTTCGAAACAACGGCGTTCGAAGCTACGTAGGGGACCCCAATTAGGTAGGTACGAGTATGTGAAATCTAGCTAGATTTGCAGGGGAACAAACATGACCCAATCGCATTCTTATGATACTGGTAGTAGCTATTTTTCCAAGTCTTATTTTAGAGAACCACGGCTATAATGCAATTGCATTTTGAATTAATTTATAGTGCTTTGCTTTGAATTTAGTGGTATGATCCCAATTTACTCCCAAAGTCTCATAATTTATCATTTAATTTACTTCTAAACAAGCACTACAGACTAAAAAAATATTTTCTATTGTATTAAATTACGCAAAGACATTAGCAGTTATAATGCCTAAACTCCACAGAATCAGTGCGCTCGTCGCCCAGTCGATCGCTTTCTCCGCTGGACCGGACCAAGCGGCGCTTCAGCACAATGGTCTCCAGCGCCACGGCCGCTGCGGTGTCGCGGCGGCTCTCGGCCACCATAGGGTGGTGCCTCGCCACGCCCACGCAAGTGAAGCCGCAGATAGTGCGCCAAGGGCGCGCGCTTTGTCTACAATACATTAAAACGCAGATCAGGAGATCCACTCTTTGCGCGAATAAGGTACCAAGACCTACTTTTAACAAGAACTGACAGCATTTTTAGCAAAAAATAACCGACTTCCATATAGTGACTATAGGTCCAACTAGGAAATAATATATCTATAGTTCACTGACAGGCCACTAGCCAATTAAAACGCTAGAAATTATAATTCTAGCGTTTTGATTGGCTAGTGGCCTGTCAGTGACCTGTCAGTCACTATTTTCTTAACGCGAATGAACTATAGATACCTTATCGAACAAAAGAAGATTTTCCAAATCGGTTCACAATTCTCGGAGATATGTGGTAACAAACATACAACAGAAAAAGAAATCTGTCGAATTCAGAACCTTCTCCTTTTTTCTCAAGACGGTTAATAAATAAATAGCCCAGGGTACGAGTAATTAAGAATGTTACGCGAGGCCAGTGGTGGGGCCACACAGCGCCATCTAGTCCCAAACTAAGCCGAAGTTTGTACTAGACAACTTGATAAACTACAAAAAGAAAAACAGTATTTTTTTAAATATTGACTTATTGCTATTTACATACGTACCTATTTAATTCTTCTCCCCAGTTCAGATAGTTGGTGTTTACAGAAAGTTTACATAATTATTTCTAAAAATAAATCGAAAACAGGTTTAACGACCTTATACCTAGTTGCTAAGGTACTTTGATAAAATTTCCATAATATGAGAGTATTGAACGAAATACCGTAATACTTACGTATGAATAACCCCAGTACCTAGTGCAAGTTTCATGCAGGCACGGTCAACAGCAATCAGAGTCGGGGCAGTTATATTTAAAAATAGACCTCACTACGTTTGCTTATGAAACGAATATTATACGTAGGTACCTACTTATCATAAACGGATAGAGAAACCATAATGATATTGCATCCAAAAATAGATGTATTCGCATTAAGGGGAGCAGAATTATTTTTATAAGAATGTACACAGATACACCCACGTTTTTAGTTACAGTGCGCTATAATATTTTAGCCAGTTACAAATATCCTACCGCTACCGAAAATGTGTTCCCAAGGGCATAATAATATGCCCTTGAGAACAATCTCTAGAAATGTTGCCGGCTGCTAAATTTTTTAATCTTTCTTGAGTATGTTGCGAAGACAGCGAACCCTACTGTGTTATTTAACTGAGTTACGATATCTAAAGAAGAATTTTGTAGGTAGAGCATGTATTGTACAGTGTAGGGAAAATATGTATTACCTACATAATATATTAAACTACAACTATCTCTAGAAAATCGGTTTGCCTCTAGTACCTAATACCTATGTCCCTACATTTCAATTAGCTGCTACATTTAGTCTAACACAATTAATACTAATATTATAGCGGCAACGTATTAGGTTTTCGTAGATACGAAACAAAAGCAGTATCAAAATTAATATTGCCTTGGTACTTCGGTGATACGCCCAAAACCTGTTTGGTAATGAACAATGGTATAGACGTACCTAAACGAATTCATAATTTCACAGATAATAGTCATAAAGCGACTGCAGCGAATGGTGGAAACAGAATGCGGGGAAGAAGCCACCAACAACGTGGACAGCGGGGTGCTAACAGCGCTTCGGGCGCTGTGCGCAGCGCTGGAGCGGAAGCGGCCGGAAGCCTTCCGGCACGTGGCGCGGCAGGCCACGCGCGCGCCCTCCGCCATGCTGCGCTCGGACACGGCACTCGCGGAACTCGCGTTAGCGCTAGCGAGGCGCATCACTAGAGAAAATATCACATGGTCTAAGGTGAGCAAGCGAAGAAAACCCTTAGTTATGACTAAATCACAATACTTTCATTATCTTATTACTCTTCATTTTTATGGTAGGCCGTGCCGCTTTTTTGCTCGACTTGGCGGTGGAATTGCCATGCCTACAGATGTGCGAAAGTTTTGAATGAAACTTTACACCTAGCTCCGTGGTCATATAACAGATTAGGTATATTATCAATAGACTATTTTGTGAGGATATTAGGTACATATCTATACTATCATTTCACCATATTATACCTAGATATTCTTCCCTCCTCAACAAAACTGGACCGGAGACCAAGAGTTAATACTTGCCAATCATAGAATCATGACCAAACGAACGTCATAGAACTGCTGGTACCAGAACTGGTACGTTACCGTAACAAACTTTCATCACCGCCATTATCGCCTGCCAAGTGCCAACAAAGTTCACCGCTGATCATAGGCCTCCCCTAATGACAATGATTATTTGGGAGGATTTAATCGTGCCACGCTTGGCAGACAAACACTTGAACTCTGCAAATCAACAGAGGGCTACAAACCTAATAGATAAGTAGATATTTTTATTGCACGCCATAAAATGGACTTAAAACTAGGAATAATGTATCAGTCTTGTGATACAGATAGCAGCCGTTTTCTGCGTGTGCGGTGCACTTGCCCGCGAGGCTGCAGAGGCTGCAGATGGAGAACCCGCCCTGGAGCTGGTGGCCGCGCCGGCTGCAGCCATGGCAGACCTCCTGCATGAAGAGCCTGGCTCTTGGATTGCTAATCATGGAAGCTGGGTAAGTTTGGTAAAATTTTAGCTTGAAGACAGGCCATTAACAAAAGACCTTGATAGTGGGTATTAAAAAAAAGTAAACAACCGCCCACTAGGGCCGAGGTTCTTGTATGGTCATATTTTCAAATCATCTTTTTGTATCGTAAAACTATCTGACGAGCAAAATGTATTCAATACTCGTGAATCTATTGGCAAAAATAAATCATTTTACATATTTTATACGCCATGCGCCAGCGGGTTCATACAAGAGTGAAATACTCGCACTTTCTCAGCTACTCTCACGTCCTTGGCTACTCTCACTCAATACACATCACTAGGTAGGTATGTTGATTGTTGAAAATTAAACAACGAATCCTATTTTGTGTTAAATGTTAAACATGACCCTACAATTTCTGTCTCCGCCTTGTCGTACCTACTTGCTCTAATTAACGCTAATCTTCCAGCGGTTGAAAAGTTTTCATAATTGACCGCAACGAAATGGGTGTTTAAAAATAATACCTATTTAATGTTTCTAGAATTTATTTTTGTGAGAGAGAAATACATTAATGAGCTGATTTAAGACACAGGTGACTTTAATAACGGATGATGGTGATGATGACATAAGTACAATTTGCAACACTAACACCGAATACCCTAGGGTATTTACAATTATTTTTTATTACAATTTTCTTTTTTTTTCAGAGCGGCTTAATCGAACGCCTCCGAGCCAGCGAACACGACCAACGATCTGAGAAGACTCTTCGAGTAATGGTATCGTTCTTCGTGCTGGCCTGCTTCACATTGCTGTTGCTGCGATGGGTGCTGCACGCACACCCATCCTACCACATTTGACGTCCTGAACATCAGTAGCGGATCGAGTCTGAACCTAGCTACTACTACTTAAGTTGTAACGTATCCCTAATCGGTGGATATCTCTAACATCTCCGTCCTTTTGTGAGAATCACGTTGCGGCGAAGGCAATTAGGCCCATCTGACGTCGTTAAGACTTGAGTCTTATTATCAGAGGCCTTATTGGAGCGATGACCTCCTAAAATATAAATGGCCTTTTTACTTGCCTTATTTATGAAAGCATTTTCATTTCGCAATTCTAATTCTGACTGTGAAGACATCGGAAGAGTATCTGTGAGACAAAAAATACCTCCCTGGATTGCTTTATTTGTCTATAATAATAAGCCGTATCAGAGACCCTCTACATTAGTTGATGTCACTGTCATATTTTCCTATAAGCCTTTTTTTTGGATACACATTGAAATACTGTTTATACCTAGGTACACGTATAGCCATGCACTTTTAAAATTTAAATAAAACTGTCATTATTATAACACTAGACAACTTTCTGGAAAATTATTTTTTATATCTTTATAAATGTGTTTCTGCAAATAAACTAATTCATTGATTAAGTTGTCCTTTGACTTAGAATGTATAAATTGTTATAGCGTAATTAAATAATATAAGGAACTACATCCCAAATGCAAGTTTTTCCGTTTCATCGTGACACATTTTCTTTCTGGGGAATAAATTAAGTTGAAATGTCACGAAATATCAACTTTAAGCAATAGGTATTCAAGTGTTCACGTACAAAACGCATGTGTGGAGTATTATGTAGGTTTCAACGTGTACAAGCACTTACATTTCCTGACAACCAAATCCCCAAAGTATGTTTCATAAGTGCCTTCTTTGATTTGGCAGGCAAAGAGCGATGAAAAGGCAGATATAACCTTTATGCTGTCAGTTACGTTTAGGTATGTGTACCTATTACAAACGAAGCCAGACAACTTCTTAGGTACCTATAATCCCGTATAAATTACACGTGGCGGCTGAATAGGAGCACCATATTAATTTACCTAATAGATACCTAGGTATTTCAATAAACGAATATAGTTCAATATCCTACATAAAAGAACAGTTTAAAAATGAATTATCTTAATTAAAACCTAGGTACAATTATACCTAGACCCACCTACAGTTACCTGAAAGAGATAGATAAGTAGGTAATCCTTCATCCAAAGGCTGTATGGACGAGAATAGTCATAGGTAACAAATAAGTGTTTAACACGAGTAGACATAAATATCAATATTGGTGTCTATAATGGGAGCGACCGTATGGAAAGGTAAAGTAAAGGGCTAAACATTTACTCGAGCGGCCTGAGATTTGATAAAGTTAAGTGAACCCGAAAAAACCTCTCATTGAACAAGACTGACAATTCGGATCAGACGCCCAGCTCAAGGCAAAATACCTATAGGTACCTACTTATCTATGAGTTCGTGGTTATTATGAATATTTCTTCATAACTTTAATACAAATCCGTTTATTGTTGACTAATTTAAGTCCGCGTTGTTTTTAGTGTTCCGTAGCCAAATGGCAAAAACGGGATCCTTATAGATTCGTCATGTCGGTCTGTCCGTCCGTATGTCACAGCCAGTTTATTCCGAAACTATAAGAGCTACATTATTGAAATTTGGTGCGTAGATGTAAATCATAATGCGGTTAGCATTATGATTTTAAAATAAAATCCAAAATTTTTGGGGTTCCCCATGTACCTATAGAACAGAAATTCAAAAAAATTTTTTTCATCAAACCTATACGTTTGGGGTGTCTATGGATAGATATAAATAAATGATGTGTATTACTATGCAAACTACTAACGAAAATTGGTTCGAATGAAATCTGGACAGTAGTTTTTTAACGTCATAAATCAAATAGCCAAATTTTTTCATTCAATCAGTTGTACGGAACCCTACGCGCACGAGTCCGATTCGCACTTGGCCGGTTTTTTTGTGTGATGTCGTAGAACACTACTAAGAGAATATCAAGCGTGGTGATTATGGCAAATCCCACCAAATGGCATTGTCATTGAAATGCTATGACAATAAGGGGTGATGAGGTTCCGTGGCAGCACAGTGCCCATGCGACGGGTTGTTTCTCTTTAGAATCCCCAATAAAGCTTCCTACATTATGTCCATTATTTCATATAATATATAGGGTCTTGTTGTTAATGATGTCTTATAGGTAAAATAATACTATGGTTAAATTCACCAAACATTAATACATATATGAGTAGGTAAGTTATTAGGACTGT
The DNA here is from genome assembly GCA_031163375.1 of Conogethes punctiferalis. Classification (NCBI taxonomy): domain Eukaryota; kingdom Metazoa; phylum Arthropoda; class Insecta; order Lepidoptera; family Crambidae; genus Conogethes; species Conogethes punctiferalis. The sequence goes on from CM062080.1 coordinate 11,097,585, forward strand.
AATATCTTACATATAAAAACATCAATCATAAAGAGTGTTTTATTTTTTAATATAACCGTGAAATCCCAATAGGCTATTATTTTGACATCTTTTTGTCTTGTTATCGATAGAATACTTCATTATATAAATTTTAGTGAAAAAATCAGTTCGTTAGCATGATTTGTTTCAGGCGAATTCTGTGTGTCGTCACAAACTTGGTAAAACAGGGCGTAAACGCCTTCATTTGTATGGTTGATAGCTATAGATAGATAGATAGATATACTTTATTGCGCACCATACATTTGACTTAAATCTAGGCATTATAAACACTTGTTGCACAATTTAGGCGGCCTTATCGCTATAAGCGATCTCTTCCAGACAACCTTAGGGTAGAGGATAAATGAAAAATAAAGGGTGAGGTGAGCTATCAACTAAATCGGAATCGATGCTAGCCAATAAATATAATTATATAAATAATAATACATACATAAGTAATATACATAATGAACTACCATCTGACATGGGATATACATAACAATACATGCATAAATAATACACAATTAAATATATATATATATATATACATTTAATATATACTTGTAAAGAATCGAATAGTGCAATACCAGCTTCCGAATCAAAAGAAAGAGAACTGAAGTATGTTAAATATTGCGTTTATGTAACGTGGTTTCCTAACAAATGACGTTACATATTAAATGGTTTTGAATGAATTATACATACGTTTTCGAAATTTATATACTTTCCCGATCAAATTTGTAGGCCTTATTGCAATAAATTTTAGTTCCGATTTTTTTAAATAAAGACATGCCACTAACTATTTATTAATCTGTGATGCCACGCTAGGTCACAGAGCGCCACCTATCCTCAAACTAAGTCGAAGCTTGTACTATGGGTGCTAGACAACGGATAAACATACGTAGATAACTTTTTTTTGTAAATAAATACATATTATACACAGTAAACACCTAGACCGATACAAACAGATATTATTATGTTCATGAACACAAATGTTTGTGCTATGCGGGAATCGAACCAACGACCCTTGGCTCAGAAGGCAGAGGTCACTACCAAATGAGCCATCGAGCCATCTTATTTTTCAAGTTAGTAAGTACCTTATATTTTAGGTATTCTTTCTAAGGGGCAGCGCAGACGACAGACTATCCGTGACGCACTTTTTAGTCTGTGATGGAATTATATGCCGTAACGCACACGACGCGCAAAAATCTGTCGCGGATATTTCACAGATTCAACGCACATCTTCGATCATTCTGTATTTCTGTCGGCAGAGCTGTAGGGACCTATATTAGGGTGGTGTAATAGGATTCAGGGAGTAAGGGGTCCCGATTTAAGGCGACCGGGTCGACCCGGTCTGCCTTGCTCCCTAACCGCTCTGCCGAGCCGACCGTGTAGTGTAATAACACTTAGGGCGGTTAGGGAGCTCAGTGTAGCGCCGACCAGGGCGTAGAGTGGTCGTGCGTGTTCAGGGCTATTAGATTTTTGTCAATATCCCGGATTCCGTCTAAAACTCCCGATTCTTTTTTACCTCCTATATTGTATAAATATGACCAAACGGAGCTAAACCTCAACGGTTTCCCTAGAAGGACGACCTTTCTTTTTGCTCTCCAAGCAACTGAATGGGAAATATTTTAGTTATAATAATCATCATTCATCTCCCGATCTTTCTCAAGATATTGTCATATAAGTACCTATCTCCGGGATTTTTGAAAATACATCTCCCGAAAGTCAAAATTAGTTGTTGCGAGCACTGTCGTAACTACTACAGCAACTTTTTGATCTTTCGATAGTGGCGGCGCGCCGCGGCGGCATGATGTAAATACGTCCAACTCTCTCGACATTCACGTATCAACTGATTTATAGTTCATTCGCGTTAAGAAAATAGTGACTGACAGGTCACTGACAGGCCACTGATTTTTGATTGGCTAGTGGCCTGTCAGTGACCTGTCAGTCACTATTTTCTTAACGCGAATGAAGTATAAGGACCGATATTCAGTGTAGTGTTATGGCGGCTCTACACGTTAGCCAACATTTTGGCGAATGTATTGGCCAATACGTGTTGGCCATTGTGTAGAGCGGGGGTTGGTGATCTATTTGGTAGGTATTGGACTGTTGGCCCACGCATTGGCGCCAGATCCGTGTGGTACAAATAAATTTCTTTTTAACACTGACATTAAAACCACGAGGTGTTATAAGTTTAACATGTCTGTGTGTGTCTATCTGTAACTTCTGACAGGATGAACCGATTTCGATTGTTTTTATTTTTTGGTCAAATGGTGTGTTCTTGATTTTTTCGTCCGCACATTGGCCCGAACCGAAGCAAACTGATCGACCTTCCAACGTGTGGACGCCATCACAATCTCTTGGCAAACATCTATGCCACAAAGTCCACCAATAACTTCGCCAACGTGTAGAGCATTAAGCGCCGCACTAACTAAAAGCAGTTATTACACGACCCTAAATTCAGGGCACTGAATACCGGGTGGGCGGGGACCTTAGTTAGTGCAGCGCTTATTAGACTACACTGAATATCGGTCCCTAAATCAGTTGATACGTGAATGTCGAGAGAGTTGGACGTATTTACATCATGCCGCCGTCACTATAAAAACATCAAAAAGTTGCTGTAGTAGTCACGGTAGTGCTCGCAACAACTAATTTTGACTTTCGGGAGATGTATTTTCAAAATTCCGGAGATAGGTATATGACAATACCTTGAGAAAGATCGGGATATGTTATTTTTGCTATGAATGATGATTACTATAATGATGATGATTATTATAACTAAAATTTTTCCCATTCAGTTGCTTGGAGAGCAAAAAAAAGGTCGTCCTTCTATGGAAATCGTTGAGGTTTTGCTCCGTTTGGTCATATTTATACAATATGGGAGGTAAAAAAGAATCGGAAGTAAAATAAAAATCAAAAAAATAAACTGAAATCTGGTAACCCTGAACACGCACGACCACTCTACGCCATGGCCGACGCGACACTGAGCTCCCTAACCGCCCTAAGTGTTATTACACTACCCTTTCGGCAGAGCGCTAAGGGAGCAAGGCAGACCGGGTCGACCCGGTCGCCCTAAATCGGGACCCTTACTCCCTGAATCCTATTCACCGCACTGATTCAGGGTCAGGGTCCCTGAATTTAGGGTCGTCTAATAACTGCTACAGTCAAATACCCTATTACCTACTTTAGTATTTTGATTTTAAGAATGTTTCCAGTTTTGCGTAGGAGGTACTTACCTATACATTTTCAGTAAGTAGGTAATGCAAACCGTTTTGTAAAATCTATGTTGAATGACACCGGCCGGCATCACTAGATAACTTAGTAAATTTAGAATTCAGTCATTTAAAATTGTTTTCCTAGAACCTACCCACTGCAGAACGGCAATTTTATAGATGGAGAACTATGAAATGAAATGAAAAATATAAAATTAAATGGCCACGGTGTGGTAAATCCACTTAAACTACACAAATAAAATTTATTTATAGTAAAAGACATAATTTTGAAATTTTAATAACATTAAGCAACTAATATTGTTGTAGTTGCCAATACCATGACAGATTTATTTTACTGTTCTTACTTTTATTCTAAGGATTTTTGGGGTACAAAATGTTACTGATAAGTAAGGGAATGGAATAATGGAAAGCAAATGGCGCAATAAGTACTTAGATTTATTTTTAAATAGGTTATGTACCTAGTGTACCTACTTTTGAACAAAGTACCTTTATTTTCCTATTCGGTATGTACCATGGACTTATAAAATATACATACTGTAAAATAATGTACATTTGCATCGTTTGACTAAAAGGTCTGTATAGTCTATAGCATCACCAACACAAATTAAAACTGTAGTTGACATATCAGACAGGTCTATGGTTTAAAAAACGAAGGGAGGAAGGAAATGAAGAAAAAGGATAATTACATAGACTTTTGTAGTTATTACAGTCAAAATCATTACCATTTACAGTTATAACCTGCTACAAAAATACTTAAAATACGTAAGTTACCGTGAATTATAATAAAATAAACGGGCTATTAATAGTAGCGTACTTTGTAATGCAAAATAAAAAGTCGAAAATAAAAATTTTGGCGCTAGTAGTCGTGGAATTTGACATATGTATGAAAGAGAATTCCGATGAATGCATCTGTCATTGACACTTCTATAATCTATTCCGATTTTTATAATTGACTGTCCATCATCAGTGTCGTAGAATTTATTAATTTATTTGGCATTATCTTACAAAATATTGTCATTAGTGTTCTATGCCTTAGACTTGTCATTATTACGACTAACAAATAACAAAGACTGAGGCACGTAATTAAGTAGGTAATCCAGAATTGCCTTGTGTTTATCACTCGAATGACGTTTGCGTAGTCGCACTAAATAAACTAAATTATAATTTCAGATGTAAATGAGAGGAACAATGAAGTATACTTGTGACTGCAAATGAACAGTGAAGGAATATTTATTAGCCCTATATTATTTTGTTGGAATAGCAGACTTTACCCGCAATAATGAAGAGTGCTTTGCCTAAAGAAAAATCAGGCAAGATGAGGATCAGAGCTTTCCCTGTAAGTTACTCCAAAGTAGCTAAACCGATCGTCATGTAATACGTTTTATATTATTATTGTTTAATAACAAGTATACATACTATACTTTTGTATTATCTTGTAACTTTTGTCATAACTAGGTAAGTTTATGATTAAAAAAAATCTAGTTTTGTTTCTCTTGATAATTATGAATTGAATTTAATAATGCGAAATAGCATGGTATTTTCGTGTAAATACAATTTTAGTGATATTGGTGTATTAATATGCAAGTGATTACAGATCTGTAACTATTTACAATGACAATACTTGTGTCTATGTCTATTACAAAATGATATTTTCGTGCTATGGCAATCATAAAGATGTCAATGAATTCAAAATTAGAAATTAATTTAGTTCACTTTGGAACAAAATTTTTGTATTTAAAATGTCATAATTATATTTGACAAGAGTGAAAAATCAAAGAATAAGCCAAACATAATATATTATTGTTATTATTATAAATGTTTTGTTTTGATTCTGTACAATGTTTGTGTAATACTATTACAAATTGATTATTGCATACAATATGACCAGAAAATTTCAAGTATGGAACTATTCGGAGCCATATTACCAAATGTATCCAGACACATGGGTTTGTTTATTACAGATTTCTAAGTTTCATTACATGTTTATTATTTGTAACAGTGAATTTTCATTAAAACTTGATCGCATGGCATATCCATTTAATATGAGCAAAGTAAAGTGTGTGTCATCAAAAGTGTTTGACTAAAAATTATCATCTTTATAGATGACTATGGATGAAAAGTATGTGGAGAGTATATGGAGTTTATTGAAAAATGCAATACAGGAAATTCAAAAGAAAAATAATTCTGGATTATCCTTTGAAGAACTTTATCGTAATGCATACACTATGGTTCTCCACAAGCATGGTGAAAGACTATATACTGGTCTGAAAGAAGTGGTGACTCATCATCTGGAAACCAAGGTATTTAATATTTATTTACTCATATTACATATTTCTGAACTTGCAAAGGAAGCTAAGTAGAGATGATACGGATAGTGGTTTGGCCGTATACCGAATATTTGGCAAGTTATGAGGCCGAAGCGAAATGCCGAATATCCAGTAGCAGGCTATCTGGCCTTTCAGAATTATTTGTGTGTGTTCGAGCATTCATGCCCGATGATAAAGGATATATTTACTAGATATCCGTTTTATCTCTATTGCTATGGCTGAATTGTGTCTAAAATACCCACAATAAAGATTCTATAGCATTCAGACTATGAATCATCAGTAGCCTGACTGAATGTTTGTGGGTAATTACATCAATTTCCTAAATCATTATGAAATTAATATATTTCCTAATAAATTTCAATGGAGAACATTTTGTTTTAAAAAACTTTCAAAATTGTAACTTCAGTCAATAAGAGTTGTTCATTTTAGAATTTAATTACAATTAAGTATGATAGTCATGCTAATGGTTCAGGAATGCTTTGCATATGCTGAACAACATCTAATTGTTAAAACAAAAATCCTTTGTTTCAGGTTAGGGAAGATGTGCTCCATTCCTTACACAATGGATTCCTGCAAACATTAAATAATGCATGGACTGATCATCAAACCAGTATGGTTATGATTCGAGATATACTTATGTACATGGACAGGGTATATGTACAGCAAAATGAAGTTGATAATGTGTACAACCTAGGTCTTATCATATTTAGAGACCAAGTGAGTTATATTTACGTTATTATTTTAGTTATTTTTTTATGGTAGCTCGACATAATGATGTCTCTACGCCTGATGGAAAGCGAAAGAAGCTGTGACATTGGGCAAGGAACTGGTCAGTTTTCACCGCTATGCCGGCCCAACCCTAACCCCCCATGAGCTCCGGAAACCCTACTCACCTGCAGAAACACGACCCAGAGGTCATTTGGCTGCTGTATTCAATAGGGTGGAGGTCCTTCCCCGGACGGGCGGCTCAATACCAGCTAAGATGGCTATGCCCTACCTCTCTTAAGTTATTTTTTGTCTTTAGGACTAGGTGGCGATGTGTGGCCCAGCTTGGCATGTCTTGGTTTATTTGTTTATGTATTGATTGACTTTGTACCAGGTGGTCCGCTACGGCTGCATCCGGGACCACCTGCGGCAGACGCTGCTGGAGCTGGTGGCGCGCGAGCGGCGCGGCGAGGTGGTGGACCGGCTGGCCATCCGCAACGCGTGCCAGATGCTCATGGTGCTCGGGATCAACTCGCGCGCCGTTTACGAGGAGGACTTCGAGAAGCCCTTCCTACATCAGTCGGCTGAATTTTACAGAGTATGTATGAGTTCTGATTTAACTGCAGACTGGCCTGCCAACTTAACCAATGGTTGTGGGTTTGTTGTTTCGGAATGTGTGGTTTTCAATAAAAATGCCAATAGATAGAGCAACATGTACTAGACACTATCTATCTTTTAGGTTTTTTTTTTAAGTATTACTATTTACTATGTGAGAGATCTATGTAATGACTATTGTACAACACATCTAATGCTGTTACTGGCATGTCTGAATGCAAAGGGCAAAAAACCATCCATTAGTTAGCAATTAGGGCCAAGTTAGCTCTAGATATAGGGCAACCATAGACCTAATGGATGTATGTCATCAATTTTTTTCTTTAACAGATGGAATCTCAGAAGTTTCTCGCGGAAAACAGCGCGGCGGTGTACATCGCGCGCGTCGAGGCGCGTATCGGCGAGGAGGCGGAGCGGGCGCGCCACTACCTCGACGAGACCACCGAGCCGCGCGTCGTCGCCGTGCTCGAGCACGAGCTCATCGAGCGGCACATGAAGACCATCGTCGAGGTATTATACAGTACACGTAGCGGTAGCCACTACCTCGACGAGACCACCGAGCCGCGCGTCGTCGCCGTGCTCGAGCACGAGCTCATCGAGCGGCACATGAAGACCATCGTCGAGGTATTATACAGTACACGTAGCGGTAGCCACTACCTCGACGAGACCACCGAGCCGCGCGTCGTCGCCGTGCTCGAGCACGAGCTCATCGAGCGGCACATGAAGACCATCGTCGAGGTATTATACAGTACACGTAGCGGTAGCCACTACCTCGACGAGACCACCGAGCCGCGCGTCGTCGCCGTGCTCGAGCACGAGCTCATCGAGCGGCACATGAAGACCATCGTCGAGGTATTAAGTATACAGTACACGTAGCGGTAGCCACTACCTCGACGAGACCACCGAGCCGCGCGTCGTCGCCGTGCTCGAGCACGAGCTCATCGAGCGGCACATGAAGACCATCGTCGAGGTATTATACAGTACACGTAGCGGTAGCCACTACCTCGACGAGACCACCGAGCCGCGCGTCGTCGCCGTGCTCGAGCACGAGCTCATCGAGCGGCACATGAAGACCATCGTCGAGGTATTATACAGTACACGTAGCGGTAGCCACTACCTCGACGAGACCACCGAGCCGCGCGTCGTCGCCGTGCTCGAGCACGAGCTCATCGAGCGGCACATGAAGACCATCGTCGAGGTATTATACAGTACACGTAGCGGTAGCCACTACCTCGACGAGACCACCGAGCCGCGCGTCGTCGCCGTGCTCGAGCACGAGCTCATCGAGCGGCACATGAAGACCATCGTCGAGGTATTATACAGTACACGTAGCGGTAGCCACTACCTCGACGAGACCACCGAGCCGCGCGTCGTCGCCGTGCTCGAGCACGAGCTCATCGAGCGGCACATGAAGACCATCGTCGAGGTATTATACAGTACACGTAGCGGTAGCCACTACCTCGACGAGACCACCGAGCCGCGCGTCGTCGCCGTGCTCGAGCACGAGCTCATCGAGCGGCACATGAAGACCATCGTCGAGGTATTAAGTATACAGTACACGTAGCGGTAGCCACTACCTCGACGAGACCACCGAGCCGCGCGTCGTCGCCGTGGATTGTCATTTATTCGTCAGCACGACTTAAACCGTCCCGTAGATGTCTACGTCGTATTTGACACGTGCCTTTGTCTTGCCTGAGTCTATTGCCAAGCCTAGCTCTCGATCACTGTGATTTTAAACCAGACTGAGGTCTCATTTCAGGCGCAGCTATCGGATCTCTATATACGTTTCGGTACGTCGGCTTAGCCTCCACACATAATCTCCTTGAACGAGGTCTAAGATGTATAACGTGAACGCGCCGTGACAGTGTCTCTGCGTGTTGCAGATGGAGAACTCTGGCGTGGTGCACATGCTGCTGCACACGCGCACGGTGGAGCTGGCGTGCGTGTACAAGCTGCTGTCGCGCGTGCCCGAGGGCCTGCGCACCGTGGCCGACGCCGTGTCGGCGCACCTGCGCGAGCAGGGCCGCGCGCTGGTCACCGACACCGTGCACAACACCAACGCCATCGCCTTCGTGCAGGTGCGCCCCGTAGTGTAGCGCAGCCGCCAGTACGAGCTGCTGTCGGCGCACCTGCGCGAGCAGGGCCGCGCGCTGGTCACCGACACCGTGCACAACACCAACGCCATCGCCTTCGTGCAGGTGCGCCCCGTAGTGTAGCGCAGCCGCCAGTACGAGCTGCTGTCGGCGCACCTGCGCGAGCAGGGCCGCGCGCTGGTCACCGACACCGTGCACAACACCAACGCCATCGCCTTCGTGCAGGTGCGCCCCGTAGTGTAGCGCAGCCGCCAGTACGAGCTGCTGTCGGCGCACCTGCGCGAGCAGGGCCGCGCGCTGGTCACCGACACCGTGCACAACACCAACGCCATCGCCTTCGTGCAGGTGCGCCCCGTAGTGTAGCGCAGCCGCCAGTACGAGCTGCTGTCGGCGCACCTGCGCGAGCAGGGCCGCGCGCTGGTCACCGACACCGTGCACAACACCAACGCCATCGCCTTCGTGCAGGTGCGCCCCGTAGTGTAGCGCAGCCGCCAGTACGAGCTGCTGTCGGCGCACCTGCGCGAGCAGGGCCGCGCGCTGGTCACCGACACCGTGCACAACACCAACGCCATCGCCTTCGTGCAGGTGCGCCCCGTAGTGTAGCGCAGCCGCCAGTTCGAGCTGCTGTCGGCGCACCTGCGCGAGCAGGGCCGCGCGCTGGTCACCGACACCGTGCACAACACCAACGCCATCGCCTTCGTGCAGGTGCGCCCCGTAGTGTAGCGCAGCCGCCAGTACGAGCTGCTGTCGGCGCACCTGCGCGAGCAGGGCCGCGCGCTGGTCACCGACACCGTGCACAACACCAACGCCATCGCCTTCGTGCAGGTGCGCCCCGTAGTGTAGCGCAGCCGCCAGTACGAGCTGCTGTCGGCGCACCTGCGCGAGCAGGGCCGCGCGCTGGTCACCGACACCGTGCACAACACCAACGCCATCGCCTTCGTGCAGGTGCGCCCCGTAGTGTAGCGCAGCCGCCAGTACGAGCTGCTGTCGGCGCACCTGCGCGAGCAGGGCCGCGCGAACCCACGACCCTTAGCTCAGAAGGCATATGTCACTACATTAATCAACATATATATATAAATATAACGGGTTTGAAAAATAACGCACTTCTATAAAATACCTATCTATACCTAGTGATTAAGTTTTAAGTTAAACCTCTAGCAATACAATGGTGAAAACCACACTCAATTCCATGCAGTAGTTTTCGTGGGAAGCGCGTTCAAACATACAGGTAAAAAGTTCTCCCGACTTCCCAACAGTTCCCGTCACTGCTCTGCTCCTATTGATTGTAATAAATAATAATAATAAATAACCCAAGACATGCCACGCTGCGCTACACATCGCCATCTAGCCCCAAACTAAGCCGAAGCTTGTACTATGGGTGCTAGACAACTGATAAACTTACTTAGATACTTTTGTTTTGTAAATAAATACATATTATACATAGGAAACACCCAGACCAATACAAACAGACACGTTAATGAACACAAATGTTTGTATTGTGCGGGGCACGTATTTTTTCATTTGTAAATTAGACCAAAAATGACAAAGATATAACCCGTTAAAATTACGCGTGACGTCAGAGAGTGGGAGTTTTTTCGCCACTGAGTGACGTCAAAGACCCCCACTCCTACATTTTGATGCCTTGTATCTTTGTTATTTTTTGTTTAAGTAAAAAAAGGAAAAATACGTGTCCAATATATTTTTATAATCTAAAATACGGACTAAATAGAATTTAATTATTTTGACCCTGGAAACATCCCTATTGTAGCGTGATGAAAAGTGTACTATAACCTGCCCAGGAGTATGAAGAATAATTGTACCAAGTTACGTTAAAATCCGTTCGGTAGTTTTTGTTTCTATGTATAACGAACATACAGACAGACAAAAATTTTACTGATTGAATTTTTGGCATCAGTATCGATCACTAATCACCCCCTGATAGTTATTTTGAAAAAATATTTCATGTACAGAATTGACCTCTCTACAAGTATATAGAATAGATATAGATTAACATCTGCACCAAAAACGCTGGCTTTGAACGGCACGAAATGCGCGGGTCATTGACACTAATTTAGTGTGGAGCGGAATTCCGTTTGCCCACATAAAGTTCCTCAGGTTCGCACGTGCCACACCCTGTTTCACATCTCACTTTTTATATGATCTTAGGTGGAAGGGTGGAAACCCTTTCGGGAGTTACGTTGTCAAAAACAGACATACACCACACACATTTTATTATATACACACAGGCAGATAAACACATCTGCATTGGGGCTTGAAACACATACATACATCTTTTCATCAATAGATTTATTTACTTGCCAGAACCTGCTCGACCTGAAAGACAGATTCGACCACTTCCTGCAGAACTCGTTCAACAACGACAAGATATTCAAGCACATGATCGCGTCCGACTTCGAGTACTTCCTCAATCTGAACAACAAGTCGCCGGAGTTCCTGTCCTTGTTCATTGACGGGAAGCTCAAGAAGGGAGAAAAGGGCGTAAGTATAGATACGACGTAAGAGTGAACCAGTTCATTTATATAAACCTAAGACATGCCATGCTGGGCCACACGTCGCTTTAGTAAGATTGGTGCTAACGGCCACTTCTGCCCAGAAAACTGGAGTAATAATGGTAATGGTTTATATTCAGATGAGTGAGCAAGAAATAGAAGCAGTGCTCGACAAAACAATGGTGCTGTTCCGTTTCCTGCAAGAAAAAGATGTGTTCGAGCGCTACTACAAGCAGCACTTAGCCAAGCGCCTGCTGCTCAACAAGTCCGTGTCCGACGACAGCGAAAAGAATATGATCTCCAAACTGAAGGTATGTGCAAATAGTACCACTTGATTACTAATTGGCATTGAAAAGAGCAACTGTCGAGTTTCTTGCCGGTTCTTCTCGGTAGAAGCTGCATTCCGAATCCGGTGGTCGTTTACTTCCTTTTAATTTACATACTTTATTCAATATTGACGATGTATAAAGTCTATATGAATAAAGAAATTTTCGATTTGATTTGATTTGCGTACGGATGTAGCACAACAGAAGCTCTAAGGTTAAACGTATGCTGAGACAAGCGACGCAGCACAGCACACAGGGCAGAGACAATTTTATAAAACACTGAACATCTGAGAACTACCTACGCTGCGGCGCAGACGAGCGTCTATCCTACTCTGCATCTCTATTGCAAGTCGAGTGTTAATAAAAATATTACTGCGCATGCGACGGCATGCCCTTCAATTAACCCTGCACTAGCCTTGCGCTTGCGCGCATTACGTTACGGTACGCATTTTAATATGTGCCATATCTATACTTATAATAAATCTGTAGAGAGGTCAATTTTGCACATTAAATAATACCTATTTTCAAAATAACTATCAGGGGGTGATTAGCGATCGATACTGATTCCAAAAATGCAATCAATAAAATGTTTGTCTGTCTGTATGTTCGCTATAGAAACAAATACTATTCGACGGATTTTAACGAAATTTTACAATTTTCTTTATACGCCTGGGCAGATTCTGCCCAGTTATTTCCGATATATATAATACTTATATTTGGTCCGTATTTTAAACTATTTTTTATGAAAATTATCACGCTACAATCATTAGGAGCAGAGCAGTAAAGGGAAGTGTTGGGAAAACGGGATAAATTTTAATCTGTATGTTTGAGCATGCATCACGCAAAAACTACGGCATGGAATTCCATGCGGTTTCCACCAATGTATTGTTAGAGGTTTTACTTAAAATGTAGGCACCATTTTATGGAAGTCCGTTATTTTTGAAATCCGATATCCACGCGTGCGACGCCGCTGGCGCAGCTAGATATTAACAAATGTCAATTTAACTGTACGGTGACGTGTAACCACCTCTTCCCGTGGGTGTCATAAAAGAGGAGAAATCTAGATATTTCAGCTTCATAACCGGTGGTAGGGTTAGCCTGTCTGGCTACCACCGTGTATACTCGACGAAACAAATGTGAATTAACTCGAGAGTTATATTTTTCTAGGGGCAACAATTTTGCTTTCCATCAGGCAAGAAAGTCACCATGCTATGCTACTAAAAAAATACTTTACGAGGATACCTGCGAAAATAGACAGATTTACTTTCGCATTTTTAATATTAGTGAGGATAAGGATATTTTCCAGTTAATTGGTTGAAAAGCTATATTCAGCAGTCTACTTACAAGTTATTTGGTTTTAACCTTTCCCAGAAAGAAGGTATGTTAAGGGACGTGGAACCGCGAGACTTCCACTGCATTATCGGTGACGTCTCGCAGATCGAGAACTCTGTCAGTGATTAGTGGTCTCCTCCCCAAGCCCCACCCCCTCTTCACATTCTGCAAAATTCTTTACCGTTACATTATGGACATTTGTTCGTAAGTGTCCATAGTTATATGCAAATTAGTAGTTCAGATAGAAATAATCTTGCTTAAAGTCTGAGGTTTGTTTCATTTGCTTCGTTTATATTGTACCTTTCCTTTGACTTTGTATTATCGACTTGAAAATTTGGTGAGATAAAGAATTTTGCAGAAAAGACTTTAAGCAGGTGTTGTTTTCGTATTTTTTAGTTTTTCCTATAAATTATAGTTAGCATAGCATAGAGTGTATAGTCTCCATTTAAGTAATATACTCTATTCTTGACAAAATTGTGGTTGTACTATGTCCTCTCCTACTTTACTAGAGATCGTCCAATCTAAAATGACGCGCCCCACCGCCGCTTTTACGCGCACAAGCAAATTTCAAATACACTTAGACAATGCAATTATGATTGATTGGTCGTTCAGTTGACGGTTAAATGCAAATATAGGAACAGCGCATTTCTCGGATTTGTTGTCCAACTAGTTTAATTGATCGTGAACGCGTGAGAGGAGAAGTCGTCTTGTTTCATACAATGTGACGGCACTGCTTCATAGAGCAAGTGTTGTCGGATTTATCATCCGACTAGTCGGCCGTCATGTGCACATACAAATCATAGTTCACGAAATAATTGGCGCTCCCACACAGATAAAGTCCCAGTGTTAATATTTGCACTCACACATCTAAATAAAATAACATTATCTGCTATCCTTGAGTTCCTATGAGTGAGATCCCTGAAGCACTGCCAATGTTGTGGATCATTCACATTTTATAGACTTTACCATCTGCTTAGTATCGAACAGATTGTAGTCATTTTGGCCACAAATTAGGTCCAACACAACCACAGTATTGTTAAGTGATCTGTAGTTTAACAAATACTTATATGTTGAATCTCTCATAACTGTAGTGCCGACATAAAGTATTGAAATGGTATGTAATTAAGAGTTGTTTGTTTACAGACTGAATGCGGATGTCAGTTCACGTCGAAACTGGAAGGCATGTTCAAGGACATGACGGTCTCGAACACCATCATGGAAGAATTCAAAGAGCATGTGCTGTCGGCTGGGGTGAGATATGAAGATTATATGTACTAGTACTATGTTAGGTCTGATTTTCAATGGCCGGATAAACTTTAACAGTCTGATAAAAGGTAAAAACTTATGACAGGACATTATTTAGTTATTGAAATACTGACATACATTTTCTTTTATTTGTCGTGTCGAAACTTGTTTAACGTTTGACCTCTTCTATGGGTCATTTATTCGATTTATGATTAGTTTATTTCGATTAATTGAATTAAAATATTATCGTGCACAGCCATATGCCTGTGGTATTAGGCTACGCCTTCGATTGTGATGGTTATACCGCCGCCAGTCGGTTGCCAGTACCACGTTTCTTTTTCAACAGGATGCACCACGGACAGGTGAGGGTGGCTTGGACCTAAAAGATGAAAGGTCGCTCCCTTACATCGTCATTATATCGTGGTATTAGAAAATAAAAAAGTATAGCTACGCCGCTGTTGGCGGCATGTGATAGAATGATTGTGTTCGAGTCTTTGAATAGACTTCGAGTTCAGGTTGGATACCTTACAGCGGCCTTATAGGTGTAAATAAAAATCGGGGCGAGTGCGGCGCGGTCCCGCAGACCATGACTCACCTCTTTTCGCTTCTGATACTGATAATACTGTCGGTGTGGCGGAGTTTTGGTCTAGTAAAGTTTGAACAATATTTATTTTTTGCTATCGACACACCAAAAAGTGAATGTGTGTGTCTGTTGCAGACCAACCTGCACGGCGTGGACCTGTCCGTGCGCGTGCTCACCACCGGCTTCTGGCCCACGCAGAGCGCCACGCCCAAGTGCAACATACCCACCGCGCCCCGGAGCGCGTTCGAGGTCTTCAGGAGGTAATGTTGCTTGTATTACTATATTGTCGTGCATCCGAACCGAACGCTCAAAGAATGCCGTTTTGACACATGCCAATTCGTACACGATACAAGGTTTTAAAGTGACGTTTTAGTCATTTTTTTATGGAATTATAAAATAATAACGGTCAACATAGGTACCGACCTGCACAGGTTTATTTATTTAATAGCTGTGCCGGCGGCGTCGCACGCGTGAATATCGGGTTTTAAAAATAACGGACATCCATAAAATGGTACCTAAATTTTAAGTTAGATCTCTAGCAATAAATTGGTGAAAACCGCAAGTTGATTCTGTGCAGTAGTTTTTGCGTGATGCGCGATCAAACAAGCAGATAAAATATCTCCCGTTTTCCCAACACTTCCCGTCACTGCTCTGCTTCTATTGATTGTAGCGTAATGAAAAGTATAGTATAACCTGCCCAGGAGTATGAAGAATAATCGTGCCAAGTTTCGTTAAAATCCGTCCAGTAGTTTTTTTTTTCTATAGCGAACATACAGACAGACAAGAATTTTACTGATTGAATTTTTGGCATCAGTATCGATCACTAATTACCCCCTGATAGTTATTTTGAAAATATATCTCATGTACTGAATTGACTTCTCTACAGATTTATTATAAGTATAGATTTAATCTTTATTGCACAAGGAAAGTACAAATGGCGGACTTAATGTGTGGCATTCTATTGGGCGAGCCAGAAATCTATAATGTGTGTTTATCTGTACCGGAAGCCTGTTTCTTTACGTAAGTGCATACGGGCGTCGTTCCGCAGCTTCTACCTGGCGAAGCACTCGGGGCGGCAGCTGTCGCTGCAGCCGCAGCTGGGCAGCGCGGACCTGCACGCGACGTTCCGCGCCGCGCCGCCCGCCGCCGAGCCGCCGCGCTCCCCCCCGCCCGCCGCCACGCCCTCCCCCTCCCCCGCCACACCCGCCGCCGCCGCCGCCGCGCCCGCGCAGGCGCCGCGCCGCCACATCATCCAGGTGTCCACCTTCCAGATGTGCGTGCTGCTGCTCTTCAACAAACGCGAGCGACTCACCTACGAGGTATTTGTGCAGTTTTATACCATTCCGCTTAGATTGTCGACTTAAGAAACTTCCGAGTGGCGTATCTACTCTGGCCTCTAGCGCGATTGGTAGTGACCCCTGCCTTGAACCGAGGGTCGTGGGTTCGATCCCCACCCGGGATGAACATTGGTGTGATAAGGATTTGTGTTTGTTTCTGGGTGTTTATACTGTGTTTAAGTATACATTTGTGGTACCTTCGTTGTTCTGATACCCATAACCGCAAGTGCTTAAGCTGCTTACTTTGGGATCGGAGCAATATATGTGATGACTGACATTTATGTCTGATAGTCGTTTCGGTGGGAATGAAATGTTAAATATAAATAATATGAAAAAGCAATAACTATGTTACATGCGCCCTTAGTTGGCGACTGACTATACGTTTGATGTGAACGATGCCTTAGGGGTTGACTTTCACGAAACCCGTAAAATTTATATTTCAAATTAAAGCTATAGGTACGAATCTACAATTTAAAATAAAATAAATATAAAATATTTTTATACAAACTTTCAACCTCTGTGATGAAGTTTCATACATAGTAACCCCGTTTCCTAACCTTATGAATTAATTTACCTTATATTGAAAATGTTGAAAATTATCAGTCCCCAAGACAACCTAGCTTAAACTTCATCACGATCCGTTCAATAGTTTCTGCGCTCATAAAGACATAAATAAAAAAAAACATGTTTTTATTTACATAAATAATAAAACCTAAACCGACATAACATTTCCAGGAAATACTCAATGAGACTGATATTCCTGAAAAAGATCTGATTCGCGCGCTCCAATCTCTGGCGATGGGAAAGGCGACACAGCGGGTACTCATAAAGCATCCCAAGAACAAGGAGATCGAGCCGTCGCACCAGTTCTACGTCAACGATGCCTTTACGTCTAAATTACATAGGTAAGTCTCTTCGAAATATGCATAATACTTTTTTTTTTTATTACTTTGGGTGGCAGACGAGCAAGCGGCCCATCTGATGTTAAACGGTTACCGCCGCTCATAGACTCTGCAATGCCAGGGGCACAGCTTAGCCGCTGCCTACCGTGAGGAAAGTGTTCTCTTTAGACCACGTTTGAAGAAGGACAAGTCGTAGCGATTGGGAAACACCGCGACTGGGAGCTCATTCCAGAGCTTGTCGTTGGAAACGAACAGTTCTTGAAAGAAAGGTTTCCAAATGGTATGGATGGACTCTGCCGCGGCGCCGAGTAGTGCGATGGTAAAATGGTGACACTGGCATAATGTCAAACAGTTCCTCAGAGCACTCTCCGTGAAATAGTCTGTAGAAGACGCAAAGGGAGCCAAAGTCTCTCCGCAGGCTTAACGTCTCCAAGTTGTTAGTGAGATCGGGATCACCTAATACCTATAGGTAAGAAATAAACTTGTCTATATATAAAATCTGTAGGATGTGTTAAAGAGTGCGACGAGGCACCCTGGGAAGCCATCCTTGCCCCTGTACTTTCCTACTCGACCCTGCATGCCCCGCCCTGTACTTTGTACTGTAGCTTAGCGCTTATATAGAATGGAATACAATGTGTCCGCAACAGTGGTGTTCCCAAAGGGTGCACAGCGGCGTCCTAGCAAGACGTGAATAGTGGCAGGAAAACGAAAGCGTACTTTAACTAACAATACTCAGCTCGTGTAGCTGATATCGTATCAGTTGTTTAGCTATGCCGCCGCCATCTTTCCGTAGGCAGAATTCAAGTCAATGTAATCGTCAAGTACAACGCGAGTTATCCACGCGGCAAGTCACTTGACATCCAATGCACGCTCAAACACGATCACTTCATTGATCATCACTTCATCATTACCAATTCCCTGAACTTAGAGGCCAAAATAAGATCATACATACTAAAATACATTAAACGCCATAAAAAGAAAGCAATAACGACCAATTACTCTCCAAATTTGCATGCCAGATTCTGGAGAAATGTGAGCTCATCCTATTGATACCAACTTTTGTACCACTTTTCACGCAAATAAACGATATTCATTCATTCATTCAAATAATTTATAGATATTTATTTTGATTCCATTTATAATTTCCACAACATTTGGGTATAACATAAACGTAATAAATACTTGTTCTTGTCGACGTCGAAACGTCGACAGTTCTTGAATATTCTGTATCGCATACGCAGAGTAAAGATCCAGACCGTGGCTGCCAAAGGCGAGTCGGAGCCTGAGCGGCGGGAGACCCGCAACAAGGTCGACGAGGACCGCAAGCACGAGATCGAAGCCGCCATCGTGCGCATCATGAAGGCCAGGAAGAAGATGCAGGTGCGAACCTAACGAGACTGTATTATTTATACAACTATATAGTATATAGTTATAGTAGGAATGTAAGGGAGCGGCATAACATCTTTTCGCTCCAAGTCAACCTCACTTGTCCGTGGTGCATCCTGCCGAATAACAAACGAGGCGTTGGCAACCGACTGGTGATGGTATAAGCATCACAATTGAAAGCGTAGCTAAATACTACGGTCCGATGACAGGCAGCAGTGTCACTGGACCGAGAAGCTACGCCCTTCGGTTTTATACATATGTAAGCTAATTTACGTAACGGTTACCTCTTCAGAATTAGCACGAGATAACCGTTAGGGGCAGCGCAGACGACAGACTATCCGTGACGCACTTTTTTGCAATTATATGCAGTAACGCACACAACGCGCAAAAATCTGTCGCGGATATTTCACAGACTCAACGCACACGACGCACATCTTCGATCGGCAGACCTAGACGCTCTTTTTAAATGTCTCAGACGCAGATTCCATCGCACAAAGAGTGTGCTGTCTGCGCTGCACCTTAGAGAATGGGATTGGAAATGAATGGACATAAAATGTTCTCTGTAGCGATTGTACCGTTGCAACATGTTTGATGGCCTATCGGATAATTGACCGCTATGTACCGTTACAGCACACGCTGCTGGTGGCCGAGGTGTCTGAGCAGCTGCGGGCGCGCTTCCTGCCGTCGCCCGTGGTCATCAAGAAGCGCATCGAGGGCCTCATCGAGCGCGAGTACCTGGCGCGCACGCCCGACGACCGCAAGGTCTACACCTACGTCGCATAGGTGCGTACCGCGCGGCAACCGCTACATAACCTACAGTCCGCACGATCTAAGCGTGCCTCCATATCTGACGAATGCTCGCGAGCGTCCATTTTTGGTTCGTTCTCCACTCCTGCGCGTAACTCCTGCGCGCCATTCGTAGGCTACGCTCACGAGACGGTCGCGAGCCGCGCATTCCTCAGATGTGGACGCACCCTAATAGTTACATTTTGACAGCTCGGTTATTGCTGGGTGTCTTCAATTCTATAGCAAACACACATAGTCTATTCAGCCCCCATATTTAACACACTTCTAAAACCACTTAACTTAAATTAGATTTTTTCTTCGAAACGTGCAATGTTCTACGCCTAGTCACTGTCAAGGTGCACCTATTAGATTGTGTGGACTATTAAACGACTTCGGTGCGAACAGTCGCCCGACGCCTGTAACCCGCTTCCGGCTCCGCCCACAGCCGCACCCGAACACGTGTCTATGCGTTATATCCCTACGAAAGTGCCGGATGAACAAAATGGCGGACGCAGCATGTTACGAATTGGCAGCTAGTTGTCGACAGCTGCCAGATCATTGGACATTGTGTTAAGAATTATCTGTGGATGGTTGCTACAGACGGATTCCCAACGAACCTCGGACAACAATAAATAAGATAACAGATATGTCTAGGTTTTCAAGCAATGTATGTTGTACAAGCTTTCAGAGTATATGTAGTATTGTACGTAAGAGCCTTTGGCCTAGTCCAGATTAAGACAATGTCTGACCGTAGTAAGTAATTATCATGGGTTTGCACTCATGAGGTCTCTGTTTAGTCTTGGTGAAAAGATCATCCAACCCGCATAATAGACTGGATTGTACACACCGATTTTTGTTAGGGTATAGGCTCCTTTTATACACCATGTGTATATTATCACGGTCTCACGGATGTATGATATAGTAGCTACTACAAATGAAAAAAGAAACGAAATATACGCATACATTGCATCCAACCTTTCGCTCGAAGTACTCGTATAGGGCTTCGGACACGTTTACCGGTGCGGGGGTGGGTCGCGGCGCAGGTTCATTTTATGTAATACGAGCATTACACGTGTACTACGGATTGATTTTATCTTCGATGTAAAAATATTGTAAATAGCGGTAGACTTAGTTTGATTCTGTGTAATGTACCAAGTAAGACAGTGTTACATTCTCCGAGCAGCTTATATTAAAAACTTCTTTTCTAATAAATTCTTTTTATTGTCTACTTCACCCCGTCCCTATTTCTCGCCGGCTTCCGTTACCTACCTCACGATGGCTTTTATTTTCAGGCCGTCGAACTCAAGATCGTTAAGTCCTTGACGGGTGGATGCCAAGTTAGAAGTGATAGAAGTAACAAAAGTATTTAAATTATTTCAAAATAAAAATTATTAGTTATTACCAAAAGTTTATTTCATTTGCTAATACATTACATAAAATTAACATGACAACCATATTTCTATATCCGTTTATCGTTGTTTCCCCTGATCTAAACGGGAAAAAGAAGTCTTTAGGTAAACGAACATTTATATAGGGCCCGGCAGCGTACTCATACATTCTAGGCCTTGTTCCATCTATGAAACTAATATCAATAGTCAACACTGTCGAAAGAGACTCCTCATTAAATGTTATGTTCTGTGTTGTTACACTAATATTTGCGGAGACAATTTTATGCTTCTTTTTAGAAGCCTTCACGCTCACATCGGCAAACGTAAAAACATACGAAATTCTATTGATGATATTGGAGCAACGTAACTTCGAGTTCTTGTGCACGAATTGTCCATAAGTTATATCCTTCTTGTCTAAATTGATATGAATGGGTATCCATGCTTTATCTTCGACATCCATCGGATTTCCATACGGCGAGATATACGTTTTCTTATTCAAACCAAGTAATCGTTCTATGCTTGTTTCAATTTCGTTACATATATGGCTATTATTGCCGGAACGAATACTCTTATCGTAAACCAATCGACACTTCAATCGTTTATTTAAACCAAATAAGACTAATTGTGGATTAGTTTGAAGTAATTCACACAACCCGTTCTTATTACTCGGTAGTAACAGATATTTTCTTGCTATTGGCGTAGTGTTAAAAAAGTTCAAAGATCTATTGCTTTCCGAAAACGATGAAATTACGGGTCTGCCATTTATATACCCAGGGTTACCACTCATTTCTGTAATTTTATCAAACGACTCGTTTGCTAATATAAACTTTACGCTTAATTCTTGACTTGTGTATGGAACATTTGTGGCAACATTTTCTGTGTAAAATTTTATAGTAGCATTCATTATCTTGGAATCGTAATAATAAAACAGATATTCTAATTTTGTTGCCAAATTGGTGCAAAATTTTTCTGTGCAAAACGGCTCGTGAATGCTCTTATTATATCCAACACATTCCATATCGTTACACACAATAAAGGTCCAGTTTGTGCAGTGAAGCGTAGAACAATTCTGAAAAACAAGAGATTATTTATCAAATAGTGTAAATTAACTGTAATAGCCAGTGTTTTCGAAACAAGTTATATTTTCGTTATCTGTCTGATAATTGTCAGGGCTTTATCAGCAAGCGATAGAATCAGCCCTAAGTAAAAAAAGATAACTATAAAGTTATTACCAAAGCAGTGCTGTTTAGAGAGTTTTCCGTGACACTTATACAGGATGCTTCTTTAGAAGTCTTGAGTATTTGAAACATTTCTAAGTCTTTTATGTTAACAATACATTTCATGTTTATATTATTTAAAAATAATATCGGCTTTCTACCGCTACAGTAATTATTTATTGTTGGCGATGGAATATCTGAAAAATAAATACTTCGTCAATGTTAAACTTTTGATAGGTAACGGCATAAATGAGGCGTGTGTATTTACCAATGTACCAAATAGATCCTTCTTTCAGAACCCACACAGGTTCGCCATAAGCATATGGCTTTCGTTCGAACTGTGTATGTTTAGGGCGATTGAGTGTGTGCCATTTATAAGAGTGGCTAATCGCGGTCACGTCATACTGGAATAAAAATGTGGGTACAATGCTCTAGTGTAACTAAAGTGGGTTCAACTCTTTTCGGATACAACTTAAGTACATATAAATATATTTTTTGAAAGGCGCGAACTGCATGTGCCGATAACATAAGGTGAATAGTCATTATTGGCTCTTATTGCTAGCCTACCGTAGCACATGGTTTTGTCAGTAAAAATTTGTAATTTAGTCTGATCTAGTTGAGTTGAATATCACTTCAGCCTACCTGTTTCGGGCGTATATTTCGTTTTTCTGGCAAATTAGTTTTGGCAATACAGAAAAGGTTGTCTATCATGTTACCCTGTTCACTAGAAAAATACATGTATGGGTAACACAGATCTAGAGTATCTTCTTTCTTCTTAGGAACATCACTACAGCTTACAAAGAGTCTTCTTTCAGAATCTGAACAATCACTATCACAGCAGCAATTAATATCACATACATGGTACTGAAACAGGTGAGAATTTTTTTATTGTACCTAATTAGTTTTATACATATACGCAAGTAATTGAAAATAATAGCAACAGAAATGCTATTTTGTCACCCGAAACTTACCAATAGGTTACAAAAACAATCCTTATTTTTATCTTTTTTTGTTAATCCCGGTTTTACTGCAGACTGGTTCTTTTTATTATCAAAGAAGCTAATTTCAGTGACATTGTCAAATTCAGTGGTAGAGTATAAAGATTCAGTAGTAAATGAATCTTCCGTTGTGGAAGAATTTTCGTCATATATTTCATCAATGATTGTATTTGCAATTGTTGTGGTGTCCGAACCTTGTGTAGACTCGTTTTCGTAGGATTTTTTCAATGACATTACATTTAGGTCCTGGATTTTGCTATTCACTTGCGTCCGATAGTACAAAGCGTGAGGTTTTTGGGTAAACGTCTTCAACAACTCTTGAAACTTCTCCTTAGAATAAGGTGTAACGTTATTCTTATTTATATTGACATTGACTTGTTTAATTTCTAAATTATGTTTGTCCTGCGTGAGGTCCATCACACAAAACTGTATCAATACAGAAAGCAAAGTGAATCCTAGATATGCTATAACTTTCATTGTTACTTATATTCTACACCAAACTGATGGAAATTCCTTAAAACTAAATCTATTTTTAGTTTGATGGTGCCTTTTGACAGAGTTTTTAACTTGAACCTGAAAATTATGTAATGTTAAAAATAATAAATTACGAAAATTGGTAAAAATCATTTGAAATGTGCGGGATTTAACGCGCACATACCGTTTTTAAATTACCAAATAACCAATCACTGGATCGAGTTCTCCTCAAGTACTGTCATCCGAACATCATCGCCATTCGAGACTTGTACGTGAGGCGGTTAAAATCAACAAAAATTTTAACAATTTAAATCGTGAGGACGTTCTAAAGTTGTTAACGAAATGAAATCCAGTGACCACTACCCCGGCTTAGTGCGAAGTCGGTAATGTGGACACTATTAGTGTAGTGTGTGATGGTGGCTGGAGATTTGTGGGTGGAAGAAAATTGACGCAGACGGAGTCGTAACATCGTTACAACAGTCTTCCCCATGACCACGGCCGAAACGTCGGGTATAAAAAAGGTATGTGCATATCTTATGATGCAACTTAAAATGTTATTAGAAATGATTTGATTTAAGAGAGATACCTGTCAGTTCCTAAATTAATAATATCAGATTGCAACAGTTGATGAGATCCACCAAGGAAATATTCCCTGATCCTGTCCGTTAGTGTGGTGGCAGTAGGCAGCCAGCAGGGCACATCTAATGTATGGTGACCCGGGACTACGGGTAAGCTGCAACAACTGTAACCCACTATCCAAGCACGGCCTATCGAATCCAAACAACTCACTTGAAATATCAATTTAGGCCAACCTGAAATTATACATGAAAGGAATTAATCACAGTCAGTACAAGCAGAAAAATATTAGTTCATCTATAGAGGACATACTTATGTAATAAAGTAATTGTGATAAAGTGCAACACTGCAGATATATATTTGACTATTAAAATTCTATAGATACAAAATTTTATAAATTCGTTTCATATCGTATAAACCTTGGCTACGTATATCGATATTAGCGTGACATATGAATTCGCCATCAACCTATTGCGCGTGCTAGCCTATTGCGGCAAACGTTGCGGAAAATGCTTTGCTATTGACGCGCACTATTTTAATAACTGCCTATACATACAGCAATTACCGTAAATTGATTATGCTTTTGACGCAGCCTAAAACATAATGTGTTTACAATCATATTACGTTTGCCGCGCGCCTTACGGAACGTAGATAAATTGTTAGCTTTGCCCCATAAAGCAATAGCGCTCATAAATATAGCTATTTGTAGAATCTTAATTATTTTATATAATAATAACAGGTCGACGACTTGGTTTGAAGAAACTGACGACTATTGCGCTAAAGTTTGCAAGTCGAAAATCATTTTAGATTTTTTAACTTGAATGATGCTCTACTTGGAGCATTACGGATGCTTTCGGGTAGTCTTTTCCTAAGTCAGAAGGATGGTATGCGAAGGCAGTTATAGACGAAACTCGAGTGGTGTAGGTACTTATAACTTATTGAAGGTTAGTAAATCAAAATAAGTCACATACAATCTATAGGTATTAAGTAGGTATGGTCGTACGGATATTCTCATACGGCTACAAAAAATGTACGCAAGATTAGGTACTTGTTGAGATTACGTTTTGCAAGTATTTATTTTCAACACCGTTGAATATATTTATAAATAACAATATTTTTTTGTAGCCGTATGAGAATATCCTACCTAATATGTACCTATAAATTGTACGTGGCTCTTTTATTAATTAACATAGGTACATACCTTGTATTCCTTTTGTAATGTAATGAACATCCAGAGGATGCGACCACACAACCGTCTTAGAGTAATCTAGTTTTCCAGAGACTGTTTGTCCTTCAGGACATCCAGATATTACTGTCCAATTAGGACCTGAAATTCAATGCGAGTAGGTTTATTATCAAGAAAATATATTTAAAAATGTGATTGTATTAAAATGTATCAATCGACTCACCGGCTTGGAATGAAAATCTACAAAAAAGAGAAGATTCTTCAAAGTTTGTTACACTTTGTAATTGCCCTAATATATGCAATTCTGCCATCAGATTTCCTGGCAACAATTTTCATCCAAATTATGAGCGAAGATAGTTAAGTGCTCATTTTATTACTTATATAATAACATCGGCAGTATCTCCATCCAAAGCTTGGTTTCTTTTGTTTACATTATTCGGTAACCATGGCAACTGTCACAGCATAGAGTTAAGTTGTTTTTTATTTAAATTCGTCAGGTTAAGCCATGGACGTATAAAATATACATTAATAATAATACGTTTAGGGTTTATATGCAAATTTGCACTGAATTTAATAGAATAAGTTTTGGTACAATAAAACCAGTTAAAATAAAAACTAAAATCATTTATTGTCCCAATGATAACAATTTTGTTATTTAAGGCTAATTTATTATTCATTAAATTAAAACATTGTAGTTCGCAATATGGGTACGAAAACCTAATCAATTTGTACTGAAAGCATATTTAATCACATTGCAATGATAAGTATTATCCGATAAAATGCGGTTTAAAAAGCAATTTTATGCATAAAATTAACGGTGTTGGAATTACGAACGAAAACATTTTTATATAATAGCTGTAAACGTAACACTTAACATAACAACAATGTTTTTGCATCGCAATAGACTCTTACCAATTTGAAAATAAAAGGTTTTGAAATTCGTTTCAACAACATAAACAGAACTTAATTACTTATTCAGAGTGGATATGCATGATTTTTCTTTACTTTAATTTGTTTTCATTGATGAAGTCTCAATATTAAAATGGATTTCAATTGTAAGTATAATCTATACAGCTGCATAATAATCATAAGGTATGTCTAACCGTAACCTCGGTTCCTCTGTGCTTGATTATTGTACTACAATATGTGAATAATTGTAGTTTAAAATGGTTCTTTATCATTATTTCTAAGAATCATGCATAACCCTTTTTATTAATAACTTAACTAAATTAAGATATAATCGAATAAGATAGGTACATACATTTTCAATATCACAATAAAATAGGTATATCTAAGTTAATTAAAAAGACATCTAAAACAAACAGTAGGTATGTTAGGGTATCATCAAATATTTGTATACCTGTGTAGATCACATTAATTAGGTAGATACTTAGAATTAGTTTTTAACGGAAGTATCTTCAAAGTTAAACTTTATTCACATTTCTTAACATACTGAATGACTGTATATGAAGACTAGTAGGTATTTAACAAATAACAACTTTATTTTAACGTTATCTATTTTTAGGTACCATTTATGTCTATATTACAAACAGATATCCAAAAATATATGTGATCATAATCTTTTTTCACCTTGGATAAGTCGTTTGACACTCTTACGTTGGATGCGCACACTCAGCATAGTCAGCATCATATCAAGACGAAATTCTAACAGGATAACTCCCAAATCCATTCGGACACGAAGACGACTCTATCGTTCATTCAAATATTGTCTGACTCTGAGCTATCGAAAAAGTTTCCGATGAGATCTCTCGAACGGATCTGTAAAGCAAGGAGGGCGAATCGGACGACATCGTTTCACCTCTTTTCATAATTAAGTTCACACCGCCAACTAACTAATCTTCCTACGCTTGTTCGGTTCCCGCTGCGTCCGCGGTGCGGCCTGCGCTCGAGTGGCCGGAGGTATGCAGGTCGCGCTCACAGGTAGGGCTGCCAGCCGGGGAACAGGCGGCACAGGTTGGCGGGGTCGGCGGCGGTGAGCAGCAGGCGCGCCACCTGGCCGGGCACGGCCACGCCGCGCGCCGCGCCGCCGCCCGCGCCGCCCAGCTTGCGGCCCACCGCCAGCAGCGCGCGCTCCGCCAGCCCGCTGGTGGACCCCGACCCGCCTGCAATAGTAACACCTCGTATACCATTTGATGGGTCCACAATAATGATGAATATCCTTGGTTTTTTTGCTTTGAGATTTATTAGGCTTTTAGTTTAAACAAAAACAGTGTTAAATAAACGGCTAGAGAGAGCCTTTTTTCTCCGGTCTGGTAAGACCTTGCTGGTAATCGGGATGAGTGAAGAAAATTGGGGAAGGCCTTTGCTCAGCAGTAGAACAGTATTAAAAATAACCAAAACGAATTCAAGCATTCAGGCGCAATGGGATTGTTCTATTGTGCCTGTCGACCTAACTTTTGGACCTCACGACCGCTTACCATCAGGTGGAGTGTGGTCATGCTGAAAGCTCTTCTTATAAGTATTTTTGGACAATCATCATTATTGCAGTGGATCCTTCATTTACACTCTCGCCTCGTGCTTGTCTCGTGGCTCGCACCTCGCGAGATCTATGTTAAGGTAAACAAGCTTGGTGTTTACACTCTCGCCTCGTTGCTCGCCTCGCAGCTCGCCTCGCCACTCGTACGCGAGTGTAAATGAGCTATTCGGGTCAATTTATACTAGCACAGAGGCGAAGCGTCAATCCAAAACCCATCATCATGATCAGCCTATTGCAGTCCACTGCTGGACATAGGCCTCTCCAGTTGTTCGCCACTTAGGGAAACATCTGGAGGATATACCCATAATCGCTACGCTGGGCAAGCGGGTTGGCGATTGCAGGGCGTAGCATTTTACTTCGGTGACGCTGCTGCCCGTCATGGGCCTGTGGTAATTAGCTACGCTTTAAATGTGATGGTTATACCGCCACCCGTACGCTGTCAACGTCTCGTTTGTTAGTCGGCAGGATGCACCACAGGCAGATGAGGCTTGAAGCGAATGATGATAGGTGGCTCCCTCACATCTCCCATTATCCAAAATTAAACATAACAAATTCAACCTTAACTCTACAGCGTACCGCTCACCAATCTAATAAAAAGGACGTTGGTCGCGGGAATTTAGAGGAATGCGCGCGTTTTTAAAGTCTCTGAAATAATTTATCTGCACCAGAAATAAATAATTTGTGAAAATTTCAACTGTCTAGATGTCGCGAATCTTAAAATGCAGCCTGGTCACAGATAGATAAGTCTTATTAAGAGCGCGCATACAATTTTAAGCAACTCGAAACGCACGCGGGAGCCGATTCCGAAACACACATAGACATCATTTGTGTCTGTGTGGGTGAGCGGCGTGTCGGACGCTAACTCCGGCGGACGAACATATTTTGATACTTAACAATTTATTATTCATCTAAATTATTTGAACATTCTTTTATTGCTAAATATTTTATTAGTGTAGTATAGGTGCGTACTTATTAAATTGATTTAAATACTTTAGAGTACATTATTCTTAAGTGTTTATTAATTAAAGTTTAAGAAAAATATAACAATATTTTTGTCTTTCTATCTTTATATGTACCAGGTACTTACCTATCCAAAGGTATTGTGTGGGTGATTGACATTATTAATGTTGCTTTATAAAAATCAATAATCCCTACTGTGTTTTCCTTGCCTTCTGATCATGAGTCAAAGGTCGTGAGTTTGATTCCCATCCAGGACAAACATTCGTATGCTGAACATTTGTGTTTGTTCTGTGTTTAGGTGTTTGTATTATTATTTAAGAAAAGAGCAGTCTCCGTGGTTGCCACGATATAACTCTAACCCGTTTTATATTTTAACTTGTAAAAATTACTTTGTTCATTTTCACTCGGCAGAAATGGATCTCACAAAGAGGCTGGTTGCCATCATTCAAAAAAGATTAGTTTGTAAACAATTTGTCAATTTGAATTAAGGTCCTGAGTCTCCTATGCACTGATCACAGAGATCATGTATACCTACTGATGCTTGTGCTGAAAGTTGTGCTTGTGTTTCGTAGCAGAAACCCCAGATGGCCTACATACAACAACTAAAATCTGGTTCCTATTCAGCTTGACCAATCCATCATTTATTCTCGGGATGAATATTCGTCGTGACCCGAATCCTAAGGGTTACATTGAAGGAGTCATTGACTACTGCAGCATTCTCTAAAATAGGTGTCCTGAACCTGATTCTGAAAGAATATATCACGACTGACCAGCGCTGTTTTTTGTGTAAGGCACAAATCTTGCGTAGAATACTGCTTTTACGCAATTTTATAAATGACTAGCTGTGCTCGTGACTTCGTCCGCGTGGAATAGTTATTTTTCCCCGTTTTTTTTTTTACATTTTCCATTATTTCTTCGCTCCTAATAGTTGCAGCGTGATGTTATATAGCCTAAAGCCTTCCTCAATAAATGGTCTATTCAACACAAAAATATTTTTTCAATTCGGACCAGTAGTTCCTGAGATTAGCGCGTTCAAACAAACAAACAAACTCTTCAGCTTTATAATATTAGTTAAGATGCAATGGACAGGTTACAAAGGCGAGCTATCTGAATAGGTAGGTATGGTGAGTCCTCTTGTATATAAGTATTCAAAAATTGTCTAGGATCGGTATTTTGAAAATTAAAATTAAATACAAGAGCAAGTAAAAAATGTTGTCATTATCTCATTCATTTTCTACTTTACGGTCTAAATTAAGAAGACTATACTTGTAGGAAATCAATTTTTAAATAATTTTGGTTCCTTCCTTAAAATCGATATTTTGGAAATAAAACTCGCAAACCGCGACATATTCAAAACTGTATCATTATCTCCTATGTTGTACTTTTTACGGCATGAATGAAAAGAAACAAAGTTCTAGAGAGTCAATTTCCGAACAATTTTGGCTCCTACCTTTTCCCCCAAAATCGACATTTTGGAAATTAAACTGAATCAATTAATTATTTAATAATATTTCGAATTTAACATAATTCCAATGACGGCGACGAAGCAAATAAAAGAAATAACAATACCTATTATGGCAAACTGCTGCACTAATGAGGGCGCCCATATCGCGTGTGAATTCGCCACCAGAGGTGCTAGTGTAGCGTGAGGTATCCGAAATGTCAAATTACATAGGTTCTGTGGCTTAACCGAGTTTATTTCGGAAAATTAAATAATTTTGTGCAATTTTGGCATAGCTGGCATTAATTTTCGAAAATATGAGACACGGCTCAGTGATTATCTGCGCTTTAAAAGCGGAGCCGAGAAAATGCGGTATAAAAATTAGCGGTCTGAAAGAAAAGCTAGTTCACTGGTTTGTTTATTAACCGTTACAAACAGTTTTGCCTTTTGGAAACTCATGGCCTCCTTCTTATAACGAACAAACAGTCATCACATGCATAAAACAAACCTTTACAGCTATGCCCGAAGACCTCACTATACAGTGGCACCCTCTGGTGATTACAAAAACGGTAGCCCTCATTGGCAACGTTGCACCTTGCGACTTGCTTACTGCAAGTTACATGCTCGCCCTGCTCGTCGCCATACTACCATTCAGCATACGTAGCCGGTAATTTTAACGTAATGTATGTAAATAAGTTACCGTAACATATCCGTATCTTACCAGCCTTTTCGCTAAAATCACCCCTAGTAACCGTAATGGCCATACATTCACGACTATCATATTGCATTTTGGTTTTACATTTTGAAACTATAAAATATAATTTTTACTTCTTTCTAATACTATCTGAATGAATGTAGTAATCTCATATCGTTATCAGCCTCTCACAGGCCGCTGCTGGACATTGGCCTCTCCCATTGTTGACCACTTTGATTGATATAATTTTAATCTTAGATACTTGTTATTATTGTGACACAAAGATTCACTTATTCCACACTAAACAATTAAGCGACAATTTCAAAATTGGATTCGAAGATCGATTTATCTAAATCTAAATAGATCAATTTCGTGCATACTATCAAACATTTTATCATCCATCTTTACACATATAATTTTAATAATAATAACTCGACTATGGGATTTCTATGACTTTCAGCTTCATTGTATGCCTTTATTTATAGTCGTGAACATGTGACGTAGATTCCTTAAATGCTCCCAACTCAAATGAATCTCCTTATCAGTTTCTTCAAGGAAGTTGTTTCTGACCATTGATGTTAACGAGCATAATAATAATCATTGGAATAGCCTTACTTTGTAACTTCATTAGTGAACTAATAAACAAATATCATATTAATTTTTTGAAATATTTAGCAAATGTGGTTGTAGATAATAATAATTATAATAATCCTGATGTTTGTATTTGATACTCATGACTAAACATTAAATCATTTCATTAATTTAGTATTATTTTAACTTAATAAATTTTCCATACAAAAATAATATTACAAAGTATCAAACTCGTGGAGTTGCACTCGCGCAGAGCGGTATACGCTCATAAAAGTGGTTGTGCGTATGTGTGCGTGAGCGGAGCAGCGAGCGGCACATCCTCCCTCTGGGATGACCCGATTTGGACTGAATCGGCAAGCGTCGCGCGCGTGGCTTTATAGTCACTTTTAAAAAAATCGTATAAAATAACAGGCATAGAATATTAATAAAATAATAATTTAGTGCACTTAAGAAAGACTTCTTTTACATTTACACAAAATTTCAACTAAAAGAAACAGTGTTTTCTACTAAAAAAACACTGTTGAAAAGTGTGAATTGAGCTTATTTTGAAAAATTATTTTGGGCAATTTAATAACACATTTTTGAAAGTTTTTTTGTCTAGTGCACTAATAGACCATATAAGCTATTGTATAAACATATATTTTAAACATATGTATGTAATGCAATAGATATTAAGACTTTCGAAATTGACTCTGACTCGCATTTTTGTAAATCGGCTTACGGGAGATCTTTGATAAACAAAAATATACTAGTAAATGTTGTATTTTATCTAGCCTACGCACTGCTTGAAGACTTTATCTATATAAAAAACTATGTTTCTTATTTTAAAAAAATCGTTTTCTATGATAATAGCTCGCCCGAAAATACCAGTTTCGCCGCAAATACGTCGAATTCTGTATGCGCGCTCTTAATACTGAAAAACAATTTATTGTTTTAAGGCTTCATGTTTCTTATAAGGGTTAATACCGTGTACTGGATATTTGAGGCTTCAATATTTCGGCACTTTTCAAGAACCGTGATCACGGGTGAACTTTCAAAGGCTCAGGCCCGTTTGCCCCCTCAGTCATACGAAACAGTTTGTTAGATGTTTGCGTAACTTACAAACAGATGCGTCCCGGGACGCGGCCGGCGCGTTCTTGGGCTTCACCGTCCACGAGTACAGCGGGTCGCACAGCAGCACCTCTAAGATCGTCAGCAGCGTCTCTTGGTTGTCGCGAAGTAGCTGCATTGTCTTTTCACAGCACCTGAATAAAAAATCAACATTAGCAAAAATATACCTAAAATTAAGAGTATCTTCTTTTTCTTATCGTGTCGATGGCAATCTAAACGAGTTCCGCCCAATATTGAGCCACACGAACCGCCCTCCTGGACGCCCTCATCAACTCGTCCCGCGTACAACTTGATGGGCACGCCGGGCAGGCCGCGAGGTGAGCCATGGTTTGAGGGGAAAACCCATTTATTAAGAGTATAAAATAATGTTGATTGAAATCTATTTTTTTTATGCGAGGCGAGCAAGTATTATGCCTGATGGTAAACAGTCGACACCGCCTATGGACACTTACAACTCTAATCGAGTTTAGGGTCGCTGCCTTTTAAATATGAATATGCTCGTTTCCTGAAGGTTCCCAAGTCGTAGCTGTTCGCAAAGACTGTCGCAGGAAGTTGGTTCCACAAAACCGAGCCGCGAGGCAACAAGTTACTCATAAAGCGTACAGTCGAGGATCGCCAACCATCGAGATGATGATCTATTTCGAAATCTTTTAGCTAAAATCGGAAAATCGGAATTGTTACCTCGGTACCATTTAAAAATTTATTTATTGGATCACCAACATAAGATACAGCAGTAGGTACATGAAAATTACATCAGTATATATTAAATAACTAACCGTTCTTATTATTTAAGGTAATCACATCTTGCTTGCTTTAACTTGCAAAATAAAATAGGTATAGTCAAAATATACAAAGGTACCAAGAAGTAATGACGCTGAATTAACTAAATACACTATTTAACATGGTTCTGATGTTGATAACATTTTGGAGATTAGCCATTAAAAGCGATTATGTCATGAAACACACAAACGAAAATTCTTGAATTCATTTGTTGGTAAATCCACACATAAAATGTATGAAGTAAACAGGTTTTGCCAGCTATATCTTAAATGAGTTGATAGCCAACTAACCTATTGGTACCTGATAACCTAAGTACATCGTTTACTATCTCTTGACTTCTTGAAACTTGCACCAATAAAACCCATCACAAAATAATTGTAATTGATTCCCTCATAAGGTATTTCCAAATAATAATAATAATAAGTATATAGAGGAATAACCATGAACACTATGTAAAAGAGCTAACCACCAAGTAGGTGTACCTCTATGAAATAATTATTAACTTAGATAATGGCAATTATTTAGGGATCCTTAATAGATATGGTCTGTACTTATTAGAATCTCCAAAGTTAATTTCCAAAGTCTTATACAATCTTACTATTTATTATTCTCACAGTGAAATATAGCGTCCGATAAGAACTACCTTTAGTTGAATCAGTTTTGGAGTTGATGATTGTTTTAAATACTGGATAGATAGATATATTCTTTATTGCACACCATACAATTGACTTAAAAACTAGGTGCAGTAGACATTTGTTGTACAATATAGGCGGCCTTATAAGCGATCTCTTCCAGGGAACCTTAGGGTAGAGGATAGTCAAAAGGGGGGTTTAGGGGAGAGAGAGCCATCAACCGAATCATTAATTGGAAAAGAAATATAACACAATAAATTTTAATGCTATAAGTATGTGGACAGTATTACTACAGGCCAATCGTTATGCTGCGGAAACTTCAACTTATTGTTATCATACCTTCTAAATATGCCTTCCACGCCACTAGATCCAAACCCAGCTATAATGTCTTGAGTCAATCGGAACGGTATCGTCTCCGGCGTAGGCAGTGCTTTACCTTGGTCGAAGGCTATGCCTGTAACAACATTACATTACATTTAGTTTGAACACATGAAGAAGTAAATTTAAATTCATATAATTTAAGATAATTAGGGGCTGTACAATATTATGTTTATCAAGAGTTATAATCTTATACAACATGTGCCTTTTGATGTGCAGTAACTCTGAGGTATTAATTAGTATTTGGTTTTAAAGAATTATTTCGTCAAGAATTAGATACTTCAAATTCCTGCAATAATTTTATGTATTAGTATTTTCATTTATCCTACAAATTGATTACTAGGATCAGTTTGTACAAAAAATTAAAAAGAAGCTTAATTATTGAAAATAATTCTTCCTAATTCTTATAAGGTCGTGTAAGGTGCTTATAAGGTCTAATTAATTAGGTAATTTTCATATACAATAACTCTAGGGCAGAATTAATGCACATGAAAAGGAACAGGGTGTAGGGATATTCTTATGGGGCAGAATGAGGTGCCTCATGAGTGATGGTAAACGTAGGAAAATGAGCATATTATACTCACCAAAATCTATGTGGATTACTTCAGCAGTATTTTTATCTATCAATATATTCTGTACATGCCTGTCGCCTAATCCCAAAATGTACCCCACCATTGACGATGTCGCCACACTGAAATAAAAGAAAAATTATTGAATAGAAACATTTACTATTAAATAAATTTAAAACTTCTTTATAATATCATTGTTTTATATTTCTAATAATTGTAAGAACATGATAAAAATACAAATTACTGATTCAAAAAAACAGGTGACCATCGGAAAACAGGTAATCCATGGTAAAAAATCAATTGAGCCAGTAGTAAGCCTGGTAGTAAAAAGGTGCGAAATCACATTTGCGTAGGTACCACCAACCTTTTAGTATAAGCCAGTCGTCGTTCGTACCACGTGATCGGGTCGTGATAGTGTTCAGTGAAGAAATAGTGAAACACCGGTTTGAATTCCCGTAATATACTCAAGAACACCGCCAACTTCTCTTTGTTGCTCTTCCTGAGTTCATGACACTTCTGCATTTTCTGACGGGCCACGGTGCAGGATATGTCCTGACGAATAAAAAGTTCAAGTATTATAACAGAAGTATTCCTATCAAATGATCATATATTTACGGCTTACGGTAACAGTGTGTTCCGGACTTCCATTTCCATTAGCAGATAATAGTCTTTTCAGACTCCACTTTCAAGCAAATTTATTAAATGGAATGTCTCCAGAACAACGTCTAAAGGCTATGACAAGTAAGTTCCTGTTGTTGCAGGGTTTGTACCAAATGCCTTTCCCTTGGGATCTCTCGTCAAAATGTTCGTAAATCATAAAAAAATCGTATCATTTATTTTTATTTATTACTTCTTAACGGACTTCATAGATTATTTATATTTTAATGCTATAAATTTTACCTGTGGACGATAGCGGGCATGAGCCCCGCTGTTTGCGGTACCCACTAGATAGGACCCTATAGGAAGGGTGCCTTCGCACCACTCCAGCACGCCAGACTGTCGGGACATTGGCACTACCTGTGTGTCAGAGTATTATATTAAACCCCGCCCTTCGCTTCCGTATTATACATAAGAACCTTCCTCTTGAATCACTCTATAAAATCCGTTGCATAGTTTTAAAGATCTATGCATACATAGGGACAGATACGAAAAGCGACTTTTTTTGATACTATGTACTTAGTGATTAATAAAATTATTAATTTAATATGACATCTGATTACAGAAAAAAAAATGAAAAAATATTAATTTAGCATTATAGTTATATATGTTGCAGTCAAAACTCTTAACCAGTCAAAAGTACTATTGACTAGCAAAATCAGTCAAAAGTACTTTTGACTGAACAGTGAACAGGTTGGTCAAAAGTGGTTTTGACTGAAAAATATTGGTTATTAATACTTTTGACTGCAAATTTGCGGTCAAAAGTACTTTTAACTGACGCAATTGGTCAATAGTATTTTTAACTGCAAAAAAGCATCAGTCAAAAGTAATATTAACTCGTTAGATGTAAATACAAAAGTGATTTATTAATAAATGTGAAACCATTTTAGTTGACCTATCCGCAGCTTATGATACAGTCAACATAAGGAAACTGCTTCAGAAGGTGGCAGATATAACAGAGGACCAAAAATTTCTCAAAGTTCTTAGTGAGATGTTCCATTATCGTCGTTTTGCGGAGATGAGAAGATCAGATAGTGGTTACAGAAAAATGGCTACCTTAGGGTAGCGTCAAGTAGCGTCAGCGTAAGAGTAGATGTAGCGCCCTCACAGTGTGGTGACGAATTGGCTGACCCAGGTGAGGACCTGGAGGACGGGACATGGGTGCTTCGGTCTGTACTTATGGGGTCTACTTCTATGCCGTCAGTGCGACAGTGTCTCGGAGGACACGGCAGCGCATACGCTTTGGCATTGCTCTCCCTTTTTTTCATTTCACCGGGGAGAAATGCAAATTTACGCATACCCGCTGGCCGTAGGAGCAGCAGGTTATGTGGGACTCGCTTCGCGTCAGCAGAGAATACCCACTAAGAAACCCCGGTTGCCACCGTCTAATGCGCCTTGGGTGATGCCTGGGTCAGTGGGTGCTCCGTCCTTGTCACTTTCGCCCAGGACCTCGATCTGGCGCAACTCGGAGACCTGGCGAGCGATTGCTCGAATTCTGTGAGATGGTGATCTAGCAGAAGGAGAGCGTAGGGCAGCTGTAGACGCGCCCGCCCGCCCCCGCCCAGGCCCGGGCGTCGCTGGAGAGCTTACGACGTATTGTATGCTCTCTGAGCCTCTTCTTAATGTCCCCAGTGGTGAGTGCGGGAGCGTGATCCACTTTTTGGGGCATAATGGTGTGGTGGGTGCAGCCACATTCACTGTACCCTCAAAGAGCTTGCTGGGGTACACCTTGACCTGGTTAATGTGGAAGACTCTGAATAGGCTGCGCGCTTAGGTTGGCCACTGTACGGACAATCTGTCAAGGTGAGGCTTTTTAGACGCATTTGCCAATCGGTGCGGATGTGGTGTCACTCCAGAAGCTATGGCACACCTGCTTCAGAGTCTCGCGTGTCCGAACGACTGTCTGCACGAAAACTTGCTGACCGCCAGACATAGAGTGATCTCAGAGTTTTGGTCTCGAGAAGAAGACAATAGGTATGAGTAATATTAAAGTTTATATGTGCGTTTGTCGTTATTTTTATCGACCACCAATTTTAAGAGTTTTGACTGATTCAACCAGTCAAATCACTTTTGACGGAATAACTTAGTCAAAAGTACTTTTAACCAGCTCCCTTGGGCAAAAGTACTTTTAACTGTTATTTTAGTTAAAAGTATTATTGACCAAAGCATATGGTCAAAAGTACTTTTGACTGATTTTGCTAGTCAATAGTACTTTTGACTGGTTAAGGGTTCTGACTGCAACATATATAGTGTGTGTGTACCTTGTAAGTCCGAATGAGCAATTTATTGCGGCTTGTTATAGAGTTCTTTTCAAGTAAAGTGTTCACAATATTGAACACTTGTTGCATAACTGCGTCTTGTCTGAGGTCATCCTGGCCCTGGAATATAAATATTTTTTCAAAGAAATGTAATACAACGCTTGTTGATGATAAATAATCATTTATTTTTTATGACTTTTATTAGTTTAGCTGGTCTATGTGTTTCATATCATTTGTGTCATGTTCCAGTTAAATCAAATATACCTAGCTTAGGTAGGTGTATGTTGCCCAGACGTATTAGCTATATAACACGAAAAATCATTTAAATATGTGAAATCGTGGCAACGGAAGCACGTCTGCAGCAGTGTTATTTTGTGCAGCAATATTGTAAGCCCAGAGTAAAGTCAATACTTATATAAAATACACGCTACCTTTATGAAACAACTTCAACTTATGAATGAATCGCAATATTAAATATAATATGTATACCGTTCACAAAAAAAAAACATTTTAATTACGTACCTTTATCAACAAAATCTTCTTCTTTCCGTCCGATCCTTTGCAGTTGATCTTTTTAGGGCAGTTAATGCCTCCAACTAATTCGAAATAGTTATCGAAAGATACTAAAGCTGAAAACGGAAAAACATCATCTATAAACATTATATATAACGATTTCGAGTCTTACTCGTATTATGTCTACTAACTAGCTGTAACTGTACGAAGTAAGTATAGTACGAAGCAGTATTTGTGGTAACGTAAGAACTTTTATGGTACATAATAAT
This sequence comes from Conogethes punctiferalis, assembly GCA_031163375.1. NCBI lineage: Eukaryota > Metazoa > Arthropoda > Insecta > Lepidoptera > Crambidae > Conogethes > Conogethes punctiferalis. The sequence goes on from CM062080.1 coordinate 11,136,165, forward strand.
AAATACTTTTCACGATACATGCGATGAATGAAAGAAATGATTAAGAGTCTTTACGCTGATCGCTTCCAGAACTATATGCGAGATCTAAGGAGGATTATAGGACGAATAAGAATATAGCCTAATAGTGTTAAATATTAAAAATATTGCCAGTGCCTACATTCAATGGTAATTGTGGATTAATACTTACTACAAATGGACTCATAATTGCCATCATTCACGATAGGTATCGTATCAGTGGGTATGGTAATCGCGTTCAAATGGAATAGTTTCAGTATCTGTTCTGCAGCAGGAATCTTTTGTCGCTGATCTTTCACTTTTGGCTTGTAGTTGGCAAAGCTTATGGTGGCTGTAAATACATTTGACAAATTATAAAAATAGAAATACGATGTATGGCACATTTTTTTAAACAATTGCCTATGAATAATTCATAGGCAATTGTTGAATTGAATGAAACATACTTCTTAAGTAGCTAGGTACCTTAGCAGTCGTTAGTACCCATGCGGCCGTATTCACAAACGTTTCTATGCGATGTGCACAGTGCCCAAATTCCTATCGGGTTTTGGGTGCCTGTGCGTGCGCGCGACGCATAGAAACGTTTGTGAAATTATGGTTTTATTTAATGATTATTTTATAAGACATTACGTTTAAAATTCTATGGTTTTAAGTAAAATATATTTGTTACTGTAAACAATGATATTTTGAATAGAGCAAGTACACCTAGGTACTACCGTGTTTTTCATCTAGGTAGAATACTGCATTCCGAACCGGTGATTCATTTGACGATTAATGAATAGTAAACATCAGATAACATCACATATATTGACCCAATGTCAAAATAAAGTGGCATGTAGTTGTGGTCTATGTATGTATGAAAACTGGATCAATTAAGATACTACAGATAATTTGCAATACAATATTTACCCCTAGACATTGAACAAATACAATTGTATTTGTTCCTATGATGAACAATTGTTCATCATAGGAATATTGAGTCGCTAGTGTCGAGTTACGATTTGCAAGAGTTTTTCTAAAAGCTATAACAAAGAATCTCCTTCGGAGTATGTCGATGTCTTTTGACGTCCTTTGACGGATACCCTCCTGGTGTACCACGCCCCGCAACTCATTGGGCTGAAGACCTTCGATGAACTGGCATTGGCTTGATGAGGGAAGCCCGGGACAGAGAAATGTGAGGCGAAATAAAGGATGCCTACATTCAGCATGAGGCGGACCAAGGCTGTTGATTGACAACAAAGTTAATTAAACTGACCGTCGCACAGCCGCTCCATCTGCTCCACGATGCCGGCCATCCGGTCGCTGTGCGCGGCCAGCCGCTGTATCAGGCGTTCGGCCGCGGCCACGCGCGGCTCTGAGGCGGCCGCCGCACGCTGCGCGCGTCGCGAACCCTCGCTCGCGTTCAGAATCCATTTGTCCTTGTCGGAATTTTTCAAGGCGAATAGGATGGGCAGCGTGTGGTGTGGATGCTCTAGAGCACATCTCGCTGAAGAGTGAAAATTGGGAATGTTTTTTAGTGGTATGGTGGAGTTTCCGGTGTCTGAGTAGTGTACAAATAAATATAAAATCGCTTACCTCCCGAAATCTAACAACAAATATTAAATTGCTGAGAAACGTATAACATTTTCAGTAATCTTCGGAACTTACTTAATTCTTCGGAACATATTTAAATTTTATTAATTTATATATGAAATCATTAAACTGGAGACTTACTTATAATCTTCCTCAAGTTTTCAGCAAACGGAGTATCCTCGTCGGTGAGGCGTGGCGCCAGCTGGGGCAGCACAGTGATAAACTTCCACGTAGGTATGGCATGCAGGAGATCCTCGAACGACGCTCCGTCGGCGTCCAGCACGAGATTAGGGTTGTCCAGCCACAGAGATATCACTCTGAACACCGACAAGTTGTTCTCCTCACACTCTTTAAGTGACAGCAAGTAATACCTGAAAGATCGATCTCGTTTAAAAAAAGAATTCATAGGTTCTTTACATTTTTTTGTACACAATTTAACAGAAAATAAATATTCACCTACCAAGTGGCAGAAGCACAAAAACACAAAAAATATCAAAAGTATGTGCCGCTTCATTGAAACATTTAGATAGGTATTCATATTATGACTATATTATACTTTAGGCCTTCCTTACTTACCTCACGGCTAAATGTAGGAAACTTTCTCTTTCTGCTCGAGTGTTGGCTATTTCAGTTTCATCCAACTGTTTGAATTTTTCATTTGTAAAAAGAGCCTTCCTTTCGTCTCTGTCAAAAAGAAAACAAAAATAAATATCTAAGTCAAACATAATTTTTAAACATAAACTTGTACTATTAAACCGAAATAGGGTCTGTTTTCTTACTTAGGTGCAACATCTTTTAAAATGGGGTATTGTATTTGTAAACGTGAGATGCGTAGAAATATGATACAAATGATAATGTTTATGAATTTAGATAGGTCTGTTAAGTTATTTTATAGTTACCTGGTCATTTGAGCCGCTGGCGTCGATGTTAAAGTCGAGTATGTGTCTCTTATACTTTCCAGGCATTTTACTTTGTTTTCAAACACCGAGGAGTTCATATACGCGAGGATCTAAAAAGTTCGATACTCAATATGTATAATAATGAAATGTGTCTGTACATTGAATATATAGTACATTTTTACAATTAGAGGATAAAGAACAGTAATAGAGCAAGAATCCAAAGCAAAATTCTGTCTGATTGCCTGTTTGTTTATGTTAACCTCTATAAGATACTACTGGACGTCACGATTACCTAATATAATGGACCTACAATGTATTAACTTTTAATAGTTAGGTACCTGTTTATATTCAGCATCAGCAAATTTTGCTATATCGAAATACACTTTCAGTTTTATTTTGTTGTCATCGGTTTTGTTTAAAATATCCAAGCTCTTTTTCAAATATTTATTTATTATATCTCGAGGGTTGTCCAATTTCGATTCTGCCATCCAAAGGCCATATTGTCTAGAAACCAACGGAGCTTGAGTTAGAGAGTCTATGACTACACTTAAGACTAAAATATAAACACTTAAATGACATTTTGGCCACAACTGCTTATATTCAAAGAGATTATCCAAGTACGCAGGAAGTATTAATATGCACAAGCATGTGCGCAAACAGGTACACTCTGTTCCTATACTCTCGACACGACAGGAGAGAGATCAGCTTAACGTCAACGGCATAACGTGCTTTCCAGTATACTCGGTTAAATCGACGTCACCTTCCTGACGGCAGAAGTTGCTACTGAGCAATTTTTTTATAGAAAAACCCAGTAACAATTTTTGGCATGACCCGACATTCGAACCCGGACCGGTACCTGCGAGACTACTAGACCAACGAGGCAGTCAATATGTGTGATGTCAAATAATATAGGTACATAGATATTTGTGGAGAGTGTGCTGCTTCAAGATATGTGATTTTATTTATATTTTATAATAATTACGCTAAAAGAAAATGAAAGTAGCTTTAGACAATAAATTAATTGAAACACTACATAGATACCTTAAACACAGAGCTTCTTGCCTCAAATTCGGGGACTGTGCACTAGCGGATGTTGACACAATGTTACGCAACAGTGAAATAGCAATATCTTGATGACCTTTAGCCCACGAAATCTGACTTTCTAACAATGTCACTTCTTCGGATTTTTGCAAATTCTTTACGACAGCCACGACACGTTGGGCCATTTGAATTCTTTGATTTGATAAACAAAGTTCTAAAATGAAAAACAAACATGAGATTTTGTTTCAACAAAATGTGTTTATATACAATGATCAATACGTACCGGCGTATTGCAATTGCAATGATACTATATCTTTCAAGGAATGATCATACATTTTCGCGGAATGTTCCAGTATTATATTACGCTGCGATATTAAGTCTTCGAGATGCTTGAAGTCGTGGTATACTGGAAGATTATCAACACGCCACTTGTGGATAAGGTCGTACAAGGGCAATTTGTTACACCTGACTTCGAAAAATTCTTCAATGTCATTAAAGAGGTGCAATTTTGACAAAACCTTGTAGAAGTTTTGACAATTTTCCATATTAAGTTTTTGTGACAACCTTGACACTGCAAGTTTAGCACGGTTTAGCGGGTTAACTAATTTTTCTTCGAAGTCGGGTTTCGCCTGAATGTTAAGGCAGTCTTTTAGACATGAATAACGGAACGCTTTTAAGGTAGACCGAATGTTACAATCAGGTTCTTTGGATTTTTCTTCCAACTCTCGAGTATCGACAAATTCACTCCAGTCACCTGCAAATAGAATTACACAAATCAAGAACATAGATTTTAAGCTACATATCAACCAAAATACATTTTGTAAATCTACATTTGCAAGTATACACCGTCACTTTATAACGATTGTTTCCCACAGGGAAATTGTTACGATAGTAAAATCCGTAAGAGAATATTTTTTTATTATATCACAATAACGGCGGATTATAGCCATTGTCATCCGCACCGTCCAAAAAGTGAGGGTGTATGTCATTCAGTACTTACCCAGGAATGACAGGCATTCGTATTTGATATCGTTCAGCTCATCCGTCTCCGGAAGAGATTTAATGTACTGCAACGCAAGATGGTGCATTCCAGACTTGTGTAGCGACCTAACCACGCCGCCCTGCAGCTCTACGTCAGCCAGCGAGCAGGACAGCGCTATATCGTGAAGGAGCAGTGCATCCTGGTATTGGCCGGTGTTTATAAGATGTTTCCGCTTCTCTTCATCCATAGTCAAGTGCGCTGTGCCACAACCGTCTATAGCGTCCAATTCCCCTATTGACACGAAACTCTAAAATACAATTAAGAATTTATTTAGGGTGCATGTTGCTGGGAAATTTAATTAATATATGAGTAGTAGGCAATATCAACGTGCGAATATCTATTTGATGCTTAAGCACTTTTCATAAATGTCCGACGCGATATCCAACATTGATGGTTACCGCGAAAATAGAAGGGAAAAGAGGCCGGAGCCTGAAAGGCTGGCCTGATCAGATCTCAAAGCAGACCAACGGATTTATTAGCGATGCGCTGCGCCAGGCAGCTAATCGTAGCCAATGAACACATGCAGTTGACAAGCTTAAGTCATGATCCTCAGTAATGAGGGAGCGATAGAAGAGAGAACATCAGCACCAGTCTTTTACAGGACATACTCGTAGACCTCTCCAATAGTTCGCGGAGTAGAGATAAACACTTTAAATACATACTTTTCGGAGAATCCTTTGTAAATCTCTTCCGCCGTCTAGAGCGGACGTGGCTTCTGGCGAAGCGGGCGGGACGCAGTCGTTCAACGACGCGGCCCATAGCTCGGCGTAGTATATGGCTGCCAAGTTCCGGTGGGCTACAGTGGCTGCCCACGCCACTTTGTCATATTCCAGCTTCAAATAATTCAAAGTCTCCAGACGACTTGGCCTTCAAATAACAAAATTATGTTTAATTTTTTTTTTAATTCAAGCGTCCTTATCTATCGTATAAACACAACAAAAGGTGGAATACTATTTGTGTTACGAGTAGTACTAGTAGAATCTATTATATTATCCATAATAAGCACTTTAGTTATATTGACAAAACTTTATTTAATTACTAATATGCTTTTACTAATTTATTACTCACCGTGACTTGTAGTGGGTCCTCTGCAAACGTATAACATTCACAGCTTCCAACATGTACTGGATTATCAACTTATGATTCTGATCCAAAACGTTGGTTCGTGTGTCATTGCTGCTCTCACCGCTATTTTCTACTTTCTCCTCGAAACTTATCTCCCAGATGTATTTAAAGAACTTATTTATTTCTTCTCCAATAACTTTGATATGTTTTTCAGCAGAGCAGCTAAGCAGGATACCAAATAAGTATGGTAAGATTTTTCTACATACTTGGTGCTGTGGCAAAATGTATAAAACTTTTTAAGTACCTACATACTGTTAAGCAATGGTATTTTCATTAAGAGCAATAATACGTAAACTTAATAAATCATAATGAAACGCGAATTTTTTAAATTGTATACTCACCTTCAAACTACAAACTTCCTTTAGAACATTCAAGTAGTTCATTTCTGAGACCAATATTTCCAGAATGTGCATAGTGACGTTTGTTAGCCACTCGCTGTGGGTTACGCTTCCGCGCGGTACGACAAAATTCAAATTGCGACAAGTGGCCAGTTTTACATCATCGATTTTAAAAACTGCGCTAATGACATCTTGGTCCGACACGAATGGTGTCAATATTGTCGTCTCGATTTTATCAGACTCTAAAAAAGATAAAAATTATAGTAGTTCGTTCATGTACGGTATCCGACAACTAAGATGGCAGTTGCAGTATACACAGAGGCCACACCGCCCGGCGCACACATTTGTGACGTCATCATGCGTGATACCTCATCTTCATCACTATAAAGGTCATAGCACACTTAAATGACTCTGCTCCTACCCGGCAAAAAGAATAAAATTCAAATGTGGGCTTTAAATATAGCTCTTTAGATATATTTTACATTGGCATCATAAATTAGCAAATATCTCGTTGTCAGCGAGCTTACCGCCGTCCAGACTGCTCGATGCTAATGTGATAATATATCTAAAGAGCAATATTAAAAGTCCATATTTTAATTTTATTCTTTGCCGGTTGGGAGCAGTCGTTTAAGTGACCTATGACCTTAAAACTGCAATCTCCACCTGTCGCAAACTACATGTAATGTGTGTAACAATAGGTTTAAGTTATTTACCAATAGCCTGCATGCCATCCCTAAATTTCAGTAGACTGTGTAGGGTTTTCGTAATTTTATTAGTGACTGCGGGGTTTTCGTCAAACATGGCTTCCGACAAGGAAGACACAACTGCTTCTGCAAAACTCTGATTTGGTACTGTTGTGGCTACTCTGCTAGCATCAGGAGGTGGCATCGTGACCAATGTTTTTAAATCATAAGTGCCGATCTCCACAAGGCATTTGCAGGTTTCAATAATTGTCTGAAAGTAATAAATAGGTAATAATTAATGGGGCTAATAGGTAGGTAATAAATATAATATTATAGATATTGTCTTATCTGAACAACGTAGAGTTTCGGGCATGCTTTTCATTGGTCTACGTTACAATGTGCATAATCTAATCTAAATATATAAAATCTAAATATATAAAACTCAAAGGTGACTGACTGACTGACATAGTGATCTATCAACGCACAGCCCAAACCACTGGACCGATCGGGCTGAAATTTGGCATGCAGGTATATGATATGACGTAGGCATCCGCTAAGAAAGGATTTTGATCAATTCTACCCCTAAGGGGATAAAATAGGGGATGAAAGTTTGTATGAAAATTCGTCAACTTTTAACCGATCGGGCTGAGACTTTGCATTCATAAAGCTACTATGACGTAGGCATCCGCTAAGAAAGAGTTCTGATCATTTCTACCTCCAAGGGGATAAAAATAGGGGATGAAAATTTGTATGAAACTTCGTCAATTTTAAACTGTTCGGGCTGAGACTTTGCATTCATAAAGCTACTATGACGGAGGTATCGCTCAGAAAGGGTTTGGATCATTTCTACCCCCAAGGGAATGAAAGTTTGTATGAAACTTTGTGAAATTTAAACCGATCGGGCTGACTTTACATGCATCAAGCTACTATGACATAGGCATCCCCTAAGAAAATATTTTGATAAATTCCACTCCTAAGGGGATAATATTTCAAATTTTCAAATCAACCCTTTACGGAATAAAATAGGGGAGCAAACAACTGACTTAAAGTTAAAAGGCCGAGAAATAAACTCACAGCCCAAAACTACTGCTTCTTCTCAATAAGTTGCTGGTCAAATTAAATCTTCTAAATATATAAAAGGAGAAACTGACTGACTGACTGACATATCAACGCACAGCCTAAACGGCTAAACGTAGGCACTTGAAATTTGGAAGGGGCGTAGTTTAGATACCGTAGAGGTGCACTAAGAGTGGAATTCCCGAAATTCCCACGGAAACGGGAGTAAGCGGGATAAAACTTATCTATGAAAAAATCTAAGCCGCGTAAGATAGATGATTGAAATTTGGCATGCAGGTACCCTAATGAACGCGGACGAAGTCGCGGGCAAAAGCTAGTCAAAATATAAATTGATAAGCATAATCAATTATTATTTTGACACATAGAGGGAGGTCCCCAAGTCTCGACGGGCACTTAAAGGGAGACACTCGTTTATCTCAATAAGTTTCAGAGAAGAAATAGTGTGCCCATTGGGCATTAGGTGCCGTCCGGTGTTACGGGACTACCCTTATGTAACGTTATAAATGCAAGTAGGATAACAAACCTTGGTATCAGTAACATATTTTAATATATTGTTTAATTCGTATATTGTCTGATGAATTACACTTGTGCCACATTCGTCTGAAAATCCTTTCGGATTCAATTCGTTGCACAGATCATTCACAAAGTTTTTGTTTGTACGGAGAAACTCATTCAAATTACATAATGTCTCATAGCTGAAAGCATATAAATTATATCATATAATAAAAAAACACTACGTTATCAAAATATACAACTAAATATTATGTATTTGGTTTACCTTGGACACGTTAAAGCCAATTTGTAAGTTTTGAGTCTGTCAGAAAATTCAGTTAATGAAGAACAATGTTCGTTATTAACGGAGCGTTGTGACATAGATTTGAAATAATCGACAACATCTTCCCCTTCTTTTAGATATTCCTTCATATCGTCCATCAAAAAACTAAGCAGTGAAGTGCATTCATTTGCAAAACCCTCCTCCTTTTTTATTACTAATGTAGATGTTACACTCGCAAGAGCTTTTCTTAGCACATCCACTTTTTCCGGCAATAATCTTTCTAAAATTATCTTCAGCCCAAGTGCTAACACTCTCATTTCAGCTTTGTTTTTCGAATTTTTGATTGCGTAAGCGAAGCAATTACAAACATAATTGCAAACAAAGCCGTCTGATGGAGAATTCATGGGAATATTTTCGGCAAATGTTACAAACGCCGTTATAGCTAATACTTTGTACTCGAACACTTCCTCCTGAAGAACTCTCTCCCATAATTTCATCAAAATTTTGAATATGGCTACTGGTTGATTTTCGCATAGATATTGCATGATGTCACCATCTGTGAGTTCCTAAAATATTATACAAAATAAGCTATCAGTTGAAAATATTGAGTGTAAAAGAACCTTAACGAAGCCGCGAAGTACATGTTCTCCTGGTCATGACGAATAACGTTAGTTCTAGAAAAATACCTGGGAAATGTATGGTTCCTGAGATATTTACCTTCAAAGATAAAAAAAAAAGAAACCATATCTTAATTTTGAATATTTCTCAGCGAACAAGGCCTTTCAATTCACGGTCCGCAATGTACATCGCACGCGCCCGCCCGCGTAAGCATTTAACGAAAGAGCGGAGGTATGGCCGCGCCGCAAAATGTACCTACGCGCTGTTCATTGCGAGGTCTAGAAAACAGCTGTTTTTTTACTCATAAAAACCAAAATCGTTTCCCTGCTAAAATATTTAAAAATAATTCGACTGGCTCGGTGGCTCAATTGGTAGTGACCCCTGCCTTCTGAACCAAGGGTCGTGGATTCGATTCCCACCCGGGACAAACATTCGTGTGATGAACACTTGTGTTTGTTCCGTGTCTGGGTATTCATATTTGTATTTAAGTATTTATTTGTGGTACCTTCGTTGTTCTGATACCCATCACACAAGTGCTTAAGCTACTTACTTTGGAATCGGAGCAATGTACGTGATGTTGTCTGATATTTATTTATTTAAATATTATTAATACTCAGCTACAGGAACAGAATGCGTAGTTTCAGGCTTCGATAAGGGTCTTTTTACACCTTGTATACTAAGTGATCTTATAAAGGCATGGCAGATAAAATAGAAGGGCTGGGTTCACGGAACTAGTGATGCCGGATACCCACACCACTACACTACGGAAATTATTTAAATTACCTATATCAGATCAGTACTTCAGCCAAATTGATGTAAAAGTCTTCGCACCAACTAGACTGTAAATGTTGGATGAACTTAGGCAGATTTCGTCAAGAAGATTGTGTTTTGGTATGTTGGTTAAAATTACTTTTGGCTTAAGGCAAGTCTTCCGTGAATTGTAATATGCATGTTTAACAATAATACCTGGATCATACAATGATTTGTGGAGATCTTTTCATTGTTGCCAGAAAAGAACATAACAACTTAGAATAAAAAAACACTTACGCCAAAATATGTCAAAATCGACGCAAAAACATTTTTCGGATACTGGAACATTCCATCACACTGTGGAACGTCTACGCCGAATCGCTCCTTTGCATCGTTATAATCATTAAGATGGGTTGCGCTCAGTAGCAATAATTCACCAATATTTTCAACGAATAAATTGCTCCATTTCTCATTATCCAGTATCTGTCTAGTCATTTGAAACATTCGTTGAGCATATAATGCAGATTGCTTAAATTGGTTTTGTTTCTCTATAGATATGTATCGCAGTTTATATTTATCAGTAACAATGTATGGTAAGCATAAGATGATTATATTGCAAAAGCAAGCCTGTAAAAAAGTTATTTCTTATGTTCATGACTGAAAATATTACAAAACTTCACCACAGTATATCGTAAATAAATATTATCTACAAACCTCAACAATTTTGTTCTCTGATAGACCAAATTTTTCCTTGGCCTGTTTCAAAACTTCGCTAGCATTTATGTTGCCTTCGTGACGCCACAATATATCGGTGGACACTAACCATTTCATGTGCTTTTCCAAAAGCATCTCTTGATTATCAATTTCCAAAAATTGTATGGGCAGTGCATCAATTTCATAATTTTTCATAAACCAAAAATTAAGAACATGTAATATATATGTATTCAAATATGTACCAAGGTCTTTTTTGGCAACAGAGTTTGTTATAGAATTTAAAACTTTTTTAACCATGCCTTGTTCGAGAGACTTTTCTTTCAATATTTGCAATGCGGAATTTAGAATTTTCCGTATAAACGATTTTTTGGCAAGCGCCATCGCCAAATACATATGAAGTACCGTTAATGTCCTATTTCTTGATTCATCTTTTAGTATTGTCTGCTTTCTCTCAGATACCTGAAAAAATAAAGATATAAATATGTATGTATGGATTGGTCTTTAAAATTCATACCACAATATTATCCATATATCTTACGTACGTTTATTATAAACATGTCTGGTAGACCAGATAAATATAAATCAACATCTATTTCGGTATGGTCGCTTAACTTCTTCAGCAAATAGCAACAGTACAATCGAAGACAATGGCAATCTCCTTTGCTTTTCTTTAATATTGCGTTCATAAAATTGTCATCAATGTCGCTATTTTCTTGTGCATTCAAAGATACAATTTCAGCTGCACATTTGTATATAATTGCTGCTACATTGGAGGGATAAAATTGTTTTTCACATCTTTCTAAATAACCTCTTATCATTATAAAACAATTTTGTTTCATGTTGTTGTCGTTAGACCATAAAAACTTCAACATTCTCAAGAAAATATTAAGCAACCCTGATGTAGCTTCTGGTGATCTATATAAGTATTTACATAAATGTTGCATAAACACAAACACGGGCTCTGAAACGTAAACATATCATATCAGGCAAACTCTAGCTGATTATTTACTATTAAAAATAGATATGACAATCCGACTGTATTTTTTTATTATTTCTTTACTTTATTATTCTATATATATTACCTAGTATAGTCTCTTCCATGCGAGGGAAATTTAAAATCTGAATAGTTTTGTATGCACACTTTACGTCCCATACAGAAGACAAATTATACCATTTAAGATCTAGAATACATTCCAACAACTCATCTCTGTATATCGTGCGTATTCGGCAGTAAGCAGCTAGAACGTATATGCAGTGATACTTTAATGTTATGTGATTTATATCTGTTTCGTCTCCTTCATAAATAATATCTTCTTCGGGTGCATTTTCAGCATTTAAGTTATTATTAATACAGTGAAAGAAGTCCTCACTGACGGCGGTACGAATTAAAACAGAAATAAAAGGCTCATAATCAGAAACCATAAGGTCTTTTATATCTTGCAATATTTTGATCTTTATTTCAATTTTTGCGTTACTCTTCAAAATATTAGTAAGAGACAAAAATAATGTCTTCAAGGATGTCTCTAACGATGAATAAAGCCTCAATTCTGTTATTTGCTGTATCGAGAAAAATTTTGACTTAGATAGTACATTAAAGTAAGCCATTACATTCTTCAGCAATAGTAAATACTGTGCATACTGCGTTTCGTTGCTATTAAATCTCCTTGTCTGCTCTGACAATTTATCTTCCAAGCTTATTTGTATAGCCTTGTTAATGTCCGTATTGATTTCTGATTTTTCATGTATATTGTTGTTATTATCTTTTGGAATTTCAGTACTAAATGAATTCAGAATTGTATACTCAAATTCACAAAATAAAATACACTTTTCAATTTCGTTGAACAGTGTGTCAAATAAATAATCACCATCTCGATGGATATCAGAATTGGGAATATTGATACTTTCATTTGAGACAAGTCTGTTCAGTAGCTCCTCTGTTACAGAATTATCAACAGATCCCATCTCTCCATGAATATACCAATCGAAAATAGCCCTCTTAACATTAGTATGGCCACATTTACTGAAAAACATGCCCAACAAAACATTAAAAGTGCTAACACTGCTGTTGTTCACTGGCATACTTTTCTCAATGTAAAGTTTCATCAAAGGTTGTATATTTTGATAAGTAAAAGTCTTAGTCTTTAACAGTATTTGGATGGCTTTATGTAAATATTTAGTAGTAATATTAGACGCTGCAGAGTTTCTGAAATAATTTTAGAATAGTACATAAGTAATTGCTTTTTGGAAACGATATATTTCGTCAATAAGTTTTTATTGTATTATTCAATATTGGTCTATGAAAAAAAGAGATTTGTATCTCAGCAGATAAGATAACAGCTATAACAATGTCAAGACATCAATGCAAAACATTTTCAACAAATAATATTAATAATTTAAAACTCACCGAACACACGAATTCCACAATGACATTAGGGTAATAGATAACTCATCACAATCTGATTTATTAAATAGTCTTGACAAAACTAAATCCAAAATCTCAATTAAAGCATCCCAATCTAAGTTGTGACAATCATTAGACAGTAAACTTTCAATTACTTTTAATAAGGCAAAAGCATCTGATATATTTATGGACTCTGCATATTTTCTCATATATACATGTATTATTCCCAACCTGTAAAACAATATAAGGTGATGAAAAATATATCTTAGATGAAAAAAATAAAGTCAAGCTTATACTAACAGGGTGTAGTTACTTAAGGTAAATGCGTGGGTATATGTGTCGGATAAAGCTCGATGGAGGAACAGAGAAGATGGAAGGACACACCCGCCGATCTCAAATTAATTGGAGGGGATATGATTCTCAAACTTTGGGTCAGAAGATAAGAATGGTACCAAAAGAGCTAAAAGGCCAGTTTTTATAACTGTGCCATCAAAATTTGGATGATAATTTCAACTAACTAATGTAATATCTAAATACAATGTTGTAATAACATAATAGTCTATTATGGCTAAAATTTGTAATTAGTCCGTCTTTTAGCTTGTTCAAAAATAAAAGACACGTATTTTTCATTCAAATAAACAATAGCAAAGATACAAGGCATCAAAAGTTAGGGGTGGGAATCTTTGACGTCAATCGCTCCCGTAAAAAAGCCTCACCGACGTCACGCGTAATTTCAACGGGCTATAACTTTGTAATTTTTAGTCTTATTTACAAATAAAAAAATATGTGTCTTTTATTTTTGAATAAGTTAAAGGACGGACCGATTACAATTTTTAACCATAATAGCCTATTGGGTAATTGTTTTCGAAGAAGTCGTGCAGCTGATCTTAACTCAAAGTCGAGTTTGGGCTTGAAAATTGATTGCAAGAATGGCAACTTACTCACCAAGGTAAATGATTAAGTTGTAACTGGTATATCAGATCCGCAAATGTTTTGTATTTATTGAGACCAATTTTTTGCCTCTTAGAACCACCTTCAGTCTCAGTAAAATCAGTAATATCAGAACTTGAAGAAGAATTAAAAATCTGAAATGAAATTTACGTTATATTTATTATACATAGGTACTCAGATTTTGACTAATATCAATTCAAAGTATTTTAATTATTCTTGTACGATTAACACTAAATAAAATAACTCTACATGGCATGTCTTATTTATTTTATAAATAAGACTTGCCACGCTGGGCCACACAGCGCCATCTAGCCCCAAACTAAGCCGAAGATTGTACTATGGGTACTAGACAATTACTTTTTTATTTTAGGTATCTACAACCACATTTACTACTTTCAGAAAATGTATCAATACCTGAAAATAAATGGATGCTGCTAATGAAGAAAAATGGTCATTTTGTGTTGCAACATTATCATTTTGTTTGCGGACCTTCTGCATTAGATTTACTTCCAAAGAAACTATTTCTAAGATACTGTTCAGATATTTTTTCCAAATTTCCCAGCTACTTGCCATGCTGCCTTCACTATTTGATAACTTTCCTCCAGGATGATGTATCATGACTATCATTTCTAGCAATTTAAAAAGAGATGCCTAAAACACAAATAAATAAGTTAAGTAAGTTTTATTCAAAACATTATAGTTTGAAATTAAAGATGTGAATTTGCGAATTACCTTTTTCTTTTGTTCCAGGCTTTGTTCATAAAATTTAAGTATCATTGGCATAAATTTCTCTGTAAAATCGCACATAGTCAACCGACATTCCGTAGACAACTGAAACCAATTTATCATATTAAAATCAGAACATATTTCATAAAAATATCTTTAGAGTATTGAATAAGTGAAAGTACCTATTGTCATTGATTGGTACATATCAGATTGAGATAATAATAATTATAAATAAGGATAATTTTCTAATAAAACAGATCAAAACTCACTTCAGTCTGTCTGTCTGACCACAGAAGTGAGAATATGTGTGATATTACTATTGCCTTATCAGGCCTCCCTAACACACAAATTACATTAACAAATTACAATACATTGTATGTCATTCTTACCATTTCAAGAAGGCATATTAAAATCTCCACCAAAATTTCCTGAACCGTTGTATCACTCTGGACTTTAATAAAACATTTTTCTAGTTTGGACAAAACATCTCGAAGGGGTATCATAAATTGACAATATCTTTTAGCATTTTTAATAATCAGTAATATAAGCCTGAGTTTGGTGTAATCATCCAATTTTGAATTATTCCCCAGGCACACTTTTATGCAGGCATTCAACAAATCTGAAATTAAACATAACACATAAGTATGTTATTAGGTTTAAAGAATATTTATTTCCTCATTAAAAAACCATACAGTCACTTACAATGAGAAACTTAACTACTATTTTATTGCGGGTACGTGCATAATCCGTCGAGAAGGTAACAAAATTATTATTTATTATTCGGGAACAATCCACCAGGTCGGTATACCATGCCTAAACTGGAATCCCCAAGGAAAACGGAAACGCGGCCGCCTTAAACAATCCTGGCGGCGTACGATCACTGCGGAAGCAAAGGCGATAGGAATGACCTGGAGCGAAGTGAAGTGCGAAGCTCAAGACCGTGCGGGATGGCGACGTACTGTGGACGCCCTTTGTCCCATCCAGGGGAGATAGGACAATAAGTCAAGTCATGGTGTTACCATCAAAAATTTACTATAGGTAGTTGGCAAAAACTTATAATGATTAAATGCAATCGATGTATCTATCAAGTGCTAACAGTATCAGCAATATCATCAGTAGATAGGCACTATTACATTTATTACAGTGTTATCATCACATTGCATTAGCCTAAAGTAAAAGGTATGATTCTGTAAACTAATGCTAATGACATTGAACATTTATACCGGCCTGCTCCCATCCAGTAAAAACAATAAAATTCAAACATGGGCTTCAAATATTGCTCTTTAAGACATATTTTAGATTGGCATCATAAATTATCTAAAGATTAATTTTCAAAGCTTATATTTGAATTTAATTTTTTTGCTGCGTGGGAGCAGTGTGGTAAAAATTAGCCATGACCCTAGCCATAAAGATTTCAAAAAATATATGATTTAAATAAAGCCTTGTTAATGACTTTCTTCTTAACTTAAGTAAGATTTAAATAAAGAATTACCTTCCCAATTTGCTGGGGTAATGTAACCCAAGTAGTAATCACATGATAGTACATGTCTATATAACAAATTTAAATAGGCGTCACCAAAGGCCTTTGTCAGTCGAGTGTCATTAAGGATATTCAGGCTAGCATCCACAATCCTATCACATTTTATGTAAGCTCTCCCTGTAATAAAACAAGTATAAAAAAAATACACCATGCATTAATACTTTGTATCAAATGAGTACATGTAAAGAAAGAATAATAACATTATCTATTGTCATCATTATATGATACAGACTATTTGAACTATTCAATGTTAGTAACAATTTAAAAATAAATTAATACATATAATAAATCAGCAAAAAAGGTGTTTCCATACATACATGAAATATTTAAAAAAACAAGAATTAGGGGTGTAAAAAAACAGTAATAGAGCCACAAAAAAAAATATGTAAATATGTTAGACAATAAAATAGAAAAAAAACAAGATTGTCACAAAAATTCTAGGACAACTAAAAAAAAACGGCCAAGTGCGAGTCGGACTCGCGCACATAGGGTTCCATAACACTGAAAATGTTAAAAAATACACTGAAAATCTTAAATGAAATAAATTAGGTAATTTGATTTATGACATTTAAAAAAAAACTACTGTCTAGATTTTATTCAAACCTATTTACGTTAGTAGTTTTCATAGTAATACACATCATATATTTTTTTCAGTTTTATCATGCCCATATTTTAGAAGTTACATTTTACCACTTTGGAAGTCTCTCGTGCTAACTATTCAGTTTAGAAAAAATTATGTTAGAAACCTCAACATCATTTTAAAATACCTATCCATAGATACCCACACATATAGGTATGATGAAAAAAAATATTTTGAGTTTCAGTTCTATGTATGGGGGAGCCCCAAAAATTTAGGATTTTTTTCCTATGGAACCCTAAAAAGACTGGATTATTGAAATCAAAGAATAAATTTCCTAATAATCCCTGCAGTATTCTGGATCTTTGCAAAAATCAGAGTTTGTTTCAGACAATTAGAAATAGTATTTTTATTTGGGTTGGTTTCAATTCGATTCAATTATGTCAATAATCCTATAACATAGGTATACACTTCTCCCTGAAGTTAGTCTTGGAGATTCCTTTTTTATTTTATAAATGTCTGCAATTTAAACATTCATTCTTTATCAACATAATGCTGTCCCACTGTTGAGCAAAGTATGCACTTAGTAATAAAAAGCACAAAGTAAACACAACTTATTGGTTTTTTAATATTTATTTTTCTAAGTTTTATTATGAGTAATGTAGTGATACTTGTGAACTTCCTATTTATAATTAAATCTAGAACAATATTAATTAAACATTTACCTTTATTAGCACCAGCCACACAATTATGAAGCAAACTCGTACAAAGTGGAGCAGTCACAGTGTCAAATGTTTTCATGGACTCAAATTTTTCTGTCTCCTGTAAAAAATACTTTAAGTGTATTTCTTAATCTCGGATGGTAGGGAATTGACAGCAGGAGGAGGCTTTTTGGTGTTAAACAAAAGTCACAAGAGGTAATGAAAACTAGATCGCCTGAGCCCGTAGCATAGCTCCTTAAAATTTTGGGTGCTTACTAACCTTTAGTATATAGTCAGTGATATCATCAAAAAGTGCATTCCATGTAAAACCTCTTTTCTTAAGCGTGTTTTTAGTTAACAATGCAGGCAAGGCATTTCTCATAAGCAAGTCTTTTAAAATATCAGCACTTTTCTTGCGGTCAGTTGATCTTGGCGATGTAAGAGACCCGCTATGTGCAATGACAGAGCTCTCTAAATCCATTTTATTGTAATCTCTAGTACTCTTCTAAAGTGTTTTCATACAAGTACCGTATACCGGCAAAATGTCCATGGTTGCTACTTTTGCACAATTAGCTTGTTCACTACAACACAAAACATTTCAATCAAGAAACGCTTAATTACAAAAATTCAAAGACATTTTGTTCAAACTTATTCTTTAGAGTAAAAAACTTTTCTGGGCTTATATAAACCATTAACTATATTGTGTTTTCAATTTTGTATTGTACCGGGCGGGCTGGCCGACTCGCTCGAGTCTACTTTATCTGGTGGTCAGGTCAGTCAGTCAGCAAAGCAACAGCCAGCAGCAGCGCACCGTTCATCTGTCAAAAGAAATGTCTTTTTTTTTAATTTCATGGCCTTGCACTCATTGCATATTTTTTAAAGTACATAGGTCCCGGGCCTATCCTTGACATGCGCCAATCAAGGCCAGCCTTTTCCAGCCTTTTCATAGTTCGCCCAAGGAGTGTGCTAATGCCATGGAAGTATCAAGTACTTCGTACAACAGGAAGGCGTTCTATCTATGGATATTGAAGCTAAAATAAAGAAAATGAAACCTTATGTTAAGGTCGTAAGAGTCTTGTTCAAAATAAGTCTTGTCAAAATAAGAACGTAACCAATGAGAGGGAAAATAGTGTACAAAACGTCCCTTTCTAGCAGCGACTAGATTGCTAGATAGAGTACGAAACACCGGACCTAGAGGCCCCCTACCACCAAAAACGAAAACGATCGCTCGCTCAACGGATGGCGTACCCTTGAGCCATGAATCCCACTCATTTGTCCCCCCCGTGTTCGAATATACAAACTAAAATTCGTCAAAGTTGATTTTCGTTAATTTAATTCATATATTCAAACACGGAAAGGAATAATGGGAGGGATTGATTTTGCAAAAATACACGATCCGTTCAACGAACGATCGCTCTCGAACCGGTGGTAGGGGCCCTGACAACTTCACATGACATCGCCGACTTTGACGTCGGTGGCGGGGATCTTTAATTTGTTATATTTTTCTTAATGTGTAATTAAAACGGGGAGAATTTGTGTCGGGGGGCTTGTGAAAGCGAGTATTATCCGGATTGTAGTTTGTCTTTTCACAAGTAATACTTTTAAACATAATTTGTTAGTGAAGAATTAGGGTGACCATGCATGACTATCCAATCATAAAGTCCGTTGTTTTTTTGTATAGGAAAACTAAAGCATGTTTCCCGATTCGTCTTCGAAGTTCTAAAATACACGTAAAAACTATTTATAACATTATCAAATCAATCATTAAAAAACGTAGGTACACAAAAATAAAACTACCATGTTGTCCAAGAATTTTATAGCAAACAACATAGGGTCATTGTTAGATCCACCACATCCTCCTCAATCTATATTTGAAGATCCACGTGATATTCAATTGGTAAAGGCATTAGCCAATTCATATTTACATTTTCGCCATATTGAAGTCGGTTTCTTTGCAAAAAAAAAGTGGTGTTATTTAAAAAACGATAACGAATAAAAAATATTTTGGCTTTCAATGTTGGCTGCTTTTTTTGTACGTATGTATTGTCATTGTCCTTAAATCATATTTTAATACAGTCACCCTATTCAGAGAGAGACAAAAGGGACATGCTTTGAGCTTTCGTTCGGCTTCGATTTTCCGACAACAGCTCGTTCCTTATATATTACTTCTATGGCTAATGCATAACAAACGCAGCAGGCGTCACGAAATGATACCAAAATACGATGCGCTAATTTCAGGCGTTCCTCAAAAAGCCCAGCCAAGATTGTTACCTAGTGTCTAGATGGCCCAAACGACAAAATATGCTACTCTCATCAATCTGCCATTGGGACGCATTATGAAATAATCGGCTTAGCGAGCACAGTTAGCGAATTAGGTTTAGTCAGGTAAATCCACGGTAAATCTAGTCAATCGAATCGACCTACAACATTGTTCTATTGTAAACATTTTTGGTTTCCATGGTTATTAAAAAAACACAGTTTACTATCAAATATTTATTTCTGTCTGTAAAATATATGCCTTTTTACTGGTGTACATGTTTACTTGGTGCAATTAAGCCCATTTCAATTTTGATTTATTTTTCGCCTTTTATCTTTTAGAACGGTTTAACTTCAAGATGGCTTTGCCGTGGCATATACCCTTAGAAGCTGCGCCTAGTTTAAAAGAGAAAAGCCCTGCTCCTCAACCCACTTTGTTAAAACATTATAGCAAAATAAATATACATGAAAACCCATGCGAAGAACTACAAACAGGTCTCATGTGTGATATTGGAATTAATAATAGAGAACCAACAACCATTCAAAGATTAATAGCATGTGGAATGACAGTTGCAAGATTAAATATGAGAGATCTGGAACCCGATGCTTGTGCGCAGTTAATTCAAAGCATAAGACAGGCTGTATATAACTATAGCGCGGAACTTGAGTATGTTTATCCCTTGGCTCTAATTGTGGACGTCCGTGGTCCAGATATAGTCACTGGAGACTTAAAAGCTGGCCCTCGAGCAACTGTAGAAATAATAGAATACGAAACCATTAGACTAACAACGGATACTAGTTGGCGTGAAAGCGGGACATCTGACTGTTTATACATTGGCTATGACCATTTGACTGATTTACAACCAGGAGATATATTATACATAGACAGCTTGACTCCGGGGAAAATTAAATTAGTTGTTGCAGAAGTTGGCGACGATTCCGTGGAATGCTCCATTGCTGTCGGTGGCACGATAGGATCTAAAATGACTGTACGAATTTCTCATGTTCCTCGTGAAGTAGATAATTCACGTAATGGGCAAGGAGATAGCATCCAATCAATTTCATGCAGCGATTCATCTCAGCAACCTTTTGAACATATGGATGAGCAAATAGCCTGGGCAGTCGCCTCTGATGTGGACGCTGTTCTGATACCCACTGCACAACATTCGTATGATGTTCGTCAAGTGCGTGACATATTATCTGAGAAGGGTAAACATATCCTCGTATTTGCATGTATAGATACTGTTTTAGGTTTAGATAATATTGACGACATACTGAAAGAAGCGGATGGAGTGTACCTTGATAGGGGAGTTTTAAGTACTGACCTACCAGTTGAAAAAATATTCATTGCACAAAAAATCATTATGGCTAAATGTAATGAAATAGGAAAGCCCTGTATATGCAAAGCTGTCATAAATGAACAAATACCGACATTATGCGTTACAGACATAGCAAATCTTGTTATAGACGGCGCAGATGTTTTGTCCCTAGAATTACATTATGATTCACCATTAAAAAAATTTGCGCCTTCTTATGATGCTATCCGTATGGCTGAACATTGTCTGGCAGCTGCAGCTGTAATATGTAGACAATCTGAAAGGATAATATGGCAACCACGAATTTACGGAAATTTGGAATTGATGCAAAGTCCTTTAGATGAACCAACGAAAGCTGTTTGCGTTAGTGCAGTGGAGCTTGCAATGCGATCTTGTGCTTCTGTTATACTATGCCTAACAAATTCTGGTCGCACTGCCAAAATTCTTTCACATGCAAGACCTCCTTGCCCTATTGTAGCTGTCACGAGAGCTTGTCATACTGGTCGTCAACTTCGC
The DNA here is from genome assembly GCA_031163375.1 of Conogethes punctiferalis. Classification (NCBI taxonomy): domain Eukaryota; kingdom Metazoa; phylum Arthropoda; class Insecta; order Lepidoptera; family Crambidae; genus Conogethes; species Conogethes punctiferalis. The sequence goes on from CM062080.1 coordinate 11,157,795, forward strand.
TTTTGGAGAGGAGTACGCGCTGTGCACTACTTTGAGGTAGCTAGAGGAAGTTGGATTTCTGAAGTAGAATCTAGAATTCGTGCTGCACTTGATTATTGTAAGGCTAAACGAATTCTGCGGGCGGGAGATCCTTATGTAATTGTTAGTGGATCACGACGTGGAGTTGGATATTGTGATTCAGTAAGACTTTTATATGCCAGTGCTAGGGAGACTGTATTAGTGGAGTAGGTCGTGTCGACGTTGCGTCAGCGCCCGCCCGGGCGCCAACGGTCAAAAGACGTTGGAAAGACGCTAGTGTGGAGGGCCCTTTTCATTGGCTTCGGACAGGCTATTCACAATCCCTATTTCTGCGCAGAATCTGAAAATTTTAAAAACATTCAAAATTCAAATTTGTAGTAGTGCAAAAAGTTTCGGGGTCCGAGCGGAAATGGGAATTATGAATAACCGCTCTGGAAATATATCTTTAACAAAATTTTGCGTTTGTTTATAAATTTAAATTAATAAAAACATTTCAAATCAACATTTTTATTCTTCAGAGTACCTACTTTACAAATTGACTATACCTACTCTTTGCGCTGTAGCCATGGACGTAGAAAGTTCACTGTTGTGTTGACGCGGTTTACAAATTTATGATTAAGCTATTTCAGCCCCGCCACATACGAAATGTATTTAATTATTATGTAACAACAATAGTAGTAAATTATATTTAGCCCAAACAGAAATTTAATTGAAAACAAAATTTAGCAATGTATGCGTTTAACGTAACGCTAATGAAGTTGTATAATGGTGGGATTTACTAATAGGATGGAAAGTCGATATATTTTATACTAAAAAACGAATATTGCACGTAAATATTTTCATTTTTATTGGTAAAAAGTCTTTAATTAATTTTTAAATTATGATTAAGATGTAAGGGAGCGGCCTATCATCTCTTCGCTCCAAGCCAACCTCACCTGCCCGTGGTGCATCCTGCCGAATAGCAAACGAGGCGCTGGCAACCGACTGGTGGCGGTATAACCATCACAATTGAAGGCGTAGCGAAATACCACAGACCGATGACGGGCAGCAGCGTCATTGGAGCGAGAAACTGCGCCCTGCGATCGCCAACCCGCCTGCCCAGCGTGGCGATTATGGGTATATCCTCGAGATGTTTGCCTTAAGTGGCGAACAACTGGAGAGGCCTATGTCCAGCAGTGGACTGTGATAGGCTGATGATGATGATGATGAAAAAATGGAATGTTGAGGAAAGGTAGGTACCTATGTTTATTGAAATGTGAAGAACTCGCATTTCGATGAAATTGTTATTTTTTTTAACCAGCTGTGAATGCTAGTTAAAAGGTTAATAATTACGAAGCGCACATAATTATTAATTATGCGACTAAACTCATATCAGAGTCAGAAACATCTGAATAGGCATGACGACTTTCCAATACAGATGTCACTACCTCAATCAGACATAATGTCCCTTTTCGTTTTATTTACGACTAGCTGTGCCGGCGGCGTCGCACGCGTGGATATCGGGTTTAAAAGCAACGGATTTCCATAAAATAGTTCTTCCTAAACTAAATTTTAAGTTAGACCTCTAGCAATACATTGGTAAAAACTGCATTCAATTCTATGCAGTAGTTTTCCATTGATGCGCATTGAAACATACAGGTAAAAATTTCTCCCATTTTCCCAACACTTCCCTGCTACTGCTCTGCTCATAGTGATTGTAGCGTGATGAAAATTGAAAAGTATACTATAACCTGCCCAGGAGTATGAAGAATAATTGTGCCAAGTTTCGTTAAAATCCGTCCAGTAGTTTTTGTTTCTATAACGAACATACAGACAGACGCACAGACAGACAGACAAAAATTTTACTGATTGCATTTTTGGCATCAGTATCGATCACTAATCACCCCCCCGATAGTTATTTTGAAAAAATATTTCGTGTACAGAATTGACCTCTCTACAGATTTATTATAAGTATAGATTTTCAACCAGCCAAAATACCATAGTCGGTGTTTAAGAGTATCGCTATCGAGTGTAAAAAGCCTATTACACTACCCTAAATTCTGGGACCCTGACCCTGAATCAGTGCGGTCTAATAGGATTCAGAGAGTAAGGGTCCCTAATTAGGGCGACCGACCGGATCGACCCGGTCTGCCTTGCTCCCTTACCGCTCTGCCGAAAGGGTAGTGTAATAACACTTAGGGCGGTTAGGGAGCTCAGTGTCGCGCCGGTCATGACGTAGAGAGAGTGGAGTGGTCGTGCGTGTTCAGGGTTACCAGATTTGTTTATTTTTATTGATTTTTATTTTACTTCCGATTCTTTTTTACCTCCTTTATTGTATAAATATGACCAAACGGAGCAAAACCTTTTTTGCTCTCCAAGCAACTGAATGGGAAAAATTTTAGTTATAATAATCATCATCATTATAGTAATCATCATTCATAGCAAAAATAACATCTCCCGATCTTTCTCAAGGTATTGTCATATACCTATCTCCGGAATTTTGAAAATGCATCTCCCGAAAGACAAAATTAGTTGTTGCGAGCATTGCCGTGACTAAGTACTACAGCAACTTTATGATGTTTTTATAGTGACGGCGGCATGATGTAAATACGTCCAACTCTCTCAACATTCACGTTTCAATTGATTTAGGGACCGATATTCAGTGTAGTCTAATAAGCGCCACACTAACTAGGGTCCCCGCCACGGAATATTAAATTTAATATTCCGTGGTCCCCGCCCACCCGGTATTCAGTGCCCTGAATTTAGGGTCGTGTAATAACTGCTTAAGTCTGTGGTCGCTACCTGTGGGTTGCTACTTTCTACAGACTATACTACAAAGACAGACCGACAACTTTTGGCGCGTGGTTACACAGAGTACTTTGTAATATACTGAAATAGAGACCAATCTTGGCTGTCAAAAGAGGTAACAAATACAGCGCCACTCGACGGTAACTTACGGCAACTTTTCGACAATATACATAATCACAATACAGCGATATAACTACAGCATACTCTGGTCTTGTAATTAATTATAACTACCTATGTACAGTTATTTCATTAAGGAATGATGAATTTTTGCTATGAATTGCCAACCGCAAGCACATTTTTCTTAATTATTTATTAACTTAAGCATAGAAACACAAACTAACAATAAGGTTGGCAAATCATTCAACATTTGAAAAATAAAAGATAAGTGTAAAATCATAGAAACTTTTATTATCTTTCACATTTTTACACACCACACACCACTATAAAATTAGAATCTTGGTTTCATTATCATTTAAGTTATTAAAATCACATTTTCTATCGAATGTAGAATAAACTTTCCGCGGGTTTCTTGCAATTACAATTTTCTTGCGGATTTTAGTCCTTTGGGCACAAACTTTAGCAATCACATTATAGCCTGCTTCTTGTACGACCGTTTTAAAAAATGCTAGGAGTTTCAAGTTCTAATAAAAGCACAAACTTTTGAAAACTTGATAAATTGATATTGACTGAAAGGAATATTTCAAAACACGCCATTTTGTACTGTGTTGCCAGAAATTTGAATCTATAGTTTACAGTTTAAAATCACTAAATACTGAAAATGGAGAATAATACGTTATTTACCGCAATATTCAATAAATTAAGTGTAGTAATATATTATATAAGGAATAAATGAAATTAAAGTGAAATATAACTAGCGTTCATCTGGCTTCTAAATTTAAATAAAAGGACCGTAATAAAAAAAAACTTCACAAACTGTACAATATTGTCGAAACGTCGCAACTAAAATATGCTACCGAATTTGAAAGGCAATTTAATCCTTACAATTGTATAGAAAATAGATACCTACCAACTTTAATCAATGAATATAAACTCCACCTAGAATTCAAATATGGAACTAACATAGTATAACCCAGGTAAATTGAAAAGATATAAGCTCTAATGTGTGCATCTAAATATTTGTGTACAATTAAATTTGGTCAGCTGTATTTATGTGATTACCATACAATTTGTACTAAGATTGTATAGGCTGCGTGGTTATCATTGTACGAGAGCGATAAAAACAAAATTGACAAAGCTGACCTTTTATGTGTGGACGTGGACGCGGTCCACTGATCTATAAATTATCTCGGGTAGATTTCGGCCACATGCCCTAATAAGATCCTTGTCGGTCTGTAAATGAATTTCGAATTGGTCAACATCAAATGCTTGAAAAGGTCTCATTTGACGTCAATTTTTAATTGAATTTTTGTTTCCCACTGACGCCCCCATCTCAATGTCATATTATTTACAAGACCTTATCATTTAACTTTTGGCATCAAGCCTTCCAGAGAACATGAAATAAATGAAACCGTATCATTACTATCATTGCGAGTAGCCTAGGACCTTCAACTTTTTTTTTTCTAAATGACTACGACAATGGACTACGATTTTTTTTTCTAAATGACTACGATGATGGGATGGCCAGGGCGGCCTTGTCAACATCACCGGACTGTTGGGACTACGATGATGGCCAGGCCCGGCCTTGGCATCATCACCGGACTGTTGGGGGAGCTGAAAGCTCTCCTCACCCCTAAACCTACAATTGTAGGTATTGTTACTTTGTCACAGAGAATATGTATTACAATGATAATATTGTATTATGTTTTATTAATATCTAAATTACAAATTACATAGGTACATAATGTACGCTTTTTTTAAATCACCTTCGCAAAGTTTTATTTTTTTTATTTTCTTGTAATACTAAATCAATGCTTTTTTTTATCAGGCAGTACCATTAAAAAAAAGAGAACATCGAGCTTGCTTGACTGCGTGTCACGTTTGTTCTGTATGAGAAAAATATTACGCGTTTGATTTTGTTTTGTTGTAATTTTGAAGTGGTAAAACAAAGCAAAAACCGTGCTATATAAATACAGTGATCTCGTAATAAAAATACTTTTGTAACCGCAGAATACGCATAAGTAGGAAAACAATATTTTCTTGTACGTACCTTCTATAACTACAGTGCGACCGTGAAGGCTTAGAATGTTACGTCATTTTGCTTTTGGTGTGTGATTTAAACTTACGTATTATAAATTTAAACTGGAAAGTGCTTTTTTCGAGGAAAAAGTTTGATGTTGTGATCAGTTTGCATATGTGTAAATAATTGGAAGGGAATATAAACATTGTTATACCGGCTGGGACAAGATGCCGCCATGTTATTTAGTTTTGCTGTCAACCAGTGATCGCAGTTAGCCCTGTTACACTTGGATGTTTTTTGTCTACATTCAACGACATACTGTAAGTTATTAGCTTAATAATTTGCAATGTCCTTTTATTTTGTTAGTTCGTAGTAGAATTATACTCAATTAATGTGATTTATTGTTTACCATGGTTTATTGACTGTCAATGTAATGACGTCATTGTAAGTAGGTAAAAGAGAAAAGCCAATTCCTGTGTTTTGGGTCAAAATTTTATGATAATTGATTAACAAATCGATTGGAAACATTCTCTTGATGTAAAATGATATATTTACATCAATATTAACATCAAGGTTCCAGGTTAGCCTTGAACACAATAACTGATGCATGAGGTTATTTTTTGTATTATCAACAAACTGATAGTCCTGTCGCTCTCTTTACTCTTTTATTTTGGTAATTATTTGTCAATTATATAATCATACTTCCTTTTTCTAATATTCGTATTGTTATGTGTACATACATAATCCACGAAACAAAACACTTCATAAACCTATTAGGTATATGCATTATATGGTGTGTGATTTTGAAATCTTTGACTGCTGCGAATAGTAGACATAATCGAAAGATTTTGTTTGTGCTATGGGTCTCAATGTCAATAAAATCAAATTACACACCTATTTTATTATGTTGCTACTTGCTATGCCTTCTGTAACCATGTCCCCATGGAATAGTGTCTTTGGATAGCATTTTCAATTATTAAGGATTATAAATCTGTAGAGAGGTAAATTCTGTACATCCCACCTAAAATATTATAAATACAAAAGTTTGTTTGGATAGATGTATGGATGTTTGTTCCACTTTCACACACAAACTACTGAACGGATTTTAATTAAAATTTACAGGAATATAGTTTGTTCATAAGATTGACACATAGACTATAATAAGACACAAAAACACAATATACATGATAATAAGATAGATGAAGTTCTTCATGACAAACCAATGTTCACACAGGCAAAGCAGCAGGTTGCAGCTAGTAAAGTATATTTTCAAAATAACTATCAGGGGTGATTAATGATTGACACTGATACCAAAAATGTAATCAGTAAAATTTTTATCTGTCTGTTTGTTAGAAAAAAAACTAAGTAATTAAGTAGTTTATGGTACCTTATAAACATTTTTTCATTCTTTCGTACTTGATAGATTTTAACAAAACTTGATTCAATTATTCTTTATACTCCTGGGCAGGTTATAGTATTCTTTTCATCACGCTGCATTCAATAGAAGCAGAGCAGTGAAAGAAAATGTTGGGAAAACGGGAGAAATTTTTATCTGTATATTTGAATCATGAATCACAAGAAAACTGCTACATGGAATTGAATGCAGTTTTCAGTAATGTTTTGCTTGAGGTTTAACTTAAAATTTACAATCCATTTTATGGAAGTCCGTTATATTTGAAACCTGATATCCCTGTGTGTGATGCCGCTGGCACAGCTAGTTTTCAATTGTCGATGTGGTTTCCGCATTCCTACCATGCCAATTCATCCCGTGCGTGAGATTGTTACTCTGTTCAGATCGGTATTAAAATTTTACTGTGTGTGGACACGCGCCGAAGCGCAAAGTAATTGATTGGTGTAAATGCGTAAGAGAGCTGCATTGTGATTGGTTGAAGCAAACAAATCCATCTAACTAATGGGTAGCTCATGATCCGACAGAGTTGTAAGACAAGCCAATGATGAATATGTACTTACAGTTCGAGTTCTGTGATCGAAATAGTCCTAGAAAGCTTTCTTAGCAACTGCAAAGAATTGCCAATATTTTTGAGTGTTGGTTTTTGTCGTCACTTTACTTGGTGTTTTAAGCCTGCAGCAAATAGGGTCTTATTTGCGCCGGCTACTAGCGTAGCAAGTGAACAACTGTTTAACAAAGTTGAACAATAATTGTGTGTGTCGAGAGGCGAAACTTTATGAAGTCCGAAAATGCCAAAAACTTGCTTTTTTATAGTAGCTCGACATAATGGCTTCCCTACGCCTGATGGAAAGTGCAAGAGAAGTCTGAGAGAGAAGTAGCAGTTTCGTTATCGGGTTTCAAAAATAATGGACTGCCATAAAATGGTGCCTAAGTTTTAAGTTAGATCTCAAGCAATACATTGGTGAAAAACGCATTCAATTCCATGGAGTATTTCTCCCATTTTCCCACCATTTCTCTTTACTGCTCTGCTCCTATTAATAAAATTGTAGTGTGATAAAAACTATACTACCTATATCCTGCCCAGCAGTATGAAGAATATTTGTACCAAGTTTCGTTAAAATCTGTTGAGTAGTCTTTGTTTCATCAACAGGTACAGACATATAGACCGACAGACAAACATTTTACTGTTTGCAATTTTGGATTCAGTATCGATCACTAATTAATCACCCTCTGATAGTTATTTTGAAAATATTTCATGTACAGAATTGACCTCTCTACAGAATTATTATAAGTATAGATGACTATTATAGTTAAGTCAAACATTTAGTGGTGTATTAGAAACCTAACAGTATTAAAACATTTTTTGTTCACGCTTTGTCTATTCTCGGTCTCGGTTCTCGGTTTCGGCCGAGACATGATTTTATTCTCAGTCTCGGTCCTCGGTCTCATCATGTCTCGGCCTTAACATAAACGCAATATTCAATATAGCTTCCATAAAAATTAAGGCGTTTACGCCTTGTTCCAACAAGTCGCCTATTGTATGAGCCGTTTTTGGACTCTCCTATTTATTGTGTTTTAGAACTTGCATTAACTCTGAGACAATGCTTACAAGCTAATATTTTTTCACCAAAATTTCTTTTAATCTATTGATAACAACAAAAAAACAACTTTTGCATGTAACATGAAAACTTTTATCCAATTCTTTTTAAGACAAGAATAGGGATACTAGAAATAAAATGGCAATGCTTTTAATATGAATAATTTTATTTAAAATATGATTAAAAATGTTGAATTTTTATCAATAAGTAAGAAGTTCTTTAGATTATTGCAACATTAATATGAATTAGCTTTAAGAGTTTCATTGGTATTTTGCTACAGGGATGTCTCATTTTAATGTTCAACTAATTCGCTAACATATATGGGCTATATTTTCTCTAATATCAGCTAAATTAGGTATGTAGATGTAACCGTTAACCACATTATGATTTTAAAATAAAATCAGAAAAAATCCCAATAGAAACTCAAAAATTTTTATTTCATCAAACCCATACATGTGGGGTATCTATAGATAGGTACCTATTTTAAAATGATGTTGAGGTTTCTAACATCATTTTTTTTTAACTGAATAGTTTGCGCGAGAGACTCTTCCAAAGTGGTAAAATGGGTAATGGGCCCCCTGTAACTTCTAAAATAGTGTTTTGTTTTCAGTGTTCATAGTAGATTTTGATCTATTTTACGATAAATTAGTAAATACCTGAAACTATTTTTCATGCATATTCCCTATTATTAGTTACTATTTTAAATCATTACCATCATAGCCTTACTTTTACTAAATATTATTAAACTAGCCAATCTAGAAGTTATATTAATGAAACAATTACTTACCTGATTTTTCGTTTCGGGTGTTACAGAGCGAATGTAACAAGAAAACACGCCTTTTACTTGATAATTATAATTTTTTTTGAGACTGTGACGTATTCCACCAATAATACGATTATCAACCTCAAATGCACAGCATGGCAAAACTGGTACTCATATTGACAGTTCTTTTGTTTTTGAATTTCCAATCTTGAAGGCGTAATGGGGTCATTCCATCGTTTCGGGTGTTACATTTCTTCAACTAAAGTCTAAATTTTAAGGCATTCTAAAATGTTATTTTATCGATTGAAATGTCTTATTCTCTACGTTTTTAATAGTTTTATCTTAATTGTAAAAGTAGCAAAGTTTAGCATAAGGATTTACAATGTTATAAGACGAAAAGAGTGCGTTTCGGGCGTTACACGATTTGGCCTCTATGGTCTGACCACTGTTACATTTTTATGAAATTCAGCGAATTTTCTTAAGAAAGCTTTTCGAAAAATTACAGGCCTTCAAAAGCATAATATTTCCTATCCAGCTAGCACATAATTGATGTCACAAATAAGGTTTTACTATTTTTTTATAGAGATTTACTTTGTTTCGGGTGTTACCATGCTTTTGTTTCGGGCGTTACGAGTACGAAAATTAAACACTTTATATGACCAAAATCAGTGTTTTATTAGTTTAGGTACTATAAAATAAGTAGGGAACGAATAAACATATAATGAACTCTCCTTTTACATGAATTAGCATCTTCTTTCATAAACACAACTACAATAAATTCTTCTTCATTCTTCTAACAGCTTAATTAAGACAAATAAAGGAATATAATAGAAATGCGATAGTTTGTACACATTTATTTATTAAATCTTTATTGCACAATATAAAAATAAAGTACAAGAGGCGAAATTAATGCCGCGTAGGCATTTTCTACCAGTCAATCTTTAGGCTTTTTTATATAAATGATTATCCTACTGGAGAGTAGGGATGTAAGAGAGTGATCTTTTTGCTCCAAGCCCGTGGTGCATCCTGCTGAATAACAGACGATGCTCTGGCAACCAACTATTGGCGCTATAATCATCACGAATGAAGGCGTACCTAAACACCACAGGCCGATGACGGGCATCAGCGTCACCGGAGTGAGAAACTACGTCCTGCGAACGCCAACCCGCGTGCCCAGCATGGCGATTATGGGTATAGCCTCCAGGTTTTTGCCGAAAGTGGTGAACAACTTGAGAGGCCTATGTCCAGCAGTGGACTGCGATAGCTGATGATGATGATGATTACTGAAGAGTTACAAATGTTGGAGGCCAACATCTTCTTTTTAGCTCTAAACGCTTGAATACAGTCCTTACGTAGGTGTTCCAAATATTTTTATTGTCTAGTTTTAGTCTTTCCCACATTTTCGCTAGAATATCCTTTGTTGATGACGGCATGTTGATCTTTCTGAAAAGAAAAACCATCACCTCGTGCACACACACACCATGCATTCAAAATACAAGAAAATATTATGTATAAAAAAAGTTGTAACACCCGAAACGTTTCGGGTGTTACAGATTATAATCATGAAAAAAAGCTATCAAATTAGTCTCTTGTTCAATTATTAGTTAGTATTTTAAATCATTACCATCATAGCCTTACTTTTACTAAATATTATTAAACTAGTCAATCTAGAAGTTATAATAATAAAACAATTACCTGATTTTTCGTTTCGGGTGTTACAGCGTCAATGTAACAAGAAAACACACCTTTTACTTGATAATTATCAATTGTTTCGGGACTGTGACGTGTTCCACCAATAATACGATAATCAACCTCAAATCACAGCAACGCGAAACGGTTCTAATATTGACAGTTCTTTTGTTTTTGGATTTCCAATTTTGAAGGCGAAATAGTCATTATGCCAGTTGACTTCATTGCAGATTTTGAAGACTAATTAACTCAAAAAGATGGGTTTTTTTCTAGTTTTTTTTGTTGTATATTACAATTTGGAATGTTTTCTTTCTAAATTCATCAGATTTAATGCAAAAAGCACATATTATTTTTTTTACCCTGGGTATCGTTTGTCATGGAATGACCCAATGGTCATTAAGGCAGTTGACATCATTGCAGATTTTGAAGTCTAATTAACTCAAAAATTACAGGGTTTTTTTTTTGTATATTACAATTTGGAATGTTGTCTTTCTAAATTCACCAGATTTAATGCAAAAAGCATATATTTTTTTTACCCTTAGTATCATTTGTCATGGAATGACCCCACTACAAAGCCCTTTTTATTAGATGGCATAGACCACATCAATTAAATTTCATAATTTAAAAAACGGCTTTGATCTTTCTTTAATATCTAGCTTAATATTGCACTTAGAATTCTTTATAAAAAACCAAATTGTTAATTTTTTTACCTGCTACAATTTTGTTTCTTATAAAATTTTCTATAAAACATATATTTTTGGAGATATTTATAAATTAATTTGCAAAAAACCGATGAAAAACGTGAAAAATTTGCAAAATTTATTAGTGTAGTAATATTACAATGAGGAAAGATTTGTACCTATTTTTGTATGTTTGTAATGAATAGGCTCAAAAAGTACTGGACCGATTTGAATAATAGGCTATTATGTCTAAAAGTTGTAATTAGTCCGTCTTTTAGCTTATTCAAAAATATAAGACACGTATTTTTTATTTGTAAATTAGACTAAAAGTTACAAAGTTATAGCCCGTTGAAATTACGCGTGACTTCACTCGGTGAGGCATTTTTACGGGAAAGAGTGACGTCAAAGACTCCCTCCCACTCCTAACTTTTGATGCCTTGTATCCTTGATATTGTTTATTTGAATGAAAAAAGAAAAAATACTTACGTGTATTTTATTTTTGAATAAACTATAAAAGACAGACTAATTACAATTTTTAGCCATAATAGCCTATTCTTTCACTGTCAGAAAGCTACACTATCCCCGGTGAACATAGGGTATATATCTTCTTCTTCTATTCTTCTATACATATAATAAAAATGTAACGAATCGCTGTCTGTACATGGAAGATATTTGTGAAAAAATATTATGGGAGGCCTTTATTAATGCAAACCCAAAACAATGATTTTTGGAATTTTTGTCTGTTTGTCGGTTTGTCTGTATGTTTGTGCACGCTAATCTCAGAAACCGCGTATCCGATTAAGATGCGGTTTTTACTAATATATTACTGGAAGCTTCCCTTAACATTTAGTGTTTGTTTCATGTAAATCGGTCCATAAATAAAAAAGTTACGCCCATTTAACTAATCACGTCGAGCCTGCTGTACGTTTGCGCGGGTATATAAAGCGCGCCGAGATCTGCGCCGCGCCGCTGCCAGCTGCCAGGCACTGGGGGTCATTAAAATCACTACCCAAGAAACTATTCCACGCGGACGAAGTCGCTGGCACAGCTAGTTTATATTATATTTATAAAAACGTTAGGGATCCATGCTAAAAGTTTTTAAAAAAATATTTTGTTGAAAAATTACCAAAAAGCTATCTTTCAAACTGACATGGATTGAAAACGTTACCATAGCAACCTAAAATACCCGAGCAAAGCGAGGGCGGTTTGCCAGTTGTTAATAATTTGAAAAGTATTAGATTATTCGAAAAACTTTACAGATAAATTTTTGCTTAAAATTAGATCTTCTATCGATATCTGAGGTTATTTTGAAAAAAAATCATTTACCCCGAAAAAGGGTGGCAAGGTGGTGGCGGAGTTCAAATCATTTCACTTTTAAAGTTAAGGTTAAGATAAACCTAATTCCAAAATTAAATAAATAAATAAATAACCCAAGACATGCCACGCTGGGCCACACAGAGCCATCTAGCCCCAAACTAAGCCGAAGCTTGTACTATGGGTACTAGACAACTGATAAATATATATGTACTTAGATAAATTTTTTTTTTGTAAATAAATACTTACATATATAGAAAACACTCAGACCAATACAAACAGACATGTTCATGCAGACAAATGTTTGTAATGTGTGGGGATCGAACCCACGACCCTTGGCTCAGATCAGAAGGCAGAGGTCTCTACCAATTGAGCCACCAAGCCAGTTAAAATTGTATGCAGTTTGGTTCACAGTAAAAAATTCAAAGCTACAATGCTTCAATGACTGCACTATAGCTCTTTGACAGTGTTCTAACATATCCCTGTGTTGTTTAGTGAGTAGGTACCCAGTATTCGCAGCCGTAGGTGAGGCAAGGGAGGATGCAGGTGTCATAGACTCAACTCTTGATTTAAAAAAAATTAAGTTACTTTTGTTATAGCCTATTAATTAAACAAATATCTAAAATAATTATATAACGCAATGCAAAAATGTACTAAAAAAATCTCATATAAGTATATAGAAGAAGGTGCCATACATAATATTGAATTTACCACTTTATTTTTAATTGTTTTTATTACAAATCAGTTCAAAAAAATTGAGAACCTACTCCATTTCTTTGAAGTTGGGTAAAAAAGTAAATATCTTTGGTTTGGCTGATGATGGATGGCAGAGAAAGATGCACAAGTGTTTTAAATTTGCCAATTGGAGATGTACTCCATTAAATTAAATATAAAACAAAAGAAAAACAATTACCTTGAAATAAAGAAGATGATCTTGGAAAGACGAAAGTTGCGACGTGTAGTGCAGCAGAGCACACTAGCAGCGGACAAAACCAACTGACCTGACCTGACCAAACCGCACTGCCGAGGTTATCGCTGTGGAAGTTTGTGAAAGCCCACGATAGGCACCAACTTGCAAAACCTCCTTTATGAAGATGGCCACCATATGACCTTTATAGGTCACCGGTCTGGGCCTGCGCCATTACGATAGAGACTTCCCGCGCGCTGTGGAGGGCTCATCGCCCCCTAACGTTGAGGGCCATCCCTGGATATTGCCGGGTCCCTTCCGTGGCGAGCCGAGCAGCGGTCGCGGGCCGAGGTCGGAGCGCAAAATGTGGCCGTTGAGCCGGAGATGCTCGCAGTACTTGGGGGCGGCGCACCACTCAGGCCATTGGCCCTATCTTGGAAGAGTGGATGCGGCGCCCTCACGGGGTGGTGACGTACCGGCTCAGGTCCTCACGATCCATGGCCGGTACTTATGGGGGATTAGGCGCGCGCCTGATCCTCTATGCCGTCGCTGCGACAGTGGCTCGGCGGAGGATCGGCACACCTCCTCGTCACTGTCGCCCAGGAACTCTTGCGGCAGTTGACGATGTCCAAGAAGACCTGGCGAGCGATGATCGCATTCTGCGAGACGGTGTACTCGCAGAAGGAGGCGGCTGAAAAGAGCGTGAAGCCGCGGTAGACGTCGCCGGAGGGCATACAACGCATCGTATGCCCTCTTCGTAGCCTCTTATTCGTGCCCCGAGTGGTAAGTGCGGAGGCATGATCCATTCATTGGGGCGTAACGGTGTAGTGGGTGCAGCCACACCGTTGCACAAGGTCCACCCGGGGAGCACTCTATTGCTCCCTGTGAAAGGGGCTGGCCTTTCATAATTCGGAAACGGAATCGAATTCAGTACAACTATACTTTGTCACTGTCAAATAATTTTGATAGTCGAAGCATACGTTACAGCTTGTTCGAATCACATTGTACCTAATATTAACAGGGTTTTTACTTTGTACCCGATTTGTGAGGTATGTACGACATTTGTGACGATATTTAGGCACTCTTGCAAGCGCCATAGTCGACGAAGAATTTAAGTTTTGAACTAGATTCACCGGCGATTTTCAAAATTCCATGCTGAATCTACGAATCTTACGAAATGTGATGTCGTGATGTATTAAACTTGATACTGACAATAACCCGTGATTGATAAGATTCATGTTATAAGGAATAATACAGGCATTTTTTTTGCCTGATTGCCCAAATAACACCCTTGGGATACTCCAAAAAAAGTAATAAGCAAGTGAGTCCCTTTCATAAGCCCTAGCCCTAGGGCTAGGGCTTATGAAAGGGACTCACGACCTCGACTGACTCAAATCTTTTAGTCCCCAAACTTTAGTCATAGGCTGCTTTGTGCCATGTCACTGGTGAATCGCGGCACAGCTGGTCTCCGCTCTGTTGCACTCCGAATCAGTGAAACCGCAGCCAGCGCAGTAGTTACTTTGCTTTCTTCTGAATTAATAACTTTTATCTGAATATTTGGGTATTCAGATAAAAGTTTCAGTAGAATGTAGTATAAGAACAAAATATTATATTACAAAATAGGTATACACTACACATCACCATCCCAATAATATCATTCGACTGTACATACTTTTGTATAAAAGCGTCTTTTTTAAGATTTTTTATGGTATGTTACATATTCTTGAGCGAAAATACCTTAAAAATATTAACAGCGTGTGGATAGATAAATAACAAACGGACGAACTGCGGAAACTAGTAATTGCCTACCCTATGAGTAAACCCAACAAGAAAACGGATTAAAAATATCAACTGAATCACAGTTCCTAAAGTAAAGCCATGTTAATTTTTTTAAACTTTTTATTTATTAACTCGTTTGTATTTTTTGTTGATTCTAATTTATTTAATCTTCACTTATTTTATTCATCTCCGGCTAGCCATCTTTCTCAATTCATCGGTCCTATCGTGTTGGAGTCCTACCTTTCGTTTACGAAAACGCGGTGTCCATTCCATCACTACTCTATCGTCCTGGAGTCCACTTCACTGCAAATTCGATACTGATTGCATGGATCATACAGATTTGAGAGAAACCTAGGTTTGATTGATACTAATTGTTACAGGTGATCATCATCATCTGAACGAGGGGAACCAGCCACGGAGCGCCAGAGTCAGGCGCAGACCAGCGCCACTCACATCAATGAATTATTTATGCCAGTTCTGGCCATTGAAAATGCAAGGTAATCGCTTGAATTCTATTTCAATATATTTATTTTCATACACTACTAGATGTCTATTTCATTCACGTACATATTTCACGTAAAGTCTGGATTGAATGTTTTCCACTCAATACATTTTATAAACTTTTTTGCAAGTTATAGTGATAAATTGATCATCATTAACATTTTATTTAAACACGCCTCATTTGACATTTTTGTGTTGAGATATTATTAGCAAATCGTAGGTATGTAAAGGAATTAAATATGCCTCTATCTAGCCTAACTTATATTGTATCTACCCAAATATTATGTAGGTATACATATAAACAAACATATGTACCATTAGGATAGGTCAATTATGAAAGGTAAACGCTCTTATCGATATTTTAAACTGCTCAGATACATTTGGGTCTTGTGTGCTAAAATACATATATCTGATAGAGACAGAAAACACAAGAAAACCGTAGGTGGGTCGTGCAATTGAACTACCTACTTTTTAGGGTTCCGTAGCCAAAATGGCAAAAACGGGACCCTTATAGATTCGTCATGTCTGTCTGTCTGTCTGTCTGTCTGTCCGTCCGTATGTCACAGCCAGTTTATTCCGAAACTATAAGAGCTACATTATTAAAATTTGGTACGTAGATGTATTCTGTTAACCGCATTAAGATTTTAAAGTAAAATCAGAAAAAAATCCAAAATTTTTTTTCCCATACATGGAACTGAAACTCAAAAAAATTTTTTTCATCAAACCCATACGTGTGGGGTATCTATCGATAGGTATTTGAAAATGATATTGAGGTTTCTAACATCATTTTTTTCTCAGATGAATAGTTTGCGCGAGAGACTCTTCCAAAGTGGTAAAATGTGTCCCCCCCCCCCCCGTAACTTCTAAAATATGGGCACTATAAAACTGAAAAAAATATATGATGTGTATTACTATGTAAACTACTAACGAAATTAGTTGTAATGAAATCTAGACAGTAGTTTTTTTTAAACATCATAAATCAAATTACCTAATTTTTTTCATTCAATCAGTGGTACGGAACCCTACGTGCGCGAGTCCGACTCGCACTTGGCCGGTTTTTTAATCAACTAGCTGTGGCGTCGGCGTCGCACGCGTGGATATCGGGTATCAAAAATAACGGACTTCCATAAAAATACCTATCTATACCTATACCTAAGTTTTAACTTAGACCTCTAGCTAGTTTCAACTTAGACCATTGGTGAAAACCGTATTCAATTTCATGCAATAGTTTTTGAGTGATGCGCGTTCAAAAAATTTCTCCCGTTTTCCTAACATTTCCCTTCACTGCTCTGCTCCTATTGATAGTAGCGTGATGAAAATGTACCCTATAACCTGCCCAGGAGTATGAAGAATAATTGTACCAAGTTTCGTTAAAATCCGTTGAGTAGTTTTTGTTTCTATAACGAACATAACATACAGACAGACAGACAAAAATTTTACTGATTGCATTTTTGGCATCAGTATCGATCACTAATCATCCCCTGATAGTTATTTTGAAAATATATACAATGTACAGAATTGACTTCTCTACAGATTTATTTTAAGTATAGATAGATTGGTTGCGATATACGAGTTGAAATTTTGACCCGACATCTAATATAATCTGTTTGTGGTGAAATAAAATCATTATCATTGTCGAATTTTGAAAGTGAACCATTACTAAGGATAAGAAGACGTATCTAAAGGTCGCGTGTGATTGATAAACCGAATCACAGTATTTACAGTAACTACCTACTTTAAGCAACCTTTGAAAATCCTAGAGAAATGCTTCGATTGAGATGTGTTCTTAAAATTTTGTCCCATATATGTATAAGCAATAGAAATCATAAAATAAGTTTGAAAAGAGAGCCGCATTCAGAGCCATAGTCTCATAAAAATAGCCAGGTTATCATCCTTCTTTTTTAAAATAATAGGACATGTAATTGTTTCTTTATCTTTGTGTGCTACAAATAGCATCTTAAGAGATAGGTACATTATACTTTTATTTATACTCTATCTATTGTCACACGAGTTCACATGACAGGATTCGAAATGCAATTTTAGAGATTTAATGAAGTACTTTTTCTTAGTCATACAGTATATGCTTATTACTTTTTTTTTAAAAACAATGAATGATGTAGCTATTTTTGGTTCCAACATTTCAGATTTAGATTTTATACAACAGTTTTATGATAACAGTCTTGTCGTTAGCATGCTTTCATTATTCTAAAAAAGCAAATGCCATTTGATCAAAAATGTCGGGAGCTATGTAAATTATTTATACTCATTAATTTTTTTATAATGAGAATTCTATACGTATACCTACCTAGTTCAAGAAGTTTGTAAACTATATTACGTTTGTAATCGCATTTTTATTTACTTTGAGCTTTCACCCCATTTTTAGTAAATTTTAACAATTTTTAATAATAATGAGCACGTTACGCTGAATATATACATACCAGACCATTAGTTACCTATACATAAGCAGATATTTGATTGAATATGATGGAGGTATTGAATCTGCGCGGTAATGATGGCGACGTTGCGACGGCAGTAGCGGCAGACGGTCTCCATGACGACATCGGAGGCACCGTTCCTCCGGCCGGAGTACATGAGCGATCAATCCCGGGCGGAGGAAGCCCGCGCCCGCCGCGCCGTCAGCTTTGCGCTCTTCAGCGCGCACTCCCCCCCGCGCATTACGCACTTTACTCACTCGTTCGCTTATTACATATTCCTGGAACATTCCAAATAAACAACAGCTACTTTTACATAATTATTACGCGGTGCCCCATCATTGCGTATTCATAAAAAGAAAATTTAGCTTGTCTAAGCTTGCTGCGGATATGGGGAAAGAATTAAATTCGCTATTAATTCACATAACAATATCAATTGTATTTATAAACGAGGAGACATTATTACGCAGATAGAGGTATATCATAGTGGACCGCGTATTATATAAAGTAAAAAGTTAAGACTTTTAGGGGTATAAACTTTATTTTTTCTGATGTCTGTTGGAAATATAAGATTTCAATGATATAGAACTTACTATAGTACTTGTAAATGTGAAGAATACACAAAATGGGGAAAATACAAATATCAGTGAAATTAAATTTGCAGATAAAGCTTAGTTTGTACTTATGTCTTTTATACTTGTATAGATATTCCTAACCTAAAATCTTACCTTACAAGTCTTACACATACACAATAAGCAGTTAACGTAACTTACTCCGTCGACGCTGCATGACGTTTTCCTGATCTTGGCATTGATTGTATGTTGTTGGTACATTGCGTAAAGTAATGGGGCGGCTAGATATGTCATAAAATGATGTCCTTGAGAATGCCGTCTCTGAAATACTGAAGCTCATTATTGTATATTATTTGCTTTTAATCCGATGGTCGGATGACACTTTGTCGAATCTCAAAAACATCCAAGTAGTTAGCGAGGGATCAAACTTATTTGCCGTAGAAGGATTGGTGATGATGTTATTCATCATTAGACCTTACCTTTGTCAAAATATGTAAAATGTTTTAAAAATAGTTATGCTTGCTAGAATTATGACTAAGTAAAAGAAACTTAAAATGTATTTTTTAATGTAATATGTACCAGTAAAACTCTTCTTAATACGTACACGAAGGCATATTGCATTGCAATGCAATCAGGTCAACTTTGTTGGAGTTCGCTTATCAATACATTATTTTAAAAAGTTGTGGTCGCAGGTTTATGCCGAATATTTTAGCGGGAAGAAACGTGACCTTGACCCCAGAGCATAGGCCTAACCTGCCCCAAAAGCGTGGAGTTAAAAGTTAGCGGTCGATATGAAGAGAGATCGAGTTCGCGCACGCGCCCGCAGCGCTGCCCGCCCAATCGATCCGCCCGCCCACGTGACGCAACGCATTTGCGGGGATTCTTTGCGGACAACTTGCTCGACACTAAACTACATTTATGAAGTGTACTTTTCCATATTCTTTTTGCACGTGGACACTAAAATAGGTTTAATGGATGTTCTTATCTACGAAATACTATGCGATGCCACTATCTTAATTCGTATCAGGATACGAATATCGAATTTGTCAGGACGCTACCTATCTGTATTATGTAGTGTTAGTTTATTATACACTTATACAAAACATTAAACGCTAAAGATCTATCAAATTCGCTCAAGCGTATACCTACTACTGGCATAAACAAGTATATTTTAAAATACATACTGATATCTCACAGTTACCTACTATTAATGATTTAATTGTTACCTCTAGGTGATCTTTAATATATGCTCAATTCTCTTATTCTTATAATATTAAATATTGGTTCCACACTAGTGAATCGCGGACCTCCGGTTGTGAATAAAGTCCTAAAAATGGTTCATGCGTTTCAGCTATTAGTCCCGTGCCAGTTATTGTATATCGTCATTGTGTATATTCGCTGATACTCTTTTTTATTAAAAATTGTTAAAGCTGATTTTCCCTATGGCATGTCCTGATGGCAAAAAGCTAAAAAAAATTGAAGATACTTTTAGGGGTAATTTTTAAATTTTTTAAGAAAATTTTAAGCCTAACCAGAAATATTTTTTTGAAATTTCAGTTAACAGATGATATTTCTTTTTTGTTTTTATATGAAAATCGCTATTTCGCTATACGCTTAAACATTTTTTATGCCATCAGATCCTGGTAGATCTATCTATACTTATAATAAATCTGTAGAGAGGTCAATTGTGTACATGAAATATATTTACAAAATAACTATCAGGGGGTGATTAGTAATCGATACTGATGCCAAAAATGCAATCAGTAAATTTTTTGTCTGTCTGTCTGTATATTCGTTATAGAAACAAAAACTACTCAACGGATTTTAACGAAACTTGGTATAATTATTCTTCATACTCCTGGGCAGGTTATAGGATACTTTTCTTCACGCTACAATCAATAGGAGCAGAGCAGTGAAGGAAAGTGTTGGGAAAACGGGAGAATTTTTATCTGTATGTTTGATTGAGCATCACGCAAAAACTACTGCTTGGAATTGAATACGGTTTTCACCAATGCATTGCTAGATATTACATCGTATTTTTTGAAACCCGATATCCACGCGTGCGACGCCGCCGGCACAGTTAGTATTATATAATAAAAAAAATACATTTTTGGGGTTCCCCATACTTAGAACTGAAACTCAATTTTTTTAAAGTTAAGTATAGAAGATATAATACATATTGGAGTCGATGGAATGAAAGGTAAAATACATCTTACGATTTACAACGTATTAAAAAAACTCACTATTCCACAGTATAGCTCTTATAGTTACGGAACCCTAAAAGGGAGTTAAGTAGTGATTCAGAATTACTAATAATAATAAATTAATAAGTAATGAGTTGTGCTCATGTGAATGGACCACACAAGCTAGACCGATATAACATAATTACATACAGTAGGTACATACATTGCAATGGGACGCTATTAAGAACATTAGTAATAATACTCAATGATTTACATGAAAACCTACAAATGCTCTACATACCGTTGTATAGCATAAATTTCTTTCTCATTTACTATTTTTTATTTGGACGCATGTATAAATGGAAAGTGAAAGAGTGATATCATAGATTTATGCTGTAACAACTTTTACAAAGTAGTGTAGTAAATTAAGAAAAGATTAAAAGAGAATCACTATTTCCAGTGCATAATGATTTCTATGTATGTGCGGTTTTGTGCCTTGTGCGCCCGAGCAGTCGCGTGAAGATACGCTCAAGCCATCGCGTGCATACTGTCCGTCTGTGATCTCTAATCTGTGTGCATAATAGAATCTGTGATCTCCTCACATAATCGTTGTTCTTTATATAACTGCTATTAATTTATTGAATTAACACATTCTAAGGCATCTTCTTACAACTTTCGTCTGAGGCGAGAGAGAGCATTATTGCTGTCAATATGTAATTGCTAACAATTTATTGAACAAATGAATTATTACAAAGACGTTTTTAATCATTTGAACTAAATTATAACAAGACAGGTAAATTAACCATTACAAGTTTTCCGTGTCTAGGACAGCCGTCAGTCAACCCTGTGGAAACGTCAGTATAGATTAACTCTGTTTAGTTTTAATATGTAATTGAACAGGTAACTTAGGAGTTAATAATTTTGAAGTCGGTATGTACATGATTAAATAAGCGTGTATATGATATACTCTTTCGTTGATAAAAATTTGATTGAGATATGATAATATACACAGAATGCTCAGGCCACTCGGTCCCCAACCAATATATTACGCCATTTATATTCTCATTAGTTGTTTCATTTGATCAGATTACTTACGCTCCCTTGAGGTGGCAACTCATCATTTCTTGTAAACACGATGTTAGTAGTAGAGATTCATTTAAAGTTACCAGAGCATAACATCGTTTAGTAAGTATATGAAAGATAATTTAGATTAATGATGGCTAATATTGGCTTTCTGTTTAATATTTAAATTATTGTATCCTAGTTAGCAAGTGGGAATCGATTACCATATTTGGGTTAGTGAAAATCTGTGATTTACCTCTACAATATTGTCATATTTTTGGCTGATGAATCCCCTGACTGATAGAATTGGGGCGAAAAAAAATTGTTTAAAGTATTCTGCCTGGTACAATGTCAGAGCAGTAAATTTATCTTGTATCACGATTGCATATCATTGTAGAGTCTTGTGATATTTTTGAGAGGTGCAAGAATATTCAACATACCTACTCGCATTTGAAAGAAAGAAAGAAAGAAAAAACGTTTATTGCCAACTTCCTTCATCTGAGTCTATCTCTCTTAAAAGCAGGCATGAGTATTCTGCGGCTTGGCTAGGTTTTTATGAGCTTTACACAGTGTAGAAGAATGTGTTTTAATGATTTTGTCAGTGAATAAAACCGAATTATGTACATAAATATTGAGAATTATCTCAACATTGGGCCTGTCAAACTTATTAGTTAGTATTAGTCGTGATACATTAGTATTAGTCGTGATACATTAGTATCAGCCAGAGAACAAAGGTAACCGACATAGCTACTCGAATAAGTAAGCTGAAGTGGTAATGGGCTGGCCACGTCTGCCGCAGAACTGATGATCGGTGGAGTAAGAAAGTTCTGCAGTGGATACCGCGAGCAGGCAAGCGCAGTGTGGGACGCCCCTCAGCTAGGTGGAGCGACGACCTGCGCAGGGCGGCCGGCATAGCATTTTGGGAGAGGCCTACGTCCAGCAGTGGACTGCCGCAGGCTGCCGATGACATTAGTATCACGTATAAGTTTGACAGGCCCAATGGTTGACTGATAGAAACGTTCCGCCATATTTTGTGAAAAAACGATTAACCAAATAAATAATTAGATAATAATATCTAAACGAAACTTAACAAGTTTTACAACCTTTCTTATAGTAGGTACCAACTTATATTGTTTGGGACTTCATCTACAAAACAAGTATGTAAAACACACACACACAAACCTACAAAATTTTATGATCGGTACTTTATTAGCTTTTCATGAATAAAATCAAAATTATTTATTTAACATTAATAACAAACCTTTCATTTGCTACGTACATATTACATGTCTGTGTGTCATAAAAAATAGATTATATTTGGTACAACATTAAGTTATTATTTTTCACAACTCTTAAAAATATAACATAAAACTAATATGTTTAATTAAATTGGGATCTTGGGGTGACAAAATGGTGTATTGTTACTTGTATTAGATGAATAATTCTAAAACCTTGTTGTATAAGTTTTCGTAATATATATGACATCCTTCATAATGAGGAAAATATAAACAACATTCCTTAATTTTGAATTAATCGTCTCGTGGAAATGAAACTGCGTCTGTATTGCTCATTCTCACGTGAATCATTTCAGTCGGTCAATGTCAACGATAAGGTTTCGCCGCAGTGGGCCTCTTCGATTAAGTTGAACTAGGCAGATATTTTTTGTCGGAGATGTAAATGGTGAAGTGAGACGGTTAACACGTTAGGGCACAAATAAGTAGTTAATTAAATGAAGACACCGGTGAAGCGGAATTAGAATGAAGTGCGCGCCGCGACTCGCCGCGGCCATGTGCCACGTCATTGCCGTGACCCACTGACATAGATCCGCGGGGCCGCCTGCACCGATATCTGCACGCGCCGCGTTCTTCCTCTACACCTCCCTTATATTTTGACTGTTTTAATTGTATTTTAAATATAATAACTGTTTTATTGATGTACAATAAAATATACTTACTTTTACTTAATAATATAGAATATAATATTTGCACGTTTTAATTTGCTCTCTGCATCCATTACTATGAAATGTAGTGTTAATATTTAATTATTAGATATATTTAAGAAATTGGTTTAGTATTATAATATTGCTATATTATTTTTACTTTTAATATTAATGCCGTTGGTTCTATGCCAAATCTAAAAAAAATACCAATTTTCAATTTTATGATCTAGTTTTTGACCAAAGAGGTCCAGTTTATCTATACGTAGTGTCGTATTATGCAATGAGTGACCTTGTTATCTAAATTGTGCACTTGACACGAATACTGTTCCATTTCACTTTCATGTAGGTATAGGCAGCTCGACTACGTCATGTGGCTCTTGCCGTCGCTTGTCACTCGATATACCCTTTAACTGACATAGCTTTTATCATTTTATGAGAAATTATTTTTTCTAAACTATAATTATATTATTCATCCATCACACATACCTACCTACCAACATGAAAAATGCTACACCTAACTGTTCTTGTCTTCAGTTAAAACACAAACATTTATGAATGTAATACGATACGACTCGTACGATAATTACATCAATTTTAAACTTTTATTTTAGCATTCAATTAATATTAATTAAATTATATTAATATATAATTTAATTAATTATTATTATCGTTTCTTCTTATCGTTCTGTATAATGCAGTTTATTAAATTGATATATAAACCATTTTTTTGTCAGATGATAACATAAAAATATAATATAATAAAGAATTAATTAATTAATTTTGGTTTTGTTACTATTTTTTATCATATTTTTATCATATTTTATTATTGTGTTTGAGATATTGTGTTTTAAATTAACTTTGTCGCACACTACCATAAAATTAGTTTCTGCTTAGCCCAATGGTTGACTGGTAGAGAATGCCTATGTGGCATTAAGTCCGCCTTTTGTACACTACTTTACTGTGCAATAAAGATTAAATAAATAAATAAATAAATATTTTTACATAGTTTTTGCATGATGACGATGTTACAATGAGTTTATGTTTAGTATACCATACCTAGTATTGTACAATAAAAATAAAACGTAAACGTCATTATAACAGTCTGAAAGACTGAAACAGTTCAATACAACAAATTCACAATGGACTGTGATTGATATTTAATTCTATTGATTAATTATTGTCTACTATATTTCGCTCTTGTTTCGCAACAAATAGATGGATAATGAAATCGCAAACAAATTTTGTGTATCGGTGTTTATACGTCGTATCAATTCGTGAGTAGTCGGTTTTATTCGAGTTTATTTCTATGAGTGTCGTCGATGCGAGCGAGAACGTGGAGCCGGGCAAAATAGGAGTAGAGGTAGGTGTGACTGGAGCGGCGATAGTGTAGCGCTCAGTCCAGCTCCTCGCAGCCGCCGCGCGGTGTCGCCAGGTCCGCCGATGTGCGTCGTGTCGTGCCGCGCCGCGCTGTTGATAATTTGTGTAGCGGTGAACGAAAAGGACGTATGTATATGTACGTCTCGTCTTTCAGTTGACTTTCATCGTCGTTTTGTAGCGAACGTTTCGCACGGATATCGATAGGAAATTGCACGATCGCTACGTAATAAAGTTAGCGCATGTTTTTGTCGGCAGACATTACCTTCATGAGACGTAATAAGATTTACAATAACTTATTCGGAACGTTTTAATGGTTTAAAAGTTTTTGTGTTAATTCTAGAAATCGCTATAATAAAAAATAGCGTCGCGGTGAGCGTGGCGCAATGCAGTGTGTGTTTGGTTGGGAATACAATCAGTGTTTTACAAAGTTGTATCGGAAAGACATTAATCTAAACCATATACATAGTGGTGGTAGGCACCAGTGGAATGTGCTGTAGTCATGCTGCCCATGGTGCAGCCGGAACCGGTGATCCTCAACTGCGGAGGTCACTCTGTCGATGGGGCCGCTACTCCGACGGACACATTGCCTCCTTCTCTCACTCCGGATTCTGAAGTAGACGAATTTGTAGACATCTTTTTTGATGTCGGTGTTCACACTTTTTCAAGGTAATTCGAATGTTTTAGTAATCAACACATTACGCGCACAACCACACACCGTGTTGAAAATATTAAGATGATTGCCAGATTTATTGATGTTACGCTAGTTATGAAGTATGCCAAATACGTAATAAAATTTTATGTATACTGTTTGCCTTTATATTCATTTATAATAAATTTACTGCTTACTTAGATCGTAACTTAAAGGTTATTTTTTAGACCATGGCAATCATAGAAACATATAACTTTTAAATTTTTTCCTTAAGCTATTGCTGTTTTTCTGCTTTAGTTATTATTTATAATTACCTGGCAATATCTCATTTTGGTTTAATTTTCTATATAAATCATAATATAGGTTGATTATTGTATGTACTTATAGGTGTCATGTGAATAATGGATAACGTTAATAAGACTGGCTAAATTGTACAACAAATGTATACTATGTCTAGTTCTATGTCAGTTCTTTTGTTTTTGCAATAAAGAGTATCAGAGTATTATTTTTGTACATAGTTTAGCTGGATACTATTAAGTTGTTCCTCTAAATAATGCTTCTACTTTCACACATTTCAAACCCACAATAAATATTAGTATGTATATACCTACATTTACACTAAAATGCAAATAAAATATATGACGTCCTTAGATGCGGACGTTCAGGACAAGACTGTGATGACGTCAACTTTATCATAGAGAGTGCGCTCCCTCTCTTTGGCCACTGCGCTTTCACTATTCTCTAAATATTTAATTACATACATAGATTGTGGATTTTCCTCTGAAATGCTGCCTTATGTAAAGAGTACCGTACCTATGTAAAACAAAATAATTCAAAATGTAAACATATACATAATTAGCGTTTTAGTAAGGATCCCTAATTTTTTCTAGCACTAAACATAGCATAATGTTACTAGGGCTTTCCAATGGTGACAGGAATTTTCAAAATAGTTTGTGAGTTTATTCGTTACAAACATACACACACACACACACACACACACACACATGCACAGATATAGAAATCCTTCCTCTTTATAATATTATTCTATTCTATTACTTTACAACATTCATGGTATATGAATTATATTTTAAGGGCAAGAAATCACTATTTTCGCTTGATAAAGCATCATGATATTCGTAGTTTTCCCCAGCACCAAAAGTCCAGTGTCTGTTGTCTAACGGCCGTATTTACAAACGTTACTATGCGTCGCGGGAACGCACAGGTACCAAAAAACGTTTAGGATTTTGGGCACTGTGCGTCCGCGCGTCGCATAGTAACGTTTGTGAATACGGCTGTAAGTCCAGCTTTCAGAATCTATCGATTTCGAAAGAATGTCGTGAAGTTCAATAATATTATTTGGTACATTTTTCCTGTGCAGTAGTAGGCAATAATATAATCACCGACGTAAAAAGAGGAGTTTGACGTGAGAAGAGGATTTTTACCAAAAACCAAAATTGTGAACGAACTTATTTTTCTTTTTCATAATATCATAATATGTACCTCCAACAAAACGCTCTACAACGTAAACTCACTACACCAAAAGTCCAGTTCCAGTTGTCTAAGTCCAGCTTTTAGAACCTGTTGATTTCGAAAGAATATCGGGAAGTTCAATCAGAGAATCAGAAGAGGATTTTTACCAAAAACCAAAATTGTGAATAATATTGTTTTGAAGCTTATTTTTCTTTTTTATGTCATAATACCTCCAACAAAACACTCTACAACGTATATTATTATACATTTAATTCATCTGTAAATTCTAGTTCACAAACTCTACATAGGTATTAGGTACACTAACTTTAAGGCTACAGAAAACAGAGTGCGTTTTACGCAGAGGATAGGGTTAATTAGTCACCCTTATTGGCACGTAGTTTTAGAAGGTAGAGCTGCTATTTGTTTATTATTTGAACCCTAACACCTGAAACAGTAGTCCAAGTTGGAACTATTCTTTGTAAAATTAAAAAGTAAAATACATAAAAAAATAGTTTCAATGTCTTTCATAGGTTTGTGTGTTTGTACAATACTAAAGTGAACAAAACACCACCAATCGAATGACATGTAACATTAAGACCCAGAATGATTGCGGGTCAGTCGGTATAGATAACATATATAATTACAAAGATAACAACTAACTTACTAATCCTACCAACGTATCACAATTAATTAATATAAACACTTTCTCGCCCCAGCTATTTATTGATATTCTGTAATCTGGCTGGCTTCACAGCTTTGGTGTTCTCTGACGAATATTATGAAGTATACATAGAGTACAAATTAAACAAAAACTTGTTTATGTGTATGTTTTAAAATATTTACATCAGATTTTGATATTTTATTATTTAAGAGACATTTTCTTTTGTGAACAGAAAGTCAGCACATATGTATTTTTTGTTATATTTATGTATGTATTTATAAATATGTGCATCTATAAATTCATGAACATTTCTGGGTATAATCACGTGTACATGAATTAATTAATTATAAATAAAATAAATAAATAACCCAAGACATGCCACGCTGGGCCACTCAGCGCCATCTAGCCCCAAACTAAGCTGAAGCTTGTACCTACTATGGGTACTAGAGAACTGATAAACTTACTTAGATACATTTTTTTTTGTAAATAAATACATATACATAATTGATATAATACATAGAAAACACCCAGACCAATACAAACAGACATGTTCATGCACACAAATGTTTGTACTGTGTGGGGATCGAACCCACGACCCTTGGCTCAGAAGGCAGTGGTCACTACCAATTGAGCCACCGAGCCAGTCGATAAAAATAAAATAAAATAGTTTATTTCAGCAAATAGATTCACTAGTAATACTTTTGCACGTCAAACTTTTTTCCTACCAGCACTTCGACGTGTAGCCTGCTGAGAAGAAGTGCCGCAACAAACTCAACAGTTAGCCTTTTTTAAAATATATAATACAATACAATAATATCGTTTTAAAAAGCGCAAGCGAGCAGACTATCATGTCCATGTAATATTGTCATCCATATAATCTTGTACTTTATAATAACCTTTTGACATTAAAATGGACTTAATGCGAGATTTAAATCTATGTATAGGTAGATCAACAATATTTTGCGGTATTTTGTTAAACATTTTTACACTTTGTCCTATGAATGAGTTACTAGATGATGATCGAATAGGTAATAATATTAAGAAACAATATTATTCATCATCAGCCCGTGTCAGTCCACTGCTGGACATAGGCCTCTCCCAATGTTCGCCACCATGATCCATTTTGGGCCTCTCGCATCCAAAGACAGAGAAACAAAAATTTTACTGATTGCATTTTTGGCATCAGTATCTATCACTAATCACCCTCTGATAATTATTTTGAAAATATATTTCATGTCCAGAATTGACCTCTTTACAGACTTATTATAAGCATAGAATATATAATAGAAGATAGATAGATGTCCTTAAAAGGCGAATCAGTTCTGTATCAGAAAATGTTTCAATATGCTATAAAAAAGTACATACTAGTTTTCTATTGAATTTATCTAGTCACGCGAGTTTAAATTTCAAGTGTAGTCGATTTACTGCAACTACAACGTCTCACTGTCTGAAACCAAGACTTTGCTTGCTATTAGATTTTCTAATCGAATAGCAAGTTCTGTAGAATCAGCAGTAACATATTAAGGCTATTGTCTCACTTTCAGAGTAGTGTATCAGTTTTTTAAATATATTGAAAGGTTCATTAATTCCATTGCGTAATTTACGACTATTTTGGCAATATCTCTGCTGCGTGTAGGAGTCGTAGATAGATAATAATGTGCAGATTGATTAACAATATTGATGATTCATAATATTATTTTCATCCTATTGATCTCTCATTGATGTGATGATGATGTCGTTTCAATTTAAGATTTTCTTCTCTTCAGTGATTCATAAAATATTAAAAATCAAACATCATGTTCGTTGTCTTATATTATTATAGTATTATTAGCGACCAGCCCTCGCTACTCTTCGGGTATTTCATTATACATACACCTTCATCTTGAATCACTCTATTTATTTATTTATCTGTTTAAAAAAAACCGCATCAAAATCCGTTGCGAAGTTTCAAAGATTTAAACGTACGTAGGGATATATGGACAGAAAAAGCGACTTTCTTTATACAATGTTTGTATTACAATAAATTTTCAAAATAAGAAGTAAACGAAATCATTTAATATGAAATGAAATAGCAGTTTTATTAAAACTTCGTGAAAACGTGAGTCCAAGTTAAATCGCTATGATGAGCCGTCGAATTTTAGACCCATATGTTAAATTATTATCTGACGGATTGACCATGTGTATTGCACGCTCTTCTATTCGCTCTGAGAGACCATGTGGTGACATAAAGTTTACGCGTGTATAGAATATAATCTTAACTTTGTAAATATGTAACTAGTATTCATATTTAAGATATTGGTGGATAAAAATGCTCAAGAATACAGTTTTTTTGCTTAACGACCAACCATGTTGCCTATTATGTATCCTATTGATATATTATCATCACACCTATTAATTGTGCATCATCATCATCAGCGTCTATCAGTCCACTGCTGGACATAGGCCTCTCCCAATTTTCACCACTTTGATCGATCCTGGGCTTCTCGCATCCAGCAAGTACTAATAAATCTACCTTTTCCTGAAACGTTTCGTTGTTTTTACTTAATCCTCATAACGTAAGTTTGGATTATACTATTAGTGTATTAGTGTACTATTATTATTCCTCATTATGATATTAGTGTAGACAAACAACAATCGAAAACAAAGAGATGAAAGGGAGGAAAGGAAAATGATACGGGGCTTCTTGTGTTATCTTCTACTATTGAATTCTTTGTTTTGTTTATATTTTGTTTATACTAGTGTGCATTTGCAAGGGAGCTACCAATCATCTTTTCTCTCCAAGCCAACCTCACCTGCGTGGAGCATCTTGCCGAATAACAAACGAGGCGCTGGCAACCGACTGGTGGCGGTTTAACCATCACGATTGAAGGCGTAGCTAAATACCACAGGCCGATGACGGGCAGCAGCGTCACCGGAGCGAGAAGCTACGCCCTGCGGTCGCCAACCCGCCTGCCCAGCGTGGCGATTATGGGTATATCCTCCAGATGTTTGCCCAAAGTGGCGAACAACTAAAGAGGCCTATGTCCAGCAGTGTACTGCAATAGGCTGATGATGATGATAGTGTGCATTTGTATTGAATAGTGGTATTCCGAAAGTACTGGGTAATCTTAAAACATTTCGCGGCACCACGTCGCATCTTCAGTTACGGTTTTTACAACGCCCTAAAATTACAGGCTTTACAATTACAACGAACTGAAAATAGGCCGTTGAAATTGATGATAATCAGTATTATTATTAGTATAGTATTGAAAATCATTTTAATTTACTGAATTCCCAATTAGGTACATAATGGTAGGGGAGCCCGGGATGCTAAATCGGGATTTACTCGAGCATCATAGAGACCTATTCGATTGCGAAGCTTAGATAATTAGAAGAAAAAAATGTTATATAATATATACACTTTCATTGGTGGGGGGAGCGGCTATAAATTTTCAAAAATGTAAAAAAAAACCGATGCATGGACATACTCGAGCGCGTCAGATATTGATAGCATCAATGTTTTACGTATTTTGGAAGATGTACGTATGTTAATCTGATTGTTTCCATGATGGGGGTAGTCATACGTAAGGGTTGAAATCGATAAAAAAAAAAAACTTAATCGAGCGCGTCAGATTTTCTAAGGGGGTGTTAAGTGAACCTAAAAAAAAGCTCTTATATAATAATCTGACGATTTGGATGTGACCCAAACTCGCTGCCATTTTTAAACTGTGTAAAAAAAAATCGCCATTTTGAAATACTCGAGCGCGTCAGATTAAGATAATATATGGTTCATCTATATACCCTAGACGTGCTGTCTCATAATCTGACGATTATCTAGAGGGATTCGCCTAATCTGACAATTGAAAAAAAAAAAAAATTATTTTTTCAAATATTTGGCGTCATGGCGTCATGGCAACAGAAACCAGAGTGGGGACGGAGTGAGAGAGTCATAGATAGAGAAAAAGTGAGAGAGGAATAGAAACGCGGAGTGGGGAATACAGGGATTACGTAGCTGCACGCATTAAACTTTATTAATTAGTTTTCCTTACTTCGGCTTATGGAAATCGTCAGATTATATATTTTTCGTGAACGTTGAATTGTTTCCTTCAAAATAAAAAAAAAATTAGCCACGCTCGAGAAAGTCGAGATGACGTTTTTTTTTTACAAGTTTGTAACCCACCTACTTCTTAACGACAATCGGAAATTGTCAGATTAGTGGAATATATACTTTTTAGCATGTAACTAACTCACCCTACCTTAATCTGACGCGCTCAAGAATTTCTGATGATCAACTTTTTTTTACTAATCTGATCTTTTATCCTTGACGGGCGGCCGCATTTACGGGACTCATGTTTGGTGGAAGTATTTAATCGGGTACAAGGTATCTCCCTATATGTTAATCTGCCGCGCTTTAGTAACTCCCGAAATCCCCCCTTGGGCTCCCCTACTATAAGTAGACTAGTTTGGACCTTTGGCCCATAATTATGCATCCAACAAAAAATATTTCTTTACCTACCTTTAATAAATAAATAATATTATTTAATACTTATGACTCGTAGAGAGCCTTTCATTTGCTTAACTTGAAATCTATGTTAACGGTATTAAATTCTGTACAGAGCCAAAAGGCCTACGGTACGAACAGGTAAACTGTTAAATTTATTATCAAACTGAAATGCTGTCAAAGCTTAAACGTCACACCTATAAGAAATCGCGTCGCGCAGTTCACTCGGATGACGAATACCTGTTGAGTAACGATTGAAAAAGCGAAACCTTCGCCTGCGGAACGCTAACTAACAATGCTTACCAACTTTCACCTATTTGGATTCAAGTCTGTCAACTAAATATCGACATTACGCCATAGATTTTAATGATACATATTACCTAGATCAAGATATTCTCTGAATATGTCTAGTTTAGTATGTATAAACGTCGGCAATATTTCCGGTATTCGGCATTTTCCTTTTATTTGTTCTTTGTTTTTAGCTACACACGAAATAAGCGCTTCATTAGAACAAAAGAACATCCCACATGCAGACAGGATGTAGGCACTAGGAACTGGAGGTTTAAAAATTTCGAGAATTATTTATTATACTATTTCTGGTCACGCTTATGGCGCGTTGTTGTTATTCCGAACATTATTATTTCAAGGTTGCGCGGCCGTCGCAGTGAGGTTGCGTAGTGGGGCTCCTCGGTAGGCGTTCAACTGGTATCTCTGTCCCTCTTTCGCATTAAGCTTCAGCCAGCTTGCTCTGTACTTGGCATTTGATATGTATGAGTCGCGTCAATGTGAACATAACTAGGTATTCCTTGATAGTAATTCCTTATCATAGTGTTAGTAATAAGCACACACCGAGTTACTTTTGATAATGGTGCCAACTTAATATCAATAAAGAAACCTAGACACCGAAGCCCAACATTGAAGTAGATGTACACAAAAACAAACTAGCTTATTAGCAAACATGAGTCACCCATTTGCACAACAATAAATTAATAGGTATTTGATCGTTGATATAATAAATTTGGTTACTATTAAAAGTACCTTGATAAAGTACGACGGATTGTCATCGACTTATCTTATTTTTACTATTTATAACGAATTCCATTATTTGCTATTGCTTTGTTTTTAATTAGGTTCTTAAGCATGAAATACTGATCTACTTTATTTATTACGAATTATTATTGATGAGGAAGGAGTAGGTATTATCAGTTAATAGGTAGGGTACCCTGATCGCCGTTATTCATTCATAATTCATCAATTCATTTCATAGCTTATCTCATGTACCTACTTAACTAAAATAATTAGATTTGAATAGCTTACTTTTCAAATTAGAGTTTGATTTCGTTAATAATAGTTTGTTTGCTGCTTCTGTAGAATTGAATCCTGTGACCTCCAACTGGGAGACACATGGAGGGGGATGCAAAGCAAGATGAGCGTGACAGCGCCGATTAAGAAGATAAGAAAAAAGTCAGACAATAAGCCACAATCGCAAATGTACGTATAGTGCGCATAGGACTTTTGATAGTATTATTCATGTACCCATTATCTGTACTCTAAAAGTAGAATACGACGTAAAACTTAAGATTTTTTTATCATTTGCATTTTTGCCGTTCTTGATTATTAGTAATATTCTTTCTTAGCATTTGTAGACAATACCTATTATTACACATATTGGGCTCACAGTATTTGAATTTATAACATAATATAGTAATTTAACTGACGTAATATTGTAAGGATATTATATCCTTATCTGGGGGTTAATTAATGAAAATAGACAACTCATTCAATCCACTAAATAGCTTCATATGATATTACTTACCCCAACATGTAGTATGATTTGCATGATATGTTCCAATATACCTACATTATGAAGGCTGATAGTAAACGATAGTGAAAATTGCATGTAATAATGATATTTAAAAGTACATATAAGCGAAGAGCATTTCGTGATGTTACGCAATATAATAATATTAATAGAAAATGCCTAAATAAAAAAAAGTGCAGACAGTTGCAATAAGTTTTGAGGTAGATACTTGGGCATTGAGAGCATTTTAAATTAACGTTTATATAAAATGTAAGAAAAATGTAACATCTATTTTGAAAATACAATCGTAGGTATGCTTAAAAATATTATCTCATTGAAATGGTCCTAAAACGTATTTGAGTTAGTTTAGGGCCGGAAGTTCCCGAAGCCACCTGCGACCTTGTAATGTTCTACCAACAGATTATCGTGACACATGTGAAAATATGGCTCGGCCATTTTATAACTTGATATAATGCTCATGCTTTCTTGGTACTTATAGTATACGAAATAAAAAATAATGTTTTGAAATTCCAGAAACAAGTGTCACAACGAGAAGAAGAGGAGGGAGCTGGAAAACGAGACGATAAATCAACTCGAAGAGCTCCTAGGAACTTGTCTCGCTGAGGTGAAACAGCCAGACAAGAACGGCATCGTTCGCGAGGCTACCCGGCAGATCGAGGAGGTGCTCAAGCGGCGGCGCGAGTGCCCCGGCGAATGTCCGCTGCGCGCCCACTGCCTCTCCCCGGTGCAGGCCGGCGAGGTCAGCTCCACGCAGCCGCAGCCGCTAAACCCCGGCCAGCACTACACGGAACTCACCACGCTTATCGAGGTCATTATCTGCTATACCTAACTATTATCAGTTACTATTCTAATGCATATTATATTGAACATAACAAACTTGGTTGGATCGCTAGGATGCTAAGTTCCTTCCTAAACCTATATACAACACACAGCCTGTGCTGTGCAGCGGAAAGTGATGTTTTACTACTCGTACAATTTTATAGTATCAAAATTAGATGGCGGAGTCACCAGACGCCTCGCCCCTTGTGGTCGAGGGGCGTTTTCCAGGAAATTTGCACTGAGCTAGCCAATACAATTATTCTGTTTTTAGAATGGACCTAAATTAATGGAATTATTATTGGCTTAGAGAAATAAACCATTAAGTTAATACCAACCAGAACTTGTCAATTGAATAAATACGAGTTGTAGATTAACTTATAACCATTTATGTATATATTTATAAAAACAAATTAACTTAACTTTGCGATTGCGACTATTGCGATTTTATTAGAATGAAGAAAATAGAAATGTACTTTTTGTAAAATAATGGAAAATTTTATTACCACTATTTCTTTTCATTTAAAATATTATGTTTGTCACTACTTTTTTACTCAACCTTTTTTTTCCCATTTTACAGGCTCTAAAGCACTACACTACTAGTCTCGGATGGGTTTTATTAGAAATCAATTGTAAGGGAGATATCGAATGTGTAACAGAAAATATCAAGGATTTCACTCTGCAGGACAGGACAGAGTTATATAAGAAGTCGATTTTCTCTTGCTTGCATATGAATGATCATGCAAAATTAAGGCCATTGTTGAGAAATATCCAAACATTTGCCTGGGGTGCGGCTGAAGTCGACCGATTTCAATCCATCCAAGCCAGGCTGCTTGTCAAGAATTCTAATGGGAACGACGGAGCTGGGTATGTTAAACGTATAATTATTATCTTAATTTAATTCACCTAATGATCTATCAAGCACCCCTAACTTACCTACAATTCATGTTCATGAGCCGGAAATATTCACAACTAGCTGCTGCCCGCGGCTCTGCCCGCGTGAATATTCGTATAAAACATAGCCTATGTGTTAATCTGATGTACAAACTATATTCATATAAAGTTTCATTAAAATCCGTTCAGTACTTTTTGCGTGAAAGTGGAACAAACATCCATCCATCTAGCCATCCATCTATCCAAACAAACTTTCGCGTTTATAATATTAGTAGGATTAGTAGGATAGGATGCAACGTGGTTTCGAATTAATTGTAAATTGCATGTTAGACATAGTAGTTTATAACGGAATATACATTTATCTTTAAAAAATTGTTGAATGTATGAATTTATATTATGTAGTATACCTACAATAGAAGTATACACAACCTTCGTCACATTGTATCTATGATGCGTGTATATTTTGCTATTTCAACGTGATGGTTGATCGTGACGGACGTACGATAAGAGGCCGATTACCGACTAGAGATATATTCACACGCATATGAAATGTGATGCAAAATAGATATACAAGACGTAATTTTATTATCTACCTACTATTGTACATACAAGGTGCATTCGTTAAGTGACAACAACCGATAAATAATTATTCCGTAAATGCTAAGATGTCGAAGACCTTAAGTTATAAAACATAAGAATATTTATAACATCATTTATTAATTTAATATGTACTTCGTTTTAAAGTTCAAATTGCGCGTCTCTGGCTGCTGTAAATGAAAATACTACTGCCGCTTAAAAATGCAAGCAATATTATTATACGCTGACATGTAAAATAGCAGTACAGTACGTGTATTTATTTAACCTGTAGGCGTAATATGACCGCTTGTTTAGTATGATACATATTAAGAAGTAGTGATGTTAGCAATTATGTTATATTAACTGGAAAAAAATATTAGTAAGTTCGATATTTCTTTCATCACGCTTTAGGTTTCAAATTACCTTCAGTTTCTTAGTACATAGCACTAGTTAAAGTTTCATGTTCTCAACATTCCTTAAAACCATTTTATGGTTAAATAATGTAAATTTGTAGGTTTTGGAAAACAGTATCTTTTTTATTATTATTAACTAAGAACAATAACTAGCTCAATATGATGTACAATTAAAATAAACGTAACTTGGGAAAAGCACCATCATATTAGTAATATTTGGTCGTCGAGTATGCGGCTAATCGGCCATATCACTCTTCATCGTGCTTGTTCAGTGGTATACACAGACCCAGAATATGTATGGCTTTTTAGTCAAAACTGGTCTTGCAGCATGATAAACCGATTTAACTTACGTCTATATCGTAAAGGAAACCAATTTAAAAATATTGCTATATAAACTTCCTTAATACAGTGAGTGAACGGCTCCTAACCAGCATCACGCTGCGGCGTCACCAGTAGCGTGAATAATGTACTAATTTGAAATACAAGCTGGCAATCTGAAATCGTCACCTATGGTTGCCAGCTTTTGCTTGGTTCAGAAAATGAAATGGATATGTTTGATGCAGCTACGTGGAGTGCGTGATCCACGCTGCGCCAGTGCGCGGCTCGTCCTCGGAGGAGGCCGGCTCCGTCATGTGCGTCATCCGGCGCTGTGAGGACGCGTCGGCCGCACTGCTTCCCGTCGACGGCGGCCCGCCCGCCATCGCTGCCAAACCGTCTGACCACATCGTCTTTAGATTAGACGGCAACTTTACCATACTATGTAAGTGGACATTGTACTTACCGCTCAGGCTATGCAATACCTACGATACGTGCACACGTCATTTCGCTATCGAAACCCAATAGATAACGATTTCTATTTTTCTTGTTCATTCAACTGAGATATTTTATAATTATTGCTCTTGCACATTTTAATGTTGTTTGCATAATATTCGATTCTGATATGGTATTTGCTGGCCGACTCGTCATTGTGACACTCATTCTTGCCTACTTGTTATAATATGCTTATTTATATCTTACATGATAAGAAAGAGAAAAAAACAGTGTTCATGCTACTTGTCTTAAGTATTTACCATGAATGTATTTTTTTTGTTTCAGCCTGTGATTTAAGTGGAGTGGAAAACTGTATTAACTCTCCTGTGTCTCTTGTTGGTACTCCTTACTTGGAACTAATTGAAAATAGTGATCGAAATCGCGTAGCCGCGCATTTGAGAGAAGCTTTGTGTTATCCCGCGCCGCCTGCCATTAGCGATCCCTTCCGGTTGCGTATCGCGACCGATCGAGCCTGGATTAGAGTGAGCGCTCGCTCTCGTCTGTTTCGGGCCAAACCCACGTCCGGAGACCCCGACTTCATAATGTCCACACACACCGTGCTCGGTGACGAAGATCTCGACCTTCTTGAATCCGAGAGTTCTCGACCGACCGTCGGCGGACCGTTGATGACGTCAGTCGCCAACGGAGAATCCTCCGCATGCGACGGAAGATTCCGATCCCCGATGAGTCCAGCGGATCCGTTCACGATCCCCGACTTCGAGCTGGATCCGTGGGGGTCGTCGTTTCCTATGGAAGGCATGTCCAGTGATGACTCAAAAAACCATAAGGACACGACGTCGGAGGGTCCTTCGACGCCGCACACGCCTCGTGCGCCTTCTACGCCTGGAGATGCGCCCTCGGCGACAACTCCCGGCGAGGAACCTAACCGGCTCCGTAGCCTTTTGAGCAAGAAGCCGATGCCGGCTGACGGCGCTATGAACTCGAACAATCGAATCCTGAAAGACTTGCTAAAGCAAGAGGACGAGGAGGCGACGGGTAGCGAGACGTCGGCGCCGCACACGCCGCTCACGCCGCACACGCCGCATACGCCGCATACGCCGCACACGCCGGCCGCGGCCGTGTCGCCGCTGCACTCGGCGCAACCGCACGCGCGGCCGCCGCCGCACCCGCCGTACCCGCCTCACCCGCCGCATCCGCCGCATCCTCCGCATACCTCTCATGCGACGCACAACATTCAGCAGCCTCATAATTCCGACGTTCTTTTAAGGGTACGTATTAATTTTATTTAACAAATTAATATATTTCCCATATTATTATTGTTTATATAATTTTTAACTACCTACCAACTTTCAGTATGTAATGTAATGTGCTTGTGTAAAAAAAATTGTATAAAAGAAACTAAAATCATTTGGAGTTATAGGAAATATATATATATGTAATAGCGGTTTAGATAGTTCTATAGCGAGAAATATTATGTATATTTTAGATATTGAATGATAAGTCAGACGAAGATGCCGAGGAGAGGAGAAATCTGGCGGACGGTGGTCGTAGTACGTCACAACCGAGTGCTCTTCTGTCACAGTTGCTAAGTAGTAACGGGCCTACTGCTAGCGGACGGTCGCAAGAGGAGACAAACAACTATTTGGAAACGATCGCTGGGGTGAAGCGCAAGATCGATGAAGCCAAAGCAGCCGCTAGTAATGCAAAGAGAGCTACGCCTGATAACCAACAGGTAAGCATCAACTCCTACCCGTCATGGTCGCATTATTATCTATTTAGTATTACAACGAGGCATGTTTCGTAATTAGCGGTATCGGTAGTTAACCTCCCATCCATCGGTTAAACGTACACAGGGACCGAGACCGATAGATACTGTGCTAGTTGGAATTGGCTATTCGTAGTAGACCTAGTCGCTATCGTCCTCGCGACGATATAATCCGATGAGTCCAAAGTAAAATTGTAATTCGGTAGGTAACCTCGAGCGCTGTCTCTGCCGCCTCTTCCACGCCATCGTCGACCGCGTCCAGCCAAGCCTCTAGCATGAGCCCTTTATGTCAGAAGAATCAGATCCTGGTGTCACTGCTGGCGAAACAGCAGACTACGCCTACGACGCCGCCGCCGCTACCCAACCCGAACCTGCGGCCGTACGGCGTGGGCGTGCGCCCGCGGCCGCCGCACGCGCTGCCGCACGCGGCCCACGCGCACGCGCCGCACCCGCCGCACGCGCCGCACGCCACGCACCAGCCGCTCCAGCACCAGATGCCGCCGCAGCGCCACCACCTCTCTACGCTCTCCACCATACTCACCGCTACGCAGTAAGTTAACCAAATATTATTATTTAATGGTATCTCATCTCGCGAGGCGATGTATTCGTGCAAATGCCTGCACAAAATAACCATTTTTTAAAGTAGAAAATTGCGGTCTTAATTCAGGAACCATTTCTTTTACGTAAAACTTTACAGTCCAGCATAAGCTTTCATTTGGATTTTTTTGAAACACCATGTAGGAAAATCGAGGAAATGCAAGCTAAAACTATCTGAAGTTTCACCTTGTAAAACAACTCTCATCCTGTTGGGGTATTTAATTGATATTTTTTTTTAAAAGAATAATTCAGTATTATTATTTATTTGTTCCGACGTAATTGTTATGTTCTATCACTTCACGCTTTTTTCAGTTACCATTATGAGTTTTCAATCAGAAAACCTGTATTGTAGCTTTGAATTTACTTACAAAAGTAATTAATGAGTAGATAATAAGGATGATGATAGATATAGCGCTTTGTCTCGTTAGCAGTCGGGCGAACACCGTGAACGGCGGGCCGGGCCCGGGTCAGGGGCCGGTGTCGTCGGCGGCGAGCGTGGAGTGCTCGACGGCGAGCATGCACCCGCACGTGGCGCACGGGTCGCACGGCGCGCACGCCACGCACAGCACGCAGAGCCACCTGCAGATGGTGCTGCAGGGCGGCGTGCGCGGCGCCTACGCGCCCCAGCCGCAGCAGCAGCCGCTGCACTACGCCACCACCGCGCCCCACCACGTCTACAACAATCAGCCGCCGTAAGTCCTTACGATATTATCTTTTAGTATACGACACGTATACGCTCACTTCAAAGTCACACTTGAGCGCGCGGACCAGGAACAAGCTTGTACATTGGGCAGCA
This sequence comes from Conogethes punctiferalis, assembly GCA_031163375.1. Classification (NCBI taxonomy): domain Eukaryota; kingdom Metazoa; phylum Arthropoda; class Insecta; order Lepidoptera; family Crambidae; genus Conogethes; species Conogethes punctiferalis. The sequence continues at coordinate 11,198,654 of CM062080.1, forward strand.
GATATATATGAGCAGTTAAGCTACTCAAATAATCTATACATAAACATATCAACAAACGAAATGCTTCGGCAGTTGTCTGTTGTTGTAAATTAAATCTATGGTGGGCATCTCGTTGTATGAATACACTAGAAGTGCCACTAATTATTATGGAAGAGATCATGAGTCGATGATCTCTTTTAGGATAACAATGACCGATCTGCCAAGATTTTTGGATATAATCAAACTTGTTATTTTATTTGTATATAATTTCTCTCTTTTGTTTGTTCTAGAAGCGGGAGTTCTCGTGCCGAGGGCGGCAATAGTGCTGGTGATGGCGAAGTGCCGAGCGATCAGACGTTATCCGATCTCCTTGACGAAGTCATCGAAAACATGCCAGATGCCGACCGCTCAGCGCCTGAGGTATAATTGAGAAGACTACCCCCCTGTCAACCAAAAGTTGACTATGTTGATGTAAAAGCTTACCTTTATGTAAGATTGAATGTTTCTAACAACATTATCTTTTACAGGGTGTAAAGGAGAAATATGCTATGATTAACGCTATAAGGGAGAGTCTAATACAGTGCGAGACAGCCAGCAAGAGCCCCGTGCCCAGCCCGGGCACTCCGCCCGTGTATCCTGTACAAAGTCCGGTAAATAGCTTGTTTCATTTATTAAAGAGAAGTTAAATAAAATATAAACTATCAAAAGTCAGAAAGCATACTCATTGCACCCAAAACGTATGAAGTATTCAAATTTATCGACGCAAAGCTCGCGCCGATCGTTCGTCCCCTTCCTCCCAGCAAACTTAGGTTATCAAGTCCGTTGTTATCTTTGGTGCCACGACACCACCTGAACACAGACACATGTGATATTATCATCATGGCGCGACGTTACATCACGCAATCTTCAGGTGTTAAAGGCGACAGCGAATCGGTATTTTCTGGGCAAGCGCGCGTCATCGTAGGAATATCACTTAACATATTAAGATGACTTGTGGCCAAGCGAAATCCCATTATGAATAAAAATAAACAGCAAATTATTTGAAAACCCAATTATGCGAATTTAAGTCTTTTTATTTATAGCTCGACAGCTCGGCTTCGCTACGCCTAATGAAAAGCGAAAGAGAAACCCAGTCGCTGTGACAACGGGCAAGTAACTGGTCAGTTACCTGTCAGTTGCCACCGCCATGCCGGCGCAAAACTAACCCCCCACGAGTTCCGAAAAACCCTACTTACCGGCAGAAACACGGCCCGGAGGTCATTTTGCTCCGGTATTCTATAGGGTAGGCTTCCTTTTCCCGGTCGGGCGGTACAATTCTAGCAAAGATTCGCTATGCCCTACCTCTCTTAAGTTTTCGGCACGAGTCGCTTTGTGTCGCGATCGTTTCGAGCTGTCCGGGTGACGTTTACGTGATGGTTCGCAGGGGTCGTGCACGATGGGCGCGACGAGCGCGCCGGGCGCGGGCGCGGGCGCGAGCGCGGCGGGCGGCGCGGGCGGCGCGGGCGCACGCGCGGCGGGCGCGCTGTACGCGGACGCGGCGGCGCGCGCGCGGGCGCTCGGCGAGCAGCACCGCACGCGCCTGCTGCGGCTGCAGAGCTCCCAGTCCATGCTCGTCTCCGAGGTACCTACTACGATTGATTATTAGGGTGCTTACATAAAGAAACAGGTTTCCGGTACAGACAAATCTGTGCAGGTCGGCACCGACCGGTGCGGGGTCAACTCGCAAAGAAACAGGTAAATCTGTCCTTATTTCATCTTAACTAATATTATAAAGCTGAAGAGTTTGTTTGTTTGAACGCGCTAATCTCAGGAACTACTGGTCCGATTTGAAAAATTCTTTTTGTGTTGAATAGACCATTTATCGAGGAAGGCTTTAGGCTATATAACATCACGTTGCAACTATTAGGAGCGAAGAAATAATGGCAAATGTAAAAAAAACGGGGAAAAAGTAACTATTCCACGCGAACGAAGTCGCGAGCACAGCTAGTAAACAATAAAGACCGTATGGCTCGGTCCAGGTTCTCGGTACGGACAAGTTTAAACCTGTTTCTTTATAAGTGAGTGCATAAGTAAACATTAAATATTATACCAGCACCGTTCGGTACCGACCCGCACAGATTTGTCTGTACTGGAAACCTGTATCTTTATGTAAGCACCCTTATTCTTTAAGAGCCGCAAGAGCTTTCTGAGGTGTACTGACGCTATTGCAGTGCAACCCACACACGCGCGGATTGGTTTTTTGAGCTAGAATTTGAGCGAGTCAGCTAAAATGCCACCGCCTGCCGATTATGTCGCACCTGCTGAACATTTGCTACCAGGTCACGGGGAACCTTGGCCGGTTTGGAAGTCTCTGAATCGACTTCAGTCAGGGGTTGGCCGATGTAGGGCAGATATGGCCAAATAGGGTTTGAACGAGGGGGCGCGCAAAGTGACTGTGGCGCGACCTCTCAAACAATGTCGCATATGATCCTGTCCATTGTGCCCCACCACCTGCACTTTGGAGGATCTCTGCCTAGCGACTGACAGCGGTATTTCAGTAGCTAAGTTTTGGTCGGGATCTGTGTAATTTAATATTATTAGGGATTTATCATTGACTCGAAAAGAAGAAGATTATTCTTTTGTTTTCATTCGTACCATCTTTAGGTCTATCGACTGGAAGAGACATGACGGCAATTTTTTCTCATAGAAGGATGCATCACTCAATCATAGGGACATTGCTGGAATACCTTGAAAAGTCTCTCAAATGAACTCGTCCGCTTAATAAACTAATAATCATAAACCCTTCAAACAGTTACATAATTATTATACGTACATACATAATTATACTTATATTAGGTAACGTTACACTTAAATTAAAAGAAATTTGTTCCGTGGCTATATTAAATATTGCCTTTATGTAATAGGGAATATGCATGACTTTTTTTATGGATTTATTGAGATCTATTATCTTCCAGATACATAAATATCGAAGAATTTTTAAACTATCTTTTCTATTAAGCGAGTTATAAAGCGTTAAAGTTATTCGTTAGACAGAGAGATCCGACGTGGCGGATGACGTCACGTACCGTGCGCGCCATACAAACTCCATAGAAAAATCTGTTTCGCGTGAGAGAGACAGGTATATTTACTTTCAACGACTGTATCTCGCCCATTTTTCAGCCAATTTTGATTTTGTTTTCACTGTTTGTAGTATATTTTTATCTATTTTACGATAAATTAGTAAATACATGTAACTATTTTTCATGCATATTCCCTATTGGTTTCGTATGAAAATATTTTCTAAATAAAGCATTTTTTTTTATATATACTACTAGGGTTAACAAAATGGCTGCCGGCCCGCCTGATGGTAAGCGGTCACCGCAGCCCATGAACGCCTGCAACACCAGGGGCATCGCATGCGCTTTGCCGACCCTTTAAAAACCTATTTATTTTAGACTTGAAGCGCCCCATACTGTATTCCCCTGAGAAAACTTGTGCAGGGAGCTCATTCCACAAACGCAACGTTCGCGGGAGGAAATTCCTCTGAAATCGGACCGTGCGTGACCAGTTAGGTCTCAACGTGTGAGGATGAACACCCTGCCGGTGGCGAGTGGTGCGATGGTAAAATGAAGCTGTTGGCATCATTTCGAATAATTCTTCAGAACAGAACCCGTTGTATAATCGATAGAACACACATAAAGAGGCAAAGTCCCTCCTCAGGCTTAGCGGCTCAATATCGTTGGTAAGTTTGGGATCATCGACGATTCTCAAAGCACGTCTTTGAAGGGAGTCAAAAGGACCAAGTTGGTACTTAGGTGCTCCCGCCCAGAGATGACTACAGTACTCCATGCTTTATATAAAAGCAGTCTTTGCCTTGGAGTAAAGTACCGTTTAGCTCTGTTAAGGACACCCAATTTCTTAGAAGCCAACTTGACCTTATCATCTAAGTGACTTCGGAATTGGACATCACTTGAGATGTCGATACCGAGGATCCCAATACTTTTGGAGATGGTCAAAGATGTGTCCTGGAATTGGGGGGCTACAGTGAAAGGGGTATTCTTCGCGGTAAACGCACAAACTTGTGTTGTAATTTATTGAGGGCAATAATATTATTTGGTTAATTTCATACTTTTTAAATTGACTTTCCCGACCAACTTTGAACGCTTATTGGGTCTCATTTTGCAAAATCATCTTATGTTATTAGAATAAAATAGAATAGAATATTTATTTATTTTCTTTTCACAAAAGAACATATAACATATAACGAGTTTGAGCCTATTGATACAGTGTTTTGTGCAATTAGTTTTATTATTTCTCAAATAGGTTCAATTTTAATGGTATACTTTGTTACTATGCTTAGTTATATGTTACAAGTTATGCTGCAGGACTAATCAGTTCTTATTTATCGCAGGTAGCCTAGACTATACTTTAATGGAAACTCAATACTAGAAATCCCTTTTGCAGGCCGCCGATCAGCCGCAGCAGGATCTCGGCTCGACCATTAACGCTCTCGTGTCCCCCGGGACTCCGCCGAACGTGTCTCTCACCCGGGCGGACTATCACCACCACTTATATCACCCAACGAGTGAGTACAACTTTACTTGCAAGACTTTTATTTATTATTATTGTTAACTGCTTACGAAATTATTAAATTTAACTTTTTATTTACAGATCAAATGGGTTCAAATTATGGTACAAATAAAATTACATCATCTCAGCAAAATCCTATGCTGAGTCGGCAATTAAGTGTAAGTGTTGAGAACTCTGTAGTTTTTGCATCATTTAATCTTCCGTATTTTTCTACCTCATACATATCTATAATATTGATCCGTTGATCTTGCATCAACCAGCAGGAACAGTGTCGGTACCAGTGATCTATCCTTTGATCGTCTCAGTTTGAAATTCGAGGAATGCAATGTGTTACTATTGTATGACTGCAGACGCAAACGCAAACGTCGAGCGCGGGCACGTACGCGCACGGCGTGGCGCTGGGGGGCGGCGTCCACACGCCCATGACGCCGCAGTATCACCGCCAGCCGCGCCCCCAACTAGGTGAGTACTACCACTAACAAATGAACACACACACATACATACATTCTCATTTCCCTAGTAAGAGAGGCTCGCTGCATCAACCCTATTTCCTTATTTATCTATATAAAGGCCTATATCAGGTTTTCGTTGCTGTAAAGGACTACGATGATAGCCAAAGCGGTCTCGTCATCGTCACCGAACACGATAAAAATGTTTAAATTAGGATTTCAGTGGCTTTTTTCAATCCACTTGAGTTCGCGAAATTCCATGTAAAATACCTAGTGGGAAGTTATTTATAAAGGAAAGTGTCGATGCATGCGAGTTACACATACATCATCATCATCAACGCAGTCCACTGTTGAACATAGGCCTCTCCAGTCGTTCGCCACTTTGGGCAAAAAATACAATTGCAATGGAATTGACAACATTTCGAGGTTTTTAGTTGGTAAACAAAAATTAATATCCGACAACATTAGATCGAGAAAATACATTGGACTGATCCGAAATAGTTGAAATCAGAACCAACTAAATTAAATCCCCATAATAAGAAAGTCCACATCTCATAACGGTATTTACAATTACTTTAAATTTGAAATGTTGTCAATACTATAGAAATAATTTTGTTACAAATTTCATAATAAATAATAACCTATTTCCTATTATCTCGAATAACTTACATTCGTAAGTGTTTACTATTGTAACTTAAGACTTTATAGAAACATGCGCAGGTTATTCCCATTTAAATTCTGTTTTATAATTTGTACTGACTACCGTGGTAAAGGAGAAGGGGATGGTAATTAATAAGCGATTAAAATATTCAGTCTGATCCAATGGTTTCTTTTGTATGGTCTGCTTTTTTTACTGAAAATATTACTAAAATATTCTTTATAGGTAGTCATAGATTAGATTAGTTTCTGCCAAACGTTTTTTTTATTATAAACGCATGATCTTTCGATAAAGAACATATTCTTCCGCATGCATCGTAGATCGGTAGAGCTAGAGTAATTTATCGAATTCGGGAATCTACCGCCCGAAGAATCGTATCGATTTAAAACTAATTGCATGTTTATGGCTTCACTACTCGAATGGCCCCAAAACCCGGATCGAAGGAGAAACAAACCGTAATAGGTACTCCCACGCAGAAACTGTTGGTGAAATATCGATCTCCAACGCAGTCGCCACTGATATGTATGTGCATTGACGGCGACCGTTTCATCGAGCTATCGCGCTATCTTAGGGACGCGGGACGTTGTCGCGGCCTCCTACTTGGCGCCCGCGCCCGTAAATAAAGCTCGCTTTCGCGATCTCAGTGCGGTCGGGCGGAATAAGGCGGCGAATTAGGTAGGTGCGCGGTCGGGTTGTTGGACGAGCTCTCGGTAATGTTGCGGCGTGTGTGGCAGTGGGCGCCTACTACGAGGAGAGCGGCGCGGGCGGCTACTGCGGCGAGTACGCGCGCCGTACGCTCGCGCTGCACCACCACGACACGCAGCTGCCATGTGAGTACCGCACCGCCAGCCACCACACCACCAGCCACCACACCACGTGATCCCACCAACACCTTGCAACTCGTCCTCCCAGGGTTACATCACAGGAGACGATTACATCGAACGATGGTTCTTGCTATCCAAAAATGATGTTTAAAAGAAAGTGACAAATATTGGTTTTCTCTTTTCTTAATCCAGTCAATAAATAGAACCCTCGTTTGGTTAAATCCATAACGGTTCACAGGTCCTGGAATGCACCCGTTCTACACTGTTAATTTTATTGTACAACAACTCATCTATGGGATATCGCCCTACAAGTGTGACTTGGTCTAATCATCGACCAGATATACTTATTTCATCTACTGGACCGTTTCCGCACATTATTGCACCCGTTTTAATTAATTAAGTATTATCATTAAATTGTATATAGCTTGCAATCGTAAAATTAAAGGTGAGTACCGAAGTTGGCGAATGGTGTTAGCAGTTTATTTCACATAACTACGCCGCTCTGCATGTACATTAATATGGCACCCTCGCTTGATGAACTTCGCTTCCGTCTTAATACTTCCGTCCGTGCGACCTCCTGCTCAGGAGCGCATTCGTCGAACGGGCGCACGCATCCTATCCGTTTGGATCAGTCTGAGACACTGGCATCGTTATTGCAGGGGAGGGTTTTGAAAATTGATCAGATTTTCGTTTGCTATTTTTAATCGCGTATTCGTTGCGTGTGTAATGTAGGCGCTGGCAACGGAGGTGGCGTAGTGAGCGGCGCAGGCGTCGGCGTTGGCGTGGGCGTGGGCGTAGGTGTGGGCGTGGGCGTAGGCGCGGGCGGCACGTCGGAGTACGTGCGCAACGAGCTGCGCGCCGTGGTGGGCGCGCGCTCCGCCCGGCCCGAGCACCAGCCGCAGCTGCAGCCGCCGGACCTGGACCCGCTAATGACCTTTGACATGCCCTCATCAGGTAAACTATTTTTTCGTTTAGCTTATAGGGTATTTGACTGACTATTTATACAATTGATATTTATGAACTGTCGTAACGGTTTGTTACCTTTAGTTTTGTGTGGGATTACTGATGTAATGATATAATCAAATGTTTGACATCATATTATTCAGTTGTTTTTACAAATAGAGATGAATGTTAGATCCGAACGCGTCGATAAAATAGGCGTGGGATTCGTTTATGCTGTAAGTTGCAGGAATTATTAATTGATGTCAAATACTCTATTTGTACTAATTTTATGTCTTCGGATCATACATTTATCGTTTTGAATTATAGTGTATTTTTTATATTAATTCCTCTGTGATTGCCGTTCGTCTTCGATGACTCTCAATGAAGGTATATTATCGGCATTAATATGTGTGGCTATAAATGGAATATACTACTACTAGGCTACTGAATAGTACCAACATTTTATACACCCGATTTTTGATTAGTTCACTGAGAACACTTGTAAGTAGTTCGGTTCCTTAGGACGTACACATGTACTCGGAATCCCGTTTAGAATTTTCTATTCTATATATCTGTCGCAGGCAAATTCTATAATTCGCCCGTATACAAACAGCGTCGGCAGTTTACAAAGACAAATTCGTTATATAAAATGCCGTACGCCGTATGTAAGATGTATCGTTCGAATTAGTACTAAATTTAACCGCGGGTGGCGCTACGTGTCGCCAAAACCAATATGGCGGACAGCAGTGAAAGTGTGGAAGAAAAAAAAATCTAAAATATGTCTAATATCGGCTGTTTCAAAAAGATTTTAAGGGCTGGTATTATAGGAAACTATTGAAATTAAACCAATCACAAAGGGGGCTCCGAAAACACCTTGAAAAAAAAAACAAAAAATTCGAGGTTATCCAGCACATAAAAACGCTAGGGTGTCCAATGGACACTGTCCATGGAAACTGATAAAGTGGAACTGAAAATTGCAATAAAATGCTTTGTATTTTGATTTTTGTAAAGCAACTGTTACGCTAATGGTAAAGACTACATGTATTTCATGTACATGTCTAAACTTTTATAATACCTATTTTTAATTTCTATGCTTGTTTAAGCTTAGCAGAATAACAACACAAAGAAACATTGTTGAATTTATTTTTGTTATTACCACTGAATGTTTTGTTTAATTAATACTAGCAAACCCGGCGAACTCCGTTTCGCCACCAGGTGGCTGTAATTTTTTTTCCTTAATTTTCTTTTGCTATAAACCTCACGGAGCCCGAGACCTTTCTAACGAATGCAAAACCGTGGAAATTGGTTCGTGCGTTCTGGAGTTATAGCGTCAGGGAGTCCCGACTTATTTTTATATAGTAGATTATAGGTAATTCTTGATAAGTTTACTATGTATGTGTAAATACCCTAATATTAGAGAGAATATGTTCTCGGACGGTACCATTTAGTGCAGGTTTTGTTTGGTTTCGGCATGTTTATTTAATCGATGAATTTATTTTCGTAGTCAATAATTTAATAATATTCTATTATTAAACTTAAATACCTAAATAAAATGATTACAAACCCAGTTTCATTTCTATTATCATAGTCACCCTAATACACAAACCGACCGAAGTCGACGTTGATGCGATGACAATTTGCCTTCGGCATTTTATAACACGTATATATCTTTGTAAACTGCCGACGCCGTTTGTAGACGAGCGAATTATAGAATTTGCCTGCGACATATCGATTAGCGTTCCGTATAAACATCACTGGCATATGTTTATTTCAATAGTAATCAGATGTATAGTCAGCAATAATGGATGACGATGTTCTAATTACGATTGCATTGTGCTGTAACTTGGTAATACTAAGATGCAAAAAATACATCGCTGTTATTGGGTACGCATTTTCTGAATACCCAAAGATTGACATGCGGAATTTCGAATCTGAGAAAACTCCGAACGGTACCTATTGTTTGTTTGGGACAGATCCATAGATTTGCGTGGATTCACTGTGTTGGTATCCTGAATTGATGTTCGAATCGAAATTCTTAAACGGAATTCCGATTGTATGAGGCCGCCTTTTATAGTTTAGTATGTTCGAAATTTGCTGTCATGAACCAGAACTAGAAGAACTGATACTGAACTAGAAGATAATTCGGTGTTTTATTTGGGCTTTACAGTATTTTATTTCAAATAGTCATTATATGATAATACTGTGCGTATTGAGTTAAATAGTTCAAGAACAATCAATTTTATGTTGTTCTATTTCTTTTACATTTTCAAATGTAATTTTTCTGGTCAATAAAATGTTTATAACATTTTGTTGTTTTGTAATTTACTTATAATTTACTTATATGAAGTGTAATTACACAATCAAGATTCGCATTATGTTATGTCATACAGACATTTATCAATGTCTCGCCTTAGGGTAGCAGTTAGGGCTTTTATATCACATCAATGCTAGATAAACGTAATAGATTGAAGTTATTTACTAGTTAGGGTTTAAATGATATCAATGCCGTATAATATTACAGGTTGTAAATTATAAGAGGGGTGATCAAACGATATTACACGTAGATTAAAAGTACACGCTCGGCGTTGTATGGACATTGTCAGTGTAGTGGAGTTTCCTCACTGCCAATGTATTGGTGTGTACGTACGTAGGTGGCGGCAGTGTGGTGGGGGCGCGGCCGTCCGCGACGCCGGCAAACACAAACACAAACACTTGGGAGTCGCCACAGACCACCCCGGTAAGCTTGGGATCGACCAGCGAGACCAAACCATTTAGTCACTCCACTTACTTTTGTATCGGTTTTCATTATTTTTTGTAGACAACCTATGATTATTACGTATTGAGTCTGCTCTGCTGCGTGTTTTGTCGAATCGATCATCTTGATACTTAGCGCTGATTCTTGAGAAATGTACCAAAATTTGACCATTTTTTTACATTTGATAATCTGGCTTCAACATATAGAATAGATTTGATTCCCTATTTATTCTAACAACGTTTGTTCTGTAGTTGTATCAAATTTTCGATTATTGTCAATTGACTAAACTCATAAATACTTGCATAATAGAATATGGTGTGATGTTTGGTGCATTTCAAATACTTACTTAAGCTTTTGTGATGTGATGTGTAATATTATAATAATATTTCTTACAACTAGTGAATCTGTTTTAATATCTAAGTACTCTATTTTAAACATTTCTAGAGGTATCAGTTATACAATTTGTATTGAGATCATTTCGCTTTTAGGATCGTATTATAAGAATTTTTCATTTTTATTCGAGATGGGACAGTCGCATGTGCAAGCGATAAACTGGTGAAGGTTTTGTGATGTTGTAGTGTTGACACAATACAACAGTATTATGTTTTGGCCATAGTTAGTATTGCTTATTTCTGCTTCTGAATTGTTGTATTAGCGTAAAAGTTATTTAATTAATTGAGTTCTGTAGATATTCAATATAATTGAATGCATGATGATACTTAAACCTTCCGAGTTTGTCGAATATTATCCAGTTTCAAATAAGGAATCCACTAACATGAGTGGGTCAAGTAAGTTTTACATACGCTATGACTAATGCCATAGATACCTACCTAATGCGGGCAACCACATAATATACGTTTTGCTAGTTTGAAGAATGTCAACAGTTTTTTAATATGTTATGGTCCAAGATAGCAAATACAATAAATGTTCTTGCCCGCATAGTGTGACTGGAATTTAACTTCATGAAATGTAAGATAAAAAGATTGGGGGGCTTAAGTAATGCAAACGACAAGTAAAATAGAAAAAAAAACAAAGGAATAGAATTAAAGATTGATATTTAATAAGTGTGTCAAACACATTTAAACATATCCTTCATTATAAACTGATTCTATTAGGATATTTGACTATGTGTGAATTTTCATTTTAATTGATGTTTACCATGTTGCCAAACGAGACAGTAATAGAGCTTTTAAAGTCGTTAAGAGTTATAATATTATGAACTTTGCGATTACCGATTACATAAATGCAATATTTCAAAGAAACTCGTTAGCGAGGCATTCAAAATAAGATATAATGTAAACGTGATGATGTTTTGTATAGAGAGTTTTTGGACTCGTCAATATTTGTGATTTTGGAATAGTTATTACTTTGAGGCTTTTAATGCTAATGAACTAATTTTTCCCCCAATGTTTCTATGGGGTAGTCTATCGATAGCAAAAGAATAGTCAAATAGCCTATTCATTATTTATAGAGGTCAAGAGAGCACATATTTTTAAATAGCTTTCTTGTCATTCAGAAAACTCTTAAAAATATTCAGGTACTAATGATAACATTCTAATCGGCTTTACAGAAGTAGTTTGCTATACATATTTTTCCTTTTCATAGCAATATTTCTGATGCCATAGAACTTAGGTCAATCGAGCTTTAAAAATAGAGTACAAGTTTATAATCTCTGAACAATAAAGCGAACGAAGTTCGGCAATAATTGCAGAGATTGTGAATTTGTATTGGTGGTTACACAAAAGGCGATACCGTGTATTGTAAGTGTATGAGAGGTCGTGTGTTGGTTCCGCAGAGTACTACGGAGGCGGGCTCGGCGGAGGCGGCGGGCGGTGATGAGGCGGCGGCGGGCGCGGCGGCCTCGGGCTCGGCTAAGGCGTCGCTGCTGCAGAAGCTGCTGTCGCAGTAACGCCCGCCGCGGCCAGACCACACCGGTGCGCCCTTTAACTCGTTGATGTTTGCATTTATTATTTTCTCGCTGTTTCCGGTGGACGATCATCGACGATATTTAGATTCCATCGTAACCGACGTCGTCGTTCCGAGTTACGGTATACGTGGTACCTCTCCGGCTGTAAATCTCACTCGCGTGAGAGTAATATAGTACACGTATTTATAAAACGTCTTTTAAAGTAGTCTAGTAGTGCTAGTGATATTACGAGTTGTAAACATTTGTTTCTTTGTCGACTTTTGTCTTTATTACGTTATTTTTCAGAATATCGCTTGAAATCGATTCTTAAACTTTGTATCTATATGTATAAGTATATTTTAACGAAATTCGATGCGAAATACGATTCGGTAGCTTCCTGCGTCGAAGTAAAATAAAGTTACATTACGATTGACCCGTGCGCCTAATATGCATACACAATGTACAATAGAAATACCGCGTGCAATATTGTATAGAAATAAACACACATATTTTGGCGTTGTGAACGTTATGTATTATAGTGTGAAAGTCAGATGTTACCTGTTATGACAAAGTAATTTGTATTATAGTATATGATGAAACGGGAATGAAAAGGTTTTTCTCAGTAGAGGAATATTATTTTTAAGTGTGTACATAATATGTTGTTAAATTATAGCTGTTGCTTTATTATTGTAAATATTTTGTTAAAATATTTCAATGTGTTTTATATAATTTTCGTGTAACTTTACAATTCTAATTGATATTGATTAAAACATTTATACATGCTAAGTTTATGAGTTTACAAAATTATCCTTATTTTCCCACAAGCTAAGTTCTTAGGAATATTTAAGATATGAATTTTATAATCACAGATATGATAAACACTGTGCATGTACCTAGGTGACGATTGAATTTGTTGTCGCCTTTTAGATTTTATTCTTATATTAAAAGGAACAGGCATCCCAGTTCATACCATAAGTGTTAATTTCGATCGGTTACGGCTAGAAAACTATTTTGCATTAAACCAAATAAGCAACCGAGTAGAACTCGCTTTAGACATCAATGCAGCATAGCTGCGTCTCAACAAACGGTTGTCCTCCATTGCAATGTAATGGAATTACAATCTATTTCCTGGTTTCGTTCTTAATGTATAAACTTCGCATAGACCAGGTAACAACAAATTTTATTTCTTTCGGTGGAAAATATAATTGTATAATGAAAATGGGCTTCGACTATTATTTACTGTATCAGTAGACCATTAATAATAATATCTGTGATTATAAATAAAATGGAGTTGAGTGGCTGAAACCCCCATTATATTTTATTTGCTTATTATTATTATTTCTTAATCTTAAACTTTTGAAGATGTCTCATGATAAACACATACGTATAGTGTTTCTAATATAAGGGTAGTCATACTATTTTGATACTTCGAAAATATATCAAATATTAAATATACGGCGATCGGAAGCAAAATTAAAGCTATCCAGATTATTTCGCAAAATTGTTATAATATACTTTTCAAAGAGGGAATATGTCTGTAATTAATAGACGATTTTCGATCGATAAATAAATTATAGAATCGGAATTAAATCGATTGCAAGAATACGACGACCGAATGTATCTCTACAAACAATAAAAAAAATTAAAGTTGTTCAATGTCAAATTTAGTATCATAAAATTAGGATTAGGCACCATATATTAGCAGCATTTTTGCGACTTTCGGATAGTAATGATTATTTGAAATGTTGCGAATGCATTTTATCAAGTAACTTTTGTTATTATCCGAAAAGAGCACTATTCTATAACACTAACGTAGGATTGCACAATGTAACAACTAACTAATTTAAATTACTATTTATGTGTAAATTAATAAATATGTATGTCATGTTGATGATATTACTACTAAGAACTAGTAATTGAGTGACTATACACCGTATGTGTATCTATCTAAAACAAAGTAAAAAAATGTGCAATCTAAAATAGTACGACTAACGACTAGCTACGTCTGCCCGCGCTATGCAAACTAACAAACGTCTTGTGCCGGTCACCAGAGGCCCTACTACAGAAAACGAAAACGATCGTTCGTTGAACGGATCGCGTATTTTTGCCCCATTAATCCCTCTCATTTGTCCCTCCCGTGTTTTAATATATCAAATTAATTGTTCACAATCGACGTTGACGAATTTTAATTCGTATATTCGAACACGGGAGGGACAAATGAGAGGGATTTATGGGGCCAAAATACGCGATCCGTTCAACGAACGATCCGTTTTCGTTTTTTGTAGTAGGGCCCCAGGGACGAAAGAAGCGATCGCAGTCCAATTAATTAGCGTAGTGCCGTGGGAGACGGGTCTGATTAAATACCGCGTCAAACGTTGCTCCCCTATCTGTTTTATGGGATAATGGGACCACAAATAAACGCGAAAGCTCAAAGAAGCAAGAAATATCTAGGTGTTTTTGTATTCCCTCATTATTTCACCTTTGAATGTAGAATAGCTACATTATAAGATTAAAACCTCTTTAAGGTCTTTCGATTGTCGTAAGTGTCGTGTAATGTATAACACAATAAATGCAGCGTGCCGCTGGTATTTGCATACGTGTTAATTGATATAATTAAATGTCAACATCTAACTATACTGTCATAATATAACCATCCAAAACTGTGACTGAAAGTAATTATTATGATCATTCTTTGAAGAGCTTTAAGCTTTTGCAAAGGGCGATAACTTAATGCGGTCTTTGAGTACTTAAAAATATTTGGGGGTTCGCTTATGTTAGGTCTATCTGATTTCTTCACAAGAACCTATATAGAGATTAGATCCACACTTAAGAAGTGAATTGTGATGTGTTTTATTACCTACCTATTGACGAACGTACAAATAATATGTAAAGAGTACCGTAAAACCGAGTTAAACGAGTAATCAGACTAATGATATAAAAATATTTTTGTACCATGGTGGAATAAATAGTTCGGACGCGTAGGCTACCGACCAAATTAATTTTCATTGTAATAGGGTAAAATAAATCTCAATATTGATACCAATATGCCTAGTGAGATATAGCTTTACATTATCCCAACCGTAGCAATATGACAATTAATTTTCATTCCATTAGTTGGTTATTGGTTGACAATGTGTTGTCCAATAGGTAAATATCGAATCAATAAAGTACAAGTGATGGCCTTTTTACGTGACAACAGTAATGCAGATAGTTGGAAAATGTAGTCAAATATACCTACTACGTGATAAAAATACTTACGAAGACTTGTGTTATCCAATCGCTAGTGAAACAGCATCTAATGCCGTCACTACACGTTTTCTCAGTAAGAAATAAATGTACACATAGAAAGGTTATATTTTTTGCAGATTTACGAGAACATTAAGATTATGTACCTAATCAATAACAATCGATGACTATGATGTTTGGAAACACGTCCATTGCATGTATTAAATTGGTTTCCCGTAATTAATAATAATGTAAATACGTCGAACTGTAATAACGATTGAAGCATAGGTGCCTGAAATTATAGATAAAAATAATATTTTTTCAATTTCACCTAAATATATAAAAACAATGAATAAAAATAAAAGAGATTAGTGAATACATACATAAAATAGTTGTTAAAACATAAATTCTAGAACTGAAGTGAATTCTATGTAGAGAGAATAATAGAGATTTTGCTACTGTAAAAAATACCTAATAACAAATTAGTCACAAGTTGATTGCATCGAAATTTTTATGGATTTTGACAATAGACGAAAATAAAATGTTGGTAATAAGTATGTAAGTGACGTGAAGAGGTGACTTTCCAAAAAATATTTACGCATCGTCTTTAAAACCAAAAATATTTCATAAAATGTTTGATTAAATACTTATTAAGCCTACGTAAGGTTAAGCATTGGTAAAAATATTGTCTTCCAACCAATTTTACAAGAGCTAAATGAGGGAGATTAGGGGAACGCGCTTCGTTGCATTGCTAGAAAGCAGCTTTCCGTACTCAGCCGTTCAAGATCACACACGTATCGCGCGTCGAGACTCGAGCCTCGAGACGGGCGGGTGATGACGTCGAGAATTATTTAAATTGCTACGGGAGCGTCGCGTCTGTAGCCTATGATAATATAATAATATTACCAACGAAGTAATATTCCTAAAGTATCGATACATTAATATTTTGATAATGGGACATGAAATGGGCTTTTTTAAATGGATAATATTACTCGTATGCAAATTCTTTATTACCGTACTAGATTGTTAGGAAGATATTCATCTCGGTGTGTTGGAATTATACCTCATTGTAAAAACCAGTCTATAGATAATAGTTAAATAAATTATTGTACAAACAGCAACCTTAAGCCGAGTGTAAGTGTCTTTAAAAATAAATAAGCTTTATTTTCTCCTGGAATATTTCGAAATTACCTGACTAAAGTCATTGCAAAACATTTTTGATTTTGTTGTTATTTATGAAACATGAAAAATTATGTGTCAGTTTTATTAATGGTAACGTCAAGAAATATTTAAATAACGGCATGAAATAGATTTTACACTATCTAATAATTATATTACAATTCTGAAAAAATTGGTCTATATTGAAATGTTATGTATAATTGGAATTCTATGGTAAGAACAGTATAATTATTAATTTCGTATGTAAGGTCGAAACTTATTAGATCATTGCCACAGAGTAAATTTACCTAAATTAAAAATACAATTAATAGGGTCCAAACTTTCCATCCAATGTTACAGAAAAAAATAAAATTGGACTGTATTAACAAATGTGATACGTCGATTTAATAGAAATATTTTTTTAGCATGACAAATTTCCTCTGTGACAAAGAACTAATAACAGCCACTTGGTGAATGTATCTAGAAACTTGGATGCGTACGGGAATCTTTGTTTCGATGGGGCAAATCATAATTAGTTTTTCGATTTTGTGTCTCATATGCTATAGTCTTATTTAGATATTTCCACTACTATTAAAGGGTTCTCTGAAATTAATCTATGTAAGAATATGTGTGATAAAAGTATTTATTTGTAGTAAGATGACAGTTGCTAACACATGGAGGCATTTCCCGTACATACTGATTTTATTTTTTGTATAAAATCGTGTCTCCTGTCTTGGCCTGTCGTCTATGATCGAGGGTATTTTTATATGTGTACAATTTTAGGTTTAACAGGCTTATTAATAAAAAAGAACTAATTATGTTTTTCCCAACATCTCAAGTGATTTTAGCATTAGGCCCTCGCAGAAAAGATTATTGCTAAAATTCACTAATATTTAATATGTCGTATGATCGAAGGAGGTTCGAGTGTCTGCTGCCCGCAGCCGTAGAGCGATGGCGTCCGTTATTACATACACATTGACATTTAACACAGAAGTGAACTTTAACTAGTCTTAGTCTCTGTTATTATTATCTTTTCGGCGGGAGTCTGATATATCTGTGTTATTTAGTTATCAGATGTTAGGTAAGGCCTTTTGTGTTGCTGTGCATTTCTAAGCATTGTATGTATGTATGTTTATATATTGTAAATAGCTAAAATACATATATTTTTACGAGTAGCATACACAACCAAAGTTGTTATAAAGTGATGGTTGATTAAATAATAAATTTAATATAGGTCGTTATGTTTATTTTAGAAAAGATACAAAAGAAATTGTACAGTCTGTAGGTGAAAACATCTATTATCTTGTCGAAGCCTTTACACAACCGCCCTGATATTAAAAATCGAATTTATTATTTTTGGTATAAAAGTGGGATGATACAAAAATTAAATACTATTAAAATAGATTAAAATAACAATAGTATGAGTGTGGCTTACGCTCCTTCGTTCCTAGTAGCTTGTTCCGAGTCACTTACCACGACGTTGTATTTGTCAATTATGAGAATCGACAAATAGTACCAATATCTCCGAGCTATTCGAAATATAGTAATGTTCTATTAATTGATGATAAATCAGGCATTATGAGTACATTACACATTAAGTTGTATTTTTTTGTACATTTTAGATTCGAAAATATATTAATATCTAAATCACAAGCGTTTTCATTTGACTCCCTCTGCTCGATGCACCCTCTGATCAGTAAAACAATTATTGGTATGTACACATAATTTAATAAACCGTGCACAAGTTTCACTACGAAGGTACCTCTCTAATCTAAAGTACGGTCAACATCAAAAGTCTATCAACGGCTTACGAGTATTGTTAAGTCTAAAGTACGGTCGTCAACATGAAAAGTCTTTTCCATTCTTAAGTAAATGCAGTAATGTGATGCAAATTATACTGTTTTGACTTAACAATGGAGAGCACAATTTACCTACTTTTGCAGCTGACTGTACTCGCCTTACTGTGACGTTGCACAGATTCGATATGTCACCGGAAAATAGCAAGAATCGTAAGTTGATCAATTTCCTAGGTAGTTGATTAACTTCCGGAAAATAATAAACGGCAGTTGAAATGTATTATTTAACGTATGTATTTTAGTAAATTGATCATTTTACGGGGTCTTGCCGTAAAATCATCCGATGAAGGTGAGGTGAACGTTGATTGGTTCAATGGCTCACGTGGCGTTATCCCGGCAATCAATCAGGGAACAGTGTATTAAGTTACGGGTAATAGTGCACCGTTAAATAGTACATTGAGCAACGATTGGCCCATTTGAGGACGATTTTACTTGTGTCAAAATCGTAAATTATTAAATGACTGTCAGGCTACCGTAAATTGATCAACTAACTGAAATCCATTGCGTTAAATAATACATTTCAACTACCGTTTGTTATATTCCGAAAGTTAATCAACTACCTACAAAATTGATCAACTTACGATTCTTGCTATTTTCCGGTGACAGATACATCAGTGACGCGAATTAGGTACTTATGGTGCGCAATCCATTGACTTAGAATGCGCAGTTTGATATAATAAAGGCTAAAATACCAAGAGAGATGCCAGATGCGATGGAAGGCACATCCCCACTCACAAACTTTAACATTTTTTTATTTATACCTATCTACAGTCTCCTGAAATATGTGTGTCATTACACTATTTTATATTCTATTGTATTCTACCCACGATGCTATCCACTCTTCTTCGGACAAGGCCGAAGGCGGCAAATAATTATTTTTCAAATTATAATTTGGAATGTGTTGGAATGAGTCTGTGGAGAGATAATGTGGATTACCACCACCCTCAGTATTGTCCAGACCGACGTGAGGAGAACCTATTAGCCAAAAATTAGGCCAAAGGTAAAGTACCTGACTAGGTACTCCGGAAGAAATAAATAGGCCGGCTCTGCTCGAATATTTGTTCAGCGCATCGCTTGAATCGCTTCTATTAACACGTTGCTAATTAAAATTAACAACTCTGTAGGTTGTGCGTACCACGTACTAACAGCAAGCAGAGGGGCGAGCGATCTCGCTTCCAGTCCACATGCAGGTTTCAGTGAGGCACACACATAATATCCCTCCCCAGAAGCCCCTCGAGTGAAGTGGCGACTAGTTAAGATATGGTATCCTATGAATATTTTCATTCATGTGATGACCAAATACTACAGAACGCAATAGTATACGCTATTTTGGTGTTTTTAATAGCCATTTCAGTTATTATTTCATTTAATTCCGTGCGATTTATGTTAAACATGGTCATGAAATGGCTGCCTTGGCGTAAATCGAAGAAGATTCAAGTAATTTTGGAACATGTAAGTATGTCATTTTTATTATATTTAATTAATTAGTTTTATTAGATCAAATCAAATCAACATTACAAAATTAGTTAAAAATTTAAAACTAGGTACATCTCTTAAGTACCCTTCCTTGAGCATATCTACCTATAAATCCTTTAATTTATATTTATAATGTCTACATGTGCTCCATATTGCGGTACTGATTTGTAAGTATGTAGGTATAAGTTCAATTAAGAAAATTATTGACAATATTATTATTATTGAGTTTGCGGTTAGCTAACGGTAAGGACGTGGGTAAGTATCTAAGTACCGACCTACGGTATTAATTCGGCTTAATGAAATACACTTACCATCGATAAGGTAAATTAATTGATGAGGTCAGCTGAATTTGCGGTAAATTAGTCTAATTTGCATGAGCGGATGGACGAAATTGTTGTTATCTACCTATTTTAGACGCAACTAGGCTTGCCAACTTTTTTTACAAGAAATAAAGTATATTGAGGCCTAAGAAAACAAATTAAACAGTATTTTAGAAAAATGAACAGTATTAGTACATATTAATTTTATTTACGGGGGATGTAAGGGAGCGACCTATCAACTTTTCGCTCCAAGCCAACCTCACCTGCCCGTGGTGCGTCCTGCCAAATAGCGGACGAGGCGCCCGAAGGCGGTATAACCACCATAATTGAAGGCGTAGCTAAGTACCACAGACCGATGACGGGCAGCAGCGTCACCGGAGCGAGAGGCTACGCCCTTCGATCGCCAACCCGCCTGCCCAGCGTGGCGATTATGGGCAACTCCTCCAAATGGTCTCACATAAGCCACGGCCCCCAGTTCCCGGCGGCCCCGCTATCCCTGGTCACGGTGGTGACCACGGTACGGGCGGGGCGGGGGGTGCCAAGAATCACCGGACTACGGCAGGCCACCACACCAAACTTACCCTGGCAACGTACAACGGACGCACACTAAGGCTTGACTCGCATCTGGCGCAGTTGGAGGTGGAACTTGGGAAAATTAGGTGGCACATACTAGGGCTATGCGAAATCCGAAGAGAGGGGTAGGCTACCGTAACCCTAGAGTCAGGCCACCTCATGTACTTCCGCGAGGGAAACCAAAAATCCCAAGGTGGCGTCGGGTTTCTGGTCAATAAGTCCCTCTCCGACAACGTGGTGGAAATGTCCAGTGTGTCGAACAGGGTAGCGTACCTTATTATCAAGCTCACCGAGAGGTATAGCCTCAAGGTGGTCCAAGTGTACGCACCGTATTTAGTTAGAGGGTTCTCCCTCTAAATAAAAAAAATGTGTGAGCGTGCGTCTAAGTCTCACACGTAACATCTTTGATGCTGAAAACAGTATATTTTATACTTTTTTTTTTGTTCAACAGTAAAAAGTATTTTGTAGTGAAATACGCCTTACCACATCAGGTATTTATTTATTGTATGTGAAAATGCACTAAACGCCTAGCCTACCGCCCCCGGCACGGGCAACACCCTTGTTAATGCCTACAAGATTTGCTATCACAGACACAAACACATGACACACACCATACACAGTCTTCACCACACTTACTACACAACATACACACACTCCATAACACCCTATAACTCTAGAATACTATTAAAATTTAATTTTTTGGAATTATGTTAATTATTTATTTATTTTCTCGAATGCTGAATGATATAATGTAACAATTCCTATGTTGTATTAATCTAAGACATTAACAACGAAATGTTCTGTACAAAGCTCTATTTCCCTTAACTGCGGGAGCCCTGGTGACCTGTAATACAGGTTTATCTAATACCTACTTCAGGCACCAGTCTCTCACGATGACAGGGGTCTGAGTTTGGTTCTCTAAGGTTAGAACTAGTTAGTCTTAAGACGCCTTTATATTGTGAGAGAGAATAAATGATTTTTATTATTATTATTATAGTATAATACTGTTTTTAACAGTATAGTTGGCAACCCTAGACGCAACTGGCTATGTTTTGAAAAATGTTGAATACGAGTGAGCCGTGATACTGTAGGTAATGTATATTCTATGATTGTTATTTGATAAACTATCTTTGTGGTCGTAATAACAAAAATACCGCTTCGGTATGCTTGAGGCAGCCTTAAGAATGCTTCGGGATGCTTCGGCGTCCTTGGGCATCATTCGGTGCGCCGCGCGCCGGCTGGGCGCCAAAGCAACACTCTGTATTGAGACGCTTCGGCAAGCTATAGGACAGTGCGGCATCCTTAAGGACGCCTCGTCATCCCTAAGAACGTTGCAGCATGTCAAAGCATAATTGCCGATAGTGTGCGCTTGCATGTAGGATGCCGATGGATCCTTTTCCTTGCCGATGCCGCTAGTGGGTGCCGGGCCTTAGTTTTTCTATTGTGTCTAGTTTCATGGCAGTCAGATACGCATGATCGTGTTTGAATGGTGTGTTCTTGTGGTGTTAGGTTATGAATTAAAAGTCCTATTGGCTATCCATAAGGGGCTGCGCAGACGACAGACTTTTTGTGCGATAGAGTCTGCGTCTGAGACATTTAAAAAGAGCGTCTAGGTCTACCGACAGAATGAGCGAAGATGTGCGTCGTGTGCGTTGAGTCTGAAATATCCGCGACAGATTTTTGCGCGTCGTGTGCGTTACTGAATATAATTGCAAAAAAGTGCGTCACTGATAGTCTGTCGTCTGCGCTGCCCCTCACTAAATCCATATTTTAATGAGTTAGTTAGGTAGGTATAATAAGTATAGTTAATAGGTATTTATGGCTTCATATTAAGTAGAGGTCCAGGACCAAAATCTACTGATATTTTTTACACTTTACTGTGCTGTGGGTCAAAATAATCTGGACTCTATGTAGGTAGGTACGTAAGTACGTAGTAATGGTAGGTAACTAGCCACTCTAAGTAGGTATATAGAGTCGAGAGGACCTGAAACTGCGAAAAAAACAGAAGTCATGAAGAATAAATAAATTCAAGGCATTTAATTACGAGTTCCTATTATTTATTTATTAGAAAATCAACAGAGTTTACAATATAACGATTAAATAGTGTTATCTACACAATAATAAGGCCACTAACAGATTTTCCTAGAATTAACAAATAGTTACGCTTAGTGAAGAACACATTAAATTCAGACATACCTACATCTAAGTACATATTTATAGCTCTTTCGAGTGCAAGAGTAGTTTTCATGTATGACAACAGCACCCACATTCAAACATCAACACACTCCTACGCCCGATCACATTGTAAATAGCTGTATCTGTTACATTTGAAAATATACAAAATAAAATAAAAAAATATAATTTGTTTAATTATTGAATGAATAGCATTTTATTTTTGATTTAAAATTATTTTAATTGAATTAAATTAATGTTATTAACCAGTTCTGTTCCCCCAACTACTCCCTTCCTGATCATTATTAGAATTTATAACAGCTGTATCGCAAATAATAATATCTACTGTAAGCAGTAGGTACCTATACCTACTCTTCTTTTTCTTTAATAAATCTGTAGAGAGGTCAATTCTGTACATGAAATATACCTACATATTTTCAAAATAACTACCTATCAAGGGGTGATTAGTGAGCGATACTGAAGCCAAAAATGCAATCATTAAAATTTTTGTCACGCGTGCGGTACCTCTGGCACAGCTAGTATAGTAATATATCTGTGAATTAGATACCGGCTATCTATCGTATCAGTTCACGGTTCAATGCTTTCGATTCCAATTTGATGGCGTGATAGCTCCTAGAATAATTTTGGGGACAAACCACAAATCACGCTGGAAATAAATCAAGAGATCAATCAATAAAAGTAGTCGGACTCTTCTCACCGTTTGGACTGGCCCGGTAGCTCAGTAGTAGCATTCAGAGCCGAAGCTCGTGAGTTCGATCCCCACCTGTGTGTGATAAATCTTCATGTGATGAACTTTGGTCTTTGTTCTGTGTATGAGTGTTTGTATTTAAGTAAATATCTACTTAGGTACCTGTTACATTTGTGGTACCTTTGTTAATTCCGGTTTCCATAAGCCAAGTGCTGCTCATAATAATACACATACCTACTCTGGGATCAGGAATGTTTGCGATCCTACTATGTGATGTTGTCTGATATTTATAAACTTATTTATATTTTTAAGCACTGAAATTAGTAGGTAGGTTTACCTATTATGTATCTAGGTAGGTACTTGTATTGCATAAATTCTTAAAATAGAAATTATGAAGGTAGTCGACTTTGTTTCAGTTATTAGCTAGAACTAGAAAGCTTGTAGTAGCATACTTATTACTTACCTCCTTAAATGATTACCTCCTTTAATGAATCCGTGACAAAAACTACCTTTACTCCTTGCCTACATACCTACCTAGGTACTTCTCCGGAACTCAAATTATGTCCGTAGTTACCGCATTTCACCCAAATTGGAGCATGTCACCAAATGACCATGTTTGGTGTTCACCAAATGAACACACAGTTGAATGAAGGTAACTGAACACACAGTTATTTTTAAATGTCTGCCTAATAGCTAGTATAAGAGTTGTGGAGAAATGTTATTGTAAGTATTTGATTTGTTAAGTACCTAAATCCAACATTCATGAAGTTGACGATTTCTAATACATTCGTATTATTGTGAAAGGATCTCATTGTTTACCTACCGTCTTACGGCATTTATTCCATTGTTGTCCTTTTTGATCCTGTAACGTTGATTCCCGGCATTCCCGGCAGGGGGCGTGGGCGCCACCTCGCCCTCGGTTGCGATTAGGGCTAGGAGCCGCCTGCAGGCCGGCCGGCGGCGGCAGGCCTAGTCCCGAATCGCGCGGCCGCCCGCACGCACGCATGCGTGCGCTCCTAGTCCTGTTGCATGAACAATACGCGCCCGCAAACGCGCGCTCCTACCCCATTCACTTACGAAACAATTTACGCGGACCAAACCACTCACTCTGATAACATTCCAACACTTTCATTTCTATTATGATGCATATAATATTATAATAATTGTGATGTGATTATGTGCTAGAAGTTATGTGAGGTCAATAGTGCAAAGACCTATCGTAAAAAGGACCGTAATATCAGAAGCATGCCCTGGAGTTGTCCGTGGTCGCGGGACCGCCAGCAAACTCTTGCGGTCAGCCCGCCACTACACTTAGTGTTGCAGGTTCGTTACCGGCTCCGGTTTAAATTATATAATATTTAGGTACACTTAAACATTGCGAAGTTTTATCATAGCAAAATACCATTTCTATTTTTTAATCCATTTAAGAGTTGTTGATGGTACGATTTTACTATGCAGCTGTTGCACAAAGTAAAATCTCACGCTGTTAGTTTTATTACAATCATGGAATGATAGGCCTAGTCAATGAACCCATTATAAAAATCATATGTGATACGCGAAGAGCCTACTCGTCGGACCAATTTGAAAGTTATAGTGTACAAACGTCCCGAGATAACGCTGGTAGTCAGACATAATCCCGAGATTTGTTTTAATGGATTCAAAGTGTTGTATGCATGTTAATGTCACGTCCATAAAAATGTCCCGATATTAATGCACCATCAGCGGTTAAGTTGTGAGGACTTTAGTGGACTTTATAGTTCTATCAGCGAATGCACTTCTTGTTAAGAAAGCTGTAAAGATATTCAAAAGATATCTTGTACATTTTCGGAAACTCGTAAAAATATATTCTGTAGGTACCTATCTGCATAAACATTCTTAATGTTTGATCGATTTTATTCACCAGGAGTCGTACAATTGTTTTGTACAGTTAAAAGTTAACAATAGATTACCATAAACGAACGACGATTTGTATCGTTTTAGAATCTAAAATGGTCACCTGAGTTTGTTGCCAATAAAATTTAATACTTAATTGCCTACTTGCGATATAATAAATATATGTAATTTCCTAGTTAAGCATAAGTAAGGAAAACCGGCTAACGGAGAATCTATATTGAAGGTAAGGTATCTTCTAAATTAGAATAAACTTAATATGAGTACCTAGCCTAAGTACGTTTTAATTTAACTGAATAATTTGAGGATTTATTATGATATTTAAATACGTATACTGATAGTACTGACAATATAATTGTTTTCCTACTAGTCATGATACATTTGAAATACCTCTATGAACTCAAAATTATGAAACGTTTCAGTTTTGTAGAGTTGCTCTAGACAATATACTAACAGGCATTAATGATAGCGTTTTCATAGATTTTATTATCTTTATTTTACTACACACATTAGATTTATAAAGTAGTTAAAGAGGTGGGTACATGTGTTCCCAGTTTGACGTATAAAATGAGTACCTACTGGCAGATCCGCGGGTCGGCGCGGTGCAGATCAGCTGAGCGGGCTCAGTCATAGAGCGCCTGTGCCCCGGCTTGCTCGCTCGGGCTGCCGCTACCGCCCTGTATCTATGCCGCTAAACTTACAAACAACAGCGCCGATTAAAACACATTTAAAATTATTTTACACTCGGACTGCTTGGATAGGTCATGTAGGCATGCAAATGCTAACCTTTCTAAAATATAGCAAGTGATTAAAATTTGCACAAAAAATGTGATTGTTTATGCACTTTAAAAAAATAACAGGAGATGCCTTGGAACTGCTTCTGGGGATATGAGGCTCCCGCCCCTTCCTGTAAAGTGAGCCGACCTCTGCAAAATATACGACAGGTAAGCAATTTATTAGGCACTACCATCCACTCAGGGCTTCGTTTCGGTTAAGATTATAGATTATTTGGACTCAATTTGAGCTTGTTTACCTTCTCCGTGAAGATAGTAGGTACTTATTGTTTAAATTTTTCATCTTTTATAATTTTATTTTGAATGCCCACTGTGCGAAATGCGGCATTTGCAAACAAGTGGCGCAAGTTATAAGTATACCCACCTATTTAGTGTATTAATTATGTAAACAGAGATCTCATTATTCCTTCAGTTGTTGACGTGAGTAAGCAGAATAGTCATCTCATAATGTACTGCAAATAAAAATGTTAAATGTCGGTATAATTTTGGCTAAAAATGTATTGGAACTTACGCTAATAGATACACTAATAGATTTTTTTTTGTTGTATTTATTGATGTACTTGAGGTATTAGATCATTTTACATACATAGGTGTATTTGAGGCTACTGTTTAATGATTGAGAACGCTGTATACTCGTATTACCTAATGTTTAACTTACCCGCATAAACATTGGTTTTCAAATCTATGTTTTGCGACTGTATTCAGCCTATATGTAGAATTAATCGTATTTAAATAACACCTACAGGTAGGTGCTCATGAAAATAGTACTAGCGTTAGAGAAAAGGAACTTTAATAACGCATAAGTTTTCGATAACCAGCCAAAATTATATAAAGAAATTATGTTGTCCTGCAACTGTGGAGCATTACACAATGTAAGGGTTATTCAGCAGCATTTTTTCCCACGGAGTGTCGGCCTAATGAGCTCAATAAGACAATTGTTTCAAGTAAGCCGCGGCGATCAACGGCGAAGCGCTTTCATAAGCTTTAGTTATGAGTTTTCTTATTATGACTGCATTTAAAGCGTTAAGGAATTAACTAGGTAAATCACATTACAATAATAAATGTTACAAGTTTCATTTCTTCCAGAGTCTGATTCCTTTATTCACAGATAATTCGAGAACATCTACTTATATAGTACTAGCTGCTGCCCGCGGCTTTGCCCGCGTGAATATTTGTATAAAAAATAGCCTATGTGTTATTCCAATGTATAAGCTACATTACTGTAAAGTTTCATTAAAATCCGTTCAGTAATTAATGCGTGAAAGAGGAACAAACATCCATCTATCCATCCAAACAAACTTTCGCATTTATAATATTAGTAGGATTACAAGCGGTCGCCAGTTCTGTTTGTTGGAACTTGGCTAATACGCTTCCGCGTGTCCAGGTTTAGAGTTCTCTAGTCTCTGGGATTTCGTTGGATTTGCTCCGCTATGCATCCATCTTCTTTGCATCTTACATGTTTCATGGTATCTCCCCAAGACATACCTATCAAGTCGAAGTGCTAATTGGAAAAATTATACTTACGTGCGAAAGTATTTGATGAAATTATTTCACTTATGTTTTCATAATTTATTGTTAATTGCAATTGTTTCGAGGCGGAACGGGACACTTGAGGAGTAGGTACGAATTAGGATTAGGCCTATAGTGTCGTGAAGACGCCAAAACTTTGGTAATATACTTTGGAGGACCCTCAGGAGTCACTCGAGAGCTCTCGTGACGACTGCGATGCTATCGCATCGGGCGCCGCAGCCAGGGATGGGTCTCCTAGTATTTGCGTCTCTATCATTTACATTAGTTATACATAAACATTTAAATTCATTATATTTCATTATAATTAATTTAATTGTTTGAATCTTCGAATAATTACAGTACAGATGTGAAGTGACGAAGGTTTTTTGGACTTAGTGTATCTACGACGTACAGCTACCAATTCCGATGTTCAATACGGACATTAAAATTAAATAAACTTAATCACATCAACATCGTAAAGTTATTAGTATCTACAGGCAAGGGCCGAGACGCGATTACAAATGAAACTTGATTAACCTTAGCAATGCCATAAACATATTGTTGGATAGTTATTCTATTTGTCTCTGGTATAGTAGTTCTATTTGGTATGTATGACATGGTTAGCCTGCCTTGGCCTGCCGAGTTAACGGTAGAATGCTAATGTGTGGCGGTGTTGGTAGCATTGTCGCATGCTCGCGCAGCCGGAGCTTCCCAAAGTTGCGCAAGCGCAAGTGCACGCCGCGCCCACGGTCTCGCCGACGCGGGGAAACTTGTTCAAGTTCATTGTCACTTAATTCAATAATTGAGTAGATGACGTACATATTATTCACATGTCATAGACTATATTGATAATACTTAATAATAAAGTCAAACACTATTGTAATAGTGCAAGACGTAGGAAATTCAGATTTTTGCGATCGGTTTGTAATTGCGAATTTTAGAATGGCATTAGGAACCTGCTCAAAGTACTTACCTTTCAGTGGATACGAAAGATTCTTAAATGTTAATGAAATGAAAGGAATCCTCCAGGATCAGGCAATTTGTAAATTAGCAATCAATAGGTACCTATATTATATGTTTGTAGGTAATATTAGATTTATATGATAGATACAGTCCTCTGTAACATTAAGACGAAGGATGGGTAACTCTACCTACTTTAAGACCTCCTTGGTTTAGGGTTTGCAAGCGTGCTAATCAAAGCCCGAAAAGCACCGGAGTCTAGTATTCGTCACTAGATATTTATTAGCATGTGGGTAAATCAGGCCGTGTTTAAATTGTAATAGGATTTGTGCACTTGGATAATTGGATAAGATAGGCCGCCGTAACCGAAATTAAGGAAGTAGTACCTATAGTCTGGCGCCTTTAAGAAACAAATACAACAATTTATACACCCACTTGCACATAAACAAGAGCCGTGCCGTTAAGCGTCGAGTCTGCACCAAGTTTTACGCATTTCAATCGGTGCATTGATCGCAAGTGTATTTTCTTTAACGCCCTAATTGGTTTGTCTAAGCCAGTCTTTATAGCAACAAACGAGGATTCGTATCTCTGTAACTACAGAACGGTGCCGCTACCTCTACTCTGGTACTCGCCGCATGTCTATCCCGCTCTGTAATCGGGTGCATATGCGTGATGCGCCAGCGCATACAATGAAGCCTTTCAGCGGGCGGTGCTTTTGATATAAGTAGGTACACATCAATGATGCTAACCGTCACTGTAGGCATTTATTGTTCTACGACCATTGTGATACATTACCGTAACATACACTGTGATCTTTTGTACTATTTATTAGGACATTAGATTAAAAGGCACTTCTTTTTGTAACTTAATAGTGATATTGTTTATTTTAATAACTTTCATCTTAACTTCTACGATCTTCCGGTAGTTTTCACCGTTAAATGTTTCGCTACTGCTCTTCCAAAAGGAATTTAAGTCAATCACGTAGAAAACAAAGACACGTATTTGTAACGTTAGTAGAGCTCGTTTTCACCCATTGCATAAAACAATAGGTGATGTCTCGTAGACAAAATTTCACTCCATAGCCTTGGCGCATCGATTAGGGTCCCAACGACCTGCGATCTACAACACGGAAATGTTAAGTGTGTTCATACATTTGCATGAGGACGAAGTTTCGGAAGGTGTGGCAATTAGGAAAATTTTACTTTCTTTTTAACAAACAACTTGTTCGTGTAAGTGCTTGTAATTTCGGAAGTTCACAGTAATTCTAAAACAGTTAACTATTAAGGTGTACAGCCACTTATTAGGCTGTAAAACGTACTACATACCTACTATTACATTACAGTGATATCAGATTCCTCTTAACTTATCTTGTTTCTTGTGCTTACTTTAGAATTAGGCCATGTATGCCCTGTTGTCTAATATCCTTTAAAATATAGTTAGTGTCAAAAACATTTAACCGGATAAAGTACTCTGCCAAAATGTTCTCTCTCCCTGATGATCATTCTCGCAGAGTAGGTACCTACTAGGTATAGGTGCGTATTTAGGGACACGGAGCCTCACTAAATAATACCTAATCATATAATACATAGGAAGAGCATTTTTTTTTGTCATACAAGTTTACTATCGTTTTCGCTTCGTCGTAACTTACCTACTTGATGATGGATTGCATGAAAGTTAATCAATTCTCACCTCTAATAATCATCATCTTAATCCCTATTAATAATGTCCTAATTGGGCACTCCAGTAGATGTTATCGGATGTATTGCGTAATCCGGTGCAGTATCGGATTGCACGGAGTTTCGGCGGGCCGGCTGTGATGATCACCAAAGCCGGCGACAGAGCCACGAGTCGTTCCACCCGGCTGCCTGCCGCTCCAACGTCTGTATCGCTAGATACAGCAGTACTATCTACATCTATTTCGGTTTCAATTAGCTTCGAGAAAAGGTGACAAATATTTCTTTCATGTTGCTACTTGGGTTCGTTTAAAATTGGTTTCATCGCATAGAAAGCGTAAAAGTAAGGTGCCGGTGTTATAGCTCTTACATACCCAATATTCAGTTGGACTGATGCTAAGTATCGTGTGTCACCGCGACAATATCTACTTAAATACAATATTTACATCCAGTCACAGAACTAACACCAATGTTCATTGAATGTTTGCCTTCTGAGCGATTCGAGCCTAAGAATAAGTAATCAAAGTGGGTAAAGGGTTGAATGAAATTAATGTTTCTCTAAACTAAATCTAATAAAAATATGTATGTAGAGTCCAGTTTTAAAATTACAGTGTCTGAAGTATACTGCATGGTCAACAAGGAAAAATGTAATTTGTGTGCCAAATTAAAAGATCCATTTTTTAACGACCTAAACATAATTTTGATATCACATATTGTAAAAATAGATTATATACTACCTACTATTCGTAGTTTGTTCTAAACATACAAACATTGTTTCTTAAATCATTAGAATGTGTTTACGATTAAAAATATGTTTTGGTAAATTGATTTGGGATGGAAAAAATTGTCCGGTGAAAGATATGGGATTCTTAGATGAGGTCGACCTCTCATCCCTAGTAGGCGCAAAGGCGATGATATATGGCACATTCCGTCGCGCCGAGGTCCTTCGATCCGGCGCGTTGTGCGTATGCGCAGGCTTGGGAACGAGATTACTTCCCATACGTCGATGACAGACAAAGCTCTTTGTGAGCATTGTTCGGCTCCATCTCGAGTGGGCACAGGCCGATTTAGCCGGATTACTCATCAACTGCGGCCCATATTCCACCGTCATGTAAACAAAACGTCTTTTATAATTATAATATTCAGTAACTCCATGCTTTATGTTGCATAGACTTTTCACAAGTTAAAAATGTTCAACACAGCTTTAATTTTATACGATTTGATTTACTGCGTACGATATAAAATTTTATGTCTCAATAATTAAATTTCTTAATGATTCGTTATTTAGATGCCGTTATTTAAACAAGTTCCTTACTAATTTTGTGTCGCTACTCGCTACATCAAGGGAGCCGTTCCACAAAATTTGTAAAGTTAATTACTAATTTGTAATTTGTCCGTGTGTTCGTGATTGCGAACGGATGTTGTGCAACGGCGGAACTGCCCAAAGCGTTTGTTGACCGGAAGCGTGGTCCCGGGACAGCCGGCGAGCACTTAGCGATGCCGCAGGAGCGTCCAGGCACAATGTGCGTATGCGCAATACGCCATTACACCGCTTTATGTATAATTACACCTGGATCTGGCAACAATTGTTACTAATGTTGCGTAAAATACGTATCCAAATGGCCTTTTTATTGTCTAAAAAGGGACCGTTTTTTGTGCCTTTAGCACCAACCTGTTTTTGCCGTTCCTATCTTATTTAACTTATCTGAAACACAGTGAAAGGTATGTTGGTTGTTTACCTTTACACTGACAAATTGTTATTTAAACAAATGTGTAAAGTGATATTGGCACGGTGAGATAATTATTTGTTGCCTGTTGGTGATGTGCATACCTATTAAAGGTAGGCAATCTATTTAGTGTTAGAAAAGACAATTAGACTTAGACAAAGACTTACAAAGAAAAATAGCAATTCATATACGTCAACTGTGATTCTGTGACACCGTCTTTTAATTTAATTAATAACTCGGTGTAATCACATCTGCGCAACTTACACATCATATATTTTTTTCAGTTTTATAGTGCCCATATTTTAGAAGTTACGGGGGGGGGGGGGGGGGACATTTTACCGCTTTGGAAGAGTCTCCCGCGCAAACTATTCATCTGAGAAAAAAATTATGTTATGTTTGATGAAAAAAAAATTTTTGAGTTTCAGTTCTATGTATGGGGAACCCCAAAAATTTTGGATTTTTTCTGATTTTACTTTAAAATCTTAATGCGGTTAACAGAATACATCTACGTACCAAATTTTAATAATGTAGCTCTTATAGTTTCGGAATAAACTGGCTGTGACATACGGACGGACAGACAGACAGACAGACAGATAGACAGACAGACAGACAAACAGACAGACAGACATGACGAATCTATAAGGGTCCCGTTTTTGCCATTTTGGCTACGGAACCCTAAAAACAAATTAAACATGTTAAAAAAAGTAACTTTATGAAAGTAGACAATGCTGTTCTCTAATTCTACTCATTTATCACAAGTGCTTCTAGTTTAGAGGTCATCTTTTAAATACGGCGAATTTTTTTGGCGGATAGGGTTTCTGACTGAAATTCAAGCCGAGCAGTGCGAAACGCCAGACCTTGCAAAAAATATCACGCTTCGCGGGATTTGCCGCGCAGCTGTCGGCGCCGCCCGAGCCGTTGACCAGTGGCTTCGTAGACATCAACAGCTACCAATCAGACAACAAAGACAGACTATTTTTATTATCTTCCCTAATATAGATTCTAAAAGGTTAGATAATATTTAGGGTGGTTCAGATATTTCATTCAATACCATTTGCCCCCTACGCACTTACACAAAGTTTACTTAGACCCAGTTCTACTTTTATTTCTCGCCAAACAGCTAACTAACTACGAAGACCCGAATAGTTTGTCGGCGACAAACAAACAACTATCCGGGGAATTGATAAGTCCATGACCAATTCATAACCTTACGTGTCGAAAATGAGGGTTTGAAGGATTAATAATTCCGTGTCAGATTTACACGTAGCAAAAGTTATTTGAACATTTTAAATAGCTTTCTTTAAATATAATAGTCGTCTTTAATAACTTAAAGTGTAGCATTGTAACCTAACCTTTTACAAATCGAAATTGACTTCTATTTGAACTCTCCCTTCAATAACAATACCCACATATTCGATTCATACGGTCCATACCTACTTTATTTAACACTAAAGTATTTTAACCGGCTACTTACCATGAATCAAATCATTGAACGGAGCCATAAAGTAAATTTTATGCTTTTATTGGTTCATAAACAGTGCACTAAAAATAGTTGTGGCCACCTGGTGCACTCCTTGCGCCGCAGCGGAGAGTGCGAGGTGATTTATTGCTCTTTAGGTTCCACACAATGCAACCGCAAAAATAACCCTAGAACATATTTTTCTAACTGACGAATTGTCCCCGTGTAACTATTTCAAGTGGGTGCAGTGAACTGCGTTTCGTCTATAGGTATAGCACCGGGAGGCCATTGATAATTCCCCCACAACAAACAACAAACGGCGGCAATAATATTAATTTATCATTGTTACAAAAGAAAAGGTAAGAGTTATTCGAAACGTGCTTTTAGGTCCGTCTGCGGTTCAAAGGGATTAGTTTTTTGGTTTGATTTTATCCCACTTATTTAGGGACCGTGAATTCCATTCCTTCCTAGCATGCGATGGATCCCTTTGGAACTTTTTAAATTGTTTTTGTATTACAACACTTATATATGTCACTGTTTATACATTTAATATTGTTTGGAAATTATACCTACATAGATGCCTTCGCAGTGCACTGTACAGGCAAGTGTATATTTATCAATGATCTAATTGCCCAGTATCTCAGTTATTCACGGTTGAACGGAGGCCAATTATCCCAAATGTCCAACTTAGTGTAGGGTAACATAGATGGTAATTCTCGGCGTTGAGGCGGCCACGTGGGAGGTCTTGCTTACGACGTGTAAGTACATAATAACTACTCATCGACGTCAAAGTGAATTAAATTGACCCACTGCGCTATACAGATATTATCTTTACGCTCCGATGCTGCACTCTGGTGACGATTCCTGCCACACGTTATGTGAGCGATCTTGATCGTTTATTACTTTATTATGTCGGTGGGTACATAAAATAGCGCAGATAAAGTACACCTATATTATCCCACTTTTTTTGTTTTTGGCTTGGAAATTAAACAGGTTAGGAAAAGTTAAAAATATAAAAAAAGGGATAGGACAGAAATTTCATATAGGTAGATCAGGATAGTGTACCTACAGACAGGAAAATAAAAAAAGTACCATGTTATTTAAGCAATAGGTAGTTTTAATGCTATGTGTTTGTTTACCACTTCGGATTTGCTTCATGTTTATGTTCATTACCTAACGTTGTAGAGATGGATGCCTTGACTTATTGACTGGTATTCTGACAAGCTTTACTAATAACATCTTCTAGTAGTACCTACGTGCAATTAGTTATTGACCTTTGCAGGCGGTAAACGCCCATTTTAGAAGAAGGCCCCAGTAAGTAAGTAACTTTATTATGCTCTAATTTTTTTTCATGGCCCATGTACCCTCCGGAATGGCGCCTGAGCTCGTTCCGCTCAGATCTGACTAGAGATAAAAACTTTTTAGGTGAGTGGCCTGTTGTTGTTAAATTTTTTGGGGAAACCCGGTATAACTATTCTGCAAGTCTAATACGATAGCATAATTTGCTCGATAAAAACTTGAACAAATAAAATAGACTGTGCTGACTCATTTGCGGGGAATATAAGCATGATTTGGGTTTTGCGTACAAATGTTCAACTATTACATAATCCTATAAAAATAAGACGAAGTTATCAAGCTGGGCTAATGTTAAATAAAATAAACATTGTTTTGACGAAACTCTTGCGATACTGTATTTATAACCACTATGCGGTTAGGGCAGGCGGCGCGCGCGCAAGGATGACGCGTCTGACGCCTCCCCTCCGTCACTCTCCCACTTCACTCTGCTCCCGCTGACACTTCCAGCAATTAACATGTCACGATGCAGTATAACCGGGACGTGTTGAGAGGAAACATTTTATTATCAGCTTCTAAATAAGATACACAAATAACGCCAACATATTTGTCTTTGTTTATTTATTCCTTTAGTTGTTTTTGTTGAAAGGCTGCAATACCTAGGCATTCTAATATTAACCATATACTTCACTAGTCATATAATTATGATCCCACTCTAATCAAGGGCAATGGGGTCTTAGTTCACTTCACTGGTCAAATTGTGGATTGATCAACTTCACAAAACTTTGTAATTCCTTCGTTTGATCGATTGAGATTGTGCTCATCACGATGTTTTCCTCACCATAAGAGCGTCGAATAAGCGTAAATATTTCTAATGATTTAGTCATGTCATCTTATTACAGGTATATCTTGTGATATAATTTCATACAACTGAAGTTAAAAACAAAAGTTCGCTATCTCTATTATTATTAGTTGAGCATAGAAACAGGAAAGTCATAAAAACAAGGTATGGGCTAAGTTTCCCTTTCAATGCTGCTGCTTCTGTCCAACAAGTTAGCTTCATAAGGTAGTATTGCGTCTTTTCTACAACCTTATAAGGACGCTATGCTACAGAGACTAATTTAGAAACAAAACAAAATGAAGTTTCGCCAAAAACTGTTCTGTACAGCGTCATAACTCGACAAGATCGAGACCTCGGTGTGTTTACCTGCTATTTATGGCAGGCTCTTACACCTTAACCATGCATATTCAACAATTATATTGTCTTTAGAATAATGAATAATGGACATTAAAATAATCTTGATGGGTCTGTAAAACCACGTATGGCTGAAATTGGTTGCGTAAGTCTGCCCGCGTGTCAGGAGACCTACGCGTGACATCATACTAGTTTCAACATTCGGCAAACAAAGCCACAGACATCTCTGGCGCACAAACACTATGTCCCCATTATCTGGATCAACATATTAAGTATACCTACATGTAGGTAATTTGTATTTCTTAAAGATTTTTTAAGCAGCTTAGTAACGAAATCTGAGTACCTACTAATAGTTTTTAAGAACACAATATTGTATTCTAAGAAAAGCTAATAATGTTTGATCCTTCGCTTCTACCTACGATGTATAATGTATGCCTTTGTTCCCCAATAACAACCGTGCTATAGTAATTTAACCCGCATGAGCCTGATTTAATATAATTGAAGTCATCACGATAAGTGCTTTTCAACGAAGATAAATAAGTAACGAGATTTGTGGTGAATATAATTTAATTTTGTTAGTTTAATTTCATAAAGTCGTATAGTTACATTTAATTTGTAGATAAACATGCGAAGGGTTTGGTGTATTATATACCTTCTATGTATTATTTGTTATAATTATAGTAGTTATAATTCTTTCTAAGGCAGGCATGACACAATTAGTCAGTCGGTCTACCATACGCCGCAAGTACTAATCAGTGCCAGAATTGATACCTACTTATTTATATGTTCTAGTTACCCGCATTCAAAGCATTTGTTACTACATACGAGTACCTAAATAATTATATCTCTACCTAAATAATTATATCCTAGGTCAAATAATAAATAGCTCAAGTACTACTAGTAGCAAACTTTACGAATATGATTGTCGAAGTAGTCTGCTGTCGAAAACGCAGACAGTTATGTTGTTTGTTTATAAAATTGGTAGGAAAACTTCAGCATTGTCTAGGTATAAAGTTAGATCTTAAGTAGCGTTAGGTCGTAAGGAAAAAATTACGCAATATAAAAAAATAAACGTCTTTACATAACTTTTCAACATAGGTATTATTAATAAATACATCAATTTACAAAAGTCTTTAATTCTGAATATTGTAGGAACATTTTAAAGTAGATACTTTAAAATGTTCCTACAATATTCAGAATTATTCAGGTGGCACGTAATTTTAAAATCTCTACTGTGGCTAAGTGTACAACTGTGTGAATTATAAGTACAATAACATGCGCAGTGTGCTTTATTCAAAGCAAGTCGTATGTGGTCGTACAAACACGGGTATGACGTTAAATCCATTATCCACGGTGCGGGTGGTCGCCTTTTCGCCCAATCGGCGGAGTACTGAGAAATTGCCGACAATTAAATTACAAAACACTCCATTTCGAAATAATGATGCCATCGTTGGATCAAAATTAAAATTTAATCATTATTGCGTCGCAGAAATTTGTATAAGTACCTTATTTTATGATAATGATTTAATGATTTCGACACATCGAAATGTGTACAAAATCAAGACTGAAGACACTGATTTAAATATTCAGTGTTTTAAATGACCATTGAAGTACTTTTTGAGGAAAATCTGGTAAGAGTTTAAAATAGACTTCAAGTAATTAATCCAGACAATGTATAAGAAATAAGAGTGTTAGGTTTTTGAGTATGTAAGTAATAAAAATAATTAAGTAGTATGTTTTTGCTATGACATCATCATGACTAAACTATTGTACTTCTATCTGTTTTGCATTAAGTAGAATCAATTACAATTGGGTTAAACCCCTAGCACAATCAATTGTTGCATCAATTGAATCCAATCTTGGGATATTCTAGTCGTTAGTTAGTGCTGCAGATAAGGCGGCCCTCATAATCAATCCAGCGCAATTGATATCAAGAGTCCTGAACATAAATGTAATTATTGCCAGATGGTTATCCGTCTCATAAGAAGTGCGGTTATGCAGGTTTATGACAGGTTATTTTGGTTCTGAGCATTTATTCCCTATATTAAATATGTAGGATGTAATTTGTGTTTTAAAAGGGGTTTGGTTGTTATTTAGTTTTGGGAAAGTTTTGAATGATCTAATGATGATATATAAAAAATATAAGACATATTATGATTTGAAACAGCTATTAGGGTCTATTTAAGAAACGCTCCGATTTAAAGATACGTACCTATTACACTAATATCTAAAACAGAGCCTACAGTTTATCTACTAATGAGGAAAAGTTCGTATTACAGGTATGATTTTTCTCAAAATTACCTATATTTTAATATTACCTATGTTAGATTTACTGTACACATCCTTCATAACAATTAAGTACTTTGTGTAGGTACACCTATAGAAATCAACATTTATCATAAAACACAAACGTAAAATTGGCTACGCGTGATGATGTCTAGTAGATTCATCTAATCATTTCATGTCAATATTAATAGATATATAAATTTTATTTATCTTCTAAATTATTTTATTCTTTCTAATTTATTTATTAATATTAACTATTTAAATATTCAAAATTTAATAAACTTATTATAGGCAATCCGAAGCAATAATATAATCAACAAATCAATATAGGTATGTAATTTAATAACTTTAAGTTAATGTCCATAAAATGGCAGAGCAGAGGATCCAGTTCGCCTCTTAATAGCTCCATATGAGCCATAAATTAAAGTTGATAGGGTTCGAACACCGCTAAATATCATAAGTTTTTATATCTTATAGAGATACCTGGGAAAAGTAGGATTATTTAATGCTGTAAAACAAGGGAACATAAAGTTTTGTCAAAGGTATAGACGATGAAAATGATTATTTAGACATTCTTTCCCTTTGTGCAAGTTTATACTATGATGTTTCCTTCTAGTCAATATTTTCGACTCTACATTTGTACCGCCTTTTGTCCCTTCTTCTACTTCTTCAATTAAGTTTTATATAGGTAGTATACTAGTATGTATAT
Organism: Conogethes punctiferalis; assembly: GCA_031163375.1. Classification (NCBI taxonomy): domain Eukaryota; kingdom Metazoa; phylum Arthropoda; class Insecta; order Lepidoptera; family Crambidae; genus Conogethes; species Conogethes punctiferalis. Next base: position 11,237,720 of record CM062080.1, read on the forward strand.
TAAAGGTAGTCAATACTTCAATCAATTTCCTAGTGAACATTGCTGGCAACAATGTCACCGGCTGCGGACAAGCACGTCTCTAGGTACCAGGAGGAATCCATTGTGCATGTTCGTGAGTGTGCTTTCTCTGCCTGCGCCCAACATGGCCATAACGACTGACAGGCTGTCTCTGATTCCTACATAAAATAGTGCATGTGTGGAATTTTAAGTGCACGGCGAACTTGTGACGAGTTTGAATTACATTTCCTCGATGTACTTATCTATCCAACTTGCAAGCTAACTTGCTCGTAGAAACTCAGAATTGTATTATTCATATAGATGCTATGTTACTTAAGTTTTATTCCAAGTGCCTACTTTTCTAAGTAACACAATATTCATAATGTGAGTAGTAAGGATAGTGTCACGTCAACTTGAGAGTGAATGCGTTACCCGTAGGCGTAAATAAATGTGTACACTTGCACATACATGATCTTATATTTAATTTTGTCCCATTAGTGGGGCTATTCACAAATATTTCTTTTGGTAACAATAACAAGACAGTAAGTATAGTTTATTTAAATATTTGATCTAAATTGACACACTACGAGCCTCAGAGTTCTCGCAAAGTGTTCGAAAAGTAATTTCTTATTATGTACCTACGTACCATCGAATTTCCGAATCCACGTCGTAATTGGCGTTGTGAATATCCACTTCGTAAGCTAGTGCTTATCAGATTCTGAACCCTTTATAGTAAAGAATTTACTTAACGTTTTACGAAAACCCTGTCAAGAAAGTAATATTTTATGACGTGTTTGTAATTTACAAATGATAATTAAGATAGGTGCTTTTACAAATTGTAAAAGCACCTATCTTAATTATCATTATAAATTTATGTGGTAGGTGGATTATATGTGCATTTACATTTATCAATTGAATATAATTAACGAGATAATGTCAGTAGAATAGTTTTTTCCCTCATTGATTGAGCTGTATTTTAAATAAATTACTACTCATTATTACCCATATCTCTCAGAAGTAAAGCTTTATCAATAGCTTACACTAATACATTAGTCAGCCTCTATCTTCATAATACCGACTTACTTCGACAGAGCTAATTTAATATTGATGAAAGTTACAAATAAATGTGCTCTTTCTACATATTTATGTTCATTCCTACATTGGGCGGGAAGTGTAGAATATTAGTATGGGTGCCCAGCCCAGGCTTCGCAATACAACGAGGTAGGGAATACCTTTTTTCTTTTATAAAAGCTCATAACATGAAGTTTTTATTGCGACGCGAGAAAGTCACTAACTGAAAATTGCGTTTTGTTTTTCTAAACGATATTTCCTTTATGCAAATGGGTAAACTTTTTCGTGGAAGAAATATATTATTCTGCGTTTTCAGAAACATGGAACAATGAAGTAGGTACTTACCTATTGTTGGCTATGTTTTTGCAAAGCTCGTTACCTAACTAAACATAGTTGTATAACCTAACGTGATTAAATTGATATTAGGTATAACATTGATAATAATAAATAAGCAATATTTACTTACGGATTTATCTAGATTTGATGACACTGACAGAAAAGACTAATAAGTAAGATAGGTACGCTTAACTAATAAGCAAGTTACATCATAATAAATATATAACTATTTACTAATCCAAAGTGTTACGTAGAGTCTACGAGCTTATAGTATGATAGAGATACCTCATTACAAAATTGAAGTCCATAGCTATCCTTTTATAACACACCTTACACACAGTCCAAAATATAAAATTCACACATTATTATTTAACCTTGTAAATTTTGAATATATTATGCATGTCAAAAGATTATGTAGATTATGCTTATAATTTCAATTGAAAAACAGCCGTTTACCCTTAGTTTTTTATATCATTGCCTAAACCTTCTTTAAAAAATTAGAACTGAACACAGGAAATTAAAGAAATGATGTATTTTTTTTTCTGAGCTCGCGCGAAAATTGCTTTCTGATGGTAATTCAAATTCTACTCGGGCTGAGGCAGTGAAAATATCTTACGAAAAAATTGTGAGAATACAAAGGTTACGGCTATGTAGTATTTTTTTATAGTAGCTCGACATAATGGTTTCCCCAGGCTTGATGAAAGCAAAAGAAGCCCAAGTCGCTGTGACAACGGGCAAGTAACTGGTAGCAAGCATTTGATATACATATTAGGTACATCAATATAACAAAAGTATCGCAGCGGCCCGAGCATGGAAGTAATAAGTACTAGTTGTACGCAGATAAGTGCTACTTCCATGGACTCGAGACATTTGAAAGCTACGCCTACCTACATGCAATTTTGTAAGATTCTCTTAAATTCTAAATCGATTTCACAGAGAGCACGAAGAGCATTAGCCTCCCGAATGAGTGCACCTTCGTGATCATGGAGCGTAACAAATGGAGCAATAAAGTTATGTGCACATTCATTATTTGTAATCAAAGCAAACGTACGGTAATTCGATAATTTGCGTTTTCATTTGGGGACGCGGGCGTGCGTGCTTCCGCAGCGTATCTATTTATTATGGAGGCAAACTGCCGGGGTACCACGTGGGTACTATCCCGCAATAAGGATGTCCCATCACCCTAATTAGCTAGTGGGGATAACATGCGTTGTTGTTTATTATTTCGTGTGATGTTTTAACAGTTGTTACTTTCTCATTCATGTTTCGTCCTATGTGATTGCAAAGTAAAGGCACAGGTAAAGGTCGGTCTCGTTCATCGTTTTTGTGGCGTGTTGTATAGTGGCGAGTAACGTCTTGAACGAGGTATCGGATTGTGTTTTAATTTATTTCCAATAAAACTTATTGATATTTGCTGTATTAAAAAATTATATTATTTTTACGAAGCAATACCATTACGAAAGTGGTTTAATCATACTATAAAATATTTAAATTACGAAATTAAAGTTATAATAATAAGTATAGAGAATTGCGCGTTCGTTCGCTCATGAATATTTTTATCACTGGTAATCGATAGTTTTAACGTATACATACATGATGTATACCTACATAGTTATTTTATTGCAGGTCCGCTTTTGTTTGTCGAATGCAGTCGCACAGATAAGCTGGTCAAGAGTTCATCGCATGTGATCATTCATATGTTTAAATAAGTTGACTTTGAGTTCTAATGTTACGTAACGTGACCTCCGTCCATCATTACTTAGCTACCCCTGACTAAAGTGAGAGGGACGAACCCTTATACCAGGTCGTAAAGGGAGTGCCCGACATGATCATCGCTCAACACACCGGGGGTGAAGAAGGCAGTAATATTTTAAAACTGAGCCCTTATTCGTGGAGCAATAAACATTAGGTAAAATCACATTAAAAGTTGGTCACGCAAGTGCATTATTCCTATGATTGTAATTAACAGACTATGTCTGTAGATAGTTTATGTAAACATAAAAATCCCCAAAATTTGTCTAAAGGAGTAAACGTAAGATTCTGTAAGAGGTAACTATAGAAGTATGTTAATAATGTAAAAGAACGACCAAATCTCAAACGTAATGGGATTATGAAGTTCAGTTCTAATCATAATATATGGTGTATGATTTCTAGTAATAGCTTTGGGCACCTTTTCACCCGCTGCATAAAACTATGTCAGATATATTGTTTAATTTATATTATACCTGATTACCTAAGTAATATGAAAGCGATTGTTATAAGTTTCTATTTCATTAGGTTTAAATAAAAAGGGTAAGTTATTTTTTCAATATTTTATGTACATTATCTTATAGACTGTAAATTATTCCTTATCTAATAAATATAAATTGCTCCAAAATAAAAAAATATCAAATCTATAGGCTACATTTCTATGTATATAAAATAACATGGATAAAAGCGGTAGAAGTCAACAAAAATGCTTGGCTCATATTTGTTACAATACTTTTAGATAAAGCAAACCATAGTCATTAGCTTTAATTGATTTTGTTGAAGAAACGATTAAAGGAGGTTTAAAATGATTCTAAATTTAAAAAGTTTTGATAGCAGAGCGTGGTTTCGATTTGATTTTCGATCCTTTGGGTTATGGGCCCAACACGATTCCACTGCACCACTCTGCTTGTTACGAGAAGGCTAAAATTTTGCTTATTAAGGGACAAACGAACTGACCTAGTCTATTTTTTTAGATACATATTGTGTGTTAAATTTCCGGACCGGATTCAGTTTAGGAAATCATTTTTTGAAAAATGGTTTGGGTCTAAGCGTTCCAGGCAATGTAGAGCAAGGGTTAAAAGGATTTAAAAATAAAAAGTAGTTTCGCTCGCTTGCTATAAATATTTTGTGTTAGCAATAACAAATGCACATATTTATTTATTTTGAAGTGCGATGAACTGCGCGGTGTGAGGCAAGGCAGCTTTTAATCGTTGCGATATGGACACAGCTTCCTGCTGAGTAAAGTTTCTTGTCGGCAGATGTTGTTTTGCGAAGCGCTGTTACAGTCGTTAAAACATTTATGGGGTATAACCAGAACAGAATTGGTTAAAATAAGTATGAACTCATAAAACCTTAGCTTATGTTATTGTCTATTATGTAGGTAGAAGTCATCGACTTTATCAAGCTATACATTGCCGCAAGCAGATGCCGTACTTTATGATGAGTCTGGTTTTTGTGGTAATAATTAGTCCATCGTTTGTTTTCACTTTGAATATAACAATTAGGGGATTGGTCCGTTGTTTGCTTGCACTTATAAATATGTATTTATTTTACAAGATTACTTAAACACATACTGTAGGAAAGATCATTTTTAAATAGGCGAAAAGACCAATTGTATACGAAAGTTTAATTTTAGTTATAAAAATAGAGGGCTGAGTTCTGAAAATTATATAATAATTGGAGATACCTACCCAACTTCAGGTTCTTACCGTTTCGTCTCTTGTAGTAAAACGTCTACAGATATTACGTTTTTACTACTTTTGTGAATAAAACTGGCCAAGTGCGAGTCGGACTCGCGCACGTAGGATTTCGTACCACTATAAAGCTAAATATATGTTTTTCCTCACTTTTTATAATATTGGAGTTGATTGAATGAAAAAAAAAATTAGGTAATTTGGCAGTAGTTTAAAAATGACCCGTTGTATTTAGTATCGCCATGTAATTTTGTATTTTTCATATTACAAAAACTTTATCCTAAGCATAACGAATACATAAAACAAACACATTTTACCTTTTGGAAGAGTCTCTCGCGCAAACTATTCAGTTTAGAAAAAAATATGTTAAGGACCTCAACATCATTTTCAAATACCTATCCATAGATACCCCACACGAATAGGTTTGAAGAAAAAAAATTTTTGAGTTTCAGTTCTATGTATGGGGAACCCCAAAACTATTGGATATTTTTCTGATTTTATTTTAAAATCTTAATGCGGTTTACAGAATACATCTAAGTACACAGCAAATTACAATAATGAAGCTCTTATAGTTTCGGAATAAACTGGCTGTGACATACGGACGGACAGACAGACAGACATGACGAATCTATAAAGGTCCTGTTTTTGCCATTTTGGCTACGGAACCCTAAAAAGGCACTTGAATGCTTCCGGGCCTGATACGGGCCGACGCGGCGCGGGCGGCCCGGCCGGTTTAATTAGAGCAGTCTGTAATTCATTACCGGACGAGCGCCCGACACCTATTATTTGGAGCACTGGTACTGTCACCGAGCTAACGTCTATTATTTAAATTTAATTAGAGTTAGATAAAATGTCCATTAAATTGGCATTCATTACGGATATACGAGTATTTTCTTCCTTCTAGCACATAGGCATTTGCCTATTTTTTCGTTTATGTAGTTATTAGTCGTTTTGTTTTAAATTAGGTAGAAAGTTTATATTAAATGCTGTGGGGCTGAAATTGTTTACTTTGATGTCATATGAATTCCTTAGGTTTAATACTTACTTAACACCTTTTAACGACAGTTAATAAGGTCTTATTCAGTCCTCGAAGACTTCAAACAAGCTGGTGGTTCAATAATTTTACATATACAAAGGCCACATTGTCTACGTCACCAAATTTGAAATTGCAGCTAATGATGTTTAACCGTACCTACAGGTCATACTTGTTAAAGGGCCACCAGCTTCTGAAGTTACTTACAAAATATCTATTAACCATATGACATCCATCGTTCCCATTCTAGATTGCTTTAGAGGTAATTAGAAAATTCTAGAAATACCAAGGTTTAGTATTATTTTTCCTGCTAGCACAATAACTAGTCGATAACGATCATTGCATATGTACAGGTAAATAAGTATTACAAAAATGAAAATATCTGCAAGGAATGTTACGTGCTATTTCTGTTAAAACATATACTTATCAGGAAAAAATAATATAAGGCCACGAAAGTAAATATCTACCTAGATATATGATTAGGTAATATTCTATTTTGCACCATTTGTGTAAGTTGGCTATGATACACATTAAATGTGCCTCTATTTAAATATGCAGTTCTTATCTTTACGAGTGCGACACTAATTTAAAATTGTAATTAGGTACGTATTTGAATTTCCTTAAATAAAGTGATAGAGCTTCCGGTGGCAGTATATTCGTCTTATCACGACTATCCATAGTCATGACAATTAGATCAATGGTCTAATCTTGATTGATCATTTGTGAAAGAAATTATGTTAATTATTCAAAGATGCCTACTAAATCATTTTCATAACTATGACTGATTTAAATTGGATAGACTAAGTTTACTTTTATGTAGAGCGATCTTTAAAGGACAAGCTATTATTGTTTTGTCACCTACGCATATACGAAGTACCTACTAGTAGGTAAGAAAATTTCATTTTATTATTTGAATTCTGGCATGAGACTTTTGTATTTTTTATGATTTAATATAACAAAAATGAGTAGATAACTAAATGCCGATTATAATTATAATCCAGCCCAAAGGAGTTTGTTTAGTAGGACTGGCGTACTGTCCTAGCTAGTCGATGATAATTGATAACTCACACTGAACTGAAGTGAAACACTGTTTACTTGGAGATACTTTTATTTGCACTATCAAGCTAAGTTATATTATGAAAGAAGTTCTCTCGATACTCTACTACTATCTACTTCTCGATTATTATGATAACTAATAGATATACTTTTCAGTTACATTTTATAGGAATGTTTTCTAAGTGTTTGAGATTCTAGCTTCTTTTACTGACCAGACTTGTACAACACAGAACTTCACAAGCCTACATTGTGAGAATTATAACACTTGTACCTGTCAATGTCGAACCAAATCGTCGGAAAAGACATTTGCGGCGTTTAACTGGTGTTACTGAGAATCGATAAAAGGCCGCGGGTGGTGCCGATGCCGAGTCGTCGCAACTCATGCGCGTGAGACAATTTTTTATTCGGGCTTCACGGAGTCGATCCGGGTCGATATTAGTCGGATGTCACGTAGCGAAGAGCGATCCGGCTCTCCGCTCGGCGCTCGGTGACAGATGGTATTGTGTTTCCCGAATGTTGAACGGCTTCTGACGCCTTTGTTCACACGGATTTTTCCATTTCCCCCGACTGTGTCGTATCTTTTTCTGTGGCATAAATGAACGAACGAGGATATAATTTATTGCGTTAATATTGTGCGCGTTGGAATAATACTTATTACGAATGGCGGGTATTATTGGAAAGCGTTTTGAAAGAACTCTACAGTACATTTATTAATGCATTGAAAGCTGATATCTTTAGTTACCTACATAGCATATAAAAGAAAGTCATTGTATTTGTTGTAGGTAGATGTTTGTAGCATTGGAAGAATTTGAGTTGGTAATTTAGCTATTTCATATGACATATCGATGGACTATTGAATACAATTCTGTATTATAAAGCTGATTATACCTACAGACGACGCGATAACCTTCTTTTGATTTTAAGCTAAATAAAAGTTGATGCTCTATGATTGTAAATGTTCATGTCACATGTTCCATACTTCTTGTGCCCAGTTTAAAACTACAAAATAAATATTTTTTTATGCATATTATGACAACTGCGCAAACAGCGCTGCTGAAAGCAACTGTGTATTTCGGAAAATCTGTCCACGTGGTCCCGGAGTCGGCCAAAGTGTGTGTGTGCTCAGCAGATAACGTGTAAATGGAACATGCTTGCGACAATTGCGTCGCTTATCGCCCTCCGAGCTGTAATTTTACTGTCCGAATTTACCGCGGTGACGTAATAAAGCTCCGCTAGGCACGTTGCGCATGATCTGCGCCGATGGGCTCTGTCTTCGTGAATAGCAACTAAGTACGTACTACTTACTCTATAAGGACAAACTCAACTAAAATAGTATCAGCTGACATCATTACTTAGCAAGTAACTTAAGTTATACCTTGTACTTAGGTGTAGGCCTTAAAAATAATTTTATTCTAGCTAGATCATGTTATGAGAAGAACCACGTATAATTTAAATTGTAGGTAGTGGGTAAGTTGCTATTCCCTACCCGAACGGTTGTCTGAAAACTGTCAACTTTTGGTAAGTACAATAAAGCGTATAATTCTATCCACTTACTCGTACTATCGAAATAACCTTAGTCAAACCTTCAATCTTATGAAAATATTCATTTGATTTATACGTAAACTGATGTAGTGGCACTTAAAGAGACTAGCTATAATATGGCTACGTATAAAGGCATTACAGGAAAAGCTGTTGTGAGGCATTTTCGGCTAACTTAAAAAATCAAAGAAAATTTAAAAGCTAATCACGCCAAGTGATTAGGTCATCATCATTATTATAAAAGTTCACGCATGAGAATGACGTCGCTGGCTCTAGCTTGTAGAAAATAAAGTATTGCCGACCTTTTTTTTTCACACGACGTCTTACTTGATAGGTACACCACCTACCTACTCCATTGCTAGTTATTTGTCACTTCGGCTGGCATGTGGACGTCGCCCCATAAATACTGCACCGGTACCAGTAGGCTAGCTGGAACTCTTGTTTCGTGTGCTAAAGTTCTAAAGCAGGTTCTAGCTTTTTCATAGAACTATTGTGTGCTTTGACTGCAGTTGGAAAACTTGCAAATTGCTTCCTCAACAATTACTTGCACGATTTTCGCCCAACTAAATGTTTTTGGAACGTGAGTATCGTGTTCCGCTGCAGTTCACTGCAACAATTTCAAAAGTACACTTATTGCATTATAAGTTATACTTAAATTTAAATAATTTCCCGGATATTTGTAGTCTCATATCCGCATAGTAAGGTATTATGCGGTAAATACTATTTTAACGGATACATAATGAATGTTGCCATAATAGTAAAAGTTTCAGAAAGTGCCCATTTCAGTATGAATTAGTATTTTATTGTTGCCTTAACAGCTTTTAAACTTATGAGCTTTTGAAATCTACGTATTAAGGAAGTAAAAGTAAATGAAAAGTTCACTCGTAGCTGTATGTAAGAAAAGTGACCGGGCAAGCTTGAGTCGGGTGTATGATTACAAAACAATAGAGGTTATGATATCAAAGGGCCCGCTTCCGTTGATTTATCGTCATTCCGCCTCTCGGCTTTGTTTCCAAGCCGCTCAATCATGTGTCTTCTGATCAAAAGCCCCGTGCTCCCAATGATATTAATTTCACTTTTATTGCGATGGACAAATAAATTTGTCGGTGAACGAGGCTGTACTGCCCTATATTACAGAATAACGATGCGTAAAACGATGCAGTGCAATTGATATTTCAATTAAACGATTTATTATTATAGGTAAATGGCATGGTTTATTGTTTGTATGTAAAAAAAATTGGTAAGTAGGTTTTAAACTTTATATTTGTTTACCTCTTTTAAATTTTTACTAAGACACAATCGACATTTGATAATGCAATATTATTAATACATACCTAGACACGGACAATCCCTATTTGGTTTCCCTGGTAAGATTTAAACCCGGTGAAAGTTCTGGTTGATAAATCGAAATCAGGCATACTATATACATCAAATGAGTCAAACGTGCTAGCCAAATTGGAGGTAAAACAATTTTATACATCATAACTAATATTATAAAGCTGAAGAGTTTGTTTGTTTGTTTGAACGCGCTAATCTTAGGAACTACTGGTCCGAATTGAAAAATTCTTTTTGTGTTGAATAGACCATTTATCGAGGAAGGCTTTAGGCTATATAACATCACGCTGCAACTATTAGTAGCGAAGAAATAATGGAAAATGTAAAAAAAAACTGGGAAAAAATAACTATTCCACGCGAAGTCGCGAGCACAGCCAGTATATCATAACATAATTAAGTAAACATTGAGTTTATCTTCTTTAACCCAAAATGATGTGTTTGGATTGTACGAGTATCATCATAATCTCGTAATGGTCAACCGTAGAGCGGAGATTTAAAGGGCCACATCGCATTCGCTCGCCGGGTTGGGTCGACCCACGAGTGATCACACCGACGCCCGGCTTAGAGACTCTACCCTTTTTTTGTTTATTTGAGTACAAAGGCTCAAATCACATAGCGAAGGTGACGGAAGAAATAACTCAATCCTTAACAGAGACACATTCGTAAAAAGTTTGTTGTTACAAGCTTACGGCAACAGAGAGGGGATAGTACGTTATTATTACAGCACTCTCGCTAAGGAGGTTCTTAATGTGAGAGCTTTCCGGCTTACGTTTGTTACTAGAACAAACGATATTAATGTGTCAACGTAGCTGACGTAATTCCCCTTTTTTAAATGTCCCACTGCGCTCTCAAGGGTACCAGACCAGAACTTGGCGAGCCGAAGTACTCTCTGAACGTAATTACTCCAAGGCTACGAATTACTCCAGGGAGTATACATTTCCAGGAATTAGGGAGGTTCAAATTAATATCACGGACTCCAATTTTGGTGGCCCCTTGTGAGTTATGAGAATCGTATATTTATTCATTGTACGGACGTCGTCCATTGTTCCTAACCACACTTTTCTATATAACAATGGCGTTTAGTGGAACTTTCAAAAGCTCCAGTTGTTACTAGAGGGTTTTAATTAACAGAATAGATAACTATTTGTCAGGGCAAGCGATCTCATTGTTTGTATTCAAGCACGCTACCAGCTGTTCAACGAAATTTGATTCAGTTAGCTAATGGTGCGTGTGCGATGACTTTATTGTCCGTTTTGTGCCAGTGTTTCCTTTTACGCTACTGTGTGTAGTTTTTTTTGTGACGCGGGTGGCGCGCGAGTGGGCCCGCTGCACCGCGCAGGTGATCCGGACACCACGTGCGCGCGCGCATATGTGCGCAGTGAGCTATGGGACGTGTTTTGTTGTTGAATTTGTAAGCATCAACTATTCTTTTTAGAAGTCAACATAAATATGTTTGAAAGATTCTGACCCACATAATATTCGGAAGCACTTTAAGAAATGACGAAATCGTTTTACCAGTAGCTGTTCAACAGTTTGAAACGGGTCAATAATACATTTATGGGCACGCTAATAATATCTAACTAAAGTAGCAGAGCAAAGGCAGGCAGACAGGCACTCGAACGTTGGCCGAACTGAGATAAGACAGAGAATGATTTATTTAGGAGTTGCGCATGGCCAGGGCGGCATGTGCGCTGCAAATGTGGCGCCACGCTTCTGGCAACACTCTGAGATACGGAATGATCCTAATATCTAGTACATACTAGAAAACAATATACATACATATTTAAGGTAAACAGAGATTCATGTTTTCTTTGTTTATAGGATAATGGTTTCTGAAATGATAATCTCTTACCTCTAAGGGAAGAAAGTGACTTAATACTATAATTTATATGAGTACTTATATTATAAAAATCATAGGATTTTTTTATAGTAGCACTGCCTAATGGAAATCGAAAGCACGCCCGAGACAATGGCAACAAATAGATCACTTGGTAGATAAAAAAGCTATGTTCCACAAAGTTTCATAAGTATCCAATCTTAACTATATATTTATATTATTAATTATTAATATTATAAAGCTGAAGAGTTTGTTTGTTTGTTTGTTTGAACGCGCTAATATCAGGAACTACTGGTCCGAATTGAAAAAATCTTTTTGTGTTGAATAGACCATTTATCGAGGAAGGCTTTAGGATATATAACATCACGCTGCAACTATTAGGAGCGAAGAAATAATGGAAAATGTAAAAAAAAAACGGGGAAAAAATAGCTATTCCACGCGGACGAAGTCGCGAGCACAGCTAGTACAATATAAATACCTAACTCCCTCTATCACCGGTACAATGCAAATTGTCCTCATGTTTGTCTCTATATCTCCCTGCATACCCACCAATTAGGATAAGTCCAGGGGAGGCCACTTCCTCTTCGTTCCTCGCTGCAAAACATAACGAGATCTGATTTGTAGCTGTCAGTTACAATTTGCTAACGAGTGTAAAACATGTCAGGGCTTTAAGAGATAAAGATCATGGCCTGCTAGCGTATTATTGAATGCAAATTGCAACTAGGAACGACTTGTAGCGCCGAGGTTGGAGTTAGATTGAATGGAAACTAATTATGTGCTCAGGTATTGTGTTGTCAACAAAATGCAGATAACCTGTTTCAGAATAGAGAACTGAAAATTCATTGCTGACTCGTGAAGAATACTTATTGGCATCACAAACGTTTCGTTGACGACGCAACACATTATCTGCAAATGACTGTCATTAAGTTCGTTATCTTTGTAAGAAATCTTATGATAGAGCGCAACAGATTCGTAGTTGATAACATGCATTTCCTCGTGTCATTTTATTCAGTTCCATTATATTTAGTGACAATTGCAAAACTATACAGTATTATATAGTAAAGTGAGCTTTTGAAAAGCAGAGCGCATACATTTTCTAGGAATTAAAATAAAAATGATAGGCGTGAGTTAGGTGCGAGAGTTTCTGGTCCCGTACTTACTATAGCAAATGTACTCTTATTCTTCTTCTTCTTCTTTTCTAACCTATGTTGTCCCACTGCTGGGCAAAGGTCTCCCCCAAACTTACTACGTACTCTTATTCACACTGAAAAATATATTAGGTAGATTAATGAATTGCATAATATTTGAATATGTATTAGGTAAATATTTTTTCTCTTTTTAGAGATTGCCATATGAGTATTTAATACACATGTAGGTACATATAAGCATGAATGGTGCGGTGCGGGTTATAAACATCTGCAAGGATCATAAAGTTACGTATATGATCTTGCCTTGTACTTACAGACACTCTGTAAATCTATTACAAACTTGTTTCTTTTATTTTATAACATTATATTTATTATTATTTTATAACAGAACTGTGTTTTTTGTTTATTGTTCAAGAGCAAAAATCTGCACTGTTTTGAGACATCTTTTTACGTTAAAACCTTTCGGCCCTCGTGTTTTGTATTAAAATGGAAGACCTCGTACGATTCACAAAGTAGCAATTTAGTGAATCTACTCGTACCCACCTTACCTAAAACAAAATAAGCGGGTCATAAGTTCTAAGTATAGATAGAGCCGAAACGGCCAGTCCCAGTATGCAAACAGTATTTATGTAAGGATTATTTTTAATCTCCTGGAACGTACCCCTAAAAACGAGTAATTGCTGAGGTCGGTGTCGTGTTGAATGGGCGCGCCTCCCGCCGCTCGTGTCCATTGTGCGGCCGCTAACGAAGGGCTACAGCAGGTATAAGGGCTGGTGGTCGTGCGTTCATAAATTCCGCTCGCTCGCTCGCGGCCGGACAAAGAGCTGTCACTCGGCGCGCTCGCTAAACGGTTTCTAGACGTCCGTACGCCCTGCGGCTGTTTGTTCGCTCTCGTCTGTGGGAAATGAAGTATTTTCCAAATATGGGATCTCTGCGACTATGACGAATTGCTGAGCATTAACGTTACAACGACCTCATAAGTCTCGGTTCGATTTGATCTGCAGATATTTTCATTGTCAACCACTATATGTATTTATTATATTCGATAAGTTTTACGAGTGTGCACTCATATTATAGTCGTAGTGGTGACCATTTACCTTATCTGTTATGCCCACTATTTGCTGTAAAATAAGGCATTCGAATGTATCTACGACCAGATTTTTCCCAAAAATCTTACTACAGTAACCAAAGAATTAAATGCATCACTTTAATCTTTTCCTAGCCAGCAGGAGCATTAATGTTCATACAAAAAAATTTAAAAGGGGAACATAAACGCTTTTTGAAAAAATATTGTTACTTCAACAACATTACGTTTGTAACGTTGATGGTATTTCCATCAATTAATATGATTACTATAACAGAAGCACTTTGAACGAAACCATGTAGGCGACGTTACTTTACACATTACTGACGCACATGCTCAAGGGTAATCATCACTGTTGTCACTGGCCCTATGAAACCTAACAACTGTTTGTTAGTGCAAGGGCGCAATTCAGCACCAGATTATAATTAATTTTCGACTGTATAAATCAATCTGTTATTTAAATAAACGATAATTACTTAACAGCATTATTTTCGTCTGCAGAAAGAGGGCGCTGGCCAGGCGCACGCATTTCGCAGTAAGTCGTTTCGCAAGCCGCGGCCGTGCCACTGGTGCCACCAGCCAGTGCACACCCAGGGATCCTGCTGCAGAGGTATGTGACAAACTATACTGAAACTTTAAGACACTAGCACACAAAACGCCTTCACTACCCGACGCCGTGGCAGGGTTAATCGGTATTTAGAGACGATCTAATACTAATTCGTTTCTAGTTTCATTAATCGAACTAATTAACCCATTTCCAGCGATCGAGCCACTGTGTTGGCTGAACGCTACGATATTTATTTTTAAACGTGGTCATGGTCTAAAAAGACAAACACACAGCTAGACTTTGCTGCCCTTCATGGTAGACAAGGGCTTGACTATGCCCACGTTAGACTCGGCACTATTGCTTAGCCGTGTTTAATTATCCGGCGGGCCGTCTCTGCTCGTCTGCCAATTTTAGCAGTAAAACTAAAAAGACGTTACGAATATAACAATAAAACTTCTATTGTGTATCTACTTGATAATTTTCAGTACCACAGCCTAGGGTCTATTACGCCTGAAGGTAAACAAAAAGTGGGCCAGAATATTCGTTTTCTCCATCCTATATTTATCAGGCCCTTCCAACCAAGCGTGAAGAAGCAATTAATGGTCCAACAAGACGGCGACTGACATTATTTATTGCGTTGCCAATACAACTCAATAGGTTCCCATTTTTGCTTACCATCAGATACTAAATAAATAAGCCCTGAAATACTTCAACTACGAAAGTGCGTTTTGTTATTATACGTCTCAGCGTGGCGACAATGTTGTTTTACCTATTTCGAAGTTTCGGGCCTTCACAAAGGTATTCATATAACCCACAGCTAATACTTACTTGTATTAGGTACTTGAGGTTGAATACACAACAGACTTCTTTAGGATCATACAGACACAGAGACACAGTCTTTCTTTCTTTTTTTTCTTTTATGCGAGAGGCGGCAGGCGAGCAAGTGTTCAGTTGGAGTTTCATACAAAATGTTTACGACTCTGTAGCATAGTTTTTAAGTGTAAAATATCCCGAGATTTTGGTAGGTAATACCTTTTGCAGTTGACCCTCAGATTCGTTATTTGGAAAGTAATGACCAAGAATTAGTAGCTACACCTACCTACTTAATATTAGACTAGACGAAATCGTTAACAAGATCGAAAGCATTTAGCAAAATATCGGAGAAATGAGATTATTTTCCTGTATTTTCTAGAATTCGTGCAACCGTTCGTGACATAAAAGATATCTGTACCTACATATAAGTATAAATCATTATATTTATCGTATTATGAATATCGATTACCTGTATAAATCGAACATTTACCTTACTTAAAGATGCTCTATGTATCTTATTGAGCCAATAGCCAAACATTAACAGTGTTTCAAAGTTAGCTACGAATCAACGATGCAAGATCATTTGTGTGTAATTTATCACTGGCGGAAACGTATACAAACAAACATACCCTACTGAGTCCGTATAACTGAGAAATAGGTTTATTGATGACTGATTCGATTGAACCCATTGGAATTAGAAACTGTTTCGCAACGATCGCCAGTAATGACTCGGTTCCGTACAGTTCTAGTTTAAATTCAGTTACCACAAGGAACGAACCAGGAGCCTCTAAGAATGTAGATGAAGGAGCCGGTTTCCAAGTAGAATAATTAAATGATGTTAACAAGCTATTACATCTCCGGAAACTAGGGAAACCTCTGTGAGACGAAGTTCTCGATACAATTTTATTATTTTACCGACTTTGAGGTTATTACAGTTTGTAGGAGTAAATTATTTCGTAGTTACTGGCTTTCAATTAGACTCTGGGCCTTGGTTTTAATTGAAGACGATTTTATTGGTTTGTCATTTACTAAGGAAAGTTCATTACAGCAATCACATGTTATTACAAATTGTATGTTGTTAGGTACTCTGATAGGATGATTAATAAGTAGGATTATGGCCCATTGGATATACTATCGAGTACCTAACTTAGGAATTATTACCAAAAAGAAGCTTTTGAAACTTCTTTTTTCTTTAAAAGTATCTTTATTATGCGCTAAATTGTAAGTTACATGGTGTAAAAGTAGCAAGTATTTTGACAAATAGCTTAAAAATGTAAATATATTCTGTCGTGGAGTGGAATGTAAATTATGCAGATGAATTAAAGATTTGAATTTCTTGTGCCAAAGTACTAATTCATGAAGACATAGAAACCTGATTTTGCCGTATTCTGCCACTACTTCTGTTTGCTGAAATAATATCGGTAGATGTGTTCCATGATCCAAAGATAAAAGTAAAGAAGTGACCCCCAACTTGTATATTTATCTCATTATAGGTAATCTAATGGTACTTAACAAAAATTATTATATTCGAGGTTTATTAGTAAATTAAATTTGTACGAGTATTTCAATACCTACAGGCATTGAAATATTACTTATTTATTAGTCAAATTTACTTAAGATAAAAAATCATCAGGCTACAAAATTGCGTAACGAGCACGCAGGCTCTATCACTTTTATTTATAACAGTTTTAATTATTATTATTTATTGTAATATATTTAAATAGGTAATTTTAATGGTTTGATTGAAACTTGTTTTTATTGATAATATTAAGACAAAAGTATTTATTAAACATACACAGTATTTTGATTTTGTTTGTATTTCAAAACTTCGCAGTTCAAGTTTCGTCTGTACAGCGTTGTTGTACATGTCAAACACTAGACGGCACGGTACAACAATTTGGCATTCAAAGGTCACGGTGACAGTAGAAGTTACGAGAAAACCTACCGAGACGACTATGAATAAATGTCACATCCATGTTCGTTCGCTAAACTCTCTTCATACACAACTTTATGACCCACTTGTTGGAGAAAGGGGAGAGTAAGGGCATGTAAATATGGGTCTTAGGTCTCGAAACTTTTATATTGGTTTTGTTTTGTTAATTCAATGCTAGCAACAGGTCGATTATATTTTATATTGCGCACTGTATTTACATTAATAATTTTTTTACGTACCTACTTAAACGATTTCTAAGAGAGAATGTTCGGAATGTGTCATAAATTCGAAAATATAAGCAATAAAGAATATCTATATACATGTATCTATATAAGAAAAGTAGATTCGTATGACATAACTAGTTTTTTTTTTATAGTAGCTCGACATTATGGCTTCCCTACGCCTGATGGAAAGCCAAAGAGAAGTCCAAGTCCGGCCAAACCGCTGTGACAACTGGCAAGTAACTGGTCAGTTGCCTGTCAGTTGCCACTGCCATGCCGGCCCAACCCTAATCCCCCACGAGCTCCGGAGACCCTACTCACCAGCAGAAACACGACCCGGAGGTCATTTGGCTGCGGTATTCTATAGGGTGGAGGTCCTTCCCCGGACGGGAAACTCAATACGAGCGAAGATTCGCTATGCCCTACCTCTCTATTATTTTCTTATCGATGTTATTAGAAACATAGCTACTAATGTAATTATGCAATATTTTGTCTAAATAATAATAATGAAAGAAAAGAAATGTCATGACAATTTCTAACTTTTATTAATTCGTGAGTATCTTATAGTTGTGATGCTATCTGAAGGAGGCATATTAATATTCACTTTTTTAAATTTAATTTATTGTATTAATTATTTTAAGTAATAGCAATATTGCATCTGAAGCAAAGTTATAAAAGGAACATTCCACTGTAGGTAAATTATATGTGTTAATAGCGAATCGGTTCATGTTTAGTTTTGTATGACGTTAATGTTAAACTACCTTTATGTTTGTCCAGATGTCTCATTCAACTGTACAACAAAGCATTTCATTATTACTATACGATGGCACATTTACTGTTTAAAAAGTAGGGCACTAATGTCATTTTAATATATTATAGGCTATTTTAATGGCAATGTACGTATACCTAATACGAGTAGATAGGTGTACATATCTATTGTATTATTGTACTGACGATTTTTTTTTTGTTTCAGTGTGCAAATATGTGTGTCATGCGGCCTGTGAGAGCAAGGTATGTACAATTTTACAATTGTAAGTTTAGTTGTCTTTATAACATTCGCACCGTTCATAAAATCTCGTAAATTTAGTACCTAAATAAATTTCAAAATTATCATCAGTCCGAGAATAATTTTATAAATAGCTTGACATTATTGATATGTATTCGTCTTTGCGACTTTTGACAATAACCTTAGAAAACTGCATTATCAAGTAGGTCAAAAATAAGAAAATCTAAACGTGGTGTGGATTCCGAAAAATGGATCTCGAGACAGATAGTGTTGGTAGAGTAAAAAAAAATCAAATACCTTTATCTACTGTTCTGTAAAGAGTTCAAGTTCGATGAAGAACTACATTTAAATACGAGTACCTATTTACCAATTGTGTAACAAAATTGTTACTGTACGTTAATGATACGAGTAAATAGCGCGACGAAAATATAGAGACGGTCTCAGTATTCAAACTCAAAAAATTCATAATATTTACAGGAAAATAGCACATTATGAACTTTTCGTCATTTTGGACACAATGTACCGATTAAAAACAGAATGGGGGTTATCAATAAAGCGGTAGTAAGCATTGCTATTCTTAGTACATAGTACAAGTATAAAATAAACTTTAGTTTGAGACTAATGAGTTTGTTTGTATATTCTGGCGCATTAATTAATTTATTTACTTCAATAAAACTTCAATGTTAATCATGTATTCAATAAAAATAACCATAATAATAATAAAATTCTAAACAGTGTAAGCCAGCGCCATCTGCATGTATTTAGAAAGAATGTTAAAATAGTGACGAGAGCTTGTATTACGCATGCGCAGTGATGTAAAGTCTACTTTTCGTAATGCGGTTACCGTAGCCGCCGCAAGAGGGCGTTGGCGATCCCAAAACACAGACTCAACCCATTACGAGTATTAGGATAATAATTATTTTGCTCATATTTGAGTCAATTTTGAAATTAAATTACGAAAGTTCAATTATTTTTATTTTGATGTGCCGCACAGATTAAGCGTTACAGTTTGAAATACTTCGTTTTAATCTGTATTTTAGCCTAGAGCTTGTCTCAAAATATAATAATTTATTATTTGAGACCACCGATTTTTTTTTACCTACTTCAAATTCAACCCGAATTCGATTCCTTAGATTTATTGTATTAATAGGTATTATAAAAAACCAAATTGCCCTCTGCGCACTCTGGAAAGCTAGGGTTCGACCATGATTTGAGATATGGCAGTTCACGGTTAAAGTATAATGAAATCATTCGTCCGCAATTCGATGAGGAAATAGCATTTTTGAATTAATATAATTTAAAAACACATTCAGAAATTATCTCAAGTTTCCTTCCACCATTCCACGGTAGGTAAATAAATAGGTCGGTCTTGAATTGTCCTCTGGTCCCCAGTTCATTACATAATAACCTACTTATATCCTATCGCTTTGTTTAGAATGTAATCTTTCAAGCCACGTTATAAACATTAAGTTCTAAGAATGAGACTTCCAGAGACCCTATAGTAAGGCTTTTATTAGCATTAGTCGAATGGCCATACATTGAAACACAATCGAAGCCATTACCGGCCGCATCGATGGCGGCCGTCGATTTCGTGACACGAGCAAGCGTTTGGCATTCTGCAAGCACTTACAAGCATGCGGCTTATTCAAATTTATTCATAAAACAGATAATAGGCTGACCCTTGTCTGCCAGAGGGCTAGTTCCACGCCAGTGCTGCGGTGTTGCCAACGATTTTGGTATATCCATAAAGTCTAATTGCTTGAACCAATTTATACGCCGAAAGCTTTTTAAGCGAGGTGCTTTATGCTTCGTTACCGGCGTTACCGCTTATTGTTGTTTAATGCTGTAGGTGCAGACGACACCCTCGTGTTACCCATTTAAAAACGCGACTATAATTCTATGAGCTGCTGCGCCATGGAACCACAAGCGGCAGTATTGTGTTACAACATTACAAGCATTTTAACGAAGCAACGCTTTTTATAATTGAAGGCTTGAATTTAACAACATGTTACCCAAAATAGATTAGCAATAAAAAGAGGCAACGATCAAAATTATTCCAGTTGAGGAAAACCTCCACCTCCACTGCTAATACTTTAAAAAGACCAGCATTTTGCCTAATCTAGGTAACTTCAAATAGACAAGTTGCTAAGAAACATGAACGTTTTTATCACTGTTTTTATAGCGGAGTCAATAGATGAATTTGTGAAAAGCAAAAAAAAGACACATAAAAAGGCTGGCAACACTTTCCGATGGCGATCAGCTGGCCGCACCGGGTCACGCCTCCATTGTTCACGGCCCACCGAAATTGGACTTTAGACAAACAATACACACCGCTAAATGGTTATTTTGTAACAAATCGACGGCTTATGGCCTGGATTTATCATTGTCAGCATGAATGGAGTTATTATGAGGACGAGATTGAGAGCGATTATTTCATGTTGACATTTGGAACGCGAACGGCTAGAGAAATAATGAGAAACATACAATTGTAGGTTGTTCACAAAATAGTCCACCTTAGAAGAGCTATAAATCATACGATTAAATCTGCCCAGAAAATAATTGTTATAATGTAGGTACTAGAAAACGTATTTCTAGATAAATACGTTTTCTAATAACAAACTGTTAATTAATTTGTAGCTAAAAGCTTTAAAGCATAGTTCGATAGTCTATATTGGAAATAAAGAAATATATAATACCTATATACCTAAGGTGATAACATCCAGATGCAGAAGATATTGGGAATCACAACCTCCGACTCCAAAAAGCCGATTATCTCCACAGGCCCTTAAATTACTACAGATTTGAAATAATTAAGTTTATAAGTAGGTACACTAGCTATATAACAGATTTTTAATACGTGCCATTACACATCTGATGTATGAGGTAGGTATATAACAGTTTTTTTCGCATGAAAGATTCACATATTTTCGCATTTACAATACATGTTAATAGGATAGTATGTTTGAGTAACCAATTAGCCTTATTATAGACAATGCATCTTGAAAATCATGTTAGAGTATGTTCATTCCACTGCGAATGGTTAGGTTACATTATCCAACGCTGTCGTGGTCAAGATTATTATACTTGGAACCGCATGTTTAACGAGGGAATAACACTTGTAGTAACTTTGTAGGCAACTTGATGCGCTTTCATTTGGCATTGTCTGACAAAACATGTTCCCAAGACAAAGACGCTAATAAAAGAGAGTCATATACCTCAACTAAGATTATTGCAACATAACAAGTCACATGTTTTCTCGTGATCCCAAAAGACAAGTGCTTGAATGGCTATTCTCATATAAGGATGTAATTATCCGCCCCGTGTAGAAACAAAAACAATAATATAGAGGCCCATTTGTTTAACACATCTACAAAAAGGCTCTGTCTGCTTCAGATTTTTCATTACTTTATAAAAAATATGCCCTTTTATTTCATAGACTTTTTGTCATTATTACTTATTAAAGAAAAAAGTATACGTAGTACACTCAGAAGCAGCAATTCAAGAGATGCTGTCGTTCAGAGAGTCTTAATAGTTATGTTTATTGTTTTGCAATAAGCAGAAGAAGCACTGGGTGCAGAAAGGTCTGTAGGAGACAAAACCCGGTCAAAGAGCCCCAAGATCCCAGTGTATGTGCTATCGACATCGTAACTTATCATAACAATAAGTAATGGCTTCATATTTTCACAGAAGCTAAAACCAACTACCACAAAATTAATTTTATTAGGTGGTGAAACAACATTTATTTCGTGTAAAGGGACTTATACCTCTGTGTCAGAATTTTAAACGGTTCCCGGTGTAGATACTCGCGATTTGCATTGCAAATGAAACGGGTCCGTCTGCCGTGTCAGTAAGAATTATGGATATGAATAGCTTGTGAACAAACACCGCCTGAGCTGTGCAAGTCAAGATTCGCTTCCCACTAATTCGTCATATTGGCAACTTGGGCTGCGATATAACGGTGTTAAAATAAATATGGGTAGTAGTGTATTAACTCTATCCGTCATCCACTCTTTTGTACGATTCAATAAAATAATTTTATTTAGGTCTAATTACTAGTTAATTACTTTCAATTGCAGAAAATAATCCGAAGTGGTTAATTTTTATTAAATGTTTTGTTAAGTGGTTTTTGCCACTTCACCACGACGTCATTTACAATGCAGGTATTTAATTTAAAATGAAGTTGTCTGCGCAGATGTTACATACACACGATACAATGTTAAATATGACCAATTGTTCTGATAAGATTCACAATTAAGTTAAGTACGTCCATTCTAAACTACTAATAACTGTGATAAGTCGATGATGTAAATTTTAGTTTACCGCAGTTTAAAATTCAGGTCGCGTCTCCGCACGCGCCGGTCACTGGCGATTGATCATTATTCACCACTACGAGTACTTTGGAGCCGGCCGATGACAAACTGCCTTATCGTTCACCCAACACATATCAGTGTAAACGCGCCTTTTGAAGTAGATTCTCGTTTGCGGTTCAACAAAATTTATTAAATCTCTTTATGAACAACCAAAAAGGAAAAGAATATCCGTATCAGTCGAATCCCAGTGACAGGGTAAGTGGCCGTTGGGGAGCATTAAATAGTCAGAGTAATTGCCGAATGCTGTGTGGGTGCAGTTGTACAGAATCGGGGATCACTTGAAGACCGTTACTTGCTTTTTAAATGTAAATTGAATCGTAAAATAGCCATAAATTTAACTGCGCGGCGTAGGAGTGCGGGACACGCGAACGACGCTGCGGACCCCACGGTGTACGAGTATGTAACAAATTTCCAATATTACTTCACTTCAAACAAAAACAAAATCGATTATGTGTACGATAATTACATATAGTAATTCAGTGAATACTTATACTATACATATTAATAACCACATCTCTCGTGTCTATATCTGTATCTAATAAATTTATATAAAAATATAAGTTCAGAGTTACAGACGACGGCGTTTCCTTACAATTTATTATTAGTGTCAGACAATGATCGTGCCTTGTGCTACATATAATATTAAATAGATCGGTTAGGGTACCTCCAGATAAAATGCATTTTGAGATGTCAGGTCGCTACGATTGAGTTACTTATTTTTATCATCAATATATTAATCTTCTTCTTCAAGTGCTTCTCCAATCAATGAAGGTTGGCAGTCATCTCTGCACAGCTAGCCTTGTCCTGCGCGAGCCGGAACAGCTAGGCAACCGTCGCAATTCCCGTCCACTCTCTGATGTTCCGCAACCATGATTTTCTACGTCGCCCTGCACGTCTTTTTCCCTCTATCTTGCCTGATTAATTGATAATTTAATTAAAAATTATAATTAAAACTCAATCTATCAATTGTTATGTTCTAGGTTTAGTTTCTTTTTTACCTTTGCGATTCTCCCTTTCTTCTTTTTGATTTGGTGGCAAAAAATTTAACCAATTTGCCGGATCCATTATGAAAAGTTCTCTAAGATCTTTCTAAGATCCATCTGATCGAATGTTATTTTATTATTCAATATCTTGTTCAAAGTACGAAACAAGTAGGATTGAATAACAAGGATTGAAAATAAAGAAACAAGTAGGTAATATACCGATAAGATAATAATTAGGTCCGGAACGCTGGCTTATATTAGTTTATGAACCGATTAACGAATTGAGTCCATGACATGACTGCGTTGATACTCATTTGTTTATAAACAAGTCAGATAAAGATATAATGAGTTAAAGAAATGATTTATTTCCTCGGTATTTTTGTATATGAAGAATTAAATAACAGTTATTGTCTTAGTGGTCTTATCTTATTTCAAGAAATTGTCCTCTAGATTTTTTGCTCAAACAATTTCACGCGTCCGAATTCTTCTGTTCTCTCTCTCCTGAATCTCTTTTGTTACTACGAGTAATATCGAGATAGATTCATAACAAGCCTCTTGGAATTTGTAAATAGAATAAAGTATAAATAACATAAATATACTAATAAGTATAAATAGGTAATGTCATCATCAGCCTATTGCAGTTCACTGCTGGTCATAGGCTCCAGTTGTTCGCCACTTAGGGCAAACATCTGGAGGATATATCCATAATCGTCACGCTGGGCAGGCGGGTTGGCGATCGCATGGCGTAGCTTCACGCTACGGTGACGCTGCTGCCCGTCATCGGTCTGTGGTATAAAAAATATGCTCGACTGATTTGAATATTCCATTTACTTTGGTCACTTAAATTTTGGTAGTATAAAAAGAATAGGTCAAGGTAAATAACATGTCAAAGTTAACAATGATGATTTATAAAAAAAACTCGTTCAACTATCGTCCTATATAAAACTGTAATTTCTTTAATCGGTGGCTCACTATACATGACAGAAAATACGCATTGGATAAAGGTCAAGTGGAAGCAAAGGCAAACGCAACTTGAATTTTGAACTGCATTTAGTATACGAATATGAAAATGGAAAATATTCTTACAGTACAGTTGAGCGTTAAACATGAATAAATCTTTAAAACCTCTTAAAGTCAATGACGTAGCTGCTCTAAGTGAATGACCGAAAAATTTTCCTCCTTGAACCCTGTTTTATATCTGCGCCAAACGGCCAACGTTGTACAGATAATCATAAAAAAGAGCGCTCTACCTTAATGAATTCCATTCCAAGGTTTCATTTTCAAACCCCTTTACGATACCGGAGTTCTCCGCTAAAATTTTCAGTGCTCCTCTGTACATTCCCCGGGTTGGCCGCAAAATTGTATTGAATACCCTATATTAACAAGTTTATTTTCCCACGTTATCCAATGTAAAGGATAGAGTCGGTGTTGCACACAAATATTACATTTGTAATTTCAAGTCTTAAGTGAAGTTCCTAAAATTAATGATGTTCATCATCGTATCATGTTTTCTTTTTATATATCTATTGTGACGTTGGGCGTATATTGCAATATCCTTCACTGTCTACTCAATTTTGGAGAGTTTGACGTTGATGGATGTCCCTTAATATACACAAAAGAGTCCCCAAATTGTATGTGCATAATAAATATTTAAAAATGATAATGATACTCGTAGCAGCAATCAATAGAATGAAATTTAGACCACTCCTGGTAGATAGATATTCTTCATTGCATACCATACAATTAATTACCGGCACCGTTCGCTATTTCTTCTGTATGTGTTGTTTGATCGAAACATTTCTTACCGATTTTGTCAAAAACATTAATTTTATTTAAAATATCTATATAGAGCTTTTTTCAGAGGTTTCGGTCTTTAATTCATATTTGTAAGCTGTGAAAACGGCAGGGACCCATTCACATTTTTGGTAATATTATTGCGTAAAGTTTGAAAATTCTATGGTAGCTACTCGTAATAAAATATAAATTGTCTGAGTACAGCCTGTTACGCAACTCCAGAAGGTCCGGAGAAGATAATTCAATTTGGAACTCTAGCACCGCACTTAACGTAAAGTTTCGTACAATTACCGTTCTCTTCGCGGTTGTCTTTGCCTCTCTTGCAGGCTTTTGTGCTAATTGTTTCGGACTGCTCCCTGTCATACACTTTACGAACTTATTAAGATTTATTAGGTATCTTTCGTTAATTAATTGTTGTTACCTTTATTCATTTAGATGGTATTCGTGGAATTGATACTGCGGAATGTTGCTACGATGGAAATATATTATGTTTCAATTACACATACAACAAATACGTTTGTACAATCATGCTGTTCTACAATGAAATTAATTATTTAGGTGAAGCTATAAAACATAAATTCACCAAATGAGATTATGACCAAAATGTTACCTTAAAAGCATACCAGCCGTTACGTAACTTGGATGAATTCCCAAGGTTGCTTCTCGGGCGAGACCTTCTAACTTGTGGAATTGTTACTGAACTTTTATAGAACCTGACCTCGGACCTCGATGTTTCAAACATTTTAAAAAGTTTAGCTCGGGTGAGGTGACTGTCCAAGAGACGTAATAAAAAAATTACCGTGAATTAATCTTCTATTTTCACTAAGGATCATGCACACAAGTTTTGATTTGAATCATTATGAAACGTTTTTGCATCGTATAGATAGGTATACTAGTTATCTACTAATCTCCATTCAAGATTCCATGAACGGATCGGACGACCTTTTCTAAATTGTCTAGGACCTATATTTTTTGGGTGACGCCTCCATTCATCATTTGCTACTCACAGTACAAGGGAAAACCTTAGTTTGGTTTCGTTTGCGTAAATAATGTACAATGGACCTTTTTTTATCACGCGATAACGCTTGCTCCTATGTGTGGTCGATCGCACGGCCCGGGCGTTACAAAGCGGGTGATCGAGAGAAACTGCGGATGCGTGCGCGCCTCTCCTGAATGCAAATGAAGCCGGCTACTGTTCATTGACGGTACTCAGAACCGACAGTTTGGGGAATCAATAACTTTGAAAGTTTCCAACTGCGTTATAATGAATGAAAATATCTGGATAGTAACTTCATATATAATCAAATTAAACTTTCACGCAAGTTTTAATAAATCAAAGTTCCATAATGTTCAATAAGTTTTATCCACGAATTAAGTTCAGACTTCAGTTGATTAAATTTGACGAAGATAGAGCAGGTTTTAAGAAAAAACAC
This sequence comes from Conogethes punctiferalis, assembly GCA_031163375.1. Lineage (NCBI taxonomy): Eukaryota > Metazoa > Arthropoda > Insecta > Lepidoptera > Crambidae > Conogethes > Conogethes punctiferalis. The sequence continues at coordinate 11,264,699 of CM062080.1, forward strand.
CAACGAGGAGTTCATCCAATAGGCTGAATAGGTACCTACACAAGTTCATCATAATCATATTAAGCCGTAGGAGGGTCATTGCAGGACATATCTAATACGTATGCTTCCAGCTATCTGCGGCAGCTTACAGCTGACTGCATCTAAGTCCATGTTGCGACTTTTATGATTTCATCAAACATCAAAAACTGTGACTACAAATTAATTCTTTTAATATTTTTTGTTATTTGTACATAATATTTAATTATTTTACATTAATATTACATAATAAATAACCTACTCATACCTGTACGATCTGTTTTTGTTCGTGTAGGCGCCGTATGTTTGAAATAAGGAGTCGGTAAACATGATCGGATAGGATGTTGGTATGCGATAGTACGGGGAAGTAACGCGAGCAGAGCGTGCCGGCACGCAAGTGGTGGGATTGCTCCCCGATACCTGGAAGCGTGGAAGCTGGAGGCGGCGCGGGCGCGGGCCGGTCAGGTGCGAGTCAACGCACGCGCACGCGGGCCGCCCGCCAGTGCCGCCGCGCGCGCCGCCTGACCCACGCGCATGCGAAAATACGCATTCGCAAACGCGCATACGCACCGCTGCGCTAAATCCTTTTATAGTAACAATGCTTATGCTCTATAAATACCGTTAACGGGCGAAACGCCGACCTCGCGAAATTTGTGCAAATGTTGTTGTTATTATGTTATAAATTTCGGGATAATGGACTATTAAGATCTTTGTACCGAATAAGGAGTAGGCTGAACGTTTGCGGTGATTATTCTTAATGGTCGCCCTTGTTTACGGTATCAGATTTAAGTCCTAACTTCGTGATAACTAAATAATAAGTAAGAATATATTACAGGAACTATTTGCAGAATGTATACAGGTATTTCGTCTATGTAACCGGTATGGAGTGAGCATTTATCAAAGACGCCTAATTGACGCGAGATTATGTGTTGCTTGCAAGAAACATTATTTTGATTACTCAACATCGCATGTTACTGTTAAGACGGTGTACACGTAGACGTAGCACACCATTTGGTTAAATATTGTAATTGTCAGTCATATGCAAATTAGCGGTGGTGCCTTCGCGTTAGGAGCGGATGAGCGACAGGCAAGGCCACCGCTTGATATTTGCGAATTTCACTTCTCATTGATATGTCAAATTCTCGCATTTAAATCTTTGTTCAAAACTGGTATCTGGAGCGACACCAAACAAACCTAATACGAGTTTGGCAGGATTAGTGTCCTCGTAAGAATTTCGCACATCAGATTCGCATTTGATTACAGAGCCCGTCCCCAGACAAGTATAATAAACGAAATTCCGGCTCCAAAGAACATTCAAGGTGACAAGGATTTTTATCACACTAAAATAGAATCCGATACGGCATTGACGATTGCTCGCGATAACTATGTTATGTTAACTTATCGATAAGCCGTTTATTTGAGTCACGTATGCCATTGCCCAACACACAGGTGCTCCCCTCGGTATTATATTGTTTAGCAGTGGTTATTAGTAAATATTCTCTGAATTACGTAAAACAACAATTAGGTATACTTTGTGGTTAATTTGTGTAGCCTCTACCGTGTAGTGTTTCGCACAAAGCAGTTCCGTGTCGTTGAAAGAATAATAGGTAGGGAAACACGCATTACCATGTAAGACCGGCTTTTACAGTGGAAACAATATGTTGTACAACGTTGTGGTGTTAATGACTGCTAACTGAAGAAAGCTTGCGCGTGCCGAGACAGTGCAGTGGATTGTGTTGCTCCGGCCTGGACGAGCCGTCGCTTAATTCAGTGTAAATTAAAATATCCGTAATTGGAGGAGACATGTACCGCAACGGACCCCGGGCTACTAGCAGTAGCACCTCTACATCTTCGGGCTCCTCGGATTTGAGGGTAAATAAATAAATAATTATTGATTTCCTGATATAAATTAGATGTGACGCAGGTTACGGTAACATATTCACAAAATAATTACAAAAGAAATAATTGTTTTCAAAATAATTTTACAAAATTATGATCAGCTTATATATGCTTAAAGTATGCTGCATAATAGGTATGCTGCAAATCTGCATATAAAGTGAATACTCATTTTGAATCATTTATGTTATCGTTGCGCGATAGAGAAGGAAATGCCAAATTGTTAACGAACTGTTAAGCTCAACTATGTAACTATTATGAACCTATTAGGAGCTTCGGACAAACCTAGGGACAATGAAGCTCACAATAGGTAGGTTGAAATTACAGTATAATTACAGAAATAGAGTATTGTTATTACATATTATTTTTATTACATCTATATCTTCTATACTTATAAATTATAATAAATCTGTAGAGAAGTCAATTCTGTACATGAAATATATTTTCAAAATAACTATCAGGGGGTGATTAGTGATCGACACTGATGCCAAAAATGTGATCAGTAAAATTTTTGTCTGTCTGTATGTTCGTAATAGAAAAAAAACTACTGGACGGATTTGAACGAAACTTGGTACGATTATTCTTCATACTCCTTATGGAGCATATCTCTCACACTCCTTATAGGCAGGTTATAGTATACTTTTCATCACGCTACAACCAATAGGAGCAGAGCAGTGACGGGAAGTGTTGCGAAAACAGGAAAAAATTTTATCTGTATGTTTGATCGCGCATCACGCGAAAACTACTGCATGGAATTAAATGCGGTTTTCACCAATGTATTGCTAGAAGTCTATCTTAAAATTTAGGTATTTTATGGAAGTCCGTTATTTTTGAAACCCGATATCCACGCGTGCGACGCCGCCGGCACAGCTAGTATTATAAAATGACGTTTCTGTAAAGTGACAGTATCCGCTGGGTAATAGGTAGGCAAAAATAAACATGCACTCATTTTACATAACATCTATTTCCACTTAAATTGCATTTGAAATCAAAGACTGCAATAATTCCACATTGCAATAAAAGTCAACAGTGCAAACCCACATGTGGGAGATTTCATAGCCAAGAAGCCGGCTGCGACCGGCCATGCACTTATGCCCATGCAGTTCAATAAACTGAACCTAAGCAAAGGTACTCTGAACAAATAAAATGGCAAAACCACGACTCGCCTTTGAAATACGCGGGTCACATGACACTGACATCGCCCGGGTTATTCAAGTTGAGCTCTAATGAAGCTTCAAAGATGTCAGATTAGCGTGAGGATCCCCGGCCTCCTCAAGTTCTTTGTAATTGGATATTGGACAATATTATTATACGGATGTCGATCACAAGTGCACGTAAACGATTTTTGTAAAGGGAAAGATTGAAAATGAAAGTTAACATGAGCGGGAAACTATTATTGAGTGAATTTCGCGAATAAAATGTATAGTCTTATCACTGACTAATCCTACCTAATCTAAATTTAAGACAAGAAAGTGCACTTCATTCTTTTAATTTACTAGATACACATACTTTAGCGTAACTTCATTGATATTTATCATTTTAAGCAAATATCTGAATTCCACTAAGAGAACCTACCCGATTTCAATGCGGGCGAACTTATGTGTTTGTGAAGCGAAGCGAAAGCAACAGTGCGCAATACATCCCTTTGGCCGTGGTTGGAAAGTGGAAACAGAATGTATGCAGAAAATCAGAAATGGCGACTGATTCAGACAAGCACTATGTTTGGCCGGAATGCACCGCGCGCCTGATCCTCGCCCCCGGCTCCGCGCAGTGCCGACACTAAAACGCATATTACACCGATATTTACCGCTCCTACTAATAATAGCTTTAGCCACAATTTGAATGAATAATTATTAACTTTCCAAGTGACCAAATACCATAATAAATCAGGATTTGTTACGGACTTTAATGGGTATAGTTGATGTTGATTGGGCTTTATTAAATATCCACGATAAAATAATTACACATCTGCAATGGTCGTGACTTGTCGATTGGCGTGGCTTGTTTATTGACCATGATCCTTGCTACATACCATCGAGTACCATTCTCCATATCCTGATTTATAATGAAAAGCTGTTGCTATTTAGGTTGTTGGCGTTGTACTTAGGTCCGATAATTTAGATTTAGTGTTGACAGAACAGTTATTTACTGTACAATGGAATTGTGTTGAGTGTTCTCAAAGTCACACCTAATTGTTAAAACTTTTAACGAAGATCCGTTGGGGATGCAGGTGCAACTGCGAATCCTATGACTCTGGGTTCCCAGAGATATTTGGATCTTATCATTGTTATGTCCAGCAGAAGAAAACTCATTAAACTCTAGTTTATTATATTCATGCTTTAAAGTGTCTACGGTAGTAGAGTGTCTGTTATGGAAGAATTGAATCGACGCATTTGAAAATTAAACCAAACCGTTAATACTTGTTAACAAATGGTAGTACATATGTACGCTACAACCATTCGTCACAAAACTCAGTAACATCAATTCAAATCAGCGCGCAATCAAAACTTGCTTCAACTAAACTGCCGCTTCCGACTCACATAACAGACTAGATTTGTAATGAATATTCATCGCAGGCCATTATTAACAATGGAAAATAAACTTTTGATTGTATTAATTTCGGGAAAATATCGATAACTGTTGTCTATTCGTACACGTTGTAATTAATAGTAGGTACATATGCCATGCTTTATACATATATTTATGTGAAATATCCGTACTTATTTTTATAGCACATTACTTAGTAGGTATTTCTAAAATTAAGTTCAAGTAGAACAAGTCTAATATCCATTACTCTTTTGATGATGAGATTTAAAGAAAGTACATACCTACCATAAAAACTTTTCACACTATGATGTAAAACTTATCTTGAATCTGTTCTCTATTTTCTGTTAGGTATAACATTTAGTTTGACTTTTGACCTCTTGCTCGAGAATGAACGTCTAGCCTAGAAGTTTGAGTGAAGCAGGCTGCGTAAGAATGTCGCTGCGGCAATTTTGCGTAAGAATCCAGCGAAATGTGCACAGGTTGCGTGGACATTCATTATTACTTACCTATTTGAGCTTTCCTTTGACTCGCCGTCGTTATTAATTATTTTGAACAACGGCCCTAGATAGCATGGTCGTTTTCAATACAAACTGCTCTATACTGAGCTGCGTTGGATAATATAAAGTGGGATAACCGGATTCAATTTTGTAAAAGCACTTAATCATGATTTAAATCGTACATTTCACATCAATCGATATGATTTACCGCTTGACAATAACAAAGACATAAAATCGATTTAAATTAGGATTTTATTCGATACATTATATATGGGTAAACATAATGTAGTTAGTTACCGATTGGTATCTAGTAAACTTACATCATTTTATCTCTAACTCTTATTATTATTTTTCCAAGCTGATGGCTGTGTGAGGGAGATAGAAAAGAAAATGCGAATTGGGGTTGTACAAGTGATGTCATGAATTGGGAATGAAAGTAGCCAATGTAAATTTTTTACATGTTAATTGAACACAGGCCAAACATTTATACTCCTGTCCTCTGCTCTCTCCACTAAAAAACTGACGTGGTACATTTTTTTTAATTAGCATTAAGGATACCCGAAAAATAAAGTACCTAAGCAACAGGTTATTCCCGATTAGAAAAATAACGTTAATAATAAAATTATGTTCAGTAATGGTAAAGTTACATAGTGTGATGATTTTTAATATTTGTCTAATTATTGCCCTCATTATTTAGTATGTTTTGTAAGAATTAAGTGGCAACACTGGTTTGTCACATTGACAGTTGACAGCGCGCCTCTCTGGCGGCAAAATAGGCGGGGAAAAATGGAGGGGAAAGCTGTGCTGGGGGGACGGACGAAGCAAGCCGGCATTCGATTAGCAGCATTGACCGAGGATAGACGTCGAGGGAAATCTATGTTCGACGGTAGTCTTATAGTTCAGGTAGTGATGTGATAAGTTGTGATACCTTTATACCATTCGACAGATTGAAGTTATTATATTTCAGAAGCGGCATGATACCTGCAGCCTACAAGGTACGGAGTAGAAATACTCTTAAAATTATTTAATTAATATTTATATATACGAGATATTAATATAGACAAGATATTAAAGGCCGTCACTGTAATTTTTCGTTAAATTCAGCTTTTATTTTTCTCTTCTCTTCATTTCCATAATGATGCCGTCACGAACATTTGGTTGGGGCTACTCCCTAACAATGTTACTTGGCGGTAGTATTGAGAGTGTTTAAAATAATATGGCGATTGGATTACGCCAACACTGACAACAGCTTGAATAATATTTGATCAAGGCTACTCTTTGATAGTGCTATTCTTGTTGGTCTGCCTGAAATAATTTGTCGTGAATTCTATTTGGTCAAGACAACTCCTTGATAATAGTCCGCGACGGATTCTCTGGCAAACGTCGGTGCTAGAATATTTATATTTATTGCATAAGTGTTTTCTGGAGCAGACCGCAACTTGAGTAATGTTCGAACAAGGCAACTCTTTGTTAATGTTACTCTTGTAAGCCTAATAAGGTTTATCGCACGACCCATTTGGTTAAGGCTACTCTTTGACAATGTTGGTCTGCGATAAAACGTTGGACTGCGGTCTGTATTAGAAAAAAGTAGACGTTTGGTTGAAATTGCGCCGTTAATTGAAAAGATAAGTTTTATGAAGAGAGGAGAAAGTTAGTTCTTAACCTTTAGAATAGGAAGAGTAATTTATCGATAATAATAACAACTTCATTGAATATAAAACACTGAGTTACATTTTGTATATCAAAACTGAAGAAAAAAGAACAGTATTTTTCGCTTGCTACCGCCAGATATCGCTCGTCCGACTAATTAACAATGCCTATCGCGTCATAGGAATCTGAGCGTTAAGTGTAGCGTAGAATGAGGTCAAAATGCTATGTGTCAGTACAGACTGATTGTAAGCGGCGCATTAACTTTTTATGTGTCCATTTGCTTACTTATGCGATAATGCGATACACAAATTATTATAACACAAGCTAGGCTGAGCCTGTATTATACGTACGTATTAATTCCTTCCCAATGTCTTTTAGTAAATACAACGATATAGGTATACTAATGAAAGTTGATATATTTGATTTGGTTATTTCTGGCCTTAGTGTTGAGTAAATGGGGCCTATGTTAGTTTAAAATATGTATGTTCAAAGATTACTTCGCTAAGATTGGATACGCTTCTCAAAATTTAAGGCTATAAATGTCGTGGACAAAACGTTACATGTACAAGAGAAGGCTATGTATGCCACTACCCGCAAGTAATCTAATTTATATGTGTGAAGAGAGGGGTGTTAAAGGTCTGATTTTTACTGAAACTGCTACCGCACCAGATTCTCTTGTACACACACACACACACCCACACACACACACACACACACCCATACACACACACACACACACACACACACACACACACTTTCTTTAAAAATATATGAATATAATTATGTAATTTAGCTTTTAGCTCTTAATACTTGAGCCGGTATGGTTTGAGCCTAATGACCTGAAACATGTGTATTCAATTGCCTAGGTCAGGCATCCGTCTCATCACACAATATGTCACAAGTTTTATTATAGCCTGTTAAATTTAATGTACCCTGTGAAGAGAAATAAAGACTCACGCACACGCACACACACACTCACACACAACACACAATCTGATGTTATATTGATTAAATTTGTATTTTTAAAGAAATCTGTAACAACAGAGCCAAGGCCAATAGGTCTTAATAATTGCCTACATATACTAATTGATGAAATCTAATGGATACGCTGTTGATTTCGAATAAATGAATAAATATTATATTAAACAAGTAATTGGAGGCTATGTATGTCTCTACGGAGCTATGTATGTTCCACAAGTGATTGAAGGCTATGTATGTCTCTACGGAGCTATGTATGTTCCACAAGTAATTGAAGGCTATGTATGTCTCTACGGAGCTATGTATGTTCCACAAGTAATTGGAGGCTATGTATGTCTCTACGGAGCTATGTATGTTCCACGAGTAATTGGAGGCTATGTAAGTCTCTACGGAGCTATGTATGTTCCACAAGTAATTGTAGTTTATTTATGTCCTTAAATAAGAAAAGACGCCCCTAAGAAGTTATGTATGTTTAATAATATTTGAGTCCTTGGATGCCAATACAGAACTATGTATTCCACTACTATACAAAATTGGTTACGGAAACTAAACTATGAGGATACAGAATCAATATTATCAGACGTAAAGTAAGCTAAGCTCATATACCCACATACACACCCGCGTCACTCTCACGCATACACACACACAAACGCACATACACTCACACAAATGCGGAACCCAATAAATGCTAGCTTTCCTCGATCAACAGGTGGGACCTGGAGGCCTGAAATGCAGGGTCGCCCTAGATTAGGCTCCAGATTACACGCTAAATAATTTATTTAATGATTCAGTGCTAATGAATTTTACCAATTATAATTTAACTATAATTCTTTATTTCAAATAATTGCATACATTAGATGGCATTCCTAAACTACTTGTCAGTTCGCCAACAGGGATGTAGATGATGTTGTAGGTTATTAATTTAATCTTTATTTCACAAAGTAGGTAGACAATGTGTTCTGGAATGGATTATGTCGGCGGTGTAATTTTCTCTTGCACAAATAATGGCAACTGACGACATGATGACTACTCCGCCTAGTAAAGTCCAAAAAGCCCAAGGCACAAGCAGCAGAGGGGACCATTGGTGGATGTCGATGCAGGCGAACAGCTCGTCGTAACCATGTGATGTTGTCCGTTGTCATCAGGGAAGTCTTGGTGGCTCGTAGTATAACTTTATTCATTTATTTTACATTCGACTGTACTTAAACCTGTGTAAGTAGTTCTATGCTCGTAGATTGACACTATCAAGAACTCGGGGCGGTCGACTTGTTTTTGTTTTAATATTATTCTTTTTATTTTTGCATATAAGACATTCATTCACTACAGAGATACATGAAGAGAGAATTTAAAACTGGGCTGTGCCAGTATGAACTTGTTAAAATTAGTGAGTAGCATCGAAATGAATAGGTACTATTGAATTTCTAAATTTAGAACCTGCGTAGGTATATTTCATTTTAGTGCAAGATTTATGATAATTGTCATTTCTTAAGTAAGGATGTTGATCTCCAATGTATTCTTTTAAATGGGTACCTACACTTGAATGGTTCCATAAGTGAAGCATGTTAGGTTTAGACTAGGCTTCGTCTACGCACGAGACGTGTGGCCCTCTTATGCGAGGCAAAAACTAACCTATGTATGTCGGCGGACGGTGCCTCCGTCGCATGGGCCGTCGTTATGGTGCCGAGGGTCGTATAGATAGAATAAACAGTCTTTGTTGCACGAAAGACATTTCGGAAATAACAAAGGACGGCTTGGGCAGTTTTGTCGCTTGTAGCGATCTGTACCAGATAACATTTAGGCAGAGGAAGGAAGTTTTTTAAAAGCCACGGGCAATCTAGTACAATACCATCCAATGTTACTATTAAGTACTTTATAAATGGGCAAGCCAATTGCATAGTTATACGAAGTAAAATAAACATAATCTATAGACATCATTAAAAAATTCTATGGATATAGCATATTAAATTGATGTGGCATTCGTATTTACACTTAAACACACACGTATACAATACATTCGCATACATATAAGTACACACACTCTCCGGCGCAACAGGCACGATGGGCACAACACAAACCTACCTAACTGGGGTGGAAAACTAAGGTTTGCCCTCCCTATTATTATTAATATAAAACCGGACCTTCCAGTTCATTTCATATAGATAGATTTAAAGTTATAAATTGTAATTGTTCCTGCGATACAGGCCTTGAGGCTAGTACAGCGGCAGCTGACAATTTTTTTTAAGGATTTTGTAATATATTTGGTTTAGCTCATTTGAGTTGTATGCAGAACGATTTGCATTATTGGATAAACATTTTTATTTTTACACAACACATGTACACGTACGTAATTATTATTTATATTAATAAAAAAGGCGGTAACGTTCTAACTATAGAAATGTAGGGCACTAGGTACTCTAGTCCACTTATAGCAACTCGATATCTAAGTGTGGCGTATTGTTTACTTTCACATGCGTCAAAATATTTCATGAACTCTTCCCGCAATACGAGTATTAATGGACTTGCCTCTAAGAGTAAGAATTTATTTATTTGCTAGAATGCGGTACATATTATTACAGATGATATGTATAATGGAGAACTAAACACATTCACTCTTCAGAGTTGTCAAATGAAATAAATTATTAGGTTGGATACATAATTGAAATAAATTGTAACATGCCAAATTAAATTGATTATTAAATTGAGTATATACAAGTGAAATAAATTATTATACGTCAAAATAACTAAATTATTAGAACACCTCTTTGTACTACCGGAATAACATTTACCATATTTTCAAAATATCATTAAAATTGAATTAAACAAAGCAAGTCACACGTGTGGTATAAAACAAGGTTGAATAAGCCATATTCTAAGCATACCTATATTTTAAAAGAAAACTAACTAATTGTCATATCATTTGCGTTCATGGGTAACTTATTATATAATTTAACAGCCATTGACTGACTGTTCCTTGAACGCATAGCTGTTTCCATTAAAGACTTGATTAATTATCTCTAGGAGTACGTGGAATGTCATACAGAGTTAGTTATAGCTCTGGGTGAGTTTTAATCTCGTACATATAAGCAAGGGACAGTGAGTACTTTCAATTGTTTGAACAAAGTCTAGTGAAATAAAACTGTCTGCTGGGTAACAAATAACTTTGGGGTTTGAGGTTTTCTAAGAGGAGGTGGAGGGAGATTTGGTTAATGGTGGACATGTAGGCAGTTAAAGGTTTGAAATTGGGAGGATCATTAACTTTCAGTAAAACACTTTAATGATTATGTTTCAACATTGGGACAATGTCACTGAATTTCATTGGGCTTGGAATAAGACCTGAATTTACGTATCTACTCATTAAATTGGTTATTAATTATAGCTAATATAGGGAAATGGTGTGAATAATTTATTTTAAGACCATCATGGGAGATCATCGGTCTTTACGAACTTTATTTCTTGAAGGGTGTATGTAGATAGGTAATCTATATGGGATGTCTACTACTTGTTTATGGATAAGCTTGTTATAAAGAAGGTCACGCTATATCCCTGTGATCATTACAGTTACGAATTTTTCTAATACGATGAATTACAATTTGATCTTCCTGTCATAGTGAGTGACCTAAACCATTAATCTCAGTAAACCAAATCAAATTCTTTGTTTGTCAGAACAGGTTACAATACAATAAACAAATAGTTATAGTTGGGTCTGCCTATAAAGGCGTACAAATATATTTGGTGTCGGAAAAATCTTCTGACCACCGAGAGATAAGACACAACACAAGGAAAAATATTGTTATTTATTTGTACCTACGTGTGAACGTACTTAGTTGCCACTGACGATTGCAGGGGTTGGTAAGTCTGAACGTCGTGGCCAGTTTTCAGTTGGACTTGACACAGTGGATTGGTCAGTTTTCAGTGCTGCACAGTGGTCTCTCCCAATGGTCACCACTTTGATCATACACCGTCAAATTTATTTTGTATCTTGCATCAAGGCTTTGACCATGAACTGTAAACAAAACTACCTTATTTATATCAAATATCATCACAAGGTTTCTTTTTGGTGCCAATGTGTATTCCTTATTCTCCTTGTAACACGGAGATGTTATTAGTAAAGTATTTGAATCTAGAGCAGCGTCTAGTAGCGGCTAGTTAGGCTTCTCTTTTTCTTTCGTACACTTATGTCTATCTTGTACATAGGCACAGTAAATAGTTAAGTGTGGTGTACCTAATATTAGTTTTTATTAATTTCAGTTTTATTTATATATATAAATATATATACATCTAGCTGTTCTACTATTTATTTTAAGACATTTGTTCAATTGTTCCTGTCACATGTTAGTCTCAAATGGGCATACTTTGAAAACTGTGTTAATTAATTAGAATACTAGCACCGAATGTCATGATTTTATACTTGCCCGTTAATGATTAAAACTGATGTGGTATACATATTTTACCAGGAAATGCAAGGGGTTGTAATTTAACAGTAATTTGTTGTTATAAGTCAAACTGTTTTTGTGTTATTCATTTTGTTGTAATATCGGGTTCTCATTTTATTTATTGAGATGGCGCTTTAGCACTATTGGTTGAATCATGTTAAGTGGTTGTTTCGATTGGCTGTCCTTGAATAAATAAATAATTATGTAGTGGTGCGTCGGGAGACGGCACGCTGTCGGATGGCCGAATGTGATGATTTTTAATATTTGTCTAATTATTGCCCTCATTATTTAGTATGTTTTGTAAGAATTAAGTGGCAACACTGGTTTGTCACATTGACAGTTGACAGCGCGCCTCTCTGGCGGCAAAATAGGCGGGGAAAAATGGAGGGGAAAGCTGTGCTGGGGGGACGGACGAAGCAAGCCGGCATTCGATTAGCAGCATTGACCGAGGATAGACGTCGAGGGAAATCTATGTTCGACGGTAGTCTTATAGTTCAGGTAGTGATGTGATAAGTTGTGATACCTTTATACCATTCGACAGATTGAAGTTATTATAATAGTAAACAGAGACAGGAACTTTAGTTCTAATATTTCGTACGAAATATCCTGACGTTCATTCAAATTTTTATAAGGCCAAGAACCAATATTACCTAAAATTTTATACAAGGTTGGTATTACTCTCCGAAGATATGACTTACCTATACTTAAGACTTTCGTTACCACAGTTATAAACACATCACCCTATATTGATAACAGAATTACAGATGCAATTAATTTGCACGGCTCATAAAAACATCTCGGATTGCTTAAGCTGTAGGTACAGCGCGCTAGTTAATCACGTCTTTAGTCAACCGCAAATCTGGCCGGCTGTCAACCATTTGTTATGTCACCATGCGGCGAAACCGAGGGTGTGGTGAACTTAATACCTCTTCCGGTAGGTCGGTCGATACTCCAAATGTCACCCGGAGCGTCGCCTCCTGCCTCCCGGGAAGATTAACTGTGGCGTCAACCGGTATAGCCTACGCGGAGGTATGCACATTTTACAAGCTCAAGTTTTATAGCTTTTCCTGGCAAGATCGCGTACCTACGTATGACGGCTAGTTCTGCTGCTTTTCTTGCGATACCATTTCAGATTATGACAGTTGTTACAGACGAAGTCTAAACTAGAAAAAGCACAAAGCGAAACGAGTGTGTAAAAATTGAGCCGATAGGCACTTTTATTGAAGTTATTGATTCAGTTCTTTATGATAAATTGACCTGTCAATTATTGAATGATTGATTACAATCTTTAAATTATAAAATAAAGATAACATCTAAGTGCGCGGTGATATACAAGCCAATTTGAAAGGCTTGTGAGGTGGGATACGTTTTGTACTAAAACACTAGTATCTTATTTTGGTTCCGAGATCAAAATCTCGTCTCTGCGTATGTACAATTTTTTTGTATACTAAATTTCTTTAATTTTTTTCCCAACATGTGGTTGTGTCGTCTTTTTTTATTTACACTCAATGTCAACACCATCAACAACAGCAAGATAAATATGATCAACTGTTATCACTTTATTTTGACAACAAAAACTTACCTCCTTTAAAATATATTATCTAAACAAAAGATATTGAAACTTCAGACTCTGTCTTAATTAGTACATTTTTTATACGCTAAATGGTCCTCGCGTGGTGATTAAGGAATGTTATATGAAAGCTTCTTCCTTTGGTAATGAAAAGTTTGCACAAGTTAGATACTCTTGTGCTGTGACTGTGATATAAATAATATAAGTATACAAATATAATCCGATTTCGCATAATTTTTATCATTATTTGACACGAATTAGTCAGTTACTGTTATAATCCCGATTCCAGCAAGACTTTTATTTTATTTCGTTCCCACACACATATGTAGGTACACATTGTAGGTGCAAGGTGCAGATACAATAATAAAAATAAACAAAGCAATAAATAATGACTTGTGAAAATCACACGTTCTTACTTTACAAAAGAACCTACAAGGAAGTGCAATAAACGTTTAAAATGAAATAGTCTTGAAGCATTATATGCTTCTAAACTGAATAAGAATTATTAAAATGATCTAAAATATCTTGACCTAAGTACATATATTGTAATACAGCTTCACGAGTATTCTACAGGTTACATTGTACACAAACTATTCCTATTTTTTAGCCTTAGAAAACATGAAATAAACAATATGCATTGCTTTTATTGTCAACAGTTGCGATATATTTCGCTAAAAAAAGTCCGAAGCGCGCACAATGCAAGGTCGTCCTGGTTGTTTGCGGAATCCGATCGACCGTAGGGTAGGTTCTCTTATTTATGCTATCTCTTCCGAAAAAATCTACACGCCGGCGCATATTTTATACAAAGTTACCATTCGCAGGGAAGAAAGTCTAAAAGGAGATATAAATTCGCGGGATCAGCGAGACACCAGTATTTATTTATATCAGCCGCTATAATTCACGGCCGTCTGTGGTATTCGTCGATTGTGTTAGTCTGTTTGCATGTTTACGTACGGTTAACCACACAAATAGTTAACTTTGCCGTTTTCTTAGCGAATATGCATTCTATTCCACGTGGGTACAAGTGAGGTTCGGATGCGCTCTCTAAACTTTGATATCATATTTGCAAGTTCAACGACTCCAAGCCGCCACGGAGTTTGGCAAAATTGGGAATTTTCTCGAATTCGTTACAAAATGCGCGCTGTGTTTGCGGCTCTTTACAAAGTTAATGCGGCGTGATTTAATCAAAACTTTAGATTGACGTTGATGAAAAAACAGATAAAGAAGATATTTTAGTGAAACAACGGCGCGTGTTGAGTACTTGCGTCGCGTACGACCGTATTAATTAGGCTGAAGTAAGGCAGTGCTTTCTCTGTAGCTCATTATCTTACGAACACTCTCGTTACGGGTTCTACTTGGCTGAATTAACGGCAATAACCGTAAACCCGTGTGGGTTTACTTAAGTACAACTGTCTTAAAGCTTAATGCTACAATAAATAACTTATTTAATTTACATGCCCCATTTAAAACATCATACATTAAGGAACAGAGCTATCCTTGGATTACTCAGACAGTAAAGGACATGATGAAGTTAAGAGATGCTGCACATAAAAAGTACCAAAGTTCTAAACTTCCTTCCGATAAAAAATATTATAAAGACCTTAAAAGTATAGTAAATGTAGCCATTTACAATGAAAAAGCAGCTTATTTTAAACATTGTGTTAATACCAACTTAAAAAATCCTCGTGCACTTTGGAAAAACCTAAAGCATAATATTGTAGACTTTCGTAGAAATAGTGTAGATATACCAAGTAATCTTAAAGATGCAAACAAGATCAATGAGCATTTTCTTCAAAAGCATAGTGACAATAATCTAGACAAATCACAACTTGAGCAATGGTATCTGAATAAGTTCAATTCATCAGTTTTCAACTTTAAAATGGTAGACGAGGCAGCAGTTTTAAATATCATAAACACTATTAAAACTAATGCATCAGGAGTAGACGGTATTTCACTTAATATGATATTATTGACCCTACCAAGGACCATTACAATAATCACGTCTATTATAAACAGATCCATCGAAACAGGTATTTTTCCTAATCTATGGAAAGAAGCAATAGTCAGGCCCATCCCAAAAATAAATAACCCAACTGATTTAAATGATCTCAGACCTATTAGTATTTTACCTTTTTTATCCAAAGTCATAGAAAAAATTATATGTATGCAAATGACAGAATTTTTATATGCAAATAATATCTTGCCAAGAAAGCAGTCTGGATTTAGATCCGGTCACAGTACTGCTACGGCGCTACTCGACGTAGTTGACGATTTACTTGCTGGTCAGGATGTTGGTGAAGGAGCTATTCTAGTGTTATTAGATTATAGTCGCGCTTTTGATACGGTAAATACGTCTTTGTTGTTAGCAAAACTTAATTACTATGGCTTTAATGATATAGCACTAAAATGGTTCGCCAGCTATTTTCAAAATCGATCCCAAAGAGTAGAGGTAACGAATAGTAATGGTACAAAACAAACTTCTAGTACCTCTCTGCTTAGTAGAGGTGTGCCACAAGGGTCTATTTTGGGACCGATTCTATTCACTCTGTACACAGCAGATCTTCCTAAAAATATAGCACATTGTGAACACCATTTATATGCCGACGACCTTCAGATTTACATGTCATTTAAATCTAAGGACACTATCAAGGCTGCAGCTGAAATCAGTAAAGATCTCAAAAATATAGCTCAGTGGTCGCAAAATAATGGTCTTGTATTGAATCCTACAAAAACTAAATTTATTGCCTTAGGTACAAAAACACAAATAAATCAAATCAATAGCTATTGCCCCGTAATAACTATAGAAGACAATCCAATCGCACAGGTGTCCGATGCCCGTAATTTAGGTGTTGTATTTGACGACAGACTTAAATTTGAAAAACATGTAAGTAACATAGTTATGCAGTGTTATTATAGGCTAAAAGTCCTGTACAGAATACGGCAATATTTAAGTGTCGATTTACGTATATATTTGTGTGAATCCCTAATCCTATCAAAGCTAAATTATGCAGATACGGTCATCGGCGAGTGTCTCCTTGCGCGAACTAAAAAGGTAATCCAACGAGTACAAAACTCTTGTGCTCGATTTTGCTTTCCTGTACCTCGCAGAGCCCACATTACGCCATATCTCAATAATAGTAACCTAATGAATATGCATTCGCGACGTGCATTACACTTTGCTGGGTTACTCTTTGGTGTTGTAAAAACTCAAAAACCTTCTTATCTTTACACTAAACTGAAATTCACTCAACGCAAATCCCGTATTGTAGATCGTTTAATTTGCCCCACATACAATACCGCTTTATTTCGTGGCAGTTTCCGTTACTGTGCATCCAAATGTTGGAACAACATCCCCCCACCCATTAGGGACTCGTTAAATGTTAAGAATTTCAAGATTAAATTTAAGCGTCATTTACTAGAGTTGCAAAAAGACAAGTAACATCATTATCTATGTACAAGAATATATATTATTATTTTATTCTGTTGTATGAAATTAAAGCATTATTCCATCATAATTTGTATACCTACATTATTCATTATTGTATCTAAATTCCATTATATAAATATCTAAATATGAATAGTAACTGTAATATAACTACCTATCTATCCACCTATATAATTATATTTATCCAAGCCAACCTAATAATTAGTCTAAGTTAAAGGCATCCGCAGAATACCAGCGTCGCAGCGCTTATCTGCGCAGCGACATATGCTGAGCGGAGACCTTTTAGGTACACCTTTGTAATTAACCGTGCTGTAGTAGTATTAAGTCTTTTGTGGTACCTAATAAACATGTTTTCTTTCTTCTTTCTTTCTTTAAAGGGTTTACACAAACGAAATTGTCTCCTGTAGGTTGATATTTTGTTATATTAGGTATAATAAGTTATAAAGATAACATAAATTAGATTATAATAAATAATTTTTTTAAATTGATCTTTCATGGTTGTATTTATGCGCAAAAAGGAGTAGCCTAACTCAATTTGCCAACGAAACCTATCTGCCAAGTTTTACGATGCAGCAAATGTTTCAGAAACGAATGCCGTAAAATCGTTCATGGCTTTTGTGCTGACCGTACGAGCACAATAAATGTAACGTTCTTGTCTTTTTTGTGAACCACCGCCGAACACGTGAGGATCGTGCTTAATTAAAACAGCACCACGTATAAAAACATCAATAGCGCCGAATGACCCGGAACTGGTAGTCGATCACATCATCTGACGTTTCTAAGCCTATTTCGAAATATTTAGGCAAGTGAAGCTAACTATTCTGGGACTGTGACTATACGAAAATACATAATTATTATTATTAGTATATCAACGCCCGCTATTTGAAATATTTTTGTATTCAATAGACAGCGAAGGATTGGGAGATAATATGATATGGATGGGCAATAAAATCTTTAATTTTACTGGCCTTTGTGAAACCAAACTAAGTATGTAATATGTGTAATAGCAAAATAATTAGTTAAGTCTTTATGCATAATTTATTTGCAGTCTGCTGCAGAACGCAATACTAAATATTATGTTGGAAAGCCAAAAAAGGGGTGAAATAATGGGACCTGAACCGAAACAGGTTGATTTATACTCATTTTGTGTGTAAGTGATTGAGTTATCTAGAACGCATGTCATGGTGACAATTTACGGACACAAAATTACACAATAATGTGACGGCTTAATTCCATCTAGCGCAATCGTTAAAACGTTTCACATTCCGGCGGTCACAAATCAAAGGAAACTAACTAAAGCAGAGTCCATTTGTGTAAGTTGCGCCAGTACTAATCGCCTTATGACAAGCGATTTTTTTTGCACCGGTAAATCATGATTTCGACGCGATACATTCAGATTGAAAAAGTCGATAATCGATTTCTTGTTAGCGTTCAACTTAGGGGTCCGGGGGGAGTTAACGATAGCAAAATATGTTGGATTTTCTGTAGTGCTTCGTAGGTATTGTTGTAGGTATGTGTTTACTTTGACATAGAAAATATATTACGTAGAGAACATTCTGGGCAACTATTGATAAAGTCCTAAGTACACCACACTTTTGTAAACACAATTACCTACTTTGGAAAGATTTGTCGTTCGACTTATCAGCACAACACAAGGGATTTAACGAAGGTTTTATTACAAACACTAGTTGAAACTTTGACTTATTTCTTATTCTTAATTGGCTAATAAAGTCTAAATGTAAGTAATTACTCGAGTATCGAATAAACAAAGGTCTACGAAGAAGATTATAAATCCACTTTATAATAGCTACATAGAGAACTAACTTGTATTTCAGTAGTTGGATATAAACTATTGTGCGGGACCTTAACAGCTTGGCAATTCATTTAGAATGGTGAAAATTGTTTTAGCGAATGAAGTTCCGTTAATTGAGACATGCCATATTTGCTAAGCCTATTTTAATGGAGAAATTAAACTGTATGATATGTACCTATTGATGTTCAGTAGACTCATACAGTAGTATGTACTCTTAAAATACATACAAAATCTTTATTGTTTAACTGGCATGCAATATAACTATTAGGTACAATCCTCAAACAAGTTCAAACGTAACTACGTAAAACGTTCTAGAGGCTAAACACATAATTACAAATTTTGCATTAGAACATCTTAAATATTATTATGATCGCTGTGGTTTGAGATCACCGCTCCACAAAAAGTACTTATTATTATGCGTGTCAAGAAATCAAATTATGCTGGATGACCGACTCACTTCAGCGGAGCTTTTAAACGGGAAGTAAAATTATCTCGATCGCAGCAATGGCAGCCTGTAATAATGTGAATATAATTGCAGAGTGTATGTAGTACGGGTAGAATTGACGACTATTTGCTGAAATATGCCTCGGCTAATGATCGTGGAACTATCATTACGAGAGGCGTCGGAGCAGAGCTAATATGGGTAAACAGGGGAGGCAAGCAAACAACAATAGAATCTGTTGACTTGTTTGTATAACCTACTTATAAAAAGAAATTATTTCACGCATACGTACCTACCAACATATCTTGTCATCAACATTAAAGTAATTATGACATGACGCGTTTTTAAATAGGTACGACCAGTGAAATTATACATTTAAACAAATTGTGCAAATTATGTGTACCTAAATAAAAGCAAAGAGGACAAAGTCTGTGAATTAACCATACGTTATCAACCCTACATTTGTGAATAACACAAACACTATTCATAGAGCAATTCAAATGTCAAAGTTTAAAAGTCTATTAAATTAAATTTACAATATTGAATGGAGATATCGGCATGTATTTCTTGTTGTTCGTGAAAGTTTTCTCACTGTTCATGTACGACATTGTTTACATCAATTTTATATAAGTACAACATTGTTTTACATCGATTGCACGTAAAGTATTTATGTATCGCACATTATAGAGAACAGTTTAATTTGGTGATTGCCAGAAGATGCATGTACGTTATAATTTTTTTTAGCGATATCGAATGACGAACTGGAATGACCCGTTACCCGGGCGCGGTTCTCGCATATTTTCTTTTCTCCCAAATATTTTGGCTGGCCCTTTACAATTTATTGTGACGGGCATATCAAGAATGTAGTCATTTTGAGGCGCTAGTGATACCAGATATACATTTTATGAATGTGGGATGAAAATATGAGTAGTTTCAATAAAGTAAATAAAAACAATTATATTATAACACAATTACACAAGTGTGTAAGATATATTCTTATACACTTGTCTATAAGAAAATGATTAAAAATTGTAAATACCGTTAGAATATAATATTCTATCCAGCGTGATTGTAAATTGTCGACAGATTGTGATCCGAACATACTGCCTACAATTAAACGCATTGTTTTTCGGTAGATTGTAATCGATCGAACTGAAAACGTCAAATTGTGAAAGGGCATACGACGGAAGGCACCTCGCACGCTGATTGGTTACTTGTCCTTTGCCGTAATGACTTGGGCTTCTATTTCACTTTCCATCAGACGAAGAGTTTCCTCTTGCCACTATACCGTACGACTATAAAAAGTACTCAATATATATTCGTAATCATAAACGAAACTTGTATTCGATCTTAAGTGGAACCAGATTAATTCGTATTCGTAATTATCGTATCAAGGAATTTGCGGGGTAAAATTTGGAACGTCCGTACGAGGCACAATAATCTGGACACACTAATTAGTATTGACACTGCGACACCACACTATAATAAGGAATGACAGCGGGGCATTGTTGTGTAGAGCTACTTGGGAAATATAGCTCGTTTCATTGTATTTTCTTTTCGTCGTTATTAATATGACGATCTATAGATAGATATATCATCATCATCATCATCAGCCTATTGCAGTCCACTGCTGGACATAGGCCTCTCCAGTTGTTTGCCACTTAGGGCAAACATCTGGAGGATATACCCATAATCGCCACGCTGGGCAGGCGGGTTGGCGATCGCAGGGCGTAGCTTCTTGCTCCGGTGACGCAGCAGCGTCAGCGCGGGCAGCAGCCCGTCTTCGGTCTGTGATATTTAGCTACGCCTTCTATCGTGATAGTTATACCGCCACTAATCGGTTTGCCAGAGCCTCGTTTGTAGATATTTAAATATATTTACCAGGAGATTATGGTGTGTTTAGGTACGTATTAAACTATTTATTATCAATTAATAATCAAATTTGCTACCGGTCGTGTCTTCGTCGTCTTATTATATTTGTAAGTAGATAAATAAGTAGTTTACCAATATTTAAAAAGAATTAATGTTGAAAATATGATGATTGTCATTTAGACACACAAATCACCAAGTTCAATATTTAGGAGTTTTCTTCGAATGAGGTTAAGGTCAAGTTTCCGCGGAGACCATAAAAGTTTATGAAATATGGAGTACCTACTTACCAAACACTGAATTTATACTACTATCTTTTATTTTTTTTTACTTTCGTACAATGTAATAAGGTCAACACATAAACATGTGGTTGTTATTTACTTCACTGTGCTTCCAGTTTGCATTTCTTGCACTTTAATTGTGGGACAGGCGACGTCTGCGATTGAGTCGTCGGCGGCGATGCGCAAAGAGCGTAAATGCGCACTTATTTAATCTCACGCATTGCCCGAAATTGAGCTGTAAATCGTGATGGCCGCCAACGATTGCTGCCTCTTAAGCCCCGATCTTTTTTTTCACTTTTTCTGGTAAAGCTCGGATCGAGATCAGTCGCTTACTTATGCTGAGAGCGAGGTGAGAACTTAACCGCCATTCCCTTTATTAAGTAGACTCTATATGAGTAGATCGTAAAAATATCTGTAATTATAATTTATTTATTCATTTTTATTTATTTATATATTCTTTATTGCACACCATACAACTAGACTTAAAACTAAGTATAGTAGACATTTGTTGTACAATATAGGTAATTCAGTAATTAACGTATCGTATAACAAAGTCGTTACCATGTCGGGCTGAAACCGATTGTATCGAATCGGAATGAGCTTTCCCGACTAGGTACATTGGAAATGAATAATTATAGGCATACTCGTAATAACAGAGAAAACAGAGATATATCATGTTCGCGTTCAATAACATTTTGCGTCAAGTTGGCTGTTCAAATATACTTGGTTTACCTAATATTCGTATTATGGTCTACAATATTGAGTTATCATCATCAGCCTGCAGACATCCATCGCTGTACATAGATAGGGCTTCTCCAATAACAATTGTCATCAATTGTTACTAGTGTTCGAACTCTACATTAAAAGACTACCTTTAGCCTTTAAACTGACGTCATTTAAACTTACGCCACTTATTCATGGAAATGTTAAAGCCGAACGACACCCTATAAGAGGAAACGAGACACAAATAATACACAAAGGTATTTGCCGGAGCGCGCTGTGAGACAGCCGGACGGACCGCAGTCGGCACGCCATTTAATTAATAACAGCTACAACTTGTGGGCTCTGCCACCTATCATTCACCCGATGCCACACCATCTGTTGCAATGTACCGATGTGAAATTAACATTAATATGGATGTGTATTTGTGTATTTGCTAATTAATTAATTTAATTAAGTGCGGTTTAAACTTGCTACCGTGTCTCAGGTCTGTCTCCATTACGTGTGACTGACTAAACTCGATATCATTATCTAATAATTATTTATTTGACCTACCTTTGCGGTGTATGAAAACTAATGCTTTGATTTAAAAAAAATTATATAGTAGCTCGACGTAGTGGCTTCCCTACGCCTGATGGAAAGCAAAAGAGAAGCCCAAGTCGCTGTGACAACTGGCAAGTAATTGGTCATTTACCTGTCAGTTGCCACTGTCATGCCGGCCCAACCCTAACCCCCTACGAGCTCCGGAAACCCTACTCACCAGCAGAAACACGACCCGGAGGTCATTTGGCTGGTGGTATTCTATAGGGTGGAGGTCCTTCCCCGGACGGGCAGCTCAATTCGAGCGAAGATTCGCTATGCTACCTCTCTTTGATTTGGTTATGTAATTGTTATTTTGGGTAAATAATCATGAATCACCATTTTTTAAATCCGGGAAAAATGCGTTTATCCCCACCGTTCGGGTATCGGTGATTGAGAACTAATTAATCGTAATAGAACATTTGTTTCATGCGGAATGTACTAGCTCTACATTCTGTATATGAAAACATAATGCGATTGCTTTTTACATCAAAGGAACTTAGGGACTGTCTTATGTTCGTTATATCCACATGTTTATACGATAATGCGAAATAAAACAACCGCGCGTCGTAATGTCTCCTACAGTCCTGTATTTCATTCGAACAAAACCTGGCGACGCGTTACGGTGATACTGTGTTTTAACCGTTAAAGATTAATTTCAAAAAACCAATTAACGTAATCTGTAATCGTAAATGTTAATCTGTTAACAATTCTGTCAAACTTTATGATTGAATGAAAACAGAAAGCAAAAGTTAGACGGTTGCGCAACAATTGGAAGACTGAATCGGTCCCCTCCACTCCTAAAACAACATCTGGATGTGGGGCATGTCTGGCTTATAAATCGTCATCGTTTGCTTCTAATTTGGTAGTATGCGTAACCGGCGCGGTTAAAAGGCCCGAATGAAAATAAACTGCCATAATAACTTGGCGATTTCCTGATCGGCCTAATAAATGGAGGGGCCTGCAGTAGCTCAGGCGCGCCATTGGCCTGAATGCCGGCTAGTGACGCCAGGTTCACTGAGTAATTTGGGACGGGTCTTTGGTCGTTTCGTCCCACAAGAGATTCGCCCGAGGTTCGAATAACCAGAAATCCCATTTTTAATGTGTTCGTTCGTAACATAGTTCGAATAGCCGTGGTATGTAACCACAAAAAGAAATTCTAAGTTTTATCGTTTACACGCTAGCATCTAACACGTCAAGTACCCGCATTTGCGACATAAAACGAAGTCTGTTGTGCCGCACTCGATTTTAAGCTTATAGAATTAGACGGGATAGAGAAAAATTTAAATTTAGTAAAATGTCGGTACACTCATTCAGTGTTTTATTCTAAAGTGAACTTCAATGTTAATACCTGACAATAAAGCTATAAATAATGGTTTTTACAATTATTTACTATTTTTGGTATAATATTTATTAATATACGAACGTATTTTTAAATATGTATCACACCGAAATAAAATAAACGTACTTTAAAAAATATTTTTCATATAGAGAAAATATACGTAAATACTTACTTAGCTGTTCCGTTATCCATAACAAACAAAGATTTCCTAAATTATTTTGGCATCCAGCTTATGGGTGAAATGAGACGTTTCAAACAAACTAAGACAAATGTCGGCACTATGAACCAACGGGAGCCGATCGGTACGATTGCGGTTTTATTTTAATACACATTTGCGGCCATACGCCACGTGGAAACGTTTAATCACGCTGATTATCTCTATGTGTCGCAGGCAAATTCTATAATTCGCTCATATACAAACGGCGTCGGCAGTTTACAAAGATAAATACGCGTTATAAAATGCCGAAGGCAAATTGTCATCGCATCAACGTCGACTTGGTTTGTGTATTAGGGTGACCATAATAATAGAAATGAAACAGGGTTTTTAATCATTTTATTTAGGTATTTAAGATTCATAATAGAAAAATATTAAATTATTGACTACGAAAATAAATTCGTCGATTAAATAAGCATGAAATTGAAACCGTAACCGAACAAAACCTGCACTAAATGGTACCGTGTGAGAACATATTCTCCCTAATCTTAGGATCCTTACACATACATAGTAAACTTACCAAGAATTACCTATTAATTAAACAAGACATTCAGTGGTAATAACAAAAATAAATTCAACAAAGTTTCTTATTCTGCTAAGCTTAAACAAGCGTAAAACCATCAGCGAAACAATTGATTTACAGCGAATCAAAATACAATGCATTTTATTGCAATTTTTTGTTCCACTTTACCAGTTCCCATGGACACCCTAGCGTTTTTACGTGCTGGATAACCTCGAATTTTTTTGTTTTTTTTCCACGGTGTTTTCGGAGCCCCCTTTGTGATTAGTTGAATTTCAATAGTTTCCTATAATACTAGCCCTTAAAATCTATTTGAAACAGCCGATATTAGACATATTTTTAATACTTTTTTTCTTCAACACTTTCACTGTTGACCGCCATATTGGTTTTGGAGACTAGTAGCGCCAGGGCGCGGTTAAATTTGGTACTAATTGGAACGATATGCCGAGGCAATTTGTAATCGGCTGTAATATCGTAGCTCGGCATATTAGTAAATGAACGACATCTTACATACGGCGTACGGCATTTTATATAACAAATTTGTCTTTGTAAACTGCCGACGCCGTTTGTATACGGGCGAATAATAGAATTTGCCTGCGACATATGCACTTGTGCGCGATAATGTGAAGATAATAAATACAGTACGTATTTTGAATACAAAAATCTATTTTTCTTACTTATTTGCAGTCACTCAGACTATAGTCTTTGTTGGTAATTAATAACCAAATCAAGGATTATGGTAGGAGCATCAATTAAATTACGTTGCGGCTTCTTTTTAAGGCCGAAGAAAAATGAACCCTTGCCTTAACAATGCACTAGTTAACTTTCCCATTTTTTTGTTTCTCACAAGAGAACACAATTCCAGGTAATGAATACTGATGGTCGGTCTTACGGAATCTCATTAGTTCGGGTGAGAAATGCGCGGGCGCCGCGGAGACCGATGGTGGCCATAAGTTGCGCGATGACCGACGGATTCACACATTATTTACGACACTTGTGATAAATTCGAGCATAAGTAACCCTTTCGTAACTTTGAAGGGGTCCTACGAAGGTATCACTATCGTGTAAGTAGCGGAACTCGGGCTTATCTCAAGGTCGTGGCTACTACGCACAAGTTTTTGAAAAGGGTCCCACACACTTCAAAGTGGCCGGGGCGTTTTAGTCCCTTTTAAGTGGGCACATGTTTGTACCTACTCGTGCAGATAATACATATATTAAAGTATAATTTGATAGTAAATGCACTCGTATAAAATCATGATAGGATAATGTTACAATAAGGTATCTTATGTATGTTATTTAATTGTAAGGTATTAGACTATAAGCAACATTACTATTACTAGTAGGCATAGGTGCCTATACTTACGCCTATCTAACTAAAGACGCAGAACTCCCGTATAAATATGTGCTTTGATATTATAAACGTGAAAGTGGAAATACCAGCAACACGAGTTTCTGAATATAAAAGGGGAGTGGAGTCGTCAAAAAGTGCTAGTGGTCTTACACTACGATATAAATATACATATATCTAATTATGTACAAAAATGTTGGTTTTTCGTTACAGTAACTAAGTTTAACTGAGAAACTAGGTGCAATAGGAAGTATTGTAAGATACCTATGGCTTTTAACATGTTAGAGGAAGTTAAGGGAGGTTAAGGGGGTAGATTAGTTGCAGCCGCAGCTCTGGTATTCTTATAAATCATAGCCTATGTGGTTATCTGATGTATTAACTATATTAATGGAAAGTTTCGTTAACATCTGTTTACTAGTTTTTGCCTAAAATGTATAAACATCCATCCATCCAAACATACTTTCGCATAACATTGGGCGGCGGTAGCTTATTCGACAAGAAACTTTCGGAGATGGTTGCGACTTGACAACATTATTACAAAAGGCACCCTAACTGTCAAAAAAGAGAAAATTTGCGTGATTAAATATTGAGGTAAATCAAAAAGGTGTTAAAGAAACAAACAGAATTTGTTTTTTCATAATTCAATCTTGTTAACTTCAAAGCGAATAGCATTGTTCTGTCTTCTAAATTGGTTTGTTTACGACTAATTGAGTAAAGGGACCAGTTATCAGTTGAGAGATATTTATCTGTTGTATCATTGATATTTACGTTCGGGGCAAGTTCATTAAATTAGGTTTAATGGAACGGAATATGTGGCACAGCGTAAGTGATGCCGGTACGATTCTTGAGTTGATTTCAATTAAAAGTGTTGTCGTAGCTAAATATTTTAGATATAGTTCACTTTTTATCGACTGATGTTGGTTAGATAGGGACCGCACCGTGCGGTCACGAATAAGAATACAAATCACCGTCTAATTTTCTGCCTGTGGGTATCATAAGAGTTTACAATGGGACTTCCTGAGATTTCAGCTTCTCAACCGGTAGTAGCGGCTACCCGCCTGGCTGGCACCTAACGTAGTGTTGTCTTCCAGACAACTTTCAGGTAGAGGAGGACATGTATTTTTCTAGAGAGAGACATAGGAGTAAAGGGACAGGAAATAAGTTTTAACACGAGATTTGAAAGCTGGAAGTGTTTGGGCGTGTCTAATGGAAGCGGGTAGGAGGGAATTCCAAAGTCAACCTTACAGTTATCGCACCTACCTAGAGACCTATAAATTTAATATTGGCCTTATTTCATTAATTTAGTTACTAGGCGACCAAAGTTGGCTGGCTGTATCTACTACCAGAGCGCAATATAGAGTTATTACTATAACGTCGTTTCCATAATCAATGAACTTCACTCAGTAGAAATGAAGTTGGGCTTATTAAATTTATAATGAGACTGCGAAAGTTTTATCGTTGTTCAGAACAGTTATCCGAGAGCGAACTTTATGAAATTACGGTAATATGAAATAGAGATAAAACAACTTGGTATGAGCGTGCCCAACACCATAAAACATGTTTACATTAAATTGAAAAACAGCAAGATTACTTATTATACGAGAGCGAATACTGTCTTAGATTACTTGTTAGTGTTGTTAGCGGTACCAGATTAATAGACATATTGGATCGCTGTTATACTAAATATAAAATCTGACTTAGTAGAGTCTATCATTAGATACAGCCGAATAGGTTTTTATACTCGTATATGTTACAGGTGCAAGGAATATAGTATAGGTATTTTCTTGAAATAAGCCAAAGTTTGTAATTTTTTTATTCCTCCCTTTATGGTTGTAACGTAAAACATGGTACCTATGTACTTACTTATATAGGTCGTTTTCATCACAATTTTACCGTACCTGTTTAATGTTGATCATATCCGACATCTTTTTGTATGCCCTTAGAAGGGCAGGTACACTTATTTATATGCCGCTGGCAAAATACCCGTGGTTATTCGGAATATTATGTTGTTTATAATGTTATGATTATGACTTCATTTCCACTGAAATTAGGTAGTTAGCGTACCAACTTATATGTTGATTGTGGGTTTATATTCGTAAGTAACATAGTAATAGCACAAGACTTCACCACAAGGATTTTACGAGACAATACAAGAAGGCTTCTAACTTCTTATCAGCCACCACTAATGTGGTCTTAAGTTTGACTCATTGAACAAATGTTTGTTATAATTTTCATTGTAAACAGAATAAAGACAATGGGCATAAAATATAAGTACTTATGCGTAGGTTATATGCTAACATGCTTTATACAAGTAGGGTTTTCTGCAAATTATACTAAACAAATAATAATTGTACCTAAATGAAAAATCATTGCTGACTGGTTCTTAATACTTATAGGACTTTACTAATGTACTATCTATAACATGTATTGTGATATAATGTATATTATGGTTCCAATCAAAGTAGACAAGTTAAGTATATTTTGAAAACAAAAATCCAGATTTTCATATCGCTAGACTTGAAGCAATCCACTGGCTCTCGTCGACGGAACGATTCTTAATTTGGACTTTGTAATCATAGGTGATACTTGTTTGTTATATTATTATTATGGGTCTAATACATGTAAAACGTTATAAGTATTTCATCCTGCTAATACAAATTAGTGAAGGTTCATCTTCGACATTAACGGATCAGCTGGTTGCATATTCGAGGCATCGCTTGCCGCGCCTAGGCCGCGTTTCGCTAAAATTGTGACCCGCCGTTCGTGTTAAGCCTAATGGCCGGAAAGAGCAAACGACCTTACGTGGGATATACACTTACCCTAATTTTAGTTGTTCAGACCACAGGGACTTTTTATTATGTCAGATAGGTCTCGTTAGCCTTAGTAAGTTGTTCGTTAAACTAACTAGTAGTTAGTTGAGTGGTTGCAGATGACTAGGCGACCCTCTACATTTTCCCTAGTGATTGCTGTTGGTTGTACCATAGTGAGTACCACAGTACCTTTAGGTTTTAGTCTGCTTATCTAAATGACTTCTAATGGTTGGTCATGATTTAGGATAAAATTAATTTTGAGCTCAAAAGAACAGCTCCATTTTTGACGTCCAGACGAATTATTATATTTGTAAATGTTTTTGATGTTCTCGCTATAATCAGCAAGCGAAAATTGAATTGTTTCAAGTCTCAACTATATCTCCAAGAAGCTTGCAGCGACGGAACTAACGCTATAATTTAAAAAATGACTTTGATAAAAGAAATAATGATTATCAAGTAGGAAAACTCCAACCAAACACCGGTCCAATGAAATAGACGTTGCAGTAGGTTTGATCAGTGCTAGTATCGAACGAGTTAATAAAGGCTTGATACATTGCGAGCAATTTTTAATCATCAAAATTAAAAACGAATGAGTTTAAATACACCTTAGACATAGAAATTATCATCGTTACATATCTACTAAGTGTTTCCCGTACTGGAAATTTCACTTGATTTAAAGCGAAAAAGGTTGCCCTTGCCGCTCTAGTAATGAGTAGGTAGTTAATCTTAATTTCCATTTAGTTGCCACCCTGTGCTGGCCCTTAAGAAGCTTATTCATGCTTCGTTTAAAAGGTTTCCATACTATCGGAAACGGAAAATATAAGTGAGCCTGTAACAAGTTTCATGGTGCGTGGATTGTGTGAGAAGGGATGTCTAAAACAAGGAAAGTGGGACGAATAGTAGAAAATAGCTCGTATGAATCTAAGACGGTCCCGAGACGGTGATTACCCGTTACGATTCCGTCGATAAAAACAATAAGACCTTGACCTTTAATGTCTTTATACATTAGGCGTCCAGGGTCTTTGTAACCTCTTCATAGATTTTATTCTTACACATCATCTCCTGTACGGTATGGGGAGACCTTTAGCTCCGTCGCATTTTCCTCGTTCAGGGTTCACAGACCACGTCGGGTCGCCTGGTTAATTGGGGCGCGGGTGTCGGCCTAATGGCCGGAAAGATGTGACGGGCGTCGGATACAACCCAAATTCGCTTTTTTTTTAGCAATAAACGATGATGCTCTCAATTTTCTCGTAATGAGGTTGAGTTTGGAAGATAATATTCAACGAGTTTCTTTTTAAATAATGAGCATACGAAATGCTCTTGACTGTAAGCCCTACGTCATTGGCTGCAGTATCAACCAATAACCAATAATAATTAATTACTTTCTCATATCTGATATCATTATATGACAGTTTTAGGTATCTTATACCCACTTATTGCCCTTATCCTATCATGATTTTATACTCGCCCTAGGTCCTCCCGCCGTAACACAGAAATGCTTCCAAATTTATATTTTACGTAGAAATTGATACTGCGGTAATACTAGCTTGTAGGAAACTATTACCTATTAGTTATAATTGCTTTATCGCGAACGGTGTTACCACGTTGGCTACTGTAATTTGACGGCGGTTCTGTCTGTCCAACTTATGAAATATAACGTGTAAATCAGCGGGTTCCACATTCACCGCTTTTTCATTAAATCATTAGCGGTGAGAGTTTTGAAGATCTGCCCGTTTTCACGGAAAACAATTAAAGAAATTATTACGAATTTATCATCTTCCTGCGTGAGTAAAGTATTGGTTTTGCCTGCGGATGCGGTTGCGTCAGTTCGTGCGGCATGTAATCATCGATAAAAAATTGCACGTTTTTCAAAAATAAATACGCAACTCACTATAGAATTAAATGCAAAGGCGTTACTTACAAACTTGTCTTTAATAACCAAATTAAATTATTCCATACCATCGCACGCGGTTATTCGTTAACAAATTCCGTGTAGAGAGATAATGTTTTCCAGTCCAATTTACATTGAAATGTTTTAATAACTTTATTTATGCTTGTTTAAATTGCTATTTTTGTTAACCGCTATCCAACTTTATATTAATTCGGTCTATAGAAAGTTGTATGAATAGCTACTTCGGTTCCCAACGAGCCGAGAAAGATTACATACAATTTCCAACAGAATTGATACTGCCAGATGATACCACTTACTGATATAGCTAACAAAAGTGCTTACCCATAAAGGTATCAGTGGTGTATCGCAAGCAACCCATTCAAAAGCACAGATAAAGGATAGATAAACGCTTATTACTATAATAACTATAAACAACTGACCGAGTTTCGCGAAAATGGTGTTCGCAAGCACCATTGCCGTTCATACAGTACGTTCCACATACCAGCTCCGACCACCAGAGAGACTATAATTTATTTTGAATACGCCTCAAGAAATCAGGCTGTAGTGGAGTGTCCTACCGTTCAGATAAATCACAAGAGTGGCGTGCTCTATTGCAATATGTATAATTTTATATGGCCCGGTATCTATGTAGTAATATATCTGTCGTTTCGATTCATTCAGCTATGTAAATAATTAATGCTCATAGACCTTAAAGGCTCTCAATATACGAGACAACAGAATATCACAAAGGTACAGTCATTAGATAGGATAAACATCTCAACCTTACCATGTACCAAAAATATAAAGATCCTCCTAAAGATTCTCCCGGATTTGAATCAAACCGACGACATTCGGTTCAGAGTGCCGGGTCTACGAAATGAGCTACCGGACCTCTCAATCTTCAAGCTAATTTATCTGATATCAAAGAGTGCCTTATGGTACGACATTAATCTAATAAACTATGTGTGTGCAATGTCTTTGGAGCTCTCATGTAAATTGGATGGCTCGTGTAGAAGTGTTCAACAATAACAGCAGCTTACACTGACAAATGTATTAAGATACGGTGGACAATATGATACGATGCCTGCCAATGCGCTGATGAACACTTCACCAGCGCTATCGCTGCCACTTATCACTTTCACCGGCTTATGTGAAGATTTCCTGAGATTTACTCCTTGTAAATTGTTAGAAAGCGATGAGTTACAAGAAAATTCATGCTGTTCTGGTATCAACATAAATCATTCAATTTAGTTGTAAGATATCTCTAACTATCCAATAAAATCAATCAATCAAATGTACAAAAGTTTTTACTTTCTACCTATTAAAGTCGTACACATGGCGAATACATAACAAGATATTAACCCTGAAGAATCCTATTCTAATCTGATTCTTATAATTTATAAGTGATATTTGACTCATAAATTAGGAAGCCTGCATGAATCAAAACACTCAATGAATTCTAAATTCCAAGGCAGACGTTGCTCTCTATGCACATATATTGGGCGTAATCTTGACAAACTATCGCGAGTGTTACAAGGCCGAAACAACCAGAGTTCAGAAGTGGGGTGTTCTTTTATTGCCACTGCGTATGTAGAATACTAGATAGACGTATCTAATGGCCTCATTGCTAGGAATTACTAAAGCACTCGGAAGGTTAAACTAGCAGTAGTTCTTGTAATAATCACTTTGTAAGTAATCACTTTGTGCTAGAGGAATGGGTAGGTAATGGCATATCGTTACGTGTATCAAGAAGTTTAATGATCAAGTCACAAGATAGTGTAGTTTAAAATGTATTGTGGCATTTAGATAAATACACAGGTTTATAATTAGGACCTACTCATTCATTGCTTATGCAGCTACTGAACTAAGCATTTTAATTTATGTGAATTAATATGGATTAAATTTTTACGTCCGATATAATAAGTCAAGAGCAGATACAGAAGATATTCAAAGTTAATACGGCTGTTAAATTGGTTTACGGCCAATTCTGTCCGTGCGGTCATATCTGTTAGCGAATAAAACCAAACATAATATGGAGCTGAACAATTCCCGTTGGTCCCCCCTCCCTCGGGCGCAATTGACCTAGTTAATCGAGCAGGGAATATTCGTTGCAGGTGTCTGGAGCTGTGGAGCTGTCGGACCCCGCCAACGCCGAGCAGATACTGGCGCATTTACAGAATGCCGTGAGTAATCTCTTCATTTCATAATGGAATTTTTATAGAGTGCTTTGTAAGAGTTCTTCTCAAAATTTCATATCCAGCACTTCGCATCCTTATCTGCAAAACCTATTTCTGCAAAAGTGCAAATGTTATGTGAAAGTTTTAGGAATGCAATTTGAATGTTAGCATAGCTTTTGTGGGTTCCCTGAAGCTTTCCCCGTTTTAAGGCTTTATAAATCAGTTTGTTTCTGAGATTCCTAGGTATCTATGCTTGATATTCATCAAACTACAAATGTTTATCTTATTGATCTTTACATTCCACCGGACTTAGGAGACAAGTATGACATCAAACAATAAAGATTTTATTTAAAAACAAGAAGGTATATCGATCTTTCAACCCGTGTATCAACTTCTAAGCCTACCGTTATTGGGACATTTTTTACTTGCATAACGTCACGTAAGGCCAATAATATAAAGCTCGAACTGTGATAGCACATTTTTCAACGACCTTCCCTTTCTTTTATGGCAGAGATGTCGCGTACGTTTCGACGATTGACTTTCGATTGACATTACGCGAAGTGAAGGAGCACATCACGTAAAGTCGATAGAGTATAGAGTATGGCATTGGGACTCGTATGCATTCCTTCCATTTTTACACGACTGCGGGACCCAAAGGAGGGTAACGTGCTTCATAGATATACGTGTTCCTATACTTCTTGGGCTAAGTCTGGCACGTGCCTTATCGCCGTATACAAAATATGTGACCTTAGTCATAAAAAATCTCTTTGGACTCTTTGTGAGCAATACTTAAGTATAATAAAACTCGATTTAGAGAAACAAGTCAATGACACTCAATACTGATATGTAAAATTTTGTAGGATCTCTTTGATAAACATAGTATAGTCAGTAGGTAAACCTATTTGTTCCAAATTAGTGAACTTTCATATTTAATTTTAATAAAATGTTCCTTATTCATTTTATAATTAAATATGCTACTGCAAATTAACCACGTCTTAAAATTATCTTCTCAATACCAGAGGATAATGTTACAGTTCATATTTTACAAGCACCGATACCAGTGGGCAGTAATCCGTTAATATTTAAAACATGACCAAGACCTAATGAAATTTTATCTCGTATATTAACATCCGATATCATTATTTATCAACCTTTAATGAAATTTTATGGTCTTATACGTGAAAGCATTAAATAAAGTGACCCGTGTACGGTATGTTTAACCGATAATCGAAGAAAATGTGTAGTTGAAATGAATTTACTATAATTATTTTCGGTGAGCGGTCTCAAAGGGTGCGGGTCATTAAGGTTCGCATATTCGGAGATCAGGGCATCGGGATGGCCCGGCGCGAGATATGGCTGATATAAGAGGCTCTTTGGGCCTGGAAATTGCTGACATTACCTCCCATTACGATTATGGGTCGTGAACAAGAAAGCGGCGCGGGCGCGCGGGTCACAGCGGCTCACGGCTTCATCTACTTCATTTTCACGCCATTTGCTGAAAATTCGGGTCGTGAGACGTGCTGTAGTTACAAGTAATCAAGATTCTGCTTACTGGATTCGGTTACTTGAGCGATGGATCTTATAATTTAACGTAAAGATAAATGTTTTGGCGTTGATCGTGTATCTGATTCTGATAAAAAGCTGGGGTTATAAAATAATTGTTAAATTGACGAGATATTCTACCATAGACTTCTGATTTTGTTAATACCTAATACATATACAGTGACATTATGTATTCCTAATAAGCGAATTATGTATTATTATTTTAAACGTTTTGTATTTATCCTTGTCTTCATTTATATGTATTAGGTAAGTATATAAGTAAATATAGGTATGTGTATAGGACAGAAAAGTTATTGTTGCTCACAAAAGTACTTATAAATGTTTAGAGTTTTAACAGCAAATGGTAATAACTAAAATTGATATGTACATTTACAATTTGACCTGCCTTTCGGCCTAAGTAAATGTCACTATCGCTGCTAGGTATCTAGGTAGTAGGTAATGTATTTGGAGACTTGTGCTCTACTATCTACAACCACTTGGGCGTCACTTGGCACTTTGTCAGAGGGATATACGAGTAATTATGTACTGTTAGTGAAGTTTCCACATTAAGTTTAGGACATTTTGGATTTTGTACCGCGTCTTATTGGTAGGTATACCATTAGTAAGCCTCATTGGACTTTTAAGTATAGATAGCGCTAGGTTATTAAATATTATATAATTGATTGATTATTTTATTTCCTTTTTATTACCCTTTACAGTTAAGAGCAGACCTGTAGGTTATAAAAAAAAGTTCGATTTATGGGTAATTACATATCATTAAATATCTTCTCTTATAACAACGAAGAAATTATCAGTTTACTATAATGTATTTACATAAAAATTACTATAAAAGGAATTTGAGTTTGGATAATGTCACATTTGTCATGCAACCAAATAAAAAACATCATCGTTTGCTTCTTTATAGAAGAATTTGCTATTATTATTAACAGCAAATTAGATTCACAGTTAGTCTAGGTAGGTAATTAACAGGTTATACATGTTACTAAAATATTAAAATATAAAACATTAATGAATAACATAAATGAGAGTTATTTACTTACTCTAGAAGTTGTTTCTTACGTAAAGCAGATATGAATATTAGTGCAATCATTATACTTACATATTAAGGCGACATGTGTGTGTTCGATTTTCAATGCTCGAAGTTGGCTTACCGATAGTGTTAATCTAGTAATCTTCCTGATTTTTGAAAGTAGGATCTTTTTGAGATATCGAGGTTGCTGGAATTGTTCTACTTAGTACTTCTCCAGTAGTTGTAATCTGATACTCATAATTAAGACTTTGGTCAAAGTCGAAATAATGTAGTTTGTGTAATTGTCTGGTTTATTCTGCGCATGGAGTATGGGGTCTGTTTATTCTGGGAGACGCCCCATACCTTATGTACAAGAGAAAATTTTAGTTGAGATCAAGTGGTTAGTGTGAATTGTAATTAGCACAGCATAGAAGCCTCCCGTCATCGTGTCAACGGACAAATAACCCAATTAATCACTTATCAGTTGCTAACAATATACCGGCCTGTAACATTATTCTAGCCATAAGTACTTAGAAGATCGCGCGGTCGTTCACCAACCAGATGGACCGATCAAGTGAAAGACACGTCGTCCTCCAAGTTCCACTCGGTGGTAAGAGACGCGCTGGACAGGGGCCGGCGGAAGCAAATTATCCGCTCCAGATGCGACCCTGACGCTGACCACGATCCTCAGTCATGAGGGACCGACCACAGAGAGAGAAGTACCTACTCGTACCTATACTGCCTGGTCCAGAAAAGGGGGAGTCACTTTATAGTGGTTTCGCCGAACTAGTGCATGTATAGTTATTTATTTAAATTTTGTTAATCGAATTCGGAATTATCCGATGTAAATTCTCTTGTACACAATTAGAATGTAGGGGTGTAGATCTGTTCTCAAGTCAACTGACAAGATGCATGCCAACCGCACAGTCACAACAAGGATTTAGAAAGTGCTAACTACGAAGCAAACACAGGCGGCTAACTCTCCCGCCACATTCCGAACTCTACATTCCTCTTCCCGTTTAATATTTGTACAAATACTAAAGTCCACTTAGCTTTGAGCCTTTGACCTTAAAAGTGGTTATTTCTCCATAATTTCTTGTAACGTCTACTTATCTATACTAAGTATAAAGGTATTTGAAGTAAATTTTGTCTAACCTAGACTTTCATCATAATTACCGTTTTAGATAAACGCATATGCTTTTAATTACTGCTCAGTTTTAATTAAATAAGTAGTAACAAATTGTGCTAATATTATGGTTGATTATGAAATACGAAATAAGTACAGTAAATTCTCATTAAAAATTTCAAACTCATAGGTATTAAGTAGGTATTTTTACAAAGGCAAAAATCTCATCCTAGCACATTTTTATTATTTGTGTGTCTACTAAGCAGGATAAACAATGAACGAGTTTGCCACAGAAAATTTATCCGACGTTAAAGTGTGAACAGATATAAATCTCATATAGTCTTGTAACCCCTCGTCCTTGGGGAAAAATCTCACAGCTGCGTCGACACTGTGTCTTATTTTACGTTTAATATTCTCCCGAGGGCTGTGGCAACCTTGCTCGTGTAGTTAGGTGGGAAGACGCTCCTGTGTCATTTTATAGTGAAACAGCTGAGATTTTGTTTATAGAATAGCACAAAATGTTTATTCATATTTTGAATCTATCACTTACAAATCGTTCTACTGTCGGGTTCAGAAAGTTGGTTCTATCAAGAAGAATTGACAAGAAACTCGATGGTTAGTTACTCTTTATCTTTTTATATACTACTCACATAAAGAGCTGTTTAATACGAACAACCTGTATACTTAGCCTGATTATTTATTCCGGTTAAATACTTTGTGATATCTATATCGTCTTATTTCATGCTCTAATTATGCAGTCGATATAAAAATATTTACTTCGAGTTATTAACCTTAATAAGTTTATGAATTAACTCATTATTATGTTTGTCAACATTAACTGTAAAGTGGATATCTATTACCAATGTTCTTTTGCACTTGTATTAATCAATAACAACACCTGTTTTTTTATTTATATATGGTTAAATTCCTTTTTATACTTGTCGGTAGAGATAGTTACAAGTGAAGAGTCATAACTTCATAGCTAGTTCCTAATGTGCGAGGGCTGAATGTCTAGGAATTATTTTTTGGTGAATGATGCCGCGTTCAAATACTTATCGCAGGTAAAAGGTTCTGTCGACAAAGAGTCACCGGAGGAATAACCGTCGATGAAACGTGTCACAATCAACATTTTAATCTTCTTATCGGCACTCTCCGTAACGGGCAACGCGAAAATCAGACGAGAGTGCAATTTAAGTGCATTCGCGTTGCGACAAAATCTGAAACTATGCCAAAAACAACATGATTACAATGGGTTTTTTAATCGTATTTACTTAGAATATCATCAGTCATTATTTACGTATTAGTGGGGTTTCCTAATAGTTTGTTTATTAATGGAAGTCACAGGGGCATTTGACACTTATATTTATTCAAATAAAAATAAATACAAGTGTCTTTTTCTAATTTATTTAACTCATTAATTTATTAACTAAAACAACTATACAGGTTAATACATGTATAATTATTATTGCAAATGTCTCTATGTTACCGAATTAGTTTAGTACATTTTAAGCGATGTTATCTCTGATTCTTATATCTTCCAGACAACCTTCAGTTATAGGCTTATAAGGTCATGCAAGAATTAGCAAAGCATACCTTTGCGCGTTTCCACTAAAAATGAGATCGAGAGAAATCTCTCTCGTACTTACTTGATACACATATGAACAGTAAGATTGACCAGTAGATATGACCAGCAGAGGGCACAACAATTAAACTCTGTAAACAAACTACAACTAACACAATGATAAGCAACTGTAGGTTAATGCAATGGACGTCGGAATTTGTAAACAGAATAAATTTAATGCTGCATTCCGGGAAATTGACACCTATCAAACGCAGGCCGACTCTACAACTGAACTCGGCCTATTTCGGAACATTGTTTACGATACAACCGGATGCTCTATTTATTCACCGTTGTTGTGCATAGAGTAGATAGGGAGTTATTAAGTTACATTACCTTAATCATTGTAATCGCAAATGAATTATGTCAATTAGAAATTGTAATCCGCATGCAGAACATTTAGGAAGCCGAATGGTATTCAAATTCAAAAGTACCTATACATTTTCAACTAGTAGGTAAATAATTAAACGGATTTTTGTATGAAAAACAAATGATTGCGCTACTTCCTTTGGTGTAGTTTGGTATTGAATTCGTAATAATTACTACTATCAGTTAACCTTGAAATATTGACACAATAAAGGTAGCTAAGTGTAATTTTGGCGCATAAGGCTTTCGACTGATGATGATTGATGTGAAAAAAGCGATGGGGGCGTGCTACGTCCATTGAGCTGAAGGTGACGCGGCGTGCGGAAGCGCGCCGGCCGCGGCCAGTGCAAGCCGCGCCCGCGACCTGACCGCACCGCACCGCGCCGCGAGGAGCGCGACCCGTGTGTACCCGCGAACGACCGCGCGCCGGCCGGTTCCCGCGGTTTTACCCGAAACCGCGGCTAACCAGCCACAACCAGTGACATGACTTCCTTCTTTGGCTCACCAAAGAATCACAGTCCTAGTGCTTTCAAAATCTAAAGTGTGGAACAACCCCGCTTCATAAATAATGCGGGAAGCCCCGTGAGCCGTTTCAGCGATTCCCGCGCCGCCGCTGGCGACCGCCGCAAAGATGAAGCTGTTCAAGAGGAGGCTGTCGTTCAGCGGAGATAAACAGAAACAAGTTTCCCATACAGACGATCCCTTTGAGCACGAGGTGGGTACCGTACTCGGCCCACACCTTTGACAATGGTGGCTAGTGTTTACAATAACGCGCTAGTGCCACTTTCTCCCTTGGTATTCCTTTAAAGGAAAATAATAAAGTATTCATTGAAATTCTCATATTCTGAATATAATACTGAGCGTTATGTTATCGTCGACTCGAATGTAAACATGGCTAGTGTTACAGTAAAGGTGATTGATAAGCATTTATTAGAGTTGTTTTTCTAGACGGCTGGTGCACGTTTACTAAAGTAAATTGAAAGACAAGGTTATCTTATCAGCAACGGCCACTCGGCTCCAGCGCGCTCAGCCACTTTAATTCAGCGAATCTAAAGTATGTGGGTATGTGTGTATAATCACAGTCAGCGCTTGATTTGCTTTATTGGTAAGAAGCAGCTACCTAGGTTTCCGAATGTTTACATAATCAATTTACTATTTGTGGCTGAATCTGACCAGTAATGCGAAGCTTACCGGGTCATTTAGACTGGGTTCAAATAAATCTTTGTCACCGTATAAGTACGAGTAAGCATACCTACTGAGTAGGTATACCTACTTATTAAGGTCTAAATTTCAATAATTGGATAAAGTTTAATTTAACTCAATGTTAAAAGGATGATTGCAAATAACATGATGTTTTTTGTAGGGGTAAGATAACCCCTTTATCACTCCATTACATTATCCATTACCTTAAACCTTATAGGTAGGTATTTTATAAACAGATCGACCGACATGGGGAATGTGCATGATTTTTTTTTATTTTTTTATACGTTTCTACTAGTTATTACATTACCAAACATACAAATATCACGTCCAAAATATAAACTATTATGCAAAAAATTAAATATTAAAATCGCTATTAATTTTGGGTGATTTAAACGCGGCTATTTTGGCGCGCTTGTTCGTGA
Source organism: Conogethes punctiferalis (assembly GCA_031163375.1). NCBI lineage: Eukaryota > Metazoa > Arthropoda > Insecta > Lepidoptera > Crambidae > Conogethes > Conogethes punctiferalis. Next base: position 11,305,043 of record CM062080.1, read on the forward strand.
CGTCACCATTACACGAGTTCGATGTAAACAGCGGTGTTTGGTTCAAAAAATTACCAAAAATATAGAAAGTGAGTGAATATCGACTTAATTATTACCATGGAAAAGCACAGAAAACCATATTATAAATATTGTGTCGTACCTATGTGCCCAAATAACATCAACACTGCACCTGACAAAGTATATTTCCTTATGCCGAAAGGTGAAAATCTAAGGAAAAAGTGGTGCAAGGCGATGAGAAGAGATAATGTATCATGTTTGAGCTGTTTATACTGTTGTGAAGACCATTTCAATGTAAGTAAGGATATTAAAAAAGTAAAATACAAATCATTCTTACGTTTATTTACCTACTTGCTTACAAACTACAACTACTTACTACAAAAACATAACCTTTAAAATATTTCATAAGTTGGTTGTTCATGTCGTTCACACCATGACTGTAATTTTTCAATATAGACAGAAAACTTGCACTTTGTGGCATTCTTTGCTCAATATTTCCATTTGGTGATGATGATGAACTAATCTCTTTAGCTTTAATATATTTTAAGCTCGTGCCAACTGTAGACAACTTTGCTTTCTTCCAATAGCATTCCACACTTGTGGATGGGGGATCTTCACTCAGTCTGTGAAGCCATGCTAAGAAAGCAACAGCATGCTTACAGCCACCTAAAACAAAATAATCATGGTTAGTCTAAATTATTAAATAACTGCATCATGATTTCAGAATGATAATAAAAAAGTTACATAATATACATATAGAACTGGTATTTCTGTTACTTAATCAGATTCAAATCACTGTTTTATAGTAAATACTTACCTAAATGTGCTGCACAATCTTCACACTGCACAGACAGAATATGCCCCTCAGTCTCCTTGCAAGTTGCTGTTACATTGTAAGATTTACAACGGACATTATGCTCTGGCGTTATTCTGGCCTTTACAATACATAATTCTTTCTCCCGTTTAACTTGTACATAGCCGATGGCTGAATCCCCATATGATTCTCGTGCAGATCTGTCACAAAAATAACAAAATTAGCTGCAAATTTTAAGTCATATGCATACATAAAATCACACTTCTAATACCTAATGGCAGAGCCACAAGCAATCGCAAGACAACTTGCGACCACTTGATACAGAGTCCTAAGATGAATGTGATGAACTATATAGTGACAGATGATCAGCCTATCACCCTTATGATATGAACCATGCTTTTTTATTTACTCCCAGTCTAGCATAGAAGCTTTCGAGGTTATGTTTACATTATAATAACAAAACCATGAAAACAATCATTAAATATATATATATATACATACATATATATAATATACTATAACTAATTTACCTCGCAGCTTTTACTCCTCTGCATTCAGCAGACGTAAAATCTGGATTTGCAGCGAAATATGTGGCCATCATAAACACGTCGATTTTCGGAAGATTATCCGACTGTGCTTTTACGAAACCGGTTTCAGTCATTCTTCACAATTAATTAATACTTTGAACACATAAAACTATTAACTTAATAAAAAAAAACAGCGACACAATACATTAACAATTATTCCTCATACTGAAACCATACAAATAGCTTGTTGACAGCAGACGTCTCGTGTAAAACCCACGTCACATTTTATTCCACCAATAGTGTTGCGTTTCGGAAATTTGCGCGGTAATTTTAAAACAGCCACTTTTTGATGATTAAATTTCACTATTACATTAAAATAAATTTTAAAAATAATTGTATAGTGTGTTTTCAGTAGCAATAAAGATTACAAAAAAATATATTTTGTCCATATTTAAGTCACGTGCACATTCCCCATTATGTATATTTATCCTAATAATATTATAAATCATCATCAGCCTATCGCAGTCCACTGTTGAACTAGGCCTCACCAATGTTTCGTAACCTTGTCAAATATTATAAAATTATTAGGATGGATGTTTGTTACTCCATCAAGTGAAAAATACTGAACGGATTTGACGTAAACTTTGTAATAGGTCATACATCATATTATTAACACATACAGCACATAAGATCAGTGAAAGACGCGTCCCGCAGCTATTATTCATATAAAGTACTCACAACAACAAAGTTTGCTTTATATCACCTACAAAAACATTAACTGTATTGTTTGTGTTGTTGGATTTGGTTTACGTACGACGACAACGCTTTGGTTTTGTCTTAGCACTTGTCATGGAATGCTAATTAAGAGTCATAAATACAATATTGGTACATATACAAAAAATATGGGACATCATTCTAAAACAATATATGTACCTATATATCATGCAACAGTTTTGTAACTTTCGAGAAGACTTCAATGTCATTGTTAGGTAGGTGTAGGTATATCACTGGACTTCTCAGAGATCTAAATCTAAACTTAACTGCAATGTAGTTTATTCATGTGTTAATAGCGAACGTCAATGTCAAAGCCATATTGTTAATACGAGTAGGTAGGTACAACAGAGAATCTTCCTTATACTGTATGTATATCTACATAAATACTCGAGTATATAATACAAAAAAGGCACTTATTTACATAATATGTATCTGTAACACTTTGTAATAGTAAGAGAAAGAACTCAGAGATGGCGATTAATTTTTGATGTCACTTTACTTACACTAAAACAATAAGTTAGACTAGTTAGATATAAAAGTAATTAAAATTGTATTTATGATAAAGTAAAACTATTTCAAAACAAGATTAAGAAGGACGTCATAAAGCAACCACAAAACTATACGCGCGTAATTAAAAAATATAATCACATATCATCAGCAAAGTGATCTAGAGTCTTGACAGAAGTTGCGTTTTATCAACGAGATCATATGAATGGATATATATGAATGGACGTATATATACATAAATTCATAGGATTAAAGGACTCGTAAATAAAGGAATAGTTTTTGGTACATGAACAAGTGTTTAAATCTTCTACTACTAAAACGTTTCTGTACAATTCAATCTAAATTAAGATCGAATTCGGAAGAGACCAACCGGGACCATCTTGAATATTCAGTTCGGGGTCAATATAAAAAGGTCGCTAAAGAAGCAAACCAGGAAACTATGCATTCGAATTGAAAGTAAAGGCTATTCTACCTCTACAAGGTCATTGTCAAATTGTCTACACCGATCGACGCAATGTTTTTCTACACAATTTCGCATTATGAATGAATTGTATCTCTAAAAGTTTATTCTAGCTGCAGCCGCACATTTCCGCATGAATATCGATGTTAAATGAAATGACGAAAAATTACCTACTATATATTTTAATTTATTTTTGTGTGGTTTGTGGTCTAATTGGCGAGTTGCTGGTGCGTAATGTGTAGTTTTAATTTTAAAACGGTTCAGCGGTTTTCGTTTAAACTAACAAACGTCCATACATCCAAACAAACTTTCGAATTTATAATATTAGTAGGATAAGAGTGTAGTACTATAAACATTGTGTCGAAAGTGCAAGCAAATTAGCAAGATGTGTGGAACATGTAGAAAACGGACATGAAAGTCACTGCAAACGAGGCACGGCACGGAGAGGCACTATTTATTTGCGAAGTGGAGCCGGCTACTAAAGATGACATAAAAGGATAAAAGAAGCCCGCAGAGTAGTGAGAACACGACGCCGGCTATCTCCGGCGTGATCACGCGGTGGCGCGCACTACGATTGTCCTTGGCCCTTGTTTGCTTAGCGCTCGGTCGCCTTTACATGATGCTAATGCGCAGATTAGAGAGGCCGTGCACGACCACGCCGTTCGGTACATGACCGAAATTCAGCGAGAGTAACCTATCCCCTTTTACGACGTCATTATGTTAATCAACTGCTAGTTTATAAATAACTAATAGTTTTGATACAGCCACTGGTACATTTAGTGTGACATGGATCTTAATTGTACATGAACAAAGTTTTATCTAAATACTAGCTGTGCTCGCGACTTCGTCCGCGTGGAATAGTTATTTTTCCCCTTTTTTTTACATTTTAAACTATTTCTTCGCTCCTAATAGTTGCAGCGTGATGTTATATAGACTAAAGCCTTCCTCGATAAATGGTCTATTCAACACAAAAAGATTTTTTCAATTCGGACCAGTAGTTCCTAAGATTAGCGCTTTCAAACAAACTCTTCAGCTTTATAATATTAGTATAGAAGTATAGATAAAAGCTAAAGGTCACTTATACACTTAATCATCACGAAATCTCAGAAACTTCAAGTACTGGGAGTACGTATAAAATGTAGTGTGAAAAGAAAAACTAACTAAAAAGAATTTTTAGAAACTCATTCCCTAAGGCGGATAAGCGGAGGGAATTATTATGATGTAAACTTACATTTATTCCAGATTTTCTGAAATTGTATCGTCAGATATATACGATGTCAAAACAAAGTTAGATAGACGAAACGAATCTAGTTATACATAATCACGATCATATTCAATGAAATCCAATAAATATAGTATGATAAAACATCAAATATGACGTCGTCGTAAATTGATTCCTTAGCTAACAACAATATAGAGCGATATTTATATAAGTACGAGTATCTTACGAAAATAGTAATAGGTATTGTCAGTAACAATAAAATTTGATATTGAATAAATTTCAAGGTTGATTTGTCTGTCAATAGGTAGGCAATGGCGCGTTATGAATTTGCAATCTTGATAGATTTTATGAGCTATAACAAAGTAATTAAACGTGAATTTGATCCGGTTGTTTGAACGCCTAACCTGAAATATAGCCTTTGCGTTCAAAAGTGATTCGAAAATTGGAATTTACATTTTAATAGATTCCGAATAAAGGAGATAAAACCGAAAAGCAATGTTATTGCGTAATGTGTTTCTAAATATTTTTGAAGTCATCGGTTTGTTACTACTTATTATTCATCTGATTGCTTGTTCTAGAACAACAACATCTAGATGTTAAGTAATAAGTTTGTCATAATTAATTTAAAGTAATTGTGTAACTTGTAAAACAAAGCAGTAAAATTAATGTTTTTCTAATTTCCTGTGAGATATTGTTTAGAAAAATACAATTTTAGAGCCATTAAAAAGAAAACTAGGAAAATCTGATTCGTATTTTTTTAGTTTCACATTCAATAAACCTACCAATCAATGAACGTACTTCAACCATCTCCTGTTATATCATATAATACATTTTTTATTATGTAGTTCTAATGATCTGGCACTATGCCAACTCATTCATTAAACATATTTTGTAGAGCAAGAGAACACGAAATATTCGCGGAAGTTGTGATACAAAAGCATGAAATGTAGGTAATTATAAATTAATGATTTGCTTTTAAGTATTTCAAAAAATAACCTACATAGTCTTTTGTTAAATGGAAATTGTAGGCAAGCAAGTTTTTCTGAAAATGTCAAGTAATTAATTCATCCAAAAATGTTTTCGTGTAAAATCTTGCCAAGTTTATGTCTCGTGCTGTCAAAAAGGTATCAGATCTCAATTGAAGTTTGGAACTCTACAGACTCTACACGTGTCCAAATATGTGTGTTGGCCGTTTAGTTTCCACAGGAGTTATAGAGTAACAGAAAAATAACGACAAACTTTACCCTACGGCCGCGTGGGGAATAGACACATGGCCGTAGATATCATTATATACGTAGAGGGAAAAAAAATATTTTGACAAAATACAGGTAGAGCTAATGGACTATCTATGTAAGGATGGTAGTATCCATTGAAAATAACTTTACGTTTAAAGGGATAACAGAACATAATTAGCAGAATAATAATAATAGATATTCCATAGCATTCCCATATTTGTAACTGGATTAGGATACAATTAAGCGTTAAGAATACCTACATTTATGATGTAGGTAAAATAACCACCTTAACTAATGCTTAAATAAATGTTTCAAGTCTTCATAGATTTAATTTCAATATTTCGGGTAGACTACAGTCTATGTTGTTGCCTAAGAAAGGTATGTTGTTGTATATCTTTATGTATAAGACATAAAATTATGTCATTAATCGTAACGAAGTTAATAAACGCACCAGGCACATTTTGAAATTTGAATCAAATGAATGTAGATCAGCTTGTTAAGAACGACTATATGATATCACAATGAACTTACGACGGATTAAGAAGACTGGCTTATACCTAATACTAATTAGTATGTTTTGTTGAGGGAATGTGCGTGAAATCCCAACTTGTGAGCAGATTACTAGTTATGAGTTATGCGCATTACTTATATGTATACTCGTACATAGTCTCTTAGCAGACAAGTTAGTAATTAATTTGCCGACCGAAGCTAGAAAAAAATAAACCTACACCTACATAATAATAATAACAATGTACAAAAATATGTTACTAAAAAGATATATAGGTACAAACATTCTCATTGAGATGGGTATAATAATTCTCATTAACTGCTAGCGAAAAGATTGATTGTTTATTATCTTTAACTAAAACATACCTACTATCACACCTTTTATAACTTCTCTAACCATAACGCACCTTGCTTGATGTTTGTGGCATGAATTCAAATTCCGTCCCGTTGACATGTTGTAAACAACGTTTGTTGTCCGTCCGTACGCAGAGGAACATTAATTTGACCATATTAAAGTACACCGCCGCTGTCTACGTGAGGTGTGGATAACTTTATTAATTCTCGCGCGGGCTTATCGGTGCGATAGTCGTGTTGAAAAGTGGTAACGAAATGTTGAGTGCATGCGCCCACGCATACTCGGCCGCGCGCCGGCCACTGCATCCAACTAACTCGGGTCATAGTTAAACCTCCTCGTTTTGACCCATAAGCCGACGCAGTAAGAACTACCTATCATGTAATTACAAGCGCGCATGTGCAAACCCACGTGGGATGTTTATTATCTTATCTACCTGCTGTGCTATTTTCACACATTGTGGAGCAGGAGTTGTGAAATAACCAGTACTTGCAACGCCTTCTGGCCAAAAGTACCGCAAGTCACTAAACTCACTAAGCATCTCTGTTATTTATGATACTATTTAATTATAGCAGTATATGTTTGCACTCGCAGTAGACCGAACGGCCGAGCGCTATTAGCTTGCCCACACATAAAAACTGGACCACCTTAGCCCTTCATAGTTTACAGTTAACGCATAATGAGATAAAAGATAATGAGCTTAAGAGTTAATAAGGTATAAATCATATTAAAAGAGAATTGTTTTACATTGCCCAAAATACTTTTCGACCTGAGTCTTTACTAGGTATATTAAATTGCCTTCCAAATGTAGTACCTATAGGTACCTCCTACATACACAGGAAAATAATTGCTTACCAGAATTTCTCTCGCCCTCGGCCTCAAAGTTATCGAACCGATCATTATTCAATTTCACTCAAATTATCTGGATGGGATCTCGACAAGTTTGCCACATAAATCCTATAGTGTCGACATTTTTCCGACGTTTCGTGAGTTCAAATTGATTTAACGATAGAATTTTATAATAAGTGTTGAACATTACGTGTTTTGTTAGACTAAATGAATTTGTTGGAAATTGGATATAATGGAGAAAGTTTTCGGTTACCTTAAGTTGCTTTGGTTAATTGGGAGGTCGGCACAACTGTGTCATTAGGTTACCAAGTGCGACGTGTCTGGAGCCTTTTTAGATTAGTTATAGCCAATATCCTGCGAGCGTGGGCCTTACAAAGAAGTCCACCTGAGAGGCGGGCGACGTGACCAGAATGCATATAATTGTTTGCCGCAATCGATCTCGGCCGCGGTGCGGTCTCCAAGACCAAAACAAGGATATCCCTGCACGACCTTTTTCGTTAACGATATTACAGTACTGTCTTTAATATTGCCTGATATACATAATGACTAGTATCTTGCGTCTGTTGCATTTTTAACCCCAGACGCAGAGACGGGGGTGTTATTAATTTGACCTGCCTAATTGTCTGCAATTGGTCAGATTTTATGCGTTGGATTGATGGAAAATGAAAAGGAAACAAGTCGCAGGGGCAACAAATAACTAACCAAATCCTTTGCTTTTAAGTCGTTTTCAAGTCTCTACTTTTCAGTCCCGAAACGCACCCAAAATCACGCTAAGTGTACGATGGTTTCCTGCCAGGCGAACAAACCGTTCCATTGGTAGTTAAATCTTAAGAAGTAGACTAACGTCACCCACGGAATGAACTTGTTAGGTATCGCTTAAAAATATATACCTAGTGAGTCGTTACTTGTCAGTTCCGAAACGCAGACAAAACCACATGGCTATTTCGCCAAGTGTACGGAGGTTTCTTGCCAAGCGTATAAACTGTTCCATCATCGGTAGTGAAACCTCAAGAAGTTGACTTAGGAAACCCACGGAAAGAACGTGTTAGGTATCGCTTAAAAATATACTAAGTATGTTAAGTTATATATTTGTGTGCATGAACATGTCTGTTTGTATTCGTCTGTGTGTTTACTATGTATAATATGTATTTATTAAAATAAAAAGTATCTAAGTAAGTTTCTCAGCTGTTTAGCACCCATAGTACCTAAACTTCGGCTTAGTTTGAGGCTTGATGTGTGGCCCAGCGTGGCATGTCTTGGGTTATATTTTTACCAGATTTTTTTCTCTACAGGACCGAGCCAGATTCTCGGACACCAGCTGGCAGATCCACCGCACATGGACTCGCAATGGAGACCTCCTGCAGCTGTCGCCGCCGACGACGCGCGCGCCGCCCGCGCCGCTGCCCGCGCCGCCCACCGTCACGCTGAGAGGCGAACAGAACGGCATCTACGACACCATCACGGTAAGCATTTGCATAAATAAGTCTGTTACGCCTTTCAGCAAAATTCGTGTCCCTTACCTTACTTAATACCTTAGTCATGCGTTGGAGACAATTGAAAGACGTGCTAGGAGACTCCCTCTGTGATACAATACGTGCCTTGATCATAGTCGTAAGGCTGTTGGACTTTTGTAATTTCGCCCCATATCAGTTATTTTTAGCACTGTTAGCAAATGCATTAAAGATCCTCATTTCATTTTTCATTTCATTCATTTTCATTTTTATTTCATTTTCATGAAATTGAAACCGAAACCAAACAAAACCTGCACTAAATGGTACCGTGTGAGAACATATTCTCCCTAATCTTACGATACTTACACATACACAGTAAATTTACCAAGAATTACCTATTAATCAAACAAGACATTCAAAAATGAATTCAACAATGTTTCTTTGTTTCACAATAAGTGAAGCAAGCTAACCGATAAGCTTAAACAAGCATAAAATTTAAAGATAGGTATTTAAAAAAGTTTAGACATGACATGAAAATACATGTTGTCTTTACCATTAGGGAAACGATTGCTTTACAAAAATCAAAATACAAAGCATTTTATTGCAATTTTCAGTTCCACTTTACCAGTTTCCATGGATACACTAGCGTTTTTATGTGCTGGATATCCTCGTTTTTTTTTTGTTTTTTTTCCACGGTGTTTTTGGAGCCCCCTTTGTGATTGGTTTAATTTCAATAGTTTCCTATAATACTAGCCCTTAAAATCTATTTGAAACAGCCGATATTAGACATATTTTTAATATTTTTTTTCTTCCACACTTTCACTGCTGTCTGCCATATTGGTTTTGGCGCGGTGGAATTTGGTACTAATTCGAACGATGTGCCGAGGCAATTTGTAATCAGCTGTACTAACGTAGCTCGGCAAATTAGAAAATGAACGACATCTTACATACGGCGTACGGCATTTTATACAACGAATTTGTCTTTGTAAACTGCCGACGCCGTTTGTATACGGGCGAATTATAGAATTTGCCTGCGACATCCACACAATTATATTATTATATTTCTACATGAGATGTATCTGTAAGCATCATCTTATATTATGCAAATGGCTTAATCAATTAGGCAGGGTGCATTGCAATTAACATTATAGATACCATTAGACTTAATGTCACCATAGTTGACCGGTAAGGCATCCATGATATCATCAATTTAACTATGCAGATGCTGTCCTTGATAAGTTTGTATTCATTGTATGCAATACAATCAACAGGTCTTATCATAACATATTATTAGATGACGTGTTTAATATGCGCAAGCGATAAAGAGTTATGTAGGTACAAATCGTTTTATGCGACGTTTACCTATCATAGTTAATTATTAGATAATGTTTAAAATAGACATAAACATCATTTAAAAAATTTGTAGTCGAATATTAATTAACCTGTTTCCCTATTGGTAGTTATACAAACAACTGTCTGTAAAAAAATAAATACTTTACATAAGAATAAAAATGGTTATTACAGTATACCTACCGAACTATCGAGTTAATATTTTATTTATAATCAGAATTTATTATTATTTGCATAAACGAGTATAATCATAAAGTTTCCTGGGATTGTTCTTGTAATATTTGCTATATCGAGATAAAAATATGCTAGAAGGGAATTTATATTTTATTCCAAATTTATTTCGACCATTTTACGAGTATAAGCGTGATACGATAATTCCAATTTCGCCTTGTTTATGTAGTGACGTCGGAAACCCGCCGGGCATTAATTTCCGTGATAACCCGACCTTGTGGCTATGTCAGTTTATGATTAAGAATTAATTCTTGACTCGAAATACCGCCCTTTTTATCTTGCCTTAGCCAACTAATTAATAACGTCCGGATCGAAATCTTTGACAAATTTCAATGAGTTCAGATTAAAAAGGTATAATTATAGTGAATATCTTTTAGGTCAACATCATATTATCATAATGCAACGAATCTTACGAAACTGTGTGCCTAAAATAATAATATATAACTAGCGGGATTTAACGCGCATACCTTTTTTGTGTGCCTAAACACTAAATGAAATGGTTAATTAGTGGTCAAACGAACTTACCTGTACCTGAGGTTTGACGATAATTATGTAAAGTAGTTGTCTCGTCCGAAGATGATAAGAGATTACAAGTGTGAAATCTCTTATCATCGTGGACGAGACAACAACGAACAAAATTATGTGGAATGTGTAATAAATAAATATGAATGATATTTATCTACGAAATCATTAATCAGTATGCTGGAAATGTCGCTTCTTTCTGACTCAAGAATTGAGTACAAAGCAAGCAGTACTTGAACGTCCGCCATTACTTAGATCAGTTTTTGTTTGTTCAAGTATCTTGGAATTAACAAGGCAGATGAACACACGATTGACGTGTACAATTTGCGTGCAGTCTAGGAAATTGATTCAAATGAGCGGGTTCCACGGGACGTGGTATTAACTCGTCAGGAGCGCGCGTCTTGCGCCCGCGCCGACAGCGCACGCGTTCGGAACAGAACTCCGCTTTCAAACCATAGATTTGCATTAACTGGTCATAAATCATAATCGAGCGAGCTGAGCCAGTCTAGAGGCGTACTTGCGACTCGGGTTCCTGTTGTTTCGCTAGTGCACCTTTGTGCCTGCACTCATAAACCGAGGGTTAGTGAACGCAGACCACCGAGTATTGTCCCTGAGCTAGTCCGGCTTTGTTGAACAAATGTATTTTAGGTTTGATTTATATTTTCCGTCCTTTTGCTGGGAGATGTTAGGATATTTTATGATATCGTTCAATTTCAAATTAAATTAACTTACTTACCTAATACTTGCTGATGAAACTTGCACTGGAAATTCATTTGCATTTGTACGTTTCTTTTCACCCGTATAAGCTCGCTGGCAAGAATTTCTGCTAGAAACTCTACAGTTACCCAACAATGGTTTATTCTAATGGTAGGCCTTATCGCATATGAATGCTATTTATAGTATCTGCAGGACTATGGGCATTGGTCGTGACCACAGCTATTTGTTTCCAACTTACGGCGCGCGCCCACGCATCTATTGAAACAATTTTCACTCGCCCTCGTGGAAGCGTGCGATTGTGCATCCGCAGTTAGCATTACAAGTCCTTTGATATTATTCAATTTCCATTGTTTATTAATATACTGATTCACTTTATTGAGTATTGTATTTCTTGACGTTTGTATAACAAAATTTGCGTAATTTTGTTCGTTGTCTTCTAAAGAGCTAAAAAATCTATGATAGATAACATCTCTGTATGTATACCATCCGCAAGGCACTAAAAGCAAAGCATCTTAATTTACATAAGCAATACGGACGGTCATTGTCGCTGATTGATAAATTAGCTTTGCTACGCCTGTAATATATTTCCTGCAGACCTGTAGCCACTAATAGAGGCGCTGCTTTCTACAAATGTATTCAGTTAGCCTAACGACCGGTTGTAGCTTAGATTAGAATCCTATACCTATTCTAAGAAACAGATTATATCTGCAATTTTGAAATACCTTTACACACAGACAGTCAACAATATATCTAATAATATATGATTTTAGTGTTATTCGTTAATTAAGTATGTAATTTTAAGGGTTGTTTCTTTTATTTCTTTGTCAATAGATCAGTCATAAGTATGTACACTTTTTGTGTATATTATTTTTTCTTCATCGCATACAAATCTCATTAATGTTTTAGGCAACACTATGGTGGTGCCTTTTTATATACCTACATACAGAAATAAAATAAACTATACGCATGTTGCACTCCACGCTTATAGTCGAAGGTTCAATGATGTCATTCGCCTAATGACCGGCTTTATAGCTATGCTATTTGCAGAAACTATATTAAAGATGTATGTCTCTTACGCACTTGTAATGACAAGGCAAGGTCACTTTATCATTTAGGATTTAATATTTATGGGGAACTATATTTGAACGTATAACGATTAAAGCAATATTTGTTTAACGCGGTTCCTTTTCTTTGTTTCTGTGATACACAACTCAACACAATGTGTATCTATGTAAGGATTCTTGGTTTAGTGGGCCAGCATATATGTCAGGATAGAAAAACCCACAAATGTTTTCCACAGCTTTACCCTTATCACATTGTGGCGTTATATTAAAGCAACCGAGCACTATTTTTAGAAACTAAAACAAGACTGTAAATAGAAATGTTTACGAAATAAACAGCAAGCGATTCGAAGTTATAGTGTACTGTAGTTTAGAACAGAAACAAAACAGGCAGTTTTAGCTGTAGCATTAAAGGAACGTAGCTTGAAAGCTTAGTGGTCATGATAGTTTCCGCGACGGAAGCGGGCGGGGGGTTGAGTTGCGACGGGACGCTAATGGCGTAATTGTGCTCACGGGTAATTGATGATCCGATCAGCCCTCCTTCCGACGTGCTAATGTCGCTTCTTATTGCCCATCAAACTCGGCCAATAAACAATATTACTTTAACTTAAGCGTAAGAATGACGCATTCGCGACACCGTAGAACACGTTTCGAATTTCTTTTATTATTGTAACATTGAACTTTGTATGTTTACAAACTGATTAACTTTAACAGTCCCAAAGACAGTGATTGCTTAGTCATAGCGTAATTAAAATGAACACAGTTTGGTTTACTTTCTAGCTTTAACTACCTATTATATGCTGTCTAGAATCAGGTCAGAGAATAGTGCAATGGGGGTGTTGCGGACAGAACGACCTTTTTATATAGTTTTACCTTTTTAATACGTTTTGTACATAGTTTTATATTTAGAAGGGTTTTTTAAGAATAATAAGTGTTACTATGGTTTTTATATTATTGTTTATCTAGTGTGTTTTGAAGTTATACAGTCCACTGCGGCTGTGAATTAAAGTGTTTGAAGTGTTTTGTGGTTTCCCTATCATCTTGCTTTGATTCCACACCCTCAGTTCCAGCCGTATCATTTTGGTCCTTCGAGCCTACTTTGTGCCAGCAGTATCATTTTGGCCATCGAGCCTTTATTAATAATGATTACCAGAAGCAAAGTTAAAAGTTCTGCAGAGCCCTCAACAGCACTCCCAATAGATGGCATTGAGTGCCCAGAGGCAAATACACAGGAGGATGGTAACCTTTTTCAATCTCTTATAAGTTTTAGGCCTGAAGGTGACGCACCTCCTCAAAATTCCAGTAGACATAGCAAAAAATCTTCATCATCATCATCATCAGTTGCTGCCCGACGACTAGCAGCTAAAGCACGCCACGCCGCCGCTTTGCTTAAAATTGCGGAAGTAGAAAGGGAGAAAGATGCAAAGTTGGCCGCCGCCTTGCTTAAAACTGTGGAAGAAGAAAGGGAGAAAAATGCAAAGTTGGCCCAGCTAAGGCTTGAAGCCGAAAACCACCTGCACGCAGCTGAGATGGCCACACTGGGTTCATCCCGTAGCTCCAGCCAAAGCGTAACCTCTTGGGTTCACAGCCTTCCGGCAGACTTGGAGCGACCTGCGGAGAGACCGGCGGTTCAACCTATATCCCCAGTCCTGCCCATTGCCACCTGTCAACGTCCTCCCATCCCTAAAGCAGTGGGACCGATCGTCACCATAGAGGTAGATCCCACTCCAGCCGTACCTCCCCGTGCCACGCAGAGTGTTAGAGCTATCTCTCATGAAGCTCCCGTTTCGTGCGCCGGACAGATCGGTATCGTACCTGTACCTCAAATCATTCATCAACCCGTTACATCTCAACCGACATTAGTCACATCCCATCCAACTGTCGAACCATCGCCTGATCACCAGAGCAGTTTGTTAAAAGATTTGACCAACGCTATCTTGTCTCTTGCGAATAAACCCCAAAGCTCTGCTAATCTACCCATATTTAGTGGTAAGGCAATGGATTGGCTACCTTTCATTCAGTGTTACAAACATACATATTCATCATTTTCACCCATTCAAAATATAGCACGTATACGCTCAGCCCTCCGGGGGGAAGCCGCCCTGTCCGTATCCGCGCTAGCCATCACCTGCACCGATCCCGACGAACTTCTTCGTGCCCTGGAAGATCGTTTTGCGCGTCCGGAGTTCGTCCTGCTAGAGGAGTTGGCTGCAGTGCGGGCGCTACCTAAATTACAGAGCGACTTCAGAGATCTTAACGTAATATCGTGCAAAATTCAAAATTTAGTTGCTACAATGAAGCACTTAGGTTTTTTGGATTATCTTTATTCACCAGATTTGTATAACACCATTTTATCGAAATTGACACCACTTCTTCGCAGCCTTTGGACTCGTTATGCTGCTGCTCACTCCACTGGCAGCACGAAACTGGAAGTGCTTTCCGATTTCTTGCGCGAAGAAGCTCGTAACCACATTCAATTCGGCCTTCCACCCCAAAATTCTAGTGAACGTGCAAAAGAAAGTACTTGTGTTGAATTCTGCAACACCACTCGCATCACGCATGATTCCGGAGTCTGCGGGTTTTGTAAAGAGAATCACATTTTGGCCGATTGCACTAAATTCAAAACGTTGTCCCCAGAATCCAGACTTGATTTTATTTATAGATCAAAACGATGTTTCCGTTGTTTAGGCAATAAGCGACATGTCTGGAAAAAATGTTTGACAACGAAATGCGACATTGACGGTTGTCAATTTTATCATCATCGTTTGTTGCATGGCGCATCTATGCCAACGATAAAGCAAAAAGTTTGTTCTAATTGTTGCGATTTAAATACTTTTTCGAGTAAAAACTTAATGACGCCGATTAATAAAAATGATTTGTCAAATAGACATTGTAATAGAAGTCACAATGACGATGCG
Organism: Conogethes punctiferalis; assembly: GCA_031163375.1. NCBI lineage: Eukaryota > Metazoa > Arthropoda > Insecta > Lepidoptera > Crambidae > Conogethes > Conogethes punctiferalis. Next base: position 11,320,537 of record CM062080.1, read on the forward strand.
TCAACTTTGAAAGATCGTCCAAACCCGTAGTGATTTTAATATGTTTTGTTATTTTTTACAATTTGTAACCTTAGATTTAAACCGTTTCAGTGACTGACTGCGCGAATTCCCTAACGGTTCAAGTCACGTCATCGTTCTGGCCGCAACCTGCTACTTCTACGTCCACCACTTTCTTCCGTTGTCAGCAGTTATGAAGCCTACAAGCTGCAGAGAGGAGATAGATTTCTCGAAGCCTGAGAGAGTGTTTCAAGAGGATAGCTCAAGTCCTCTTCTGATTCTGCCCATGCTCCGAGATCACAACCTGTTGAGTTGGTGGGAAGGATTAGTGTTTCAAGAGGATAGCTCAAGTCCTCTTCTGATTCTGCCCATGCTCCGAGATCACAACCTGTTGAGTTGGTGGGAAGGATTACGACTGTCTCTGTGAATACAGGAAGACGCGATGCCCCCCCAAGATTCGTTAGATACGACTGTCTCTGTGAATACAGGAAGACGCGATGCCCCCCCAAGATTCGTTAGATGCAATGATGCAAACTAACGCCCTATTATCCCCTAATTGCTGGTAAAGCAGAAGTTTTGGATAACTCGTTTGGGGCCAGTCAACTGTGAAGAGAACAAGTCGATGTTCGATGTTTCCTTGCCATTTGATTTGGAAGAACCAGCCAAGATTTGCACATCACAGACAACCGTTTCACATGCGCTGGTGTTGACTTTTTGGAACCCGCCAATTGTTCGCAGACAAGATAACCGGCGCTTCGTCCACCCAGAGTTTTTGTCTTCCGCCTCATAAGGAGACAGCTGTGGCAGAACAGACAGATCAGACAGAGTGCGCAGAGTGCGCCCATGCTCCAACCAGGCAGACTAGTAGTGCAGCCGAAGATTACAGCGAATGGATGAGAAGCAGAGAAGCACTGCAGTAGACACGGCGTTGTGAGAGCGGTAGACGTAGCGCGCCGCCCCAGTGTTCAAGTCTTTGTAATTTGTGCACTTCTTGCACAAGGGGGCGGTATGTTGCGGACAGAACGACCTTTTTATATAGTTTTACCTTTTTAATACGTTTTGTACATAGTTTTATATTTAGAAGGGTTTTTTAAGAATAATAAGTGTTACTATGGTTTTTATATTATTGTTTATCTAGTGTGTTGAAGTTATACAGTCCACTGCGGCTGTGAATTAAAGTGTTTGAAGTGTTTTGTGGTTTCCCTATCATCTTGCTTTGATTCCACACCCTCAGTTCCAGCCGTATCAGGGGGACAGGGACGTTTCGGTAAACTCCCTGACTAGAGTTTAATTAGAAAAGTTTTAAGCTGTTAACTGCCGAACCAGACACAATGAAAAAACGATTTATGTTTTACAGTAGTTAGTTAGGCACATACCAGGCGCTATATGTGTTAAATTTCTATTAACAAAGTAGACTTTTTTTTTTTTTTTTTTTTTTTTTTTTTTTTAAGAGGGGAATGCATTAGGCACCTTCATGCCGTCTCCGGGGGGAGGCGGCATGGTGTGTGGGACTCACACCTCCCAAAAGGGAGGGCATACCCACTAAACCCCCCTGTGTCGCCAGTGGGCAGCAGGTTGCAGGGACACGGGTAGCGCCGAAGCATACGGCCATATCCCTGCCTGCCCTGGCCAGCCGCAGATGATAAGCGGCCGGCACTCCTGGTCCGGAGAGGGCAAATACCCCTGCCCCCGGATCCGGGGAGCAGTAGAGTGCTCCCCGGGCGGACCTCGTGCAACGGTGTGGCTGCACCCACCACACCGTTACGCCCCTATGAGTGGATCGCGCCCCCGCACTCACCACTCGGGGCACGAAGGAGAGGCTCAGAGGGCATACGATGCGTTGTATGCCCTCCGGCGACGCCCGGGCCGGGGGCGGCGTAGAGCGGGCGCGTCTACCGCAGCCTCACGCTCTCTTTCCGCCGCCTCCTTCTGCGAGATCACTGTCTCGCAGAATGCGAGCATCGCTCGCCAGACCTCCTTCGACGCCGTCATCTGCCGCAAGAGTTGCGGCAGGTCGAGGTCCTGTGCGACAGTGACGAGGACGGAGCGCTCATTGGCCCAGACAGGGCAATGCTGAAGCGTATGCTCTGCCGTGTCCTCCGAGCCACTGTCGCAGTGACGGCATAGAGGATCAGGCTCTCGCCTGATCCTCCATAAGTACCGGCCGAAACATCCATGTCCCGTGAGGACCTGGGTCAGCCGGTACGTCACCACCCCGTGGGGGCGCCGCATCCACTCTTCCAAGATGGGGCCAATGGCCTGAGTGGTGCGGCGCCCCCACGGGGCAAACAAAGTAGACTTTAGACTAACGCCGTTATCTACAATAATATGTAGTCCTGCATTATGGTTAGCAAACGTTACCATTAATATTTGAGGTTCTATTTTTAATGTACAAATCTAATTTGTGGCAAATTAGACAAACACATTAAATTAACACAATACGGAAGTAAATAGGCAGATGCGTACGTCAAAAACATCCGTCAACGTAGCCTGAATTAAATTGCTAAGAAAATCTCGGTATCAATGAATAATTCATTCGTTTAAAGAAAGGGATACGCAGATGAGACAGTATATTTCAGCTTCTGAAGTCGCGAATGAATAATTTAGAATTCCAAGGGGTAAAAGGACGTGTAGTTACATAGAGTACCTATCTAAACAATTTCTTTATCTGACATCGTGAAAATTGCTTTTAAACGTAGACTAGAATAAGTATGTGTGTGTTTGTAGGTGATTGTAATTGTATCGAACGATTAAGTGCTACCACTTAAACTTAAAATACTAAAATTTAAATAATCTAAAGAAGAAGTTAATCGAATTAATGATTTACTTAATTACTACTTCTTATTATTCTTCTGCTATGTACCTAATGTACCTATGTAATATTGCAGAAACCGTTTATTTACTATAAAGGCAATCTTCCTTCTCGTATATTCTCTATACAGGTTTTCTACTGTGAAAATTGTCAGGATAACTAAAATCCTTGCATTGACTTGTAGGTAATACCAATATTTCAATATTGACTGGTGCCAATGTTATATTATATTGTCTATATGTTTACGTTATATTAGCTACGAACAAGTTTACTTAGTTTGCGAAACGTACGAGCTTTGTATCGTGTTACGCAACGCAAAATATTTACCAATTCAACGAGAACAACTGCTGGCCACGCAGCCGGCTTATGGAATTTTAATGTACCCAAGTGTGCCTTCAGCAATTTAGCAATGCAAATAAATGATCTAATCACAACACTCGTGCGGGAAATTAAAATAAATCGTTTTATTATTGCAACGATTCTGCCTGGTCGATGGTGTTCTTCAAACAAATTAACTTTATGCAATTGTATGTGGGTAATTAACTTACTAAACGGTTTGGTATTCAACATTCAACGAGTCTGTAGCATGTACACGAATATTCAAATGTCAACGATCCAATGACTCATTTGTGTCTGTTCAGATTTTGTCTCTTGAGAAATACGATAAGTAGGTAATAATCTTTCAAAATTGTTCATAAGAATATTACGTTTTTGGAATATGTATTTTTTGCACAAATATGAATATGAACGTGGTTCTCCATACTACGAGTAAGTAAATAAACTATATAAAATCACGTCACTCGTTAGGCATGCTGCTGAGATTTATTTGTGATAGGAAGTGGCGTATATGACATCATCACCAACTCAAAATAAGTAGGTTTGTCCCAGACAATGCAATGTGAACTGGTATGAGATGATAGAGATAAGAGATATTGAATTTATACATTTAACATCCTGTTAAACCCTTTAATATCGTAAGGTAAGTATATATTTCTCGTGAGAATTTGTGTAACTTATCATAGTATACGTATACCCTCGTTGCTCTAGACTGCATCGTTAGTCCAGAGGTAGCAAGTGCCGTGTAAATATTCCGGGTTCGAATACCGGGTCGGGCCAAATATTGTTACCTACTGGGTTTTACTTTTTGCTCTTTAATATTTCCTATAGAGTATTATTAGGATAAGTACTAGTATCATGTAATATTGTGTCACACTTGTATCACACAAGTGGGCAGCTTTTCATCTTTCCCCCTACATTTCCAAGCTTAAATTGCACCTGGGTTAGCCGCAGTGCGGTGAAACGAATTAGTTAGTTGGATTCTGCTAACTCGCAAAATATTTACCAATTCAACGAGAACAACTGCTGGCCACGCAGCCGGCTTATGGAATTTTAATGTACCCAAGTGTGCCTTCAGCAATTTAGCAATGCAAATAAATGATCTAATCACAACACTCGTGCGGGAAATTAAAATAAATCGTTTTATTATTGCAACGATTCTGCCTGGTCGATGGTGTTCTTCAAACAAATTAACTTTATGCAATTGTATGTGGGTAATTAACTTACTAAACGATTTGGTATTCAACATTCAACGAGTCTGTAGCATGTACACGAATATTCAAATGTCAACGATCCAATGACTCATTTGTGTCTGTTCAGATTTTGTCTCTTGAAAAATAAGATAAGTAATAATCTTTCAAAATTGTTCATAAGAATATTACGTTTTTGGAATATGTATTTTTTGCACAAATACGAATATGAACGTGGTTCTCCATACTACGAGTAAGTAAATAAACTATATAAAATCACGTCACTCGTTAGGCATGCTGCTGAGATTTATTTGTGATAGGAAGTGGCGTATATGACATCATCACCAACTCAAAATAAGTAGGTTTGTCCCAGACAATGCAATGTGAACTGGTATGAGATGATAGAGATAAGAGATATTGAATTTATACATTTAACATCCTGTTAAACCCTTTAATATCGTAAGGTAAGTATATATTTCTCGTGAGAATTTGTGTAACTTATCATAGTATACGTATACCCTCGTTGCTCTAGACTGCATCGTTAGTCCAGAGGTAGCAAGTGCCGTGTAAATATTCCGGGTTCGAATACCGGGTCGGGCCAAATATTGTTACCTACTGGGTTTTACTTTTTGCTCTTTAATATTTCCTATAGAGTATTATTAGGATAAGTACTAGTATCACGTAATATTGTGTCACACTTGTATCACACAAGTGGGCAGCTTTTCATCTTTCCCCCTACATTTCCAAGCTTAAATTGCACCTGGGTTAGCCGCAGTGCGGTGAAACGAATTAGTTAGTTGGATTCTGCTAACTCGTTCATTTGTTTACCGCCACCGCGACACGGGAGGGGGAGGGGCGACCTCCCGCGCCGTCATCCTGCGCCCGCGCATCGCTTCACAAGATACGCGTCTCTACCATCTTTATGTAAACATTCGGACGCGTAAAAAAGCCAAACCGCCTCAGTTGTTTTATAACTGCGGATGAATTAGATCCAGTTTTTGTTAGAACGTAATCTTCGGTTTCATTAAAATTTTAGGAGAAACAACATTACGTTGAAGAATTAATGATAAAGCTCTAATGGATATAGGATGATACACGTTGAAAGTGAATAAAAAAATAAATGGCAATATGCCTGCCTATGGACAGATAGACTAGATAAAAGTGACTGGTTCCTTGAAAATCACATTGTTTGAATTAATAAATTTAAAAACAAGAGAAGTAATAGATACTGGTTTTGTTTCGCCGGTATAAAAACAAATATGAATGATCAAACTCTGAGATCATCCGATAACGCCACCCAAACAAATAAAATATGAAGACACATTGTATTTCTGAACAACAGAAGGTATCACATTACTATAATAACCTATCTACTATAGCGTTAAACTTATTAAGACAAAGATTTTTAATTTATTTTTGCCTAAAAAAACGTAGATCGTATCGTATTTCCAAATTAAACAAAATCAGATTCCCGTATCTCACTCCGCCCATCTTACGAGCAGAAATAAACAATTTACATTTTTGCTTCAATTTCTCGTACGTACGTAAAATGAAATTGGATTAGTACGTGCTTGCGCATAAATAGCACTTTGGAGAAGCTTAATTGAACATAAATGTACGTATGTATTTTATTACCATAACAAAAATCGTTGGAACTCTACATACTCGAATTGCTCATAAAAGGTTTTAAAATTTAATTTAGAACTTTGTAAATGCTCGTCTGCTAATCAATATCTTTATAGAATGAATATTATTGGTATTTCATAGGCGCTTTATTAACGTTACTATACAAATAACGACATGTCTTTTAATCATCCGTTAAATGTTTCTTGAAAATTTGCAGCTAAATTCGGAAAACGATTGGTAGCAAAACATTTTAAGCAGCAAAAACAACGAACGCGATTTGACCGTGGCCTGCAATTAGCCCATACTGCACTCCACGTCTCGTGTGTCCGCAGAATACAGAGTAATTTAAGTCTCGCCCATGTTTCAGCCTATGTTACCCATTTAAGCCACACATATTTTTATTTTAAGTTCGTTACATTTGATCATTATATTTCTGTAATAATGTTGCACATTTCCTGTGTTCTCCAATATTTTTCCTCCGCTTCGAGTAACTTTGTACTTTAATTTTAAGTACCGTGATGATATAGGTTTAGTTCGTAGTCGTGACACATTCACATTCATTTATTTTTATCAGGCAGTCTCAATGCACATAGTGTGCATGAATTGGTTCCCCTGAATAGACTGGATTAGATCTGGGGCCTTTATTGTATCTTTATGCTTCATCTACTTCTTATAAAAGATTTACTTCTGACAATTATCTGATTGAGGGTAATAAAAAACAATCAATATTAATCATGCTGACAAGAAATCAAAAGTTTTTAGCTACATGCGTAGAGGATGACTGAAGCGTGCGCATTTTACGATATAGCACAATTAAGATACGGATCTACAAAGAGTAATTAATACAAATAGCTTTCCGTCAAAGAGACCGCAGGGTCGAACGAATGTTAGATAACCGATAGGGCGACGATCGCGAAACTTTCTCACGATAGCCGGCGCGATACTGTGGCCCGCGGCGCTATGTACCTGTGCTCGCAGAATTATGATACTGGCTTCTTACCTCCGATGAACAAGATATGAAAATCCGGGATCAAGCTCTCGATGTAGAACTAATATTGGCTAAGAAATTTTACTGCAATAGACATTATTTTGCAGGGGTGAGACCCTTCCCCGCAGTCCGGTGGTGAAGACAAGACCGTCTTGGCTATCATCGTAGTTACCTATTTCAGAAACAATATACATTTTTTAATCATTAGTCGTTATTTACTGGAAAAAAAAACGCCCGTGGTCTAAGCAGATAAATCACGATCCAAGAGGGCAAGCAAGTTTTATTGAAACAAAAACAGTAAATACCAGACCATAGACAACAATAGATGGAGTAGATTGCCGTAAGTATACTTTTTACAAGCTGATAGTAGTACAAAAACAAAAGTAAAAGATAATGCACCCAGTAGTCAAGGGATCAAATCACCCGGCAGTTTAGAGGTGAGAGCCTTCCGCTCCCCCAACAGTCCGGTGAAGATGACAGTGACGCCGTGTTGTCATCGTCGTCATTTAGAGAAAAAACCCGACAGGTAATCTCGTCAAATTGCAATGCTCACCAAGTTCAAATTAAAAAGGGCATTGCTCCCTACAAATGTAGAGACAGCAGGTGAACTCTCATTTATTCTCTCAACCTTTTCATTTTCATTACACCTACTAACGTAGGTTTCAGCTTTGGGACCTATATCTAACTAACTAACTACGAGTATAACATACGTTACGTAGTTGGAAATAGGTACTTAGATAATGAACACAATTTTAAGCAGTGAAATGGTCATGTCCAATAACACAACAGAATGAAGCGGTGGGCATAGAAAGTTTATTCCACAGTAATCTTGTGTAAATATTGAGTCAATACGTAAACATTTACATCGCCAGTCGGTGATGCTGCGCGTTACGCTTGCTTTGTTAGCTTTTAAGGAGTATTTACCTTTCATAGTACATACTTTTCGTAGACGTTACGTTTTTTTAGTTCCGTAGCTATTCCGAAGAAGTCTTCTTCGATTTTATTTAGGTATTTATTTAATCTTTATTGCACAAGAGAGAGTACAAATAACGGGCTCATTTCTTATTTGTAGCATTTGTGTTTTTTACCAGTCTACCATTGGGCGACCCAGAAAACTATTTTACTATATTACTGATTTTATTTATCATATTCAAGAGCAAAGTTAATGAGTTGATTTTAGGATAAAGATTATTTACAATATTTTCAGTTATTTCTAAATTAATATATTTTGCGCCGAGACGAGCGTACTCGTAAATTAGGTATCGGACTCTCGGAATTATCTATTTTCTTTCAGCTAGAAACTATAAAACAGAACTTATTACAACTATAACCATTAGAAGATATCAAGAAAGTCATGTAGGTACGATGTTAATAAGTGAGACGGTAACTTTATAAAATACGAGCATCTATCTATTCAATCGAACAAGTTTTCCATTGAACCCGTATAGAATATCGATAAATCTTCATGAAAACATCAAACGGCTCGTAAAAAAGGCAACAAACACGAGACGAAGCTCGTAGACGTTCGATTGTTTTTTGTGAAAGTGTTTTCACGGCTCGTTACCGATCGTAGCAAATATAAATTGACGTTTATCTGGTCGGCAGGGCCGGCGGCAAATGACTGTGCGTGATTGGCATGCACGAGCGCCCTCCGCGCCGTGCACCGACAGGTGGCGTGAGAAAACCCTACGCCAATATCTCGTTATCTGCATTATGTTACTAACTTTCGCTAGGGGCTTCGTCTTTCTGGAATTCTGTTTGTCACATAAAGCCATTATGGCTTCTCTGACAATTAAATGTGAGAATCCCCTTCTGTAAACAGGCCTATATCGGTCGGGCCAAATCTGCTAATTTTTCTAAGTTCTATTAAGTATACGCAGTAAAGAGTCTAGTTTGTTATACCTATGTGGTTTTAGGTACACTAAATTATTGAAAATAAACCCAATCCATCGAATTTTCTTTCATTGTGAAAATCTTTACTGTAAAATGTCGTATGGAGATACACTCAGTGCGCCTTTATACGATCTAAACCTTTAGGAGCTATTCAAGAGCGCAGTAGGTACCCAAAGCTTTGAACTAGTTGACGATTGATACCTATTCATCTATCTATTGAGTTTTATCTGTAAATTGGATTAAAGCCAAAGCAAATAAAGTTAAGTTAGTGCCAGCATCGATTTGCCAGAATATGCTTACACATAAAACTTGCAGAGTAAATTTAAGCTTTCAATATTTTACCCACATTCACATAGACTGGATCCTACAACACAAAATCGAGGTTGTTTTCGATCTTTAATTACCAATATAAACTTTATCTATTGCACAAAATAAATAATACATAAAGCTACTTAATGCTTGGACCATACTCTACCAGTCAACCTTTAGGTTATGCAGAGCGCAGATTTGTGTGCGGTGATTGTACATTAAATGCAAAAACCGAAAAAGGCGTATGTTTCTATCTATTTCTATTAACAAGAACAAATTAACAGCTAATTTCTAAGAATCGGGAACTCGTTTAATTTAATGGCGTGACAGTTCAGCTGCAGCATAACTGTTACAAAGATACATAGTTAGTAGTTGTGCAATGCAGGAAGACAGCATTTTTGATAGGCGCAACTCATAAAGTCGAGTTTACATTCGCGGCGGCGACGCAAGCACGTCCGTCGCACGCGCATTTGTTTACGGAAGCTCCCGCCAGATTCGAATGGTTTGCCTTGTGTACCTTACGCGTCCCTACGGCTAATTGCTTTGACGCCGTCATATATATAAGTAATACTTTTCAAACAAAATGCCTCAAACACGTTCTTAGCTGTTCTATGCTAGGCAAATATGTTAAAATTTGACTATATTGATTGAACTGTTTGCTTTAAGATCAATACAGAATATTTTTTTTTAACTCTCGCATCCCATTACAACATAGGTAAATAAAATAAATCTCGCGTATGACTCCCGTTAATATACAGTGTAAATATTTTACTCTACAAAATATACTTTAAGACCTTTCGAATATAATCTCACAGAATAATAACACCTATAATTAGAACTGTTTCTTAAACCACTACGCGTACGCAATTACTGAATAATTTAAGTATTTGATTCTAACAGGTTAATTGTGTGTATGTGTAGACCTACCTACCTACATGTAAATACCTTCGTTACGTTATACTCATATTTGTGTTTGGAGACGTCTGTCTAAGAGAATGAAGACGATAAACTTAGTAAACTTAGCTTTATTGATATACGGTTTCTGTCCAAACTAGAACGCGTAAATATCTACAAGTTTAAAACAAACTTTTCGTTACGCAACTGATCCGTGTTTGGGGCGCTGTTTATTCGCTTTACGGATCGTGAATAAAGTCATTTTGGCGTTGGCTATCGTAATTCCTGCACATAAATCACTCGCTCGGCGATTAGTGAAATAAAATAAATTAAAAATAAAACGTCGCGTTCCGTGGATGAGCGGAGCGGTTGAGTTAAGTCTGCATTCACTGCTTTCTTGCATTTTGACTGATGAGAATTTCTTGAAATGTTTGGTTAATTTCGTTTTTTTTTTAATTTAAATTTATGACTTTTTTGTCAATCTTATGTCAGATGCCAGTGTCAAAAACATTATGTGAAATGTAGTGTACTCGTGTGAGTTTGAAAGTAGAATTGGGTATTTACCTTCTTTTTTAATTTGGCTGTAATGTAGTGAATTGCCTTTGTCATTAAAAAATATTTTAGAGAAAAGCGCGGGAATAGCCAGCCATCAGAATACAGAAATTCAATCTTATTGTAATAAAAATACCACATCACATCTAAACATTTATGGGAACCTGCCTAGTTATTAAATTGTTATTTGATTAATATTATTTGGAAGGAGAATTGTATCGTCTGCCGATTTTGAAGCCAAAATATTGTCAGAGTGTACCTACTTATCTTTGGACATCGCAATGTTGTAAGTCATATCAATATAAATTTAATAGGTATGCTATAAAATATAGTATTTTCTAATGTAACTAGGTAGATTTGAAGGCATATTGACAACAACTTACCTGTTTGCTCTTCTTAACTTGCAATATTGTTGTAGCATTAAATACGGTGTGAACTAGAGCTCCGGGATCATTTTGGTAATATGTTGCACATAATCAACGTCATATTCTAATTTATTATTATAAATACTGAAGTAAGGCTTAAGTAATAAATCTATACTTATAATAAATCTGTAGAGAGGTCAATTCTGTACATAAAATATTTTTTCAAAATAACTATCAGGGGGTGATAAGTGATCGATACTGATACCAAAAATGCAATCAGTAAAATTTTTGTCTGTCTGTCTGTCTGTCTGTCTGTCTGTCTGTCTGTCTGTATGTTCGTTATAGAAAAAAAAACTACTGAACAGATTTTGACGAAACTTGGTACAATTATTCTTCATACTCCTGGGCAGGTTATAGGATACTTTTCATCACGCTACAATCAATAGGAGCGGAGCAGTGACGGGAAGTGTTGGGAAAACGCGAGAAATTTAAACCTGTATGTTTGAACGCGCATTACGCGAAAACTACTGCATAGAATTGAATGCGGTTTTCACCAATGTATTGCTAGAGGTCTAACTTAAAACTTAGGCACAAGGTATAGATAGGTATTATATGGAAGTCCGTTATTTTTGAAACCCGATATCCACGCGAGCGACGCCGCTGGCACAGCTAGTAATTAATAAAACTGTAATAAATATCCTATTTCCACGGCAACAAAACAACAGTGCTATATATCTACAACCACTGGATAGTTTAGTTCTATAAGCGCGTGTATGGGACACGATTACGCGAATAGTGAGCGTAGCGTTGCCTAGCAACGCGGCGTCGCCAGAGAGGCGATCCCGAAGCGCCGGGACGCTGCGGCGGCCGACGGGCGCCGCCAGTGCGCGCCGCGACGCCCGACGCGTGATGCAGTCTCGCAGTCTCGCTGCAGACGCATCTTCACGCGTCACTCTAACACGCGCAGTGATAACTCGTGAAAAACGTGGTGCTATTCTAAAGTGCAAGATTGACGGTTATTTTCGTGTGAATCTAATGTGACATACTTACCTACTTAAATCGTAGTTTATTCACGTAATTTAAACGATTATTAATTAAATTAACCCTCTAAGTTACATAACTATTATAAAGAATATTAAATTCGTAACCAATTCGGTAGATTACCTACCAATATTTAACAACATTCCTGTGAACTGCAATTTGCTTTTTTTGTGGTTAGGTAAATTAGATTCGTTATTGTCAACTCAAAATGTTGGCAAAACGAATTACATGCCTAACATACCATGTTAAATATTCATAGCATATTGCAGAGATAGAATATTGCAGAGATACACTATACAAATGCGAGAAGTAGTTATGATAAGATAAACAGTTATCTTACTATGATTATGTTCTCAACGCTTCTAAAACACCTTGATAATTGGATAGGTAACTTGATACTCGACAGAGTTTTCTGCATACAGATGCTTTCAAATTTCCTCAACGCCTACCTATAAAACTCTAGATCTATAACGGTCACGTTTGTTGCATAATGCCATAAAATGTATTCTCATCACTCTTGCCTAACTCATCTTAAAAGAGTTTTAGAGAGAGGTAGGTACAAGTGTTTAATTGTACATTTGGTTTACTACTAACTGCAATGAAAGCCTGCAATCGGCCAATGACCCTCTCCCCGCTACAGTCTCGCCTCGTAGCAAGACTACGCATCGTCTATTGAAAAGTCGAAAAGCGAAAAAACAGCTGAATTTCAGTGCAGGAAATCTCGAAGACGGCGGTGGCCGTCCTCTGCATATGACGATCTTTTATTTAAAGCTTCCCCGCCCTCGAGGTCGTTCACCCCCGCTCGCCACGCGCACCGTGCGGAAGGTCAGGGTTATACCGTGTCATTGTCACGCCCTCACGCATTAATGCTATTTGATCCGTGACACATTTCGCCAGGCTCCTTTGATATTGTATTCCTTTGCGCATCGTAAAGAATGTTTCATAATAGTAGAGTCATTTGGTAAGCTAATATGTTTGATTTCAGCATGAAAAGCTGGACTAAAAGCATGTTGCTTGCTTCAATGGTAAGCAGAAACTTAACTCAAGGTGATATGCGTAACTGAATCTGATGTTTTTCATTGAAACCAAAGTAAACATTTCCTGAAATTAATGAGGAACTCTATTTAAACATTTCCTTTCTATTGGAACTAAAGTACCTTTGGGTACAAACAGTTCCTTTCAATAGCAGTGTTCTATAACTGTATTTCTTTCTCAATCATATAATGTAAGTTGATATATAATAATATTTAATAATATATTATAGTATAATAGTGGGTTTTTTGTAAGAAACATGTGTGGTGTGGCTGCGATGCCGCAGTGCGGAGCGCATGCCCGCGGGCCGGCGGCGCCCCTGCGGTCCCAGCTTTAAGTGCATCCTTTGTTTTTGTTGACACATGCAATCGCATTCAGCTGTTATGTCCCTATTAAACTTTACGACATGTCTGTAGTCTGAATCAAAAAGCAATATGTACTCATATGTAGTTTTAACACGATGTGAAGTCGCGATTCATCTTATGTTGTCGACATCTTAATTATCCGCATGTTATACATGACGTATGATTGAACTGATAATTAATTTATATTCATGTGGAATTTATAACTCTGAAACTCTACGAAAAGTCGTAATATAGTGTTATTAATGTGCTGATAGATATATAATGCTGTAGTGACTACACAATTACATCTTTAAAAGCAATCCAAAAGCATGGCCAAGAGTGAGTGACTAGGAGTAATGGCTAGATCTGCGGTATTAAGATAATACAGTTCAGTGAATATTTTGTAACAAGTCACGTCTTAAGAAGCAATCTGAAGCATGAAGTTGTGACTAGGAGTAGCGTGTGATGGTATTATGGTCGGGCGAGGGCGCGGCGGGGCGGCGCGCGGACGCGGCGCGGAGGCTGCGCGCGCGCTGCACCGGCTGGCGTTCGCGCTGTGGCGCGCCGTGTTCTACCTGCAGCGCGCGCCGGCCGAGCTGCGCACGCGCTCAAGGAGCCTGGCTGTGGCGCGGAAAACGCATGCGCTGGTCTGTGTGCAATACAAAAACATACTGCTTACATCATTTTTTTTAGAATATAGCTATGAAAACAGGCCACGTAAGAGATTGAATAAGTAAATAACCCAAAACATGCCACGCTGGGCTACACAGCGCCGTCTAGCCCCAAACAAAGCCGAAGCTTGTACTATGGGTACTAGACAACTAATAAACTTACTAAGATACATTTTTTTTGTAAATAATTACGTATTCTACATAGAAAACACCCAGACCAATACAAACATACATGCTCATGCACACAAATGTTTGTAATGTGTGGGGATCGAACCCACGACCCTTGGCTCAGAAGGCAGAGGTCACTACCAATTGAGCCACCGAGCCAGTCTAATAGATCCTTTACTTATTCACGGTCCTTTCTTAAGTATAGTACGGGATTCTTACCGTGTACCTATTTAACTTATGACGCTCTGCTACTTTATTACAATAGTTAATATCCCTGTCCTTGATTTTAATTTTAAGTGATTCATTGGAATTATCCTACGATTTTCCTATTATTTCTTTTTAAATGTACCTATGTGTATTATTACCTACTTACTACTTATTTATGAATGAATGACCAATATTTTCGCCAGGATTAGCAACTAAAATGACTTACGAGCATTTAGCTTCCCACTTGTTTTACAAAAACGATTATTCCAAGCGGATGAACTTGTGGCTTTCAAAAGATGAAAGAATTATGATATCAGTCAGATCAGTTCAGTGCTCCAGAAAGATAAATAGTCTGTAACAAAACCTTACTTTTTTACTTATAAATAAGTACAAGTAAGTACATATTATACTTAATTGCGATCTTAGTTAGACCATAAGTGGTTCGTAATTGCCCAATACTATATAAAATTGATCGTGTAAAAAATATGAGGCGCGTTATGAGTCACGCTAACAGCTTTAATGCAACTAATAGCCAGCAGCGGGCTGCAGTAATCACTTAAGCCACACCTTCGCCCTCATCTATCAGCCTTATTGAACCCTATCCTGATCGCCGATAGGCTCCTCACCCCTAATGCCGTCCGACATGCCATGATTGAGGCACCTAACTACGGACATTTAGTAATGTGGGGTGAAATCAAGACTGATATATGCGACTACGAGTATTAAACCCAGAAAACTTATTAAATTCATATATATTGTGATTTGTGTTGTGGTTGTTATGTTCAAAATAGGTCGGTATATGTCTATTAAATACAATAAATCGATATATATCTTCTATATATTATTACTTATCTGTAGAGAGGTCAATTCTGTACATTAAATATTTTTTCAAAAGAACTATCAGGGGGTGATTAGTGATCGATACTGATGCCAAAAATGCAATCAGTAAAATGTTTGTCTGTCTGTCGGTCTGTCTGTCTGTATGTTCGTTATAGAAAAAAACTACTGGACGGATTTTAACGAAACTTGGTACGAATATTCTTTCTACTTTACTTTCTAAAAATTCTTTTCATTACGCTACAATCAATAGGAGCAGAGCAGTGACGGGAAGTGTGTGCGAAACGGGAGACTTTTTTATCTGCATGTTTGATCGCGCATCCCGCGAAAACTAATGCATGGAATTAATCGCGGTTTTCACCAATGTATTGCTAGAGGTCTAACTTAAAATTTAACCCTACAAGGCACCCAGTACCATATGTGGAACACCGATTTCTATCGTTCCTACAGCTACAAGATTTTGATACCGCCATCTTTTGTGATGTTAATAGAAGCTTCAGATATGTAGCAACATAGGAAAATAACCCATTACGTATAGATGTCGTGACTGTTCTTGTTATTGTAAACTTTGTGTGAAATTTGAATCAAAGTGCTACTTTAGTCGTTCGTGTGAATTAAAAAATTTATAAAAAATACTTACTGAATAGTTTTGAGGTTGAAAAAAATAATGTGTGTTGCAACGTAGTGTATACTTTGCAGAGGTAAGTTGAGTTTTTATATTATTGCCGTAAAACATATAAATAAATCATAATTTTATCGTGTTCCACTTACGGTACGTTGAGCTTTGACGCTCTTTTTACAAGTACGTACTTACAGCAACTTGTCCTATGAATACTTTGGTTTTATTGCAGATAATGCCGCCAAAAGTATGGGTGACGAATAAATTGAAGGCTTTTTAATTATCTTCACGAAGTGAAGACTTTTCAGATGCTAAAAGTGATGAAACATTTAGTCAACCTAATATTTTTTGTCTGAATCACTTAGCGATGTGGAAACTTTATTATCGCCGCTGTGAAATCACTATTCGTCTCCCGCCAATGAGATTGTTATGGATATTGATAATCTTCAGCCGGAAGCACCAGATCCTCAGCCTATTACATCAGGAGGGAATGCAGGGACAACTACAGGTACTATAAGACAATCTCTGGCACCTAGACAATTATCGACTATGACATGGTACCTGAAACTATGTTACCATCTTTTTGATGTTACTCTTATCAATAGCTGGAAATTGCACAGAAGAGTTGGTGAGCAGCAGCATACCTACCCTAACGCCAATAAAACAGAACGACTTCAAATTTGAAGTAGGAAAAATTTTATGCATGTTTGGGCCATCTATAAACAAAAAGAGAGGTAGACCAAGTTTATCTGATGAAATTTAAAAAAGAAGAAAGAAACCTAATACAGCAGTTCTGCCTCGTCGTGCCAAATGTGATGGATTCAAACATTTTCCTGTTTGGGGCGCAAAAAGACTTCGATGCAAATATCCCGGTTGTAAAGGAAAAAAACCTTCATATCTTGGGAAAAATGCCGAGTGTAACTTTGCGTGATTAAAAATAATAATTGTTTTAGGACTTTTCATCAATAGGTATTTTTAATGATCGCCAACCCACCTACCTAGCATGGCGATTACAGGTAAATCCTCCAGGTATTTGCCCAAAGTGGCGAACAACTGTAGAGGCCTATGTCCAGCAGTGAAATGCAATAGGCTGTTGATAGTGATGGGGTATTTTAAGAGAAAAATACATTTCTTTATTTTGTTTCAAATTAAAAGCCTGAAATTAAATTATTCAAACAAGAAAAGATTCCAAAACAATTGTTCTACTTTATTACCAAAAAGCATAGTTAAGGCTCAGTGTACCACATATGGAACCAAAATAAAAACTTGATTTATCTGTAAATTATTGGATATTTATTATTTTTATTATTATTTCCCAACTAATAATCACCAACTTTATCATATATATTTTTGTCACACCTGAAAAAAAAATTGAGCCTTGTAGGGTTAAGTACCATTTTATGGAAGTCTGTTATTTTTGAAACCCGATATGCACGCGTGCGACGCCGCCAGCACAGCTAGTAAATAATATACAGCTATAAATAATTAAACGTACTCAGCGTCTTATTAAAATGACGACCGTAATTAATTAACATTGCACAATAAAAAGTTATTAGCGAGGTCAAAGTCGTTTCTCAATGTCATTATCTCTGAATTACATATCTCCTGTCAGTCTGTACCTAGGGCCGGTATTGATAAAAAATATCGAGAATTAAATTACTACTGCATTAGATTTCATTTCAAAGACAATCAATCCGACCTTGTCTTCAGTTACATATATGAACTTAAATAATTTTGTAATATAAGAAACACGTAGATACTTAGTGCACGCAATTATTAATTATTTTTATTTATTACTAAAGCGGCACCTGCAATGACATTCCCGTTTTAGGGTTCCGTAGCAAAATGGCAAAAACGGGACCCTTATAGATTCGTCTTACCTATCTGTCTGTCCGTCCGTATGTCACAGCCAGTTTATTCCAAAACTAGAAGAGCTACATTATTGAAATTTAATGTGTAGATGTATTCTGTTAACTGTATTATGATTTTAAACTAAAATCAGATAAATGTCCTAAATTTTTGGGGTTCCCCATACATAGAAATAAAACTCAAATTTTTTTTTTCATCAAACCTATACGTGTGGGGTAGGTATTTTAAAATGATGTTGAGGTTTCTAATATTATTAGTTTTTTTTTAAACATCATAAATCAAATTACCTAACTTTTTCATTCAATCAGTGGTACGGAACCCTACGTGCGCGAGTCCGACTCGCACTTGGCCGGTTTTAGAAGTACTCTTAATGTCGGCGCAATTTACGTTTTCTCTTCTTATTCATCACTACAAGTCATCGTGAAGCCCGTGATTGTCTTATCTATATATATCACTCTTAGCATAGATTGTCTATTTATTAAAATAGAAAACAGGCTAATGTCATTTTGTAATTGTTTCAGACTCGAGCTGCAAGCGCGCCCGCTACGCCTGCGACTCCCGCCTTCTCCAGAGACCAGGTAGATTGAATATTTTATTACTTAGCTACTAGGCTATCACATTATATGACGCACGCTATATGTATATGTCTAGTAAAGTTAAATTACTTACTGTTCTACACCTATAAATTTATTCCAACTAAAGCTCGAAGGTAATACGAGTATAATTATTTATAAACTGCAGTGGTCAACTTAATTTGACACCTTGATTGAATATGAATAAAAGTCAATGAATGGCCTTTCCCGATGTCGATAAACGTGTCTTTGTAAAAATAAGACCTCAGTCAAAGGTTTATTTGCATGTATCGTGATTGTAAATCTACGTAAGAATACACAGTGACTTTTTGTCGTCGTAAACTTTATGTTTTTAAATGTGCTATGATACCTACATAATATACCTATTCGTATAAAATCTAATCAGCTTATGCAATCTCAGTCAACGGTAGGTATTTAAATAATTTATTGATAAAAGAAGACTTACTTAGCTTGCCAGTTTAAACGTTGTTTATTTTAGAGCAACTATAAAAGAGCGTAATCCATTAGAACATAAGTAGACTAGACAAATCGGATTAAATGCATTGAAGTTTAAGCCATGCGCGTCGCCCGCACCTACGCACCGGGTTCGTGTCACTTTCTCGCTTGCTTCGCCTACGATCTTATGTTGATCTGACACAAACATTCTAAGGCAAGGCAAATCAGGGCTTTTCACTGTTTACTGTGACACTTTTCTAATCGTCATTACTGCTCACGCCGCCTACGCACATAACGACATTCTTTTAACTTTAAACTGTCGTTAGCGCCTCATTGTGTACCTAATGCCTACCATGGGTGCAGTACCACCTACTAACATTTTTGTAACGCAACCTTACATGTGCTAATTGATATTATGGTAAGTTCATTACGTAGGCAATCAAAATATTAACTATCGCCGAAATGGTCCTACTATAGACCAAAGAATTAAAATGGCAGAACTGTGCAGTTGTTTAATAGTAGCTATTTATTCATCTATAGTCTAACTGACCTTGCACTTACGTGAAACGTAAGTCATAAAGTGAAGACTTCAATATCGTAATGGTCTTTTGCTTTTTTGCATAAATGATGCACGAACGCGCCTAACGATGCACACCATCAAATCTGGTCTCAGATTCTCTTTATTATTATTATCTACTATAGATGAAGTTTGTAGGTACCTACTTAAGATAACTTTTTCGCCTTCACTATTTGCGCATGCCTCATCTAGGTTATCAAAGTTTGTACTAGAACTTTTGTTGACGCAGGCTGGTCCCCGGTCTGCGAGCTATCCTGGGGGAGCGGGCAGTTCCCGACTGGACCTGTGTTACGTGGCGGAGAGGATGCTGGCCCTACACCTCCCAGACAGAGACGCACACGCGGAGGCGCAAGCCGCACACATGCTCTCCAACAAACACGGCACTCACTTCATGGTAAGGGAGATATACGAGTATATCTTTTTATAAGGTTTTTAACTTTCGCGTTTCGCGTTCCGTTACAACTGAAACTTTTGTTAACGGAGCTCATGCGCTACCTACCTAAAGCTTGCGTACATAATATACTACATATTAAATGTCGTATAAGTCACGTTAACAAAAGTTTTAGTATCAGTTCTTACAGGCTTTGTCAGTTTTTTATTTGGATATCATACTACATCACATACGGTGCTCCAATCCCAAAGTAAGTAGCTTTAGCACTTGTGCTATGGGTGTCGGCACAACGAAGGTACCACAATACACATTATGTAAAATAGGCATTATAGTCGTCAAGTTGCGGGGACGAGCCCGTCTATAGTATAGCCCTATACCCATATACTAAAATACAAACACCCAAACATAGATCAAAAAACAATCGTTCATAACACGAAAGTTTGTCCCAGGTGGGGGATTGACCGCAAAGTTTTCCTTGTATTACCATTATACCAGAGAATAACTATAACTGTACTTAGGCGTCTCGAAAATATTACTCAGATTTAAGCTAATTTTCAAAAATCAGGCGGTAGAGTCGAGTACGAGTAGAGCCTGACAGTTTAGGTCAATGTATACAACCGATATTAATCAGTTACGATACTATTGATACTTTCAATTTACGGAGAGAAACATAATATATGTATAACGCAGGAATGACCTTAAGTACGTATATTTGATGACGGTAACTTGATCATGCGTTACAATATTTTCGATTTGGAAGTCAAAAAATCGTAACGCGTATCTACATCAAACGTAGCAGAATCGCTAGAGGTGTTCATAGCAACGGTCCACTAGCGATAATGAAGTTTCAAATTTCAAAATTGGTTATTTTAGATTTATATTTTAGTCACTCCGACCGGCTAGTACATGCGAAGCCACATAGACTTTAAAAGTACGTACCTTCACACTTCAACTAACTTCCTCTGGGCCAAGTTCTTGCATTCCTCAAAGTCTGACAATATAAACATTTTGTACGTATCAACCAAACCATTTCTATTAATTAATACGTAACGAAGTAAAGACTTTTAGGCATCTTATGTAGGTACCTATTATTTTTGTAAATGTATTGGGTAGTAAATTGACATAATAATACTCTAGACTCGTCCCAGACTAAGTGGAAGCTTATACCATGGGTACTAGATAACCGATAAACTTATTTAGATACTTTTATCTATACTAATAATAAGAAATCTGTAGATACCTAGGTCAAATATATTTTCAAAATAACTATCAGGGGGTGATTAGTGAACCTAACACGTGCAGCGCAGCAGTGACTCGCGTATCACGTGAAAACTACTGCATAGAATTAAAAGCGGTTTTCATCAATGTGTTTCTAGAGGTCTAACTTAAAATTTAGGTATCATTTTATGGAAGTCCGTTATTTTTGAAACCCTATATATACGCGTGCGACGCCGCCAGCACAGCTAGTTTGTAAATAAATACATGTAATACAATAGTACTTATCTCTTTAAAATAAATTCCGTAGTCGTCAATGCTTAAAGAATTAATTATCCAGGCCGATATTAATATTTGCAGGTGTTTGAAGTAAGTAGCGGAGACGGCACCGGCGACGGTCACGCGGCGCGGAGCGTGTTCGGGCGCGCGCGCTCGCTGGGCTGGGCGGGGGACCTGGCGCCGCCCCTGGAGCGGCTCTGTGCGGCCTGCAAGCACATCGAGAGCTGGCTTGCTTCACATCCCAAGAACGTCGCTATTTTATTAGCATGGTGGGTGAGCTAGTTTGGATTTTAGGCTATTTTTTTTCATCATCATCAGCAGCTTGCAGCGTCCACTGCTGGACGTAGGCCTCTCCCAAAATACGCCATTCTGCACGATTTTTATCCAGTTAATGCCGGCCGCCCTGCGCAGGTCGTCACTCCATCTAGCCGAGAAGCGTCCCACACTGCGCTTGCCTGTACGCGGTACTTTTTCATTCATCATCATCGGCCTAACGCGGACTGCTGGACATAGGCCTCTCGAGTTGTTCGTCACTTGGTCAAACATCTGGGGGCTTTACCCATAATCACCACGCTGGGTTGCGCATTGGCGGTCGCAAGGCGCAAGGCGTTAATTTTTTTACTCTGACTCTGTGGTTACGTGAATTAAATTTTAGGCTTCTCTTAAAAGAAATACGGTGTCCTAAAATTTACCAATCACAATATTTATTATTGGGTAAGTAGGTAGGTATACTACCTACATGCATAATGAACCAAAACATTACATATAAATGTCACTACATCCGTTTGACTTTTAGAGATTGCATATTCAAGTACAATTTGCGTAATGTAGAGTCAAACGGGCTCAGTAGTCCGAGTGCTTGCCAGTTTGGTAGAGCAAATTCCTTTTGCGACTCGTCCGTTTATCATGCTTGGCTATGCTTAAGAAAGTCGCTTTTGCATTCCAGGAACCGTGACACTTAATTGTAAGCTCTAATTTTATCAATGAGTTCCTTAAGAATGCAAAGTTTCTTCTTACTTAGGTACTTATTCCTAATTGTATTCGGAAACTTGAACTGATTTCTACAATCAATTAATTTATGTAAAGGCAATCAAGATAATCACGTAACCTACCTACTTGTTTATATCTCAAAGGGCAGATTTTCCATATTAGGTACATATTTAATCTAGCGATATGCAAGTCAGTTACACGTATCGACCTATAGTAGGGAATGCGAAGATAGGTTTTTCGAAAGAAGTCGTCATCGATAATAAACTAGCATGGATTTGATCGACAACCAGCCTGCCTAACGTGCTGAGTATGGGCAACGCGACCATAGTATGTTTTTCCTAGGTAGCGGACAACTGCAGAGAACTATAGTAGTCTTGTACCAATGATCTTTAATATATACAGATTTTACTCATATACTCGCCATGAAATACCGCATTGAAATTTTGCTGTACCTACATCTTCAAACTATGATGATATTTCTTCATAGTTGAAGATACATAGTTTTTACAACGGTCGGTCGGCACATGCCTAAAAATGCGTCGCATATCTTCGATCGCGTAACGTCAGACACATTTCTTCAGTGTGCCTAGCACGAACATTTTCGAAAAAGTATGCGTAACGTTGCCGTAAACATTTGTATGAAACTTGGTACAGCGCCCCTATCGTGCGTAAGAGGTACTACGTTTACGTACGTTAACGTAGTGAAAATCATCGCCTTCGTATCGTAACGTAAACCAATTTGTATTAAAGCGCATGCGCGAACTTGTTTTGACGTATGGTAAAGTAAATGTCAAAGGCTGGCTATCGAGACCTTACGAATACTTCGTCACTTAAAATTTTTAAGTGAGACAAGATATTTTACTTGATAATTTAGATTTTTCTACTTATTGACTATGTTTCGAAGTGAGCTTAGTCATTTTTAACATAAAAGTAATGCAAAGCTCTCCAAGATGTTCACGTAATACGCTGATATCAAATGATAAACTTACGCAGTCCACTGTTGGACATTGGCCTTATAGGCTTTACCCCTAATTACCACGCTGGGCAGGCAGGTTGGCGATAGGGTACAACGTGGGGAAGTCTCCTCGAGTGACTGTCTATTTCCAGTCCCTGTGAATCCTCACGGATTCTGTGGGAACGGTAGTAGGCATTCGTGGCTATTAGCTTTGTAAATTAAAGACAAATGTTTATAAGTATATTTAATCATTTTTATGTATTCAAAAGATAATACAAAAATAATTCCGAACTATTTCTTATTCAATCTATTGACCTCGCTCCATCCTCTGCTGAATGTACGGTACGCCTCCTTTAATTTAGGTAAAGTTTATTGGTTGCAATAACAAGATTTCATCCATGGATATCATCTTGATAGTTGAAAATCATCCACACGCAATTTTCGCCTCGTGCCAACTGCACTTCTTTGGAATCAGCTTCCATCTGATTCTTTTCCAAATGGATACGACTTATGATCTTCAAAATAAAATGGCTTTCCTTGATTTTATTTATTTTCAATATCATGAAATAGTTTCACAATAAATATGCCAACAAAATTTTGTTTGACGTTCTGTCAAAGTGTCAAACGTAACGAGAAACGTTCAAAAACAGCATTTCTATTAAACTTGAAAATAATGTTAGAATTTTAAAAAATTACGATAATATTTTTTTAAAATTCTAACTATTATTAACATTATTTAATTATTAAATTTAATTTAACTCACCTTTTAGTTAAATAAATAATTATTCGGGTTTATATCTCAAATCTCTTTGATATGGATTCTGAACGTTTAGGTTAGGATGACGTCCGCGACGTAATCGTATCGAGTCGGCGATTGTTATGACTTTCTTTCTGCGTATTTTATCACGTATCGTCAAATACGCAACGTTTACTTTACGCATTGACGAAAAGTTTGTGCTTGGGCTACAGATATCGGCCACTAAGTGAAACTTTTCCACTACTTTGACAGGCTCGGTGGCTCATTTGGTAGTGACCTCTGCCCTCTGAGCCAAGGGTCGTGGGTTCGATTCCCGCACAGTACAAACATTTGTGTTCATGAACATGTCTGTTTGTATTGGTCTGGGTGTTTTCTATGTATAATATGTATTTATTTACAAAAAAAAATGTATCTAAGTATGTTTATCAGTTGTCTAGTACCCATAGTACAAGCTTCGGCTTAGTTTGGGGCTAGGTGGCGCTGTGTGGCCCAGCGTGGCATGTCTTGGTTATTATTATTATTACTTATACATACTTTTATTAATTTTTTTCTCCAGGGGCAACCGGGAGAGGCTGGGTGTGTTAGTGGCGGCTTACATGCACTACTCGGCGATATGCGGTGCGCCTGAGCATGCACTGGACCGCTACGCCATGAGGCGGTACCTGGATGACCGCGTGCCTGTCTTCCATCTACCTTCTAACAAACGGTAAGTTTTTAAAGAAAGAATGAAAGAAAATTGGTTTATTTGGTAACACATTTACACTTAATCTAAGCACGAATTAAATACAAACATGTAAAATATGCCACCAAAAAGGACACAAAAATGCGCTCCATGTGTGTTGGCATAGTTAATATAAAAGCGTAAACAATTAGTCTTTGTCTGATCTTGTTGCTGTGTTGAATGGATCGACCCTTCGGATTACAGGAAGGAATCGAAGGCGAAGGATCTAAGTGAAGGAACGGACTAGTGAATTTATCTTTTATTTCAATCAACTTTAGTCTACTATGTAGTACAAAATTAGAAGAAGTAGTTTACATGTTTGATACTTAAGTCAATGTAGTGCAGTCTGCTTTTGATTTCAACTGCTTTTTTTATAACGCGACTGAAGTCACTTCACGGGCGTATCGCCGATTGAACGGTGGTCGCCAACCAGGCGGTTAAACTCTACTACTTACAGGCTGAGAAGCTGAAATTTTAAGAAGTCACTTAGTCGACTCTAACGACACCCACGGGTCACTAGAAATGAGGCGGTCATTAGTATTTACTACTTACCGTCGTTGCACTGAATAAATTTTAATGATCATAGACCGACTTTAAAATAAGGAACAAATGCCGTTCTGATTGTGTACAACGGCAAAATCAAAACTCAGCCACATAGATAGCTTTATCATTCACATTTAGCATGTGTTCGCTCATATTCGGACACATACCTAATGATACTTTGAGAAGATGAGCCATTGTTTGTGGAGCCGCACCGTACTCGCAACGAGCTATATACCCCCACCGAGACAGTTCTAATTGTAGTATAATATTGTTTGTAGATACATCGACACATTCGCCGGTCTGCTGGCGGGGCAGATCAGGGTGAACGCGTCGCCGCTGCACCTCACGCACGTGAGCGTGGCCGGCTCGCTGGCCTCCCCCGCCACGCCCACCATAGCCTTCCTCAAGATCTACGAGAACTTCGTCTGCGTCTATACTTCAGGTACCTTTTTTATAGTAGCTCGACATAATGGCTTCCCTACGCCTGATGGATAGCGAAAGAGAAGTCCAAGTCGCTGTGACAACGGGCAAGTAACTGGTCAGCTACCTGTCAGTTGCCACCGGCATGCCGGCCCAACCGTAATTATCAAATATTAACCCATCCCTAACATAGACCCTTGATAACTTAAAACCTCGATAACTTAAAAAAAAATGTGTTTCCCTTGGATTTTAACTTATCGAGGTTCTACTGTACATAGTGTAATGACCACGGTAATGACTGACTTGTTTAATTATAAATATAACTACGAGTACATACAAGTCTGTATCAATTATATCATGAGTGTACCTATTTATTAATGAAAGAATATTATAATGATCGCTTTAATTATTCATTGTCTGGCCTCTGTTGGTAAAAAATGTTAATTACAATTTCAGTGTAACTAACTTGTGTTACGGCCGAGGAAGATCGAAGTCTGATTGAACACGTGCCCATTCACTGAAGCATGACAGCTTCGATGAATGATTTGCGATTTTTCATTAGTTCTTAGAATAACATTATTCAGATTCGCAATAGTAGGTACTGAGAATTTGTATTTATTTATTACAGTTCTAATACAATGTGAGGAGCAATCTCCCTGATGGGTTTGGTGTATAGCGGCACACATCACATTCACGCATTGCGACCAATGTTTGTAATGCTGCAAAATACAGTATTACAGGGTTTCATAATTGGCCCGCTGGTGTTAATAGGTTACTTGTTTGATAGGATAGTATTCAGACATATTATGAACAATTAAACGGAGATGTCCCATATACATGTACAGCACACATACAGACAGTTGATGTCATCATCACATCTAGCTGATTTCTCTATATTTGTCCCTAAAAATTAAATCGATAGGCTTTAATGTTAAATTTACACTACCTATTGCTAGAACACCTTGGCCTGCCCAGGACATTCCGGAAGCATTTCGGCAAGTTAAATGGCCTGCTGAGATTTCTGGATGGGATGGGTTGATCGGAGGGAATGAAACCATATCAGAATAGTATAGTTTGGCTCAGGACCGTCTCTACCAGGGGGTGCAAGGGGTGCGGTGCACCCGGGCGGCGCGGCGCAGGTCCCCGGGGGACCCCCCTCACGAGGGCGCAGGTTGACTAAACCCCCCTGTGTCAAGTTGCAGGGACACGGGTAACGCCGAAGCATACGCCGCGCATTGCGGCAGATAAATAAGTTCGGCAATTCCTACCTTTGCCGTGTTGTTAAAATGTGGAAATCATTGCCAGCACATGTGTTTCCTCCTTCTTGCGATATCCTTTAAACGGGGCGTGAAGAAGCATCTTATGGGCCGGCATGGCGGTGGCAACTGACAGGTAACTGGCTTGGTTACTTTCCCGTTGTCGCAGCGACTTGGGCTTCTCTCTCGCTTTCCATCAGGCGTAGAGTGGCCATTATGCCGTGCTATAAAAAAAATGCCGAAACGTATGCTCTGCCGTCCTCTGAGCCACTGTCGCAGTGACGGCATAGAGTATCGGGCTCTCGCCTGATCCTCCATAAGTACCGGCCAAAGCAACTATGTCCCGTGAGGACCTGGGTCAGCCGGTACGTCACCACCCCGTGAGGGTGAGGAAATCAGTCTGTTCCAACTTCTAAGTGTATTTGTGTTAGGGCTGTACATGGTGAACGGCGGCGGCTGGACGGTGGGTGTGGGGCGGCTGGCGCTGCGCGGCGACGTGCTGGTGCGCGCGTACCGGCGGCCGGCGCACGCGCACGCCGCCAGACACCTCGTGTTCGCGTGCCAGTTCCACACCTGCGCCGTCGCAGACCATACACTCTCCTTCACCAAGCAGCAGCTGGACCATGCGGCGCACGGTACGTACATACATATACTTTATTGAAATAAAACCTAACCTGTGAATTCAAATATATCAACTGTAATGGTTCCTGCGACACAGACCTCGAGTCTAGTGCAGCGGCCGCTGATAATTTTAAGAGGTACCTGTAGTAGGTAATTTACTTTTTACTTTAATTAAGATCGTATGTTTTTGTACATGGTACGATTTTATTACTGGACTAGCTGTGCCAGCGGCGTCGCTCGCGTGGATATCGGGTTTCAAAAATAACGGACTTCCATATAATACCCATCTATACCTTGTGCCTAAGTTTTAAGTTAGACCTCTAGCAATACATTGGTGAAAACCGCATTCAATTCTATGCAGTAGTTTTCGCGTAATGCGCGTTCAAACATACAGGTTTAAATTTCTCGCGTTTTCCCAACACTTCCCGTCACTGCTCCGCTCCTATTGATTGTAGCGTGATGAAAAGTATCCTATAACCTGCCCAGGAGTATGAAGAATAATTGTACCAAGTTTCGTCAAAATCTGTTCAGTAGTTTTTTTTTCTATAACGAACATACAGACAGACAGACAGACAGACAGACAGACAGACAGACAAAAATTTTACTGATTGCATTTTTGGTATCAGTATCGATCACTTATCACCCCCTGATAGTTATTTTGAAAAAATATTTTATGTACAGAATTGACCTCTCTACAGATTTATTATAAGTATAGATAAATACACATTTCATTTCATTTCAAAATAAGATACGTACATAACGTAACGTCATGCCTTTCTCCCAGAGGGGTAGGCAGAGACCACGTCCTTCGATTTGCTACGATCTTGGCACACAACGTTTGCATCGTCTACATTCATCAATCTCTTAGTATTTTTGGGACACTTTCTATTTGGTCATGGAATGTCCTTTTAGGTCTTCCTCTTCCAACAGGTCCATTTACACTCTCGCTATATATTTTCTTGGTTAAGAAGAAGAATCTTTCATCATTTAAATAAGATATGTGTATTATTTTTGAACATCACAACATATACATACATAGCGTGGCACACCCTCGGTCACACAGCGCCATGTACTCTTGGACTTTTTATTTATCTCTGATTGTCAACATTAGTATCTATTTGAACTAGCCTGAATCAGAAGTAATAGTGGTGTTCTCTGGCAGACCCGTCGTTTCCGAGCGACGGTGCCGTGGAGCTGGTGTTCGCTCGCGGCGAGGGCGCGGGTGGAGCTGCGCCGGCGCCCACGCCCGCCGCGCCTCTACGCGCCGCCCCCGACGCATTGGCAAGAGCCGACTCACTGGAACACCTTCGGCCGCTCTCCACGCTCACCGACGACGACCCGGGTGAGTCCTGTGAGACCAGACCATGGAATTTTCAGCTGCACGCCGCTCCGCATGCGATGGCACGAGTGGATCTCAGTCAGTCGAAGCTCATCCACGACGACCCGGGTTAGTCCAAAGGATGGGCTGTGATGAGCTAAATGATTCTTCAAGAGCTGAATGCCGCAATGGTACCCGACGCAATGGTACTCGCTCAAACACCTCCGGGCGCTGTCCACGCTCACCGACGACGACTTGTCCGAAGTCTTGACAATGTAGCCTTTTAGATGATGGACCACCTTGAGATGCACTCTGCCGCCGTAGCGATGGCATGAACCGACCACTTCTATGCACCTCTGCCCGCTGTCCACGCTCACCGACGACGACCCGGGTAAGTCAAGACAATGTAGCCATTGAGATTATGGACCATCTTGAGCTGAATGCCGCCCCCGACGTTCTGGCACACACTAAAACAGCTTAAGCCGCTGTCCAAGCTCACCCGCGACGACCCTGGTGATTCCGGACGATGTAGCCTTTCAGATAATGGATCATCTCCAGACGCACACTACCCCGACTCCCGGCACTATGGCACGAGCCATAGTGCCGGGCCATCATAGTCGTCGACGCTCACCGACGAGTCCCGGTGAGTCCTTCGATATAACCTTTCAGATGAGGGAACCCGATGATCTAGAGCTGTGAATTTACCCTGACGCGCTACTACGACTTTAACATTATCATCACCGACAGTGATGGTTAATCATGGCTATTATTAGCACAATCCATATAACCAGACAAAAACCATATAAGTTGGCTACACGTAGGTAGGTACACCTAAGAGTAGATTATGTTAGTCATTATAAATATCAAGAAATAGTAAATTATCTACGGGTAATTCATTGATCGCATAGGGTTTTCTACTTTGAGCTTTTTTAAAGATATCTGAAGAATTATGTAATTTTCGTAATCAAATAACTAATCAAAACAAACAACCAAGTAAACTTAATTACATATTTATGTACATACGTAGGTAGGTCTATCGAAGTAGATTCATAGCAAACATTTTGATTTTTTTTTCGCAGACTATATTTTGATACAGATACATCTAGGCCATCTACCTTTTCATAATAAGCCCTGTGGTATTCCTCCCCCTACTCAAAAGCTATTCAGTTCGGCTGGTATCATACTATGAGTTATTGATGTCTGAATTTTAAAAACTACCTAAATAAATACGAACTGTTTTACAAGATACCGACCGTAACTTCATAAAGTTTACAGACGATATTCGGAATGTTTAACGTCATACGGTTACGAATCGGTAGGTACTTTATTTTCCTTGCAGCTAAAACGACCTTAAGTCTTTCAAGTGCGCACCAGAGCACCAATTTATGAGTCACAGACGCTTTACTAGTTCGACATCCGCAGTTTGGATCTATTCCCGTAATGGCAGAGAGGACGCGGGTTAGGTGTTCCCGCATACTGTATTGATTCGCGTCCGCAACTCGTAAGAGCTACTTTGTATCAGTCGAGAAACTTGTATGCCGACGGTAAAAGTCGCCTGTTAAAGTTTTTACTTTCAGCCATAACTGGGAACTGAGATTGTATAAATTGGAAACTACGAACATTCACTGTTAAGAAGTGGTTGCTACATTATGCGATACCGCGCGAGACTATATACGATTTCCATTTATGTTGACTTTGAAGAAAGGAACGTCGGTCGGTGGCCTAGTGCTAATAAGACAGAATCCTTTCATAGGGAGGGCGGCGGTCCAAGACTCGCCACATACTAAAATTTGAAATGAATTTTCACGTAATTTTGACACCACCCACCCCACCCTTACGTTGAAGGAAAAACATCATGAGAATGAAACTTTCACACCTGTGGAGAAAATCTAAGCTTCTGAAATGTCGACCAACCTGCACTTACCTAGCTTCGTTGATTGAGACCTTAACTGACTCTCTTGTTTGGGGTCTGCTCGAGCCCCACGGTGGGTACATAACATAATGTTGATGACGTAAGAAATTTTTTGCACATTGATTATAGGCTACATGACTAGGTAGGTACGTAGGTACTATTTAAGTTGGATATATCTAGGTAGTTGACAGGCTCGGTGGCTCATTTGGTAGTGACCTCTGCCCTCTGAGCCAAGGGTCGTGGGTTCGATTCCCGCACAGTACAAACATTTGTGTTCATGAACATGTCTGTTTGTATTGGTCTGGGTGTTTTCTATGTATAATATGTATTTATTTACAAAAAAAAAAAAAAAATGTATCTAAGTAAGTTTATCAGTTGTCTAGTACCCATAGTACAAGCTTTGGCTTAGTTTGGGGCTAGGTGGCGCTGTGTGGCCCAGCGTGGCATGTCTTGGGTTATTTATTTATTTATTTATTTATTTATTTACTTATTGTGAACCGTCAATTTGCTATATGTGGAAATTGTGCTCTCCTTAAGTTAAATCGTACTTTGACTAGGTACACAGTCAAGTGGTGGGCGCAGAGATGCACTAACGGAAGTAACGGATCTTTCATAATCATAATCTGATGAGACAATAGTTCGACCGTCCGAAAATATTTTATAGACGTTGAATGGACATAAATATTATCAAAATGGTATTGTGTTATATTATGTTAACTTTCAATCATGAACAGTGTCACAACAATGTTAGATTAGGTGTTGGTATAGAAACTCAAAGAGCCGCGGGCACCCCACATCCGCGCATAAATAAAGCGACCACAAAGAGAAACCCAAAGCTCGCGCATTTTCGTGACATGTTTACATAGTTCAAAGGAACATTATTAATATGCTGACTTATACACGTGAAATACTATAATGATAACAACGAGTGATCCTTGCAAGATATAAAGATGCTCCATAATAACAGAGTTTAAATTAAAAATGAATTAATGACTGAGGAAAGCCAGTCAGTCGACGAGGATGGAATTTTTGGATAACAATGTATTAATAAACATATTATATGATTTATCTTACGACATAGTCGCTCGCTTTTAAGACTTGTATTATTGTTAAAAAAAAGACTATTATTTTAACTTCGAACTTAAACTGAAACACAATTTTTGCATTTCGACAACTTCATCATACTCATGCTCAAGTTTTAAATGATGTGATGTGAAGTGATAACGAACTTCCAATAAAATGAAAAAATGTACGTATTATTACTGTTTAATGTGGAAACAATGCTCCGCCATAAGATGTCGTTAATTTTCAGTTGTGAAATTCTACTTCGAAAATATATTAGACTAGCAGCCCGTCCCGGCTTCGCACGGGGTAGACAATTATATTGTTCAAATTTTACCAAGGATCCCTAATTTATTTCAAAATGAAATGTAGCCTATGTCAAATTGGAAGAATGTAGCATTCTATTGGTGAAAGAATTTTTTTAAATCGGCCCAGTACTTTTTGAGCCTATTCATTACAAACATACAAAAATAGGTACAAATCTTTCCTCTTTATAATATTTATGTAGATATACTGATCCATGTAGCCTGGGGATGTTGGGCCCAATCAAAGTAAAATTTGGTCACAGATATGCATAAATGTGTCACAGTTAGTTGATAAAGCGGTTAGCGGTGAGCGGCTCGTGTGTGTTGCAGGTGCGAAGCTATTTCTGGGCCAGTAGCACCGCCCGGCCGGACGCGGCCGCCCGCCTAGTCGCGCGCCGCCCGCCCTCCGCGCGACACCGCGCCGCGCACGTGCGTTCATTCAACACCATTAACCGTCAACTACCGCAAAACATAACTACGTACTGTTACTTATTAACAAGAAAATTATCCCCATTAAACTCGAAATTAATTAAGCCCACAAAGTTTCCCCGACAAAATTACTTTTGAGGTGAGTAACAATTCAGCAATTGTTAATTATACAGCTTCATCTAACACCCACGCCAGTTTGTTGTGTAATAAAAATCATCATTGACGATTAATGATCTGAAAAGTTCACGGTGAAAGGCGTGTCAAACACTCTCGATTGTATTGCAACAATAGCGCTTATGAGTGGACAATGCATTGTTACGTTGTTATGTGTGTGGACAAACGAGAGGCGAGTTAGTTCCGCTGCGGCGGCGCCTGCGCACTAATTGACCGGTGTGGTGAATCGCTGATGGATGTCCAGTGCGGGCGTCTCGTCACTCCGCCTCGTCGCCGGCGGCCGCCCTAAGGGCCGCGCATTCGTCACACTCAACTTGATTCGATTCGAATGAGTCAAAGCGGAGGCCACTCGCATACTTGCACCTTCCAGTGCGGCAGAGCTGTCCATAAAAGTGAATCGGGTTCATTGTTATTGATTAAATCGCTGGGTAATAAAACTTAACGACGATATTCGCCCATCTGTGGCTTAAGTAACACGATACGTAAGATTCGCGGTAATGAGATTATGGTATGAACACATTCTCTGTACGTATTGACGTATCATACGACCTAAAGGTTGTGTGACCAGTACATTAAACACAGTTTGGGTTCTCACGCAAAGCGTCCGTTAACATTGACGTCATCCCTGGTGGTGCAAAATGTTATCTGGCTATGTCTAGCGAACTTTACACATACTCAACTGAGACAAGCGTAAACAGTGTGTGGTTTTATGTTGCTTTCATAAACTTTAGTGGAATAACCTTTTTAGTTTTGATCTCCACTTCAGACTGCACTTAATCTATGTCCCAAAAATAATATGACTATCTATAATAACCTACACAATATACTCGTAATGTATGTTAATAAAATTAATCTTTGAAATCATGAGTATGGTTAACTGTTTCCTGCATATTTGTTTTCCTTTTCTAAATTTACTGGACAAAAGAACGTAATAGTGCTTATTATCTATGCTATTACCATTTTAATCCAACAAACTGATATATATGCATACTATACAACAAACCAATGAGTGCATTCAGATACTCGCTGAAAGCTTATCAAGTAAAACCACGCAAGCTCTCAGTTATCGGATCAGCATTAATTTATCGGTGAGCTTTCAGGGTTTATGGACAGTCACTGGCTCAAGTGCACTTATTGTGGTCGTGTTGTGTTGTAGAATCTAGTGTTAATGTAGGAAAAAAGTTGAAAGCGAAACAGTCAATAACGTCTCATTGCCCTCATCAACACTTAAAACCTGTTTAATGGGTACGTACCTACTTACTTGCACAAGTTTTTGTTTTATTATTAACTAGCGACCCACCCCGGCTTTGCACGGGTGCAATACTATATGCATATATTATACACATAGACCTTTCTCTTGTATCCCTATATCTATTAAAAACCCGCATTAAAATCCAATGCATAGTTTTGAAGATATAAGCATACATAAGGACAGACGGAAAACAAAGGCTACTTTGTTTTATATGTAATAGGTCTACTTAAATCAATATAAAGTTGCATTTGTCTACCTTAATTATGTGCAAAATAGATCATGTAACGAGCCGCGATTATACCAGAGATGCACATAATCTAGCTTAAATTACCTAAACTCATATTTATGGCGATTTAAGCCGTTTGAAAATAACCGAAGCTAGCCAAACTCCCAAAACTGGTTGCAAATGTAACCCTAAGTCGCATAACGAACGAAGATAGCGGGTGGAATAATAATATGGAGTTAGCTTCGTAGAAATACAAGGTGGAGCGGCCCGATGACATCATGGCGACCCGTCTCGGGCACGAGTTCACCTTCGTGCGGCATCTCGAACCTTTGCCACAATCTGCTCAAGATTGTCCATTTAACGTCACAAGAACTGTTCATTGACCAAATATTATCCGTTTGTTACTCTTTCCTACCATATACATATATGTGGGCGTGACTTACGAACACATGATCTACGATGTCAGATCACCGTCACGCCAATTTTCATCAGTTAACAAGCCAAAAGCTCGACATGCCTATTAACATTCGGTCATAGTACGAATTATGTTACGATGTTACGCTACTGCAACGAATCCGTTAGTTGTCATAAATTTGTCAGAAGACATGGCTACGGTATTAAATTGTCATGCGATCCCCGTTTAATGGATAGAGACGGCGCGCTCGCGCGGTGTTCCGTCGCAGGGCGGCAAGGGCGCGCACCGCGCATCCTCTTCCTGCGGCGCCGGCGCGCATTTCGTAACAGTAGGTAGCCCCCGCGCCGACCCGAGCCGCGTTATTTTCGTTGACATCACAGAAATAACCACATCTTCCTTAACAGCGCCCGACGGTCACCAGACGCTGACGTTGATATCTTTACACTAATTGCGTTATTGACAACCTCACTTTTAGTTCAGTTTCGAAACCGACGCGGGACGACGATTAGATACTGACTAGCAGACTACGTTTTATGTTTGAAGAAAAAATATGTCTTACTTTGTCGCCGAGTGTTTATTATGCAAATGGCACTCGTGTGTCGGAGCCACTCTTCCTTATTAGCATTCAGTATTTACTCGCCTGAGTGATTCAAACGTCGTTCACGCAGTTGTTTTGCCCAAAACGTTTTGACATATTAGGCGTTTACGCTTGAGTGACAATCATCGGCACGTTATAAGAAACTTATTACAGGGAGAAGTAAATATTTTTAATTTTCAATAAAAAATGAGGTTTACAATTTCATATTGATATTGACACAACAAGGTATTGATGTTAAACCAAAAGATGTAATGAAGACCTGAAAAACAAGAACAATAAGAGCGCATTACCTAGTATAATAGAGGTGAATAAGGTAAGTGGTTTCCGAGGTCTCGTCCATTCCTTTGATTAACTTAAACCACTTAAAACGATATTAGCGTAACATAATGTAAGCAAAAAGAAAAATAGGACGTTTCAACAACATAATTATTCACGAATGAGGAGATACAAACACTGATTGACCTCTAGTTTTGGATGTCTAAAATGATATAAGTTACTTATCAATACACACAATATGGATTTATGAGGCTATATCTAGCAGTAGGTAGGTGGTACCTTTACCATAGCTACGACTGAGGTCACTTCCTCGTATGTCGCCTTGAACCGTCGATCGTCTATGCTTCGGAGATTTGTGGTAGTTAATAGTTATTGTAAGATAACATAAACATTGTAAATTAGGGGCAGTCCGAGTGACTTTATCAGGTGGGTAGGAGAGATGAACCACCATTCAGAAATCAATTTAAATTTTGCTCTAAGAGACGATCAAGATGATCATTGGTAGACCGCGGCAATAGACCATCCATAAGTTAATCTTTGAAAAGTGGTTTGTCTCTGCCACCTGATAAAGACTCCCGGACTCTCCCAACACATTGCAACATCATCTTTGTGACTAGATTGTACTCTTAATAGATTATGGTTTGATGGATTCCTGATATTATGTAACCATGAAATTAGAATATTGCGAGATAGAACATTTAAAAGAACGATATTCACAATACATTAACAGTGGCAGTTTAGACTTGATCCATTAACTTGCCCTATTATCACTTGCCTTATTGACAAGGACTCTGGCTATCACCGCAGTTATTAAGGATGCAGTGACAAATATAGGTAATATTATATGAATACGATACAAAGATGTTTGCACAACGTGGCAAACCACTAGGAGAGGAATATGTCCAGCAGTGGACTGCAATACGCTGATGATGATGATACAAAGATCGCAATTATCACCAGTCTTCTCTGTAGAGCTTCAATTTCATTAATATCATCATTAACGAACAAATCATTTCAACATATCTGAAAGTAATTAAATGAACTAAATTAAATAACAATTGAACAATTGTAGGTAATTCTAATA
Organism: Conogethes punctiferalis; assembly: GCA_031163375.1. Taxonomy (NCBI): domain Eukaryota; kingdom Metazoa; phylum Arthropoda; class Insecta; order Lepidoptera; family Crambidae; genus Conogethes; species Conogethes punctiferalis. The sequence goes on from CM062080.1 coordinate 11,357,091, forward strand.
AAAGAGATAAAATTTAAAACTAAATAATAAATATCACATAACATCACATACATTGCTCCGATCCCAAAGTAAGTAGCTTAGGCACTTGTATTATGGGTAGGTATCAGAACAACGAAGGTACCACAAATATATACTTAAAAATACAAATATAAAGATCCAGACAAATAATAAACACAAATGTTCATCACACGAATGTTTGTCCCGAGTGGGAATCGAACTCACGACTCAGGTTCAGAAGGCAGGGCTCACTACCAATTAGGCCACCGAGCCAGTCAAAATTATCTAAACGTGTAAAAAATATTACCTATGTATAGGCCTTAACAATAGTAGTCCTGAAGATAATATAATAATTATGTGACGTAAGTATTTACTACTAAAATCGCTGCGATTCCTGTAGGTTACTGACTGCTGATAATGAGGTTGATCCTCATTCCTTTAACCAACGGTCTCACCCCTTTGAGTTGCCGGGATAACGGGAAGCGAGCTTACACCTTTTAAGGAGGTAGTCGAAGTGCAGTAAGCATAGAAGTCGCGTGCGTACGCGTACCTACTGGAAAAATTTGAAAAACATTTAATTAACAGATAATTTTCCCGTCAATACGTGTAAATTTCTAATCATAACTTGCAATTAGTCGCTCTTAAATGCTAATTGAGGCTGAGAGTGGCAGAAAACTATACGCATGTTAGTTCAGACACGCCGACTTCTCATTTATTGGACCGAATCGAATTCAATTTAAAAGCTATTTGTAATTAAGCCGATTCTAAACTCGTAACTTCAACGAGGTAGCCAGCTCACACAGGCCACAAATTAAATCATTGCTGCTTTATTGTGCACCACCCTACATTCAGTTGATTTAGCGACTGTTGATCTACTCGACTTTCTCTCCCGGCTTTATAATAGCATATCAAATGCTAGCATTTAGGACAGTCCCTCTAACAGTTGTATATTATGTGTTCCATTAGGTGAAAACAACGGAAGCGCCGAAGGGTCCGGGTCGAGCGGGTCCGCCGGGGAAGGCGGCGAGGCCGCGCACACGTTCGGCCCGCTCGACGGGTCCATCTACGCGACGGTGGTGCGCGCGGGCGGCGGCGGGCCGTCCTCGCCGCTCAGCGCCTCCATGGACTCGGGCATCTCGTCGGCCGGGCGCCGCGCCGCGCCCAGCCCGCCGGACGAGCTCGACGCGCTGCTCGGCGACATGCTGCGCACCGTGAGCGCGCTGCCCGACGCGCCGCCCGCGCCCGCGCAGTCGCTCGCCGACCGGCCGCCTGACATACCGTACCACGCGCGCTCCGACTCCGCGCCCTTCACCTACGGAGCGCCCGGCCTGCGCCCCGGCATGCTGCGCGCGCCCAACCGCCTCGCCAGCCCCGAGCTGGTGCGGCGCGCGCTCGGCGCCGAGCGCGGCTACCGGCCCATCGAGGACGACGACGAGCGCACCGCCACGCCGGAGCCCGACGCGCGCCCGCTGACGCCGGTCTCGCCGCGCACCGTCCGGAAGCTCACGCACGAGGATGTCACCACCACCACCACCTCGGTGCCGCAAACACCTACCACACGTAATGGACGGTAAGTCGAAGTTATTTTACATTTTGTAAACATAGGGAATTAATAGGTTCAGACTATACTAAAAACTAAAAAAGGAGTAGTTGCATTATGGTTCTGCTTTTTTTTTAAATTTTCTTCAGAGATATAATTTTTGCCCATTTGAAAAGTTCTATTTATTGTATGTTCTTGTATTTTGTCATAGCATGCATTTCATTTTCATTGTTAGACCTAAAAACATTTGAAGAGTTAGTTGAGCAATAACAGGCAGTTTATCTTGACGGGTAATAAATTGTATGTAATTTAAAGAAAAATTCAGAAATTAGAGAACTCCAAAGGTAGAATATTTTGTTAGCTCTACATTTTTCATCGTCGCATATCGCTAGTATTAAAATAAGTTATAATCACACATACAAATTGTCACACATACGAGCAGGTAATTAATATAACAAACTCGAAGATTATTAACTTCAGATTTCAACTCCACTTGACCTTGGGTCTGATTTACTTACACTGTACCTACATTTGTAATATACGTTCAGATCATTAAAAACCATGTAATATAAAAATATCCGCTTTAACCCAAACCAGAAACTCGAAACCTGATCAGGAATTTTAGATTAATGGAGCGTTTAGCATAAACGTAAGAAAACTGACAGAACCAGTTCACTCGCGAGTACGGGGTGTATTAAGACGTTTTATGGATATTCTTTGAACAATCGCAGCAATTCGCTACGGATTTGGAAAGGACCTTGCAAACACGGTAACCTTTTTATCGGCTTAGGTACTACTAGGAGTATTATTACTTGAAGTACCTGAAATAACAATAGATAAAGATATTGCCTAAGTCTCCTATGGCATGGGCATAGGTGTTGTACCTACCTAAATCAAACCTTTTCTTATTAGGTCTATAAATAAAATTTACGTTACCTGTAAAGACAGATACCTACTTATTGTTTATGTTTTTTTACATGTGTTATTTCTATTTCTATTTATCTTTAGTAATGTTATTCTATACCTTTAAACTTCATTTAAAATAAATTTATAAAAAGTTCAAGAACAGAGTACTATTCGGCGTAAAGGTATGGGATTCTGGTAGCAGATGTAAACATGTGTTCCTGTACAGTAGGCGTGGAGGCCACGCGCCGCCGCCTACAGCCGATATTGTTTACATTCACAACCTCAATATTTACACTGCAGTTTTAGCAAATACCGCACATTTTACTCAAGCTTTATCAGTATCGGTGAGAACTAGTTACATAAAATTGTTTAACCGCTAACCGCGTAATACAGGGTACTCCATATTCCCGTGAAAATCGTTTCCGTTTTTACCCTTTTTAGGACGGTACGGAACCTTAAAAAGAAGTAGGTAGGTATATTACTCTTATAAATTGTATAATGTCTATGTATTCTAGCAACGTCCAAATAAAACCCGATACGGCTGATCTTAGGCTTGAAACATTTTGGATCCCTACATGAACTTTTCATCAGTTTTATTCAAGTATCTTCGAATGCGTCATCCACTTTCGCTGAAGCTGTACCAATCTACCTAATAATTCGGTAAAGTACCTAACAAAGCGTATTTAATTTTCTCATGAGAACCTGAAGACATGTTCTGTTTGTATCTTAAGTGCGTAATAGCCAGTATCAAATTGGTTGACAACAAACAGCCACCAGTACAGCGCAGAACGATCTTTTAATTTATTTAGCCGCGTTCCGCTCGGCCCACTTCGCCGTCAATGAATAAGGGCATTCAAGTATTCTACGACCGATCTCGGGCGTTACCACAACCGTCTTATATTATCTTTACGGCTTTATAATAGCAGTAATTTCCTTTGCCATCACAATAATAGATGGACGAAATAAATCATTGTACCTATTACATGTTGATTGAATCAGATGTAGAGGAGCTTTTATTGTCATGTTATGATAGGTATGACTTTATCTAATAAGGTTCGTTAATAATTTTGATAATTTGAAAGGTATCCATTGTTTTTGACTACTACTCTGCTCTACTCGTATACGCTGTTAGATTGCAATCGACACGTTTCTAATTGATCCAAACTGACATGTAACTGTAGGAAAATAACTTGGAATACCTACACACAATTTAAAATTAAATTCAATACTAAAATGTAGAGCGCCTACTCCTGGTTTCTAGTACCTGCCGGGTGTTTTATTACAAGGTTATACTTGATAATGCAAAAAAACAGTTGGTATCTTTCAAATAAGCGCTCCAGTTGATAGCTAAATAATAGTCCGGGCGTGGGATACGAACTGATTCTGTGGGCGTTACTTGAATAAATACAAAAACAGCATTCTTTGTTGCCTTGTAGTACCGGCTGATGCGATGGCTACTAAGTGACTGATGTGAAGACAAGTGTTAATCTATAATGTAAAACACATTAGACATTTAATGAATACGATGTAGGTACTTAGGAATAGTCAAATGCGCCAAAAATTATAGATTTTAACATGTGTCTGTCAATTTTACTAGTCTCGTAACTAACGAAAATATAATAATAAGGTGCCCTATATATTATATCAGATTTATATACTAAGTTCTTGTTACCTACAAGCTGTATCGACTACACGCACAAAAGGACAAATCTTGTATTTAAAATTTTCAAGAGTCTATCAATACTAGGCTCATTTAATTACATTCGTTGCAAAATCATAAGTAAATTAACTCACATTGGAATAAGAATGCGCTCCTACCGTCTCGGGCAAATGTATGATACCTACGCACAGTGTAATATCGCAGTATTGCACTTGCCTATATTTATTTTACGTAACGTGTCCAATCAAGCGTCGAGTTAGCAGTAACAAGGAGCAAATTACTGTTATTATCCGAACGAGAGCGTCTATAGCGATCTAACAATGTGTCTCTATCTTGATATCGTACCCACACATAGATCGTAAGAGATATTTGAACATCCAACCGCTTTAACACATATATCAATAGATACAAAGGTCAAATTCAAGCGACAAGTATCTCATCGTGGGCATTACTGTTTAAATAGAATTCCTCATCTGTTATGCAATTTCAGTACACGTACAGTAAATCAATATACCTTTGTAATAAAGGTATCTATGTATTTACATTTATATTATCTGTATCTACTTTGTACCACAGCTCTGTGCAAACAATTTATCGAAAGTTGGCTAACAATCTGGGAATAACTATGTTGATTCACTATATTTTTTAAAATCACTTGATATACCGACTGGTACATGCTTTGTTAGAATTAAAATATCGGAACTACTTATCTAGTTCAGGATGGTAAAATTTATAAATGCAATTCAACAAAACTTTGCAGCGGACAAACCTGAGATTCAGCACGGTATTTTTTTAATTATTACTCCAAAATTGGTATATATATTTTTTATAGTAGCTCGATATAATGGTTTCCCTACGCCTGATAGAAAGAGAAGCCATGTCGCTGTAACAACGGGCAAGTAACTGATCAGTTACCCGTCAGTTGCCACCGCCGGCCCAGCCCTAACCCCTCTTAATTCTCATATAAGTAATTATAACAACTCAAAAAGAACCGTTATGCATAACCATGCATCCAATCGGATATAATCTTTGCTTAAAGCATTGATAATGAACAAAACAAAATAAACAAACCACGAAGTTTGCCATTATTCATCTTAAAATCGTACAGTTTTATACTTTCGGCTATTCAGTTGATTCAGTAGGTATCTTCCAGAGACAAAGATTTGTTCAACTAAGGCAGATGCATAAAGCTCTATAAGCACACATAAAACAGACAACCCCGCTAATGATAGACTAACTAAGCTACGTATTGACAATCGCAGCACGTAGAGCCGAGTGGATGGTACAATTAGCACTTGCACAAGGTAAACAATAACACGTGTCGTACAACACACTGTCTGTCTGTCATGTGAGTTGAGATTGATCGACGCTCGGATAATAGCAGATAGCGATATGTTGGCCCTGTCAATCACGCTTAACTCCGTCTAATGGGTACATTACATTAAATCATATTATAAAGCTCTTGTGCCTCGTGACTCACTAAAGATTTTGTGATGGGATGTGTAGGTACCTAATCAATATAGGCAACGTAACATGATTTTAACAAAATGTACTTACTTATAGACAAGTAAGATGTATAAAAATAGTTCATACTAATCTCATCAAGATAATGATATGATAAAGAGACGTTAAAAATTTATGAATTATATTATGACTCCGGCGTTCATCAGTAGCATTTTTTCCCGATAAAAAATGGGTGACATTACAATGTCATGTAAGAAGTAGAGTAGTAGTTTCTTGGTGAATAACTGTCTATAGGTGGAACTTTACATACCACCTTGTAGGAAGAACAGTGTTGAACGGAAGCGCAAACGCCCGTGCCTAATTGAGTCAGATGGTGGGCGTGGGCCGAGCAGCCCGCGCCCGCCTCAGCTCCAGACCGTTCCGCAACATTGCGCGTGCGCCGCGCCGCAAACCGCCTATTGCCGATATTTATGCGGCGCCTACCAAATGAATAGCTTCTAAAGTTTCACTCAACTTGTGTACCTACAACTCTACATGACCGTTCAAGGAACTAAAGTTACACAACCACTTATTATCCCAACGTTTATATTACTTACGGCGAAACTGCTCTAGTGAGCCGCAGCGGATTCGACCATCAACATAATTACATGTCAACCGTAATAATATGTTTCTCAATAAATATCTAAGCGAGAAGTAGCATTGCCTTACATGTCGCGGCCGTGGACGAACTTACGTCGGAAGGCGATGTCGAGTCGCGATTCTGGGATTGATTTGGAGCGATGGCGTGTGATTGCGTCGCCGCCATGACCCAAACAAGTTACTATTTCGAGATATAAACGCAGCCATAAACGGGCGGCTGTCGACCGGTCACCGCGACGCCGGCGCCGCCCCGACGTCCAGCATCATGTACCTACTTACTTTCTAATAAATGCCAATTCGTTACTACGAATCGTTCCCTTTTTCTTCTTCAATATTACATTGATAGGTCTATCTAATCTGAATTGCAAATGAAACAGTTTAATATAATGTGACAATCCGCGAGATTTACGGAAGTCTATTAATATTCTACTTAATTAACAATGTATTTATTATGTGGGTTACGGCTATGGATATACATGGGTACTTCCCACCCACGGTTTATGTAGACCTGGTATTTGACGATACCATATAGGTACGCATCATAACATTCCTACGCGCGATGACAAAAACCTTCGATGATAAAATCTTGTTAGTACCTACTTAATAGCCCTCAAAGTAAAATTGTTTCTGTTCTCCAATTTCTGGTCTTTCTAATATTCATTAAATAACCTTCAGGGTCACCTTTTACACATAAATCATTATGACGTCCCATTGAATGTTTAATGAACACCTTTTTTAGACATTCCTGTTTTGTTATCAGATGGTTAAATGGCGAGGTGGAGTGGGCGGAACGGCCTCCAAGCAATACGAGAAAATCGCCAGAAAATGGAACCTGGCGGTCGGCCAGTACTTTGGGCTGGCACGAGAGCTCACGGGCGCGGGAGCCGCGAAGATCAGAAAGCGCCTTAGAGGGCGGTAGCTCGGGTCTCACCTGGCTACAGAGGCAGCAACAGAAACTTAGAGAAAGGAAGGAAGCGAGGGAGAGAGTCGCCCGACTTCCGCTCGAGTGGGACACTGCGCCGTCCAGACATGTGCGACGGTCGGCTAGCCACCGGTAAATATCATAATATTATAATATTGAAATAATTAACTTATCACTTTTGTTTTACGATTTAATCTTACTCAATCCGTTTGTTTTAGCGTGGATGGGTATACCAGCGACACAACTGCCTTTGCAGACGATGACGACGACTTCAGTGTACCTTTACACGTCAATACTGCGCGAACAGCTCTTAGGACTGATAGTATTAGTCCTCAAGCTCCAGACAGGTAATTCTGAAGTTACATAATATCTGTAAAGATGCATTCAGATAGGTAGAAATACATCGAACGAAATGCAATTAACATTATTTATTTTTGCAGAACCTCATCTAGGAAATTCATGTATGAAAAGATGACGATGCGCGAATGGAGTACGAATACGACGCCGAATAGTACTCCTGCGCCCGGCTTACTGTCTCTTGCGGAGCCCATCACCAATGGCGAGAACATTGTAAGTTATTAACCATCTCACCACCTCTACTCACCAAACCACACATTTACTTGAAATAAAAACATTCATAATATTCATTGGAACTTTAAGTTCTAAACACTCTTGCTCTATAAGACTATGCAAAATGAAAATCTTACTCTAACAATACTTAACAGGCATTTACTGTTTATTTGAAGGCGTTTTTCATTCTCTATTCAGTAATGATTACAAATTATCATCACAGCTAGTCGGCTTCATGAGGGCTTGAAACTTCAGTAACACGCATAGGTCTACTGACAGGACCTTTAAAAATTGACCAAATGACGCCTTCGTACATCCCTCTGATCCCTCCACAAGCACACTCGCGACCACAGGTAGGTAATATGATACGCGATGGCAACCGACCGGTGGTGGCATAACCATCACAATTGAAGGTGTAGCTAAATATCATAGACCGATTACCGGAGCGAGAAGCTACGCCCTGCTATCGCCAACCCAACGATTATGGGTAAATCCTCCAGACGTTTGCCATAAGACAGTAGCCCTAAGTGGTGACAACTGTAGAGGCCTATCTCCAGCAGTGGACTGCAATAGGCTGATGATGATTATGAGTGTTATTTCACCTAAGCAGTACGGGCCGTTGCAGGTGCGCGAGCGGTCTGAGAGTTGGTCCCGGTCGGAGTCCCGCGCGGGCACGCCGGCGTTCCCGACGCACCCGCGCACGCCCTACCCGCCCACGCCCACGCCCTCGCTCAGCGCCCGCCCGCCGCGCTCGCCGCCCGTCACCAGGTAACCAGCCTTATAATCACTGCGTGTAAAAAAAAGTCTACGCATATATTTTTATTTGTAAGAAGACTTCGTATGTCACCAGGTAGGTAGTAAGATCTAAATTAGATGATGAGATCATTATTTTCATCAGGAAAGTGTTTTTCACACTATGCATGACGTAGTAGTAAATGTCTTATAATCCATTGTTAGCTTCCGTGCTCTCCACTTTCCAAGAAAAGCTATGTATGTATGAAAAAATTGGTGTCTTTACATTTGGTCCTCAAAGTTGGATTCTTTTCATTGATTTATTATAGCCCAATCAATAGAGCCTTGATTTTTGTTTAAAACTTTTTCTTGCATACCGCCTATCGTATACCTATCTTATATTTTTGGAAGTGGAAAGAGTTGGTGGTGGAAGTTAGGTGATCCACGCAGCGGCGTAGCGTGGGTGTGTGCCGCCCCCCTACGCTACGCCGCTGGATCCACGAGTCTAAATTTATGATAAGTAATTTGTTACGAGACCATTAAATAATTTTTTCTTGAATGTAATAAGGTTGTAAAAATGTAAAGTTACGCCAGCGTACGCTGGCGTCGTCGTAGCGGTGTATACGAGATCAAATAACGACCGAATGATATTAAATGGAATCAGAGAGTTGTCTACAAGCGCCACCTGTTGTACATTACAGGAAAGAGCGCGAAGGCAGCCCCGAGTCGGAGTACCGCACGTACAACGGCAGCAGCGGGTCGCGCCGCTCCAGCCTCGGCGGCAGCGCCGAGCCGCAGCACGTGGCGCCCGACCGAGTGCGGTTCGCGCGCGACACCAGCCACTACTGGTACAAGCCTAACATCTCCAGGGACGACGGTATGTACTGCAATACCCAGCTCATTAGAAGTGTCTAGTACACGTAGAACAAACTACAGCTTAGTTCTACAACGTACTCTAGGAAGAGTGCGCTGCGTGTTTTTATTACTGCTCCAATCCGAATCCTTTCTAAAGGACATAGTGTTGTTAAAAATGAGACAACACAATTTTCTAACATTAGTTAACTGGTGCTTGGGACTTTAGGTCTTTGATTTTAGATGACTCAACAAAAAGAGTTCATCAAGAGGAACATTTTTGCTAAAACGTCATTCCTATAAATCATATGTGATAGTGTAGCTGATCTCTTGGAGTTCAACATAAGATGTTCCAGATTCTCGATTTCTATAAGTCAACAACTTTGTTAAGGGGGCATTTTCATATCTCTTATAGTTTAGTTGGGCTATTGTGTTTACATAGCCTATCTGTTGACCAGACTTATTAGGTGTACCTACAACTAAAAAAATATTCATATCTATAATTCCAATACAATCTAGTAGTTTCGGAGATTAGCGTGTACCTACTTTATAAACATTTTTTTTTGCATTCTTACCTTTTCTAATACTGTTTCTCTACCCCCTAATTTATTTTCTTGTAACAGTATTTAATACTTATAGGTAGATACACTCATGTACTTATACTCATAAACGTACTCAACTTTATACAGTTTGTATCGGAGGATCATCTTTTCTAAAGTAGGTATAGCTCAACCGCATACAGCGTATCTAAGCTCGTGTTGTTATCGGCAGCCGTAGCCGCGCTCCAACCACTGGAGGAGGGCGCGTTCATCGTGCGCGACTCGAACTCGTTCCCGGGCGGGTTCGGCTTGGCCGTGCGTGCAGGCGCAGGCGGCGGCGTGCGGCACTTCCTGGCCGAGCCCACCGCGCGCGGCGTGCGCCTCCGCGGCTGCCCCGACGAACCAGTCTTCAGCTCACTGTCCGCGCTCGTCTACCAGCACACCGTCACGCCGCTGGCGCTGCCCGTGCCGTTAAGGCTGCCCGACAGGTGAGCGATCCCCCTGGTACTAGGGCCGTATTCACAAACGTTACTAGGCGACGCGCGGGCGCACCCGCACGGTGCCCAAAATCCTTATAAGTTTATAGGTACCTACCTGTGCGCGACGTTTGTGAATACGGCCGTAAGCGTATTCTCATATGCAGGCGGCCTAGGTTAGACAGTTATTGCGTGTCTGTCGACATCTACATCTACGTCGCAACAACAACAGATGGCGTTAAAACTGTAACAATCTTCAAGTAGAGAAGGCATACGCGGAATTATGTCGCCACTTTTAATCCTCGATGCAAAAATAGGGGTTTTATAAGTTGAAGCGTTTGTTGCATCGCTTCTGAATGGGTGAAGCAATTTCGATTGAGCTTCTGAGACTTAGTTGTGTACAAAAGAGAGAAATTCCCAATTAGGCTGATTTTTTGTCTGAATGAACATTTATTCGAGCGGTGATCTAAAGTAGGTAGGTCCTATCTATGTTTGATCAAATTTTATTTAGCTCTTTAAAGATATAGACGAAGATTGAGCTAATATTTTTTATATATAGAAGAGAGGGCAAACGGTCCTCAAAGTCACCTATGGTAAGTGATCACTTCAGCTCATTCAGGGAAGTTACAGATATATTGCATTTTTGTCGAACGTGAATTTCAATTCGGAATTTCGAACGCATGTGGCCAGTCGTGTCAATTCGGAAACGTATTGTTCTCTAAAGATTAAACAAATGTGTTGTATGCAGGGACCCGTGGGCGGGCGGCGGCGCGCACGCGGCGGCGCGCGCGCTGCTGGCGACGGGCGCGGCGTGCCACGTGCTGCTGCTGGGCTGCGAGAACACCGAGGCGCTCACCGGGCCCGCCGCCGTCAAGCGCGCCGTGCACAACCTGCTGCTCAAGAAGGTACCCAGCGACATTTAACTCCATGCCGTTACAACATACAACTCTATGGTCCAGAAATTCACGTTCGCAACAAAAGTGCTCCACTTACATATAAAATGTTGGAGCGCTTTGTATTGCAAGTAGAGCAGTTTTAAGAGAGGTAGGGCATAGCGAATCTTCGCTCGTATTGAGCTGCCCGTCCGGGGAAGGACCTCCACCCTATAGAATACCGCAGCCAAATGACCTCCGGGTCGTGTTTCTGCTGGTGAGTAGGGTCTCCGGAGCTCATGGGGGGTTAGGGTTGGGCCGGCATGGCAGTGGCAACTGACAGGTAACTAACCAGCTACTTGCCAGTTGTCACAGCGACTTGGGCTTCTCTTTAGCTTTCCATCAGGCGTAGGGAAGCCATTATGTCGAGCTACTATAAAAAAAAAAAAAAAAAAAAAAAAAAGCATTTTGTTGCGAACGTCAATTTCAATTCGGAATTCCGAACGTGTGGAGCCCGCCTAAACAAACATGTAGTGAACTTTTTCTTTAAACATGTCGTGACAACGAGCGACTATGTGGGATAATACTCCCATTTATAATTGTATTTATTGTAGTAGATACGTATTTGCACACTAAAATGCACATTTTATTTTATCTTTTAATTTGTGTAGATTGGAATAGTGTCGATAATGTCGCTAAGAAAAAAAAGAATCAGTAAATGAACAATGAAGAATATATGAGTAGTTTCTAGGTACACCATGATTTTTACATTTTAAACTTACCATGGATGTTGTTCCGTCCTCAGGCGCCAGCACACGTAGTGCATTTCAAAGTGTTCGGAGGCGGCATCACACTGACGGACGCAGCGCGCAAGCTGTTCTTTAGGCGGCACTACCCCGCCTCGGGCGTGTCGTACGCCGGCCTCGATCCCGACGACAGGCGGTACATGTACGTCGACGCGGGCAAGCAGAGCGAAAAGTGAGTAGACGGTTATTCACCTAAGAAGCGGAGATGTATTCAGAGGTTATGAAAGGCCCTTTGTCAACTAAAGAAAGGATCTCTACCCGCATTTTCAAACGATTCCTTCAAAGCAATAATGATTGACTACTTTAGGATTCCCAAACCTTTTGTAACTTAAAATTCCATTACCTTCCACCTAGGTCTTGCAATATGAGAAATTCCCGAACTTCACACAACTTTCAACTGTTATTAATGCAGCAAATTTTCCGTAACATCAAGATAAAACCATACGTTGTTCAAATGAACTAAATAGTTATCTCAATTAATAACGTATTTGTGTGCGTGCGCAGGCGCATCTTCGCGTTCGTGGCGCGCGCGTCGTCGGGCGCGGACAACCAGTGCCACGTGTTCGCCGACCTCGAGCCCGAGCAGCCCGCCACCGCCATCGTCAACTTCGTCAACAAGGTAACGATATATAGCCACTGATTACAATATTCATACGCTTTACACTGCTTTATACCCCCACCTCATCCCGTAGGTGTCGTAGAAGACGGCTACGGGAATATCGGGAAACGGGCAGCAGCATTTGCCTGAGTAGCTACTTATAAAACCTACTGTCCAACCCAAAGCAAAGCTTGGTGACTAGACTAGTCATAAATGTCATTGGGGGAGCGGCTTGTGGAGATGAGATAATGAGATGACAGCTTTATAGTGAGCGACGAATACGAAACAGCAAACACGTGAGGGAAATTAGGAGGGATCGACGATCACAATATCCGTCCATCCATTGCTATGTTTTAGCTTTGTAGTTTGTTTAATTTGTTACAAAGTTGTGGAATCAAACTATCGCGCCCTATGTCAGAGCAGACTGATGATTAACATTTGATAAAGCATGAATTTTAATAAAGATTTTCTCTGTTTACAGGCTTTACTTGGAAATTCGTTGAAACGAGACATTATATAAGTTTGAAACAAAGAAGCTATTTCGACAGTCACATTCGAGAGTTTATTTTATGGAATATATAAGTATATCAATTATCAATCTGTTTATAAGTGAATACTCAAGTCAAAAAGTGTAAAACACATCAATTGGTATTTTATATTTTATCTACATGAATCATGTAAAGAATAATTATTACTTCACTAACTTATTATTTCGGAATGTGAGCGTCATAATTCTTGAAAGAAACTTCCTAACAGTTGAATAAACATTTCGATGACGGTCGATAGATAGATAATGTAGAAGTTATTTTCACATGTTATTCTTTCCAATACGCTTCATTTTCACCAAGTACAATTAACCATTTATATTATAGTACACATAATTAAAATTCAATTATATAGAGTACATTAATATTAGCGTAGGAAAGAAACTAACTAGTCTCATATTAATTTAATATAGAGTAGTGATATTATGCGTGCCTAAATATCTTAAGTAAGCCTTTTAACCTGAGCATTTCTTTCATAATAAAGTCGCAGGAAATTCTAAACCTAGCATCATATTCTACCACATAATAAATGTGCATTTCTGAATGATCACTACCAAAATATTTACATAAGGTTTTATATGCAATAGTCATAGTCAATTACAACGAAATTAAATAAGAGGTTAGTACAAATGTGCTTATTTGATTGATTTACTAAATAAATTATATTTGCACATTTACTAACACCGATCCTTGTAATTAAAAATAAATATATTGCGAGTCTTTTAATATCTAATACAAACATGCCAAGTTGATGACGAAAATATCCACAAAAGTAATATAATTCATATTGAATTTCATCCAGACCGATACGATTAGTGACAAATATATTGTCTTCAACGCAATGCCTTGATACAACGATAGATAAATGTATGCAATGATAATGAATGAGAATGAATTAATGGTTTATGTGAATATACTGTGTAATTTAGTAAGGTAACTAGAGCCATAGGGAAATGCCTTAACAGTGATCTTTATTATAAAATTAAATGTATTTTAATGTTACAGCGATATGCAGTTCATAATGAAATTAATATAACACATCTATTATATTAAGTAACTGTTTTAAATGTATTTATTGGTTATATTACATTCATAAAATCATTGTTCTTGTGTTTTATTTACGTAGCCTACTCTTAAAGCTTCATTATTATTACTTGTAGGTACCTACTTAGTTAGTCCTAAACCCACGATAGCCATCTCGACAATAAAGGTGCACCATGGTAGTTATTTTCAAATTCTAGCAATAAAATTTAAGGGAAATAATTTATATTTTTTATGTGTTTAATATGTTTAATTTAATTCATAGAACACATTACTTTACAGTTGCAATAAATACCTACCTACCCACTTTATAACTGTAGTCATGAAATATCATACCAGCCTTTTGATACTTCAATAACACATCTGGATAATGATTACTAAGTATCTACATAATTATTAGTTAAACAAATGATTAGTGTTATAAAGTCTTAATATCATCTTATTTCTCATTGCGACACCTTTTGATTTGCGATCGTTTCCTCTCTTTGTACGTGGAGCGGAGTCGTCGGCCCACAGCCGGACGTCAGTCCTCGGATCGACCGAATCTCATGTGGCCATAGTCGTCAAAAGTTTCGTCCGCCCCGGCCGAACGACTTCTTATTAGATTGTAATCCCTGTTATGACAAATTTAGATTATTTGTGGTTTCATTTCGATACCAAAGATCAACTGATTAATTTATCATTATTTTATAGACATAGCGACATCTAGCTCCACATCGCTACAACATAGAATGACCAGTTCCACCGTAATCTCCATACATTACAAAAACAGTTTCATAGAAGCTCTATGGAAAACCTACAACACACATACAATATTTTCATCACCGCTTAGCGGTACGTATCTATAGGTAGGTACAACAAACCAAGAAGGTACGTCGGACCCCGGTCCCGGACTACGATCAGCTAGCTTTGATAAAGTACTTCCACTTTTAATAGGGACAAGTCTTGTCATTTTCATTTAAACTTTTTGTTATTGATGCCCAGATGCCCTATGTATAAGTAGGTAAGTTTGATGTAATACCTGTAAAGAGGATGATGAGGCCTGTAGTCCTCATCGTCGTCGGGCATGGCGAACCGCAGGCCGCCTTCGCAGTGGCGCAGGAATACCGCCAGCGTCAACGTCAGCGTCAGCACGACAGTCGTCTCCAGCCGCATCTTAGCTTGGTGGCGTACGCCTACCAAACTGATAATAAGTAGGTATAGTGTTAGATACGTAGTATCTTGGGTAGCTACTACGTGGGCCAGTGCTGGCAGGGATCCGCTCTAACTCCTTACCATCATATACGATTTCTTTACGGTTCAACACCGTAAAGCAATCGTAAGTATATGGTAAAAAAAATGTCAAATAAGTAGATGAGTACGTATCGACGTACCTCTACTTAGTATGCGTAATACAAGTAGGTACCTCTTCTAATGCGGGTATTACAGAAAGTGTTTCGCGGCTAAACGTACATCGAAGATGAATTATAAAGGGAGGCTTCACATATTTTCTTGTAATTTATTACTTAAAAAATAAAATGTGCGCACAGAATAATAGCGTCTTTCTTTAAAATTTAGGCAAGCTACACAAAAACAATGGAAAACCATTTTGAAAAATGATTTTGTTTAGAGGTTCTCTTTTGTAATTCTATAAGTGTCACCTAAAGTAGGTATATTTATACTGAATAAAATACCTAGTTAAAGTCGAAACAAAAAATTACAAAAAAAATATTTTTTGGAATCCATCTTATAATAATTGACGGAAATATCGGTGAACATACATAAAAAAAAATTATACATACACACGAATTGAGAACTCCTTTTTTGTACTCGGTTAAAAACGTAGAAAATTAGTTAGTAGCAATAAAAACTTTTCAACATTTTTGTATTCTTTAGTTTGGGTCCACTGCCACACTTACCGCTGTGAATGAATGCTGGTACAAAGAATGGGTGTCTGAAAGAATAATCGAGCCTTTTATAGTGTACCGTCCTGTGGAAAACATCACCCCCCCTTCTTTAATATTCCCCTCGCGAGACGTCTGTTTTCAACGCGCAACGAAAATTGACATATTTCAATTATTTTAAACTCTCCGGATTGATCTAATTATTGTTGGTTCTGAAATTGTTTTTCTAGGGATTAAAGGTTGATTTAGAGTTGGTAGAATAGGTACCTTCATTCTGGCTTATCCCATCTATTAAGGGAATAACATTGAACTTAAATGAGCAGTTTGCATAAAAATAGTCACTTAATTTTTGTACCTACTCTATGTTCTATAAGTCATAAACTATTGGCGATCGTGTTTTATTTTTTTATTGTGAAGAATTAGTAAATACGCTACATTTGAAGCTTTAATTCAAGTTTAAAAAAATTAAAACAGAAAGTGTCTGACGGCCGTATTCAAATACGGCCGTTAGTTACATCGATTTGAAAATGTCACTTCCGGTTTACTTACCTACGTAAAAGAATTCAAATTTAGAATTCGGCAAAATTAAAAATCGTCAATTTATTGGTACAGATACTTCCTTCTTAGCAAATTTTCATAACTCATCTCTTAGCCCAGCAATAAAGTATCATACGAAAAAAAGATATACATACCTATTCATTCAATCATACCTAAACCTCACCTAAACCTATACACAAATATGTGCGTGCTTATTAGATCGCTGCTATACCTACACTTTATAAAATTAAAAAATATTCACAGAAAAATAAATATAATTGTCTCTGGTAGAGCAAAAAAAAGGATGAAATGCGCGCCTTGGCTTTATGGAGACATCCCAGGCCGTAAAAAAAGCGCGCCAAAAGTTTGCATTGAATATTTTTTTAAAGTAGTCTTGGACGTGGTGCGAGCTGCGACACGTAATTTTAAAAACAAATAAATACGTAATAATATCACGTAGAACGTCAATAAATATCTATTCAAGTACATTTTAATTGAATGATGAAGGATTTTGCTACATTCGAACAGCAATTTACCGAACTTGTTGCTGAATTTCAATCAATTACTGTAAGTAAAAATGTTAAGTAAAAATATACCTACTTATTCACCAGAGTGTTTCTTCTCGTCACCAGGGACTGGAGATGGAGACTAAAAAGCCTCGCTTGATTTCTCTTTCCCAAAATTGTTAACTACTAATAATAATTATGTACTAAGTTATTGTGTAAGTTTGTCAAGAAGATTATAACTATTTTCTCTTGAAATTTTTGAGCATGTTAGCCGCTACCTTACTTGGAATGGTGACGCATGTAATCTATGTAGGTGCCTAATTCTTAAATACCAGAAAGTCGACTCAAAGATGCGCTAAAGTTGGAAGCTACGCGGGCGGAAGCCGCCCAGGCCTCTTGATTTATTATAGGTACAAGAAGTATATGAATCTAATGTAATATTCACACATAGATATCAGAAAGTCGGCTCAAAGATGCGTTAAAGTTGGAAGCTACGCGGGCGGAAGCCGCCGAGGCCTCCCGCGAGAGCGCCGAGCGAGCCGCCGCCGAGGCCCGCAGCAGCGCCGCGGCGGCGGCGGCCGGAGCCACGCAGGCCGTCGCGACGCTCGCCAAGGCGCAAGACGAGCTCACTGGCCTTAAGATGCAGTTAGAACTTGTGGTAACTGTTTTAGTACCTATTTGTGTTATTGAATGGGATGGAGGGACCTTGAGAAGGGACTAGTAAACAGTAAGTGGAGATAGAGTTAGATGGAGGTACCCTTTACAAAAGACATGACGCATTACAGTGAGCGGCCTTTTTTTTTGCAAGAGGTTACGAAAATTGTTTTTACAGAACATTTAAGTACTTAGTAAGTACTAAGTCGAATAATTTTGTTGACGTTGAAGTAGTTATGTAGCTAAGTTTAATATCTGCTGTGCGTTTAGTTTATTTAAACAAAACTCCATAATTGAAGCTTAGCTGGTAATAAAACACAGAAATATTATTATTAGTGACAGCTGGTCATCTAGTAACTTTTGATGTAACTCTAGGAGCGTCAAAGATCGCTATTAGAAGAACGTTGTTCAGAGATGTCCACTCAAGTGGGCGCTTTGGAGAGGGAACTGCAGCAGTTACGGCCTCTGCAGCCGGCGCACGCGACTCTTCAGAAGCAGTACACGGAGCTCAGCGAGCGCACCCGCGCGGCTACCGACGATGCACGGAAGTGAGTAGTACTTACAAGCTCTTATTATTTAAAGTCATAAGACGGAATGTCCTTTTAAAATTCTAATCTATTGTTAAAACTATTGTGTCTAGAAATTCCGGTCATATGAGGTTAAGGATACGCAAAATAAAATCCTGTAGCCGAATTCCTTAAAATTATGAAGGAAGAAGATAGATACCCATTTATTTGAACTTTCCAAAATTCTCACCTACTTTATATAAAGCCAGAATTAAGCAAATGAGAAAGTAAATTATTCCTAGAGTAATTTCCATAGCAGTTAGGTACATACCTACCTAATTATATTATCAATTGATAATGAATTCTTACAAAACCTTCATAAAGTACATATCTACCTATTACTATGAATGTACGAACGGCCAAACTATGGAACTCTTTGCCAGGCTCCTGGACCACGTACAATCTTCCAATGTTGAAGGCGAGAGTGAACCGGTTTTGGATGGATGAGCGTGCTCCATCGTAGACTGTGATATCGCTTACCATCAGGTGAATTGCAGTCAAGCTCAAACCCATACTTTTATTGAATAATAAATATTTTACATTGGGTAGAGAATCATCTCGACTAGAGGCTGAGCTTCGTAGAGTAGAGAAATGCGCAAGCGGCGGAAGCGAGATCCGCGAGCGCGCGCGCCTCGCCGCCGCGGCGCACGCGCGCGACCGCCGCCTGGCCGCCGCCGAGCTGGCGCACGCTGCAAGGGAGCTACTTCGGGCTAACTGTAAGCTAGTCATCATAATCACCTATTGCTGTCCACTGCTGGAAGTGCTGGACATAGGTCTCTCAAGTTGTTCGCTACTTTGCGCAAACACCTGAAGGCTTTACCCATAATCGCCACGCTGGGCGACCGTAGGGTGTAGCTCCTCGCTCCAGTGACGCTAAGTTAACACGACGACGCTAAGCTAGACTAATAATCTAGTACTTGCTCTTTTTCTTTCCTTTACTTTAAAAATGCAAGGAAAATAACATTAGCCGTCCATACATGTCGGTCTACAAGGATATTTTTGCACGCCAAATTGGGAGCTAAGTAACACCGCAGTGATGCAAATGTCTGTTTTAAAATTAAACTAAATTAATTTCAGAAGATAGTCCCATAGGTATTTAGCGGATAAAATTCAAATTAAATTAAAAATTAATTAATTGCTTTATAACACATAAAACAAGATGAATTATCATCATCATCAGCCTCTACTAGTCCACTGCTGGACATAAGCCTCTCCTAATGTTCGCCACTTCGATCAATCCTGGGCTTCTCGCATCCATCACTTGCCAGCCGTCCTGCGCAAATCGTCACTCCACCTAGCCTGGGGCGTCCTACCAACGTCCTAAATTCTTATATTAGGTAATATTAAAACTCTTGGACGTTAATTTTTTTTGTATCAATGTCATCCACATGCCAAAACATACTTGTGGGCTTGTACCATGCAAGGATTAAGTACTACGTACAACGTACTTATTACTTCCATGGCTTGTACAGTACCTAACGCAGTAAGCATTGTGACATCCACTGGACCCAAGTAGAGTTCTATGCCATCTACATTTATTCTGCTTAAACAGTGACATAACGATGCTATGCGAACAATTTCGATGTTGAAATTCTAAATTCCATGTCTCTGTCTGGTCTGAATGATCCTTACTTCATCTCTGTTCAAATTGGACGCTATGCGTAAGCGATTACTAGTGCACGAGCATGCTATATCATTAACGAGTAATAAGTAGCAATGAAACACGAAAAGTACTGTCAACAGCTTAGGTTAATTATCAGTTAGGACATACAAAAATGCACTTAATTACATCAGGTTAAGACGCGTCATGTTCCGCTAAACTGAACTTTTTGTGAATTAGATAATAAAACTTAATAAAAACAATAAATTAATTATACGTACAGTTACAGTAACTGTAGCGCGTTAAGAAATTACTACATACCATAAAACTGTAAGGCGCACTTACAAAATTAAAACGAAGCAAGCATTCAAGTAGGTCGCTGAATATATTTGGCCTACGGACTTGTACGGACAATCCGAAGGTCTAGACTATTTTGACATACATACCACCTAGCAGGTCGGTAGGTATGCTTATTATACTTTATGCTAATTGTGTACCGATCAACTGATGTTCAGCGGTTTATCTGTCTAAACTACACATTAGTAACATCCTAATGTAGGTATAGGTACAATACCGAACTTTACACAAATCTCATGCGCTCACCGTCAGTCAACTACCTACTTATTTCAAAAGTATTTCTCCTGGCTATTCTGATAGTCGCCCGCATCTCACTCGTTTAGCGAGTATTCTACATATAGTTTCTGTCGATGGATATTAGACGCTACATTTGTTCAGCCAGATTTTCGAATTAAAACCATGATATTCTCATTGCGGTCTTAATGCGAATAAAGTACACCGTGAAATCCAGCGTCAATGCTTGCTGCGCAAGTCACGGGTTAAATATTGTGTGAGGCCCTTTTGTACCGGGTATTAGAGCCCTGGGACCTGTTTTAAGTGCTTTTTTCGTTTCTTCTGTATTTTGTACTCTAAACATTGTAAGAAAAATTGGCATTGAAAAGAGTAGGTACCTAACTATCGAGTTTCTTGCCGGTTCTTCTTGATAGAAGCTGCATTCCGAATCCGGTGGTAGTTTAATTCCTTTTAATTTACTGTATTATCCAGTATGACGATTTATAAGTGCTTGTCTCAAGCCTTGTAGAGATTTTTGTTTTGATTTGACTTATTCTTAAATTTCAGGTCCAAGACAATATAGATTTCATATTCTTATCCTTATTAAAATTGTCCTTGCAGCAGAAATAGCCCGCCTCGGTGCGTTGGTCGCCGAGCTCCAATACCGGGTGTCGAAACAGGCGTCCGAGTCAAGGGCCAGCCAGTCGGAGGCCGTTAGCGAGATGCGGGCGGCGCTCGAGGCGGAGCGGGCCGGCTCGGCGCGGCTGGAGCGCGCGCTGGCGGCGGCGCTGGCCGACAACGCGACGCTAGCGGCAGCGGTCCACGCCGCCGACGACGCTCCCACCACGCCTCTCACGCCTGCTCCCTCCGACGCTACACATACTAACATATGCCCAATCGATTCCTTCCTTGCAGACTGAGCCAGTTGATACTTACACTCGTATTCACAAACATATCTATGAAAACCAACAACACTATGCGAAGTAAGGCACTTACAATGGCGACCGGCACGGTGTTATGTATGAATTTTTTTTTTCGCTTTTTAGTTAGTTATTATAGTTTTTGAGTCCGCGCGTCGTGTAATATCGTTTGTCAATACGGATGTGACTATTACCGAGCTATTTCCAAGGTACTCAACCTTTATGTATCTCATTTGTTTTCTTTGCCGTTCAGTCGAATACGCTCTTCAATTTACTTCAGTCAAAAGCAAAACTTACATAGCTTGATAAAAGAGGCGAGAACGGGGAACGGGTGAGATTGCTTGTGTGAGAATACGAAACAAATGAAGAACATAATATCAACATCCCAAATGAGTTAACAATGGATTACCTCGCGTAAATTGATTGTATTCATTCAGTCGTAATTACTGAACGTGTTGCATAATTAAATCCTATAAATATTTTTTAATCATATATCTTTCAGTTTCATTCATTGAAAATATATGTAGGTATAACGACTACCAAAACGTGCTTTAGGTTATTAATATCTAAACAATAGTTTTGGCATTAAGTAATTTCGTGTGCCTGCTTTCTTTTCATTGTGGGAAACGATATTTGAAACGAGTTAACGGTAGTCCTTTCACAAAGACGTAAACAGTCGCATTATGTCATCATCAGATTACATATTCGGACGCAAAATAACACTGCGCAGATTTTATACAAAACCTTATACGTCTACCTATGTGGGAGAACCTGTCGATGTGTTGTCCCAAACAGGTTCCTCAGACGAGACCCGACGGGCTAAGTTCAAGCTATTTAACATTCAGAGGTCTCTGTGTCCTTTGGACACAATATGATCAAACTAATATTATCTACGTTCACTTAAAAAAAAGGTTTTCCCCAAACAACTAGGTCGAGCAAATTTGTAAGTTGTAAGTTGAAATGGTAAGTTGGTTCTTAAAATCGACGATAAGGATTCTACTTCAATTATGGTAATTGTTGATTTATTATCTTCTTTTTTACACTTAGGTACATTGCTGTTTATCAGGTAGAAACTACCTTCCTACCCAACGTCGACAGCGTTGCGTGAAATTACTATTCTAAGGCGTAATCAAATTGTCCGTGTCTATCTCAGCAGCCTCGGGTAGATGTAGGTTGGTCAACGATAAGCATTGCGGCCAATGCACCGCAACTCGCTAAAACTCGTTCCTATGAATGCACCACGCTGACCCGCATCGGGCATCTCGTAAATGTCGCCGAGACCGCGTCTTCAGTGCGCGTGCGACAACATAACTGGTTACGAACATCAGATTACTATCAATCTGTTCACTTACCTACGTAAAAATAAATGAACAACTTGGCTGAAGCGTATATTTTTACTTACGTAAAACGTTATGTTGTTAAATATGTATGAACCACAAAAAGAGCTTACCTTTATGAAGGTAAGTCAAGTAATTTCATGAATCTGTTTTTGAGTTGTATTCGATATTGTTGCAAAGGTGAGTGAGGTACCTAATTTTAATATTTAAATGAGTTTACATTAAAAAAAAAACAAATTCATGGTTTGTTTTTAAAACAACAGAAAAAAACAACTTGGCCACTTTACTTATTTTACACTGTTACACGAACAATTTCAAACTAGCGAGTTCCATTTGTCTAATACAACAAACTGAAGATACAACATGAATCAATGTGCCTATTGAGTGAACTTGGTATGAATGTAGGTTGTACTCGCATTTCCGCGCTGTAGGTACGCTGCGGGCGCGCGGGATGTGGGCGCGGGCGCACGGTCAGCGGCGCGCGCGGCGGATTTTCGCAAGGCTTCGCGGCGCCCCACTTGCGGCCGGCGGCTGCGTAGGCGCCGCGTCAGTACTGCTGCACCGCGCGGGCCCCGTGCGCGCCCCGACACGAGCGCACTCGAACGTAACGATCTGTGATATAGTGTTAAGTTACTATTATTAGGTGTTGGAACTTGAAGTGTTTGACAGGTGAGGTCATCATAAGTGCGAAAAATTATATTTACACACATTTAATCTCCAAACGACCAGACTCTACCTGCTTAATCTAGACTTGAAGTCTTGACTATCTGTCGTAGTGCATAACATAAAAATAAGTTAGCCCGCTTGCATCCTTGTTGATGGAAAAATCGTGTGAGTAACTTGTCTCTACATACGGTGCAAGAAACTATCATTGTTCGCAGTCACGATCTGGTTTAGTGCAGCGATTGTTTTGTTGATGGAGGTAAACACTACAGTGCGCACCGCGGAGCGTGTCTGGAGAAAGTTTAAGAGGGAACATTTACCTACTCATTTGAGCTCTACACTCGTGCTTCGTTGATATTGAACATTCAAAACAATCTCAATTACTCTCAACTCAATTAATCTAAATGGAAATGATGTAGTAACAGAACATTTTATGATAACTACCTATTGACTAAATTTTAAAGAATGACCTTTCACATACCTATACAAAAAAATATACTAAGGACATGGACAATATGGACATAGTCATATAGTTTGTTTTGCCATATCGGACCAAAAGCTTTTCCGCCAACGCAAGATGTTGTCACAGTGAGTCAGTCGCGGATCGCAAGGACGGTGAGCTCAATCGGTATGACAAACATGTAAATTCAACTTATAGCTACCATGTACCTACATATTTAATAGCTCACCCACGATCCCACCATGACACAACTGTGAAAACACCAGCTGTATCTATATTTTAATGTATTGCCATCTATTATTATTGTTGTACATCAATAACAAAAAGAAGTCCTTCATATTCAAGAGTGATCATATTTATATTTAACTTGACGAAGACCACAGTGGCGCAAAGTGCAAGTTTCTTATTCGAATCTCAATTAGTTAATGAACCTTTACCAGATTGGCTTGGGTTCGAGTTCTGGGTGTTATGAGAACCTCCGAATATAGAGGGAAGGGTTTAGTTTAAAACCAGACTTTAATTTAACCCAGTTTTTAATTTAAATACATTGTACCATATTAATACAAAGACAAAGGAATGTTAAAACTATATGGACATCAGACAACTGCAGGTATACCAAATATCCTTATCATAAATATAAAGTAAACAATAGAATAAACCCATGTCATCAACCCATGTACATGAGATTTCGAACTCAATGGCCCAAGATCGCTACTACAAGATTATGTGATTTTATCATACTTTTTAAATATAGGTAAATAATTCATTAATAGATAACGCTTACAGTTAGGTAAGTTATACCACTGTGTAGGTAGGTATATTATCAAGTTCTTTTACGATACATATAAATCGAAGTAGCTTCAATATGAACTACTTCTTAAACGGAATGGGTTTATTGTTATTGCTTTTATACTCGTAATACACTCATATAAGTATAGAAAATAAACAAAATCTGCACCTTTGCTAAACAGTATGTCACACATTGAGGTGATATCTTAAATGCCGAAATGAAACATTTGCATTAAGGTGCCAAGGCCAGAAGGATAATATGCAATCCACGAAAACCGAACCGAAACGAGTTATAGATAGAGCAGGTAAATTAATAAGTTATTTGCCTTGACTGTAGAATCGTACCGCCATGCACCCTGTTGAGACTTATTGAATTTACACAGAATTTAAGTAGGTAGGTATCTTACTTAGGATTTCTTTATTTCATTTTTGAGGCTTTTTATAACGGCATTCGGTAGTGACACTTCAAAATTGGGAGCCTTCTATGACCCCGCAGTTTGGTGATGACATGGCCGTGTTGGATATCATCGTAGTCATTTAAAAAAAATCCTTCAAAACTGAGAGTACAATCTCAAAACGGGGCAAACACATCAAAAGCATGAAACAACTCCTACAAAATAATGCAACACCTGTGGCTTGGTGCGATAGATTCACTTATGTATAACTTTTTATTTCAGAATGATGATTCATACGCTGTGTAGCTTCATTGTAATCTTGATTGCGCCGGCACTGGTACAATGGTACGTTACATAAGTAATTACCTATTATTCTTTATACAATAATCTATATAATACATATATAATTAGAAACATAATTCATCCTCGAAGCGTCAAAACTGCATTAATGTGTTAAACAATTTATCCCTATATCATAATGGTTTGTGTAGATGAAATATGTTTTATTTACGCTTAGACGATCATTATATTAACCTGCACCCATCTTAAAATGTCCCTTAACCTCGTAAGGCCCAATGTTCTCATGTGATCCAATTCCTATTGTTTCATCTATTGTGTCTGGAAGTCTGGGCGTTACGACTTTAACAACATTTTCCCAATTTTCCCAACTAAGTTTCTATTATGTCGTCTATAATATGTATTAATTTGATAAATGAAAACCACAGATGAAAACTAAGTTCTCTTTGGTCTACAACGTTTCGCAGTACGGACTTTATATTCATTTTAAATCGAAGCTTTACTTAAGTAAAGTTAAAACAACGTTGTTTTAAAACAACGTAAATAATAAATCCACTTTTAGCTATTTGGTTGATTTTATTTGGCTCTACATAATTTCAATCAAATAGGATCTTTATGAGGCTCTGGCATCCGACTAGTGGCGGTATAACCATCACGATTGAGGGCGTAGTTAAATACCACAGGCCGATGACTGGCTGCTGTGTCACCGGAGTGAGGAGCTACGCCCTGCTATCGCCAACCCCCCTGCCCAGCGGGTCGATTATGGATAAAGGCTCCAGGTGTTTGCCCAAAATGGCGAACAACTGGAGAAGTCTATGTCCAGCAGTGAATTGCGATAAGTTGATGATGATGATATCTTTAGTTTTAGATAGATGTATCTTGACTATTTTTTATCTCACTTGTATTGTCATACACAGCATATCAGTGGTGGGCCCCCGGGTGCTGCGCCCGTTCAGCCCGTACAGCGTGGCCATCGGCGGCGGGGCGCGCGCGCACACGCTCTACGTCGCCGTGGAGGGCCGCCGCGCCAACGGCGAACAGTTCTCGCAAGGGCGGCAGGTGCAGGTCCCTCCGGCTACTAGCAGACAAGTGGAATTTGATGTAAGTCACTAAATAACTACCTATGTTTCAAATTAAAAGTGATCAAAAACAGCTTGCTGACGCTCAGAAACACGCAACATTCGAATCTTAAGAGATTTTAAATTAAAAGTAATCAAAGCAAGTAGCTTTGATGCCGCTCAGAAATACGCAATACCTTTTCGATTCCTATCGATTCCTAAGAGGGGTTCATGACCAGTTATGTCTCTGCGAATAGGGTGCCCAAGGCGCTGGTAGAACGGGCACTCCATATCTACAATAGATCTTTTGTTTTTAATTTATAGGAGTTAAGTAGAGAACTGTTTAATAGATTGCTAACAGGCAAATATCTACTTGTTTTGACACATGTAGCATCTAAGCTAGGAGCTAGGCAACAGATGTGGGCTGCTACGACTACGAAATAGGGAGGCGTATGAATCAATTCTTACAAGGGGCGCTCATGACTCTTATAGCTTGTCATCAATTTAGGGTCAAGTAATAGGTATTTTTTATCTTATTGCCGTGTAATAATAGTCATGTATAGACGCTAGACTCTCAGTAGATTTTTTCGGAAAAGTGATATCTAAGTTTATTGGACTTATTTAACGGACAGAAATAAAATACGGTAGCGGCTGTTAAGAGCTACCCCTGGCTTATAGGTATTTTAAACCGTGCCGTCTACTACGAGCAAATATAGTATGCGACTGTACGAACGTAGACAATAGAGGCACAGCACGCAACAAAACGGTTGATAGGTTGCGTTACGCGAGACACCATCAATAAAACATGTTGTAATCCGACCTAGTTGTACACATAGTTTATTGTATATTAAGCCTTCTATTGCGAACTATGGATGCCCTTTTCCGTCAGTTTTTCCATCTCTTTTCTTTTCAAAACAATTCTTACACTTACACGCGTATGTGGCGGGCCTTGCACCCGGCATTCTTACACTTTTCTACTTCTACTTAAAATAGGCTTAAGGATATTATAGCCCTTCGATGCAACGAAACGGGCTATATAGGTAAGAAGTGAGTACTGACATTTAATCGCCGCGTAGTCTGCATCCCTGCGATATTCCTCTAAGGGTAACAATGCATACCTAGATTTTAAAACATCTTTAACGTTTTCCCACTCCAACAGCTTTTCCACCTCTTTTTAACTCTCGCCTTCATATATTCAAGGACTTCTGTTGACTTCAATATTTAAATAAGTATATAATATTTCAATTTCAATAGTTAAAACTTACCTAACAGATAGGAGATCCAGGGCCCGGGGACTACTCGCTAGTGGCGCGTTCCACCTCGGGTCCGCTGTTCTCGTCGGCAGCACCACTGGTCTACCAGCCGCGCAGCTTCTGCGTCTTTGTGCAGACGGACAAGCGCGTCTACCAGCCCGGAGACCCTATTAACTTCGCCGTTGTCGCTCTAGACAAGTAAGTTCAATAAGTTTGGTAGTTTTTGAATAAGCACGAATATCATATAATAATATTCTTTTAAATTATGAGCTATATTAGATGCGAGAAGCCTAGAACAGCAAAGTGGCGAACAATTGGAGAGACCTATGTCCAGCAGTGGACTACGAGAGATGATGATTAATTTATTTATTTAAAAATGCATATAGTATACAGAACATTTATTACAATAAGTTACAACATAAGTTCTTGTACATATGCCCATTATAGGCGTACACAACATTTAAAGTCCTACATTCATTCATATCAGTTTGAGTAGGTTTCGCGTGAAGGAGTAACAAACACCCATCCATACATCTATCTATCCAAACAAACTTTTGCATTTATTACATTAGTAGGATAGTCGACAAATTGCTTGACCCAATATTTGTAACCTTCACTTTAAAACGATAATAATATAATAACGACAAAAGATTATGAGAAATAGTACAGAACAATAGTGGAGTATTCACCCTGCAGCGAAATCAATCAAAAACATATGAAGATTATTATAATGATTATTAATTATCGAGTACGGTCAGCAGCAAAATTTCATGATTAGTTGTGTTCAAAAATATAGATCAGATAGTTACTTACTTGAACACAAAAACTAAAATAATAGTATTTACCATTATTAGTATTAACTGAAGAATTGTCCTCCTTTTAAACGTAGGTACATATCTAGCTTGAATATACCTATCTACTTAGTTCTTAATTTGCAAACAATAACATACGTTTTCAGTGAATACTATCAAAAAACCTTTTCTAAATAAAAACCAGTGTTAACACACTACATTTAGAATGTATTGACATCATTTTATGCAAAACAGGAACATGGTGCGCCGTAGGTAGGTATACATTATATGCATAAGTCATTTAACATACTTACCTACTACTTAGATGAAACCTGTCATGAAATCAATAAGTAAATGCCTAATTCATGCAAGAACAATTCTACGACGTAATATTAAGTAAGATCCAGTTTTTTTGTTACGAATGACCAAAGAAAGAAATTCATTAAGATCTCATGGACCAATGGCTGTGCGCCGAAGACACTTTCGTTTTCGACACCATCGCGGCATCGCCGCACCGGCGCGAAGGCGTGCGTAAGATTACGTGTGGTGGGGTCGTCGACCGCGGTACCTGTCGCGTTAAGATTGTCGACTGCGGAAAGCTCCTGAACAAAGGTCCCACGACCTGGCAAAGCACGCCGATCAGATTAGGATCGCAAGCAGCAGGGATATTCATAAATAATATAAATGTCGACTCAGATTCGGAAACTACGATTGAAAGTGCTATAAAATTGCTATTTATAGCCTCGCAGATTTCATTGAACCTCATGAAACACCCAGATGTAATGAGTGCAAAAGTTAGGTATACAATACAAGTGCCTTAGCTACCTACTTACTTTAAGATCGTGTCAATGTAGGTATGTGATGATAAGTGCTGATTTATATAGGAATTATTAAACAAGATACAACATAAAAGACTAACTCGTATAGGTAGCGCCTTGACAGTCAGCTGTGAACGACAAGCAATAGTTTTCCCATTCTGTCTAGTACCTCGATAGACAAAGCCTTGGCTGAAATGCTATGAGACTAATTAATGTTTTATGCAAATTAAGAATTTATAATGTTATCTATTATTTAAGTTTTTTGAATCAGTAGAGTTAAAAACTTCCCTATAGATAAGGCAAATCGGTCATTAGATTACAAGGGTCAAATAATACAGGGAATAAGGTTTTGCATTAATAACACCAAATAAATAGAACAGAAAGCTATGATTTCTCATAAGATGTCGGTAAGAGTTAATGTAGAAAAAGGCCACATTTGCACAATAACAATTAATAAGTAAAACGCATACCAACATAATGAGATATTATCACCCGATATAAGCACTGGAAAGATGTCGTCTTCGTGTGTCTAACTCTATTTTGACTGACAGACAGAACAATAGGTGAGAAATCTAAAAAAGCCGTTCTGCTATTGTTACCGTTGAACACATAACGAAAGTTTACTTGCAGCTACTTATTACATGGAGTTTTTTGCGGAATGCATAACCTAACTACTTTGGAATGCATGTATTTAAGCCAGGCCGTTATATGGTGCGTAGATTGTAAGTAATAAATAATCATAAGTATTTTGTGTAAAGTTGATGTGTTTACATATACGTAGAGGTTATAAAAATGCGTGATTATTTGTAGCAAAACTGTCGACTCAGAATTTCATTATGAAATCTGCTGCATAAGACCTCTACCAAGATGACATCTTTGAAACAAAAAAAAATCTACCTTCTGGCCTATGATGCATAAAAATATATACACACACTCTGTTTGGTAGAGCGCTGGAATTTGTTAAATTTGTAGTAGGTACCAACGTTACCTTCTTATTGGAAAAATCTTTACGCGCTTACCTTACAAACGAATGCATTTATTACGGTATAGTAGTTATTATGGTATAGCAAAGCGTAATTGTTTAATGAGTTTTTAAGCCTTGTGGAAATGCCAAGGGCGGTTGTTGCTGTTCTCAAAGGTTTCGGGCGTGAGAGTGGAAAAACTGGGCTAAACCATTTTGTGTGCATGCTTTAACATGGTTAACTTAATCGCAGGCAACTTCTACCCCTGTCTTACGTGGTCGACGTGAGTGTTCTGGACTCCGGCGGTTCCCCCGTCTGGCAGAAACTGGCAGTGGAGCTAGATAAAGGCATCTTCACAGACCAATTCAAATTGGCTGACGAGCCCGCCCTTGGAGAATGGACAATACAGGTAAAAGATTATGAGTAAATGATAATTTATTTTTGGTAACCAAATAAGTATAATTAATTATTTACGAAGGTCGAGTTTCAAAGGTCTTTTACACTGGCTGAACAATATTTAAGTATAATAAATGCAGTGATCTTACCATCCTTTTCTTTCAATGTATGAAGGAAATAGATGCATACGATATCAATTATTATTGTTTATTTTATAAAATAAAATCGCAATACAATTGAGTACAACTCGTGACTGCCTATTTACGTGTGAATCTATTTCATTTTCCCAAGGTGGAAATACAAGGCCAGACCTATTCGAAGCAAATATTGGTAGCCGACTACGTGCTGCCGAAATTCCAGATGGATATCCAACTGCCAAAGGAGGTTCTCTTCACCGAAGGGCGGTTCACAGTCAACGTTACAGCCAAGTAAGAATTTACCGTATAAAGTAGGTACTTACTTTAAATTACAAAATAATTTAAAAATAAACCACTGGATTGCTTTATAAATAACACAAACATTGAACAAGACAAAGAAAACCTCATCAATTCTTATTGAACGAAATTGATGGCTACATAAAAACAGAAGCGGGATTACCTTGCTGTCTACATTCATCTAAGACATTGATTAGCTTTTTATGACGCGCAAAAAAATACAACCACCAACATTAGAAATATTATTTGAAAACAAATATCGTTACAGCAGCAGAATGTTGTAATTGGATACAAATAATTTAGTCACTATTGTTGTTACGACGGCATGGCAGACACTTGGTGTAACAACTCACGTCGTAATTGACATACCTAATACTCGTATTATGTTGTTAGTCATTCCATTTGATTAGTTAATAAAAACTATTGAATTTAAAGTACATAAGTGAGTAAGTAGGCGATTCTTTCTACCAGAACTCTTACTTCAACTTACCTTAGCTAGCTTAGCTTAAATTGCTGCCTACGTTATTAAAAGATCAGCATAATTGGACTTACTTACATGTAAGTTGTACGTAAATTCTTTTTTAGAATATCGGGCGTAACAGAAAATCTGAAGATTATACGTATATATCGGGGAACACGGCACGATGTACGGTGATATACGTCTGTCTACCGCAGTAATTAAACTTTTCTGATTCTAACTAAATCTCCAAAACGCAGGCACTTCAACGGCTTGCCCGTGAACGGCGAGCTGACTGTGTCCGCATACGCCGTGTTCTTCTCCCAGCTGCTTCAGCCCGTGTTCTCCCCGCCCGCGCGCAAGGTGATCGCGTTCGACGGCAACGCCCAGCTCGTGTACGACTTCAAGACCGACCTGGAGCTGGCCGTGGACGCCGCCAGGCCTGTCGTCGTGGAAGCCGTGTTGGAGGAGAAAGACACGCTTGTGAGGCAAAACGTCTCCGCTAGAATACTGCTCATGAGGACTCCTTACCGGCTGAAAGTCACCGCGCCTGATTATTTCAAGCCGACTCTGCCTTTCAATGTACAGGTGAGTGAGATAAGGTTTAAACAGCACGTCAAAACATTGGTTGCAAAATGGATCTATCTATCGTGGATCTATCTACGACCAACCTACGTAGTCTGGATTTGTAGCATTTAAATAGGCATAATTTATTTATTTATTTAACACCATAATAGGTCATAAATGCACCAGACAATCCACACCAACCACCTTGTCACAAACTAAGCTCTTACTTCATACTATCAGAACTATGGGATGTCTCCCACATCCTGGATACGCAACACTTGCCTAGGTGCCTTACCGGTCCAAATGGAAATCATTCTGGAACGCATTTCAATATCTACCAAGCTCGTAAGCTAATGAGTTGTATGTATACCTATAAGTATCTCTGTATTTATTCTAGTCAATAGCATCTTGAAGGTGATAGTAATTAATATTAATTTACGCTCAGGAGGCATTTATTGTTTGTTGCCGGCTCACTTCAATATGATTTAATACCATTCACTAAGGTAGTCATTTGTTACGACGCTATCTGGCCAATGTTTTACAAGTAAATGAGGCATCTATATTTTAAGCAACTCAATATCTCTCTCATTTTTTCTAATCCTAGTTTTAAATTATTTATTTTTGCATACCTACTCGTAATTTACGTTAGCCTGTCCGGCTTTCAGGTCGTCTAGGCTCGTCGCAATATGTGTTCCTTTCTATCAACCGCTTTACACCCAACCGACCAAGTTTTTAATGACATCTTCGTTGGACCTCGTCCTCGTATTTTATTTTCACCCTACCTTCCATCTTTGTTCATTGACAGATCGAAGTAGTGAACTCGTCCGGGCAGATCATCGACGTCAACGAAGACGTGTCAGTGGAGCGGCTATGGGACGACGGCGCGCCCGTCAACGTGACCACCGTCACGCTCAAGAAGGGCGTCGCCACCTACACGCTGGTGCCAGACGCGGCACACATCAACTCCACGCTCAACGTAGTGGTAACTATCTATGACTTCACTGCTTTTCCGGTTCCAGCAGGCCTATTCACTAATGCCTTTGGAAAAATCATTCTAGAGCCTGATATCAACTCGAGCGACAAAAAATCAACCTTCATAGGTATGTAGCTTTATTTATATGGTTTGTTATCCTTTATAAAGGCATATTAGATCATAAACGCACCGTCACATCGTTGTCACAAACTAAAGTCTTCTTTCACCCTTGACTGATGGGAATCAGTTCTAAGGGATATCTCCCACATCCTGCACACGTACCTACCATGTACCTACTTAGGTATGTGCTTATATGTTATCGTACCACACAAAATGCCTATTACCGCCCAGTTCTGCTCTACAGAGAAAGCAGAGAAAATCTGATGATAACAATCTGATGGGGGTATGTATGCGTGTATAACGGATGCGTGTATATACACAATAGGGTATTTGACTGACTACAATAGTCAATTAAGTTGCTTATTATGAGCTGTCAAAACGGATAACATCCATAGATTTTATATGCAGTTACATACGAGTGACGTTATGGTCACATGCTTATGCATGTGACATAATTATTTATGTATCAGATATCTAGGTAAAGTGCTGGACGCGAGAAGCTCAAGCGAAGTGGCGAACAATTGGAGAGACTTATGTCCAGCAGTGGACTGTGAGAGTGTGATAATGATGATGAGTAAAGGAAGTAAAGTGAAGATCTATTATATGGAGAAATTGAAATCCGAATGACCCAAAACATGCCTGTCTCAAACATTCAGAAAGAGCTTACCATTGTGTCTGATAGTTAGCAATATTTGTCTGACATGAGACTTGTGAAATTAGGCCATTTAAATTAGGAATCTTGTTGGAACACCAAATCAAGCGATAAGACCGCCTAAATTGTACCACTAGTTATCTGTAATACCTTGTGTATAAATGTTTGTATTTGGTGCAATAAAGAATATCTATCAAAATACCTTTTCAGATCAAATACAAAGACGTGACGGAGCGCCTGGTGAACGTGCAACGGAACAGCGACTCCGGCGGCCACTTCCTGACGGTGGAGCTGCTGACGCGAGACACGGCCGTGGGCGACGAGATGCGCGCCCGGATCACGGCCACGGAACCCATGGACCTTGTCCACTACGTCGTTATTGGACGTGGAGATATACTCGTCGCTAAGACTTTGGAGGTACGTACCTTATTTTAGTAGGTACATTCTATGTATCTACTAATTGTGTTCAAATTAGGCCAAAATATATTTCAGTCACACTTTTAGGTATAAAGGTAACGCAGCCTTTTATGTCTTCCTGTCACAGGTGGAAAGAAGTATTAAAAAAAATATAATAAAAGGATATAACAATAAAATATAAATATACCTATCTATAAAAAACACTTTTCCTCAGTTGTTGTGACGTCACCTTGATCATCATCATCATCAGCCTATTGCAGTTCACAGCTGGACTTAGGCCTCTCCAGTTGTTCACCACTGATGTTTGCCCTAACATCTGGAGGATAGATATACCAGCATAGGATCGCAGGGCATAGCTTCTCGCTTCGATGACGCTGCTACCAGTCATCGGTCACGGTCTGTGGTATTTAGCTACGCCTTCAATTGTGGTGGTTATACCGCCACCAATCGGTTGCCAGCGCCACGTTTGTTATTCAGCAGGATGCACCACGGGCAGGTGAGGTTGGCTTGAAGGGAAAAGATGATAGGTTAAACCGGAGGAGAGAAAGTTTTTCCAGGGCGCTGGTAGTTCTAAAACCACTGGCACTGAGTATTAAAAAAAATGACCTTGATCCAGCTGAACCCGGCGCGCCGCAGCGTGGACATCTCGGTGGAGGTGTCCCGCGCCATGACGCCGGGCTGCGCCGTGCTGGCGTGGTACCCGCGCCTCGACGCCACCAACGCCATGCTGGCCGCCGCGCTCTACGCGCCCCAGCGGGACCTGCTGCCACATAAGGTTTACTTAAAATCCTTCAAAATTAATTTCAGCACAGCAATCAACGTCCAAGTAAAGCCTTAGGCCACTTATATATAGTTCACAAATGTGTGCTTACCCTAGGCGCGCACTGGTGACTTTTTGTCACCGTGACAGATATCTCTCTTCTTCTCATTTTAAAAGTGCAAAAGAGATGAAACGACTGTCGCGGTGACTAAAAGTCACCAGTGCGCGCCTAGGCTTAGTGCACACAATGAAACGACACGTGACGAGGCGTGTTTCAAGAACGCGCCGTTGATGCCTATGGTGCGTGTGAAGCGCACTCGCTACCGTTGGAAGCGAGCTCGGCTGAGTGTTTGTATCACTGTATGCCTTTGTATTTGCTTCGTGCTGTATGCTATATGTTTCATGATCTGCCTGTGTGCTTAGGCCGCAAACCCGAGATCGGGGGCGGCTGCGGCGCGGGCTGCTTGCAGGCAACCGCCGCCCGCGCCGCGGCACTCCAGAACGGTTAATACAAACTTAAGCATAAATATCTAATCGCGCGAGCCGCGCGTTGCACCATGGTCGCCCCCGCTACCGCTCCCGCGGCCGTCCAGTTTGCGGCCTTAAGGATTCAAAGTAGCGTTCGAAGTATCGGGAAATAGAACTGGCCTTAGTTAAAGAACGGGTGTTTTCGGACACTTGACGCCTATTTGGCGCGACATACCTCTTAACTTACTAGCTACTTCATCGCAGGTTTCATTGAAAACGGTGTCGGCATCAAACTACCAGCCGAACACGCTGACGGAGCTGCAGGTGTCGGGCGAGGCGGGCTCGCGCGTGGTCGTGCTGGGCACGGACGTGAACGCCATAGCCGCCGGGCTCGCAGCGGCCGACGGACGCGGCTACGGCCTGGATATGCACACAGTAAGTACAGCTATACAGGACTCATCATCAGGCTGCAAACGGTATCAGCATCAAACTACCAGCCGAACACGCTGACGGATCTGCAAGTGTCTGGCCAGGCGAGATCGCGCGTGGTCGTGCTGGGCACGGACATGAACGCCATAGCCGCCGGGCTCGCAGCGGCTACGGGCTGGATATGCAAACAGTGAGTATACAGAACTCATCATCACCCTGTTCATTACTGGACATAATTATGCTCTCCCCCAATAACGATTGTCGAGGCGGGTTGGTAACTGCCAGTAGGTAAGTTTTATTTGTACCCAGCTAAACGCTGCTGTCCGTTTCCTTGTACCTATTTGCTTTGCTTTTTGCCTTAGTCGTCTTCTACGACACCCACGGTATGAGGTGCGGTGGTCCTATTCTAAATCGGGAAACCACACGGACCATAATACTTACAAGTTTGAGATATCATCCACGGTAGGCACTGGATCGCCGGGATAAGGCGGGGGACGGACTCCTTGCGCTTCTAACGTGACACTTTTTTTTTTTTTTTTTTTTTTTATACCACTGGGTGGCAAACAAGCCTACGGCCCGCCTGATGTTAAGCGGTTACCGCAGCCTATGGACACCTGCGACACCAGGGGTATCACACGCGCGTTGCCGACCCTTTAAAAACCTCTTCACAACCTTTTTTAAAGGACCCCATACTGTAGTCTCGGGGGAGAGCCTCGGCGGGGAGCTCATTCCAAAGCCTGAGTGTGCGCGGCAAGAAGTTTCTGTTGAAACGTACTGTACGCGACCACCCAGGCTTTAGGGTATGAGGATGAATCCCCTGTCGACGGCGAGCGGTGCGGTGGTAAAATGTCGCCGTAGGCATCATCTCAAACAACTCCTTGGAACACTCCCCATTGTACAAACGGTAGAACACGCATAATGAGGAAAAATCTCTCCTCAGACTTAGCGGCTCAATACCGTTTGCGAGCTCGGGATCGTCGACCATCCTCATGGCGCGTCTCTGCACAGCATCGAAAGGCTGCAGCTGGTATCGAGGTGCTCCAGCCCACAGATGAGAGCAGTACTCCATGTGCGGTCTGACTTGCGCTTTATAGAGCTGCAGTCTTTGCACAGGAGTGAAGTACCGCTTCGCTCTGTTGAGCACACCGAGCTTTTTCGACGCCAGCTTAGCCTTACTTTCCAAGTGCCTGCGAAATTGCACGTCACTCGAGATGTCGACACCAAGGATTCCGATGCTCTCAGAGGTGGTAAGAGGAGTGTCCAGGAATTGTGGAGCCACAGTAAATGGGGTTTTCTTTGCGGTGAACGCGCAGACTTGTGTCTTGGTGGGGTTAAACTGTACCAAGTTTAATCGTCCCCAATCGGAGATCTTGGTGAGAGTACTCTCGATTTCAGACACAAGTCTAGTACGGCTTTCTTCCACTTGGGCCCGAGGGCAGTTAGTACGGCTCGTGTAGTGGGTGTCTGTAGTACTGTCGTCTGCATAGCAATGAATGTCACCAACAGGTAGCATGTCATTGATATGCAGCAAGAACAAGACACTTGCCCATACCTCACCCGTTCTCCTCCGTTAGACAGCATAGTATTTCAACGTTTTAAAAAGTCTATTCCCAATGGCGGAGCCTAAACGTAACACGCATTTTGTACGTTTCAGTTCCTAAAAAAGAAACATGCAGTATAATGCCGCGAGAATGAAGTCTTCGAGTCCTAACCCCGCACCCCACCAATCCATGAAATTCAATAAGTTATCTGTCACTATGCAAGAATATTTTTTCTCACGACCATCATTTCATTTCAGATCCAGCGTGAAGTGGAAAGTTTCTCAGGCTTAACGCATTCTGTATTTAAGAACGAAGAACACTTGCCTGGCCTTGGGCTGGAGATAGCTGGGTTCACTTCCAGAGATGTGTTCAAGGTTTGTGCTTCGTCTCATAAAATACGTACCACTTATTCGAATAAATAATTCTAGAGACGTAGCTAAACCTTCATGTGTATAATTTCAGAGAGCAGGCGTCGTCATTTTGACTGATGGAAACATCATCAATGGAGGAGGAGGTAAGACCTAATCCTAATATTTAACCTTGAGGATCATGAGTTCCGTACATAGCATCCAATGTCCTTTGTACCTGAGTTAATGCTTTCGGGAACTCTTTGATCATGTGCTTTCTTGCTATTGCCTTAATAGCACCTACTGGTTTAAGAAACCATCAGCATGCTTTGCAACCATCTACGTAGAAATACCTACCTACTTACCTATGTTAGATATATCGATATTTGTAACTAATCAACACCCGTACAATAAAATCGTCTATTTCACGTGCTATAAAAATGTACACAGCCAAGTTTATTTTTTGTTGATTTTATGGCTGCACTGTTAACTGGGCACTTTAGCCAGTGTCTCTGCGATCATACATACACGTGTATTTGTGATCGCAGCAGTGTCTAGTAAAAGTTTACAATTTAATATAAAGGAAGCCAAGTTTTTGAAGTTGATTATTTGTTTTGTAGTGGACCCCAAGCAAGAGGAGCCGGAGTCCGGCACGCGGCCGCCGCTGGCCGGGCCGTACGCCTTCAGCCGCCTGCCGCCGCCACCCTCGCCGCGGTACTACCTCACCGTCTCGCCGCTGCCCACATGGGCCTTTGCTAACTTCTCTCTCGAGTGAGTACCCGACAATCAATGATCGCACATGCACTTTGACACATAAGATGACCTACCTACACGTCACGTTTCGGGAAGTCATGAGAATTAAAATGAAAAAAAATAATTTAAATGTCTCACTTTTAGGCTACTTACTCATATCCTTTATATAGGTACCGACTTATATCATACGTTTGTAGATAAGGTAAGCATACGTCCTACAAAAACTCATTTAATTAAGCCAGACAAAGAACTGGCTCAATTAATGAGCATAACATGCTATAAATACCTACATATTCATTACAGATGTTTTGCACCTTTAGATAACAAATCAAAACGAAAGTTACCTACATAGGTATCAGGTTAAAGCTAGGGAACATTAGAGTTATCTATACCTAGTATCAGTAGTGTAGGTCAGAGTACATACAGTACATACCTACGATTTAAAGTGTTCAATATTTTTCAAAAATCCTATAGCTCTCGGAGTTCCAAACTATTGACTTCATTACATTATCATTTTTTGTTCTCACCTTCTAGCAACGAGGGCAGAGGCTCAGCCGGCCGCTGGACGCCGCCACCACACGTGCCTGTCGAGCTGAGGGTGGGCGCCTTCGCGGTAGACTCCCAGCTCGGCCTCGGCCTGGCTCCGCCACAGAACCTCGCCACCTCCGTCCCTCTCTCGATCAACGTGGAACTGCCCGACACCATGCAAAAGGGAGAAACTATTGCTGCCGTGGTCGTCCTGAAAAGCACCCTCACCGAGGACATATCCGTTGAAGTCACTATGTACAATACGGGGCAGAAATTCGAATTCGAGCTTTTGGATAACGATATCAACTCCAAAAACAGTAAGTCAGAAACCCAGTTCAAATGAAGCATTTTTACTAGTAAGTAGTCCGTGTTGCAGTCGTGGATCGCTAGGTACTTACTTAGGTAATAAAGATTCATGCCGTGAAATCAAGATACGAGCAGGTAGAAAAGCGTCAACAGACTTTATATCCAGGAAAATCTGATTGAGAGGTTATCTACTTGTATTTTGAAGTGAGTAATCTTCACTTCATAAGTAGGTTCTATACTAGGTATGTATATCGTACAAAACGAAATAAGATACTCTTTTAATAGCAGTGGCTATGTAGCATGTTAGTAACCGGAAAAGTTAAGGCCTTCCACACTAACGGTTTACGTGCGTTTTAAAAACAATGTTGACAAGCAGCAAATCGCACGCCACACGTGCTCGGCGAACACCGCGCTCCTGCGTAATGACATACTGTCTCGCAACGTCGTCGCTGCAAATTGCACTGGTGAATACCAATTTGTTCCGAAGCCTAGAATACCACATGACACGCATAAGTCGATAGCGAAAGAGTTGCGTATTTGCGTCGTGAATATGTGCTTTATACAGAGCGCCTTTCCAGAAATCGACACATTCGGGCGGCTGCAGATGACGGTGCCGGCGCGAGGCACGGCCAGCTCGGCGTTCCTGGTGACGGTGGCGCAGGCCGGGCCCGTCGAGGTGCTCATAGACGCCAAAGCCACCGGCGTCTCCGCGTCCTTCTCCAAGACCATTGAAGTCACTGTGAGTAAAACATGATTGATTATGTT
Source organism: Conogethes punctiferalis (assembly GCA_031163375.1). Taxonomy (NCBI): domain Eukaryota; kingdom Metazoa; phylum Arthropoda; class Insecta; order Lepidoptera; family Crambidae; genus Conogethes; species Conogethes punctiferalis. The sequence continues at coordinate 11,397,222 of CM062080.1, forward strand.
GTAGTTTCTGAACTGAAGTTGGTACAAACGTCCACCAGGTCAACCTACTCCCATCTGTCCAATTTTTTCAAACGATTTTCAATTTAATAATTTAACTTAATAATTTAAGTGATCAATAGGGAGAGTCAATTATCCATCTAGATAGTATATTTAACTATTTAGATTTTGGGAACCTAAACAACACGTACGTAACGGAACACGTACCTACGTTGATAATATGATTAAAGGCTCTAATTAAATTACTTTTTGAATCTTTCTTACTATTTCATGACTAGGTCGATCACCATAACCAATTTAGATTGATAGCTGTTTTAAGTAGTGAGAGTTAACGCTGGACTAGAGGGCTATCAGCAGATATCTTCTTTTTCTATCTTTCAGATACTAATTTACTCGCCTTCTTTATATGCTAATACTTAAAGCTAAATTACTTTATCCATTAATTTTCAACTCAGGATGGTTACCAAGAGGACGTGTGGGTATGGAGCCTGCTGAACGCTCGGAGCGGCGTGGCGAGGGCCAACATGACACTACAGCCGGTGGCGGGCACCCGGCTGGGCCCGGTGAGCCTGCTGGCCACGGGGGACCTCCTGGCCTCGGCCCTGCAGGCGCTGTGGCAGCCGCTGCCCGCCGCCGGGGACCCGCCGCACGCCGTGCAACCGCTCGCAGTGGCTTGCTTGTTACTGGATTATTTACAGGTTAGTCTCGGTTTATTTTTAGTAGCAGACTCATCGAATAAAAAAAGTGGCTTTTTTTACAAAATGTGCTTTTTGCTTGGCTAAAATTCGAACGATATTGGATGCACTTACCCAGCAAAAACCGATTCACGATAGTTAAGTAAATATGAAGAATCGACGGTTGGATTGGAAATTTTGAAGTCCTACTCAGTATTTTTTTATGATTACCGCAGATCAATGCTGGGCATATACTTACCCCTTCAGTTTTTTGCCACTTTGAGCAAACAAAGTGGCGAACAACTGAAGAGGGTAAAGACCCTAACTCGCCAAGCTGGGCGGGCGGGTTGGCGATCGCAGTGCGTAGCTTCTCGTTCCGGTGACGCTTTCCCGTCATCGGCCTGTGGTGGTTAGCTACGCCTTCTAGCGTGAGGGCTATAGGTACCGCCCCCAGTCGATTGCCAGCACCTCATCTGTTATTTAGCAGTATGCACCACGAGCAGGCGAGGGTTGGGCTTGAAGCGAAAAGACGATGAGTCGCTCCCCTACATCCCTAGTGTGCTTGCTTTACCTAAACTTGTATATTTTTCTTTCTCAGACGACGAACCAAGAAAAAGAGTCTTGGACGAAAGCTGCGCGTGATATAGCTTCCGCCGGGTTTCAACGCCTGATGGCTTATCGACGTCCCGACGGCTCCTTCGCTCCTGAAACTGATCGCGATGTGAAGGGTGATGTGTGGTAAGATCTTTTCACTGTGATAATAAATATTTTATTTGACTTGGACATGATAAAATAAAACATATTCAGATAGTAGGTATGGTAGTAGCAAAACGACGTTGCCCTATCAGTGGCAAATTAAATCTAAAGAAGAATTTACTTACCTTCACTCGGCTCCTCATACCTACCTCTACCTAATGCTCACCATTTTACTAACTGCTCCAATTCACTCGTCCAATTAGATACGTTTCGACGGGAAAGCTCCTTATTACTCAATGTATTTTATTATTTCCTAAGAGGATGTATCATGACATAGTGATATATCCTCGCCTGATGGCAAGCAAGAGTATCTCTCGGTGCGTCTACAGACAAGCAACCTCAAATTTCTTGGCATCGCCAAAAAGAGTATCTGGTCCCCACATACAGGATGACGTCAGTGTGTTCTCGCTTGATGGCAAGCTACAGACAAGCAACCTCTAGCTCTAGAGAACCGGTGCTTATTCATGCTTTGTTTAGAGGCCCTGTATCTATATCATAATGTACCTATATCATAAGCGCTTATCACTCATGGTGCTGATAAATATATCAATAGTATACCTACCTACTTAGTTTGGGGCTGGGTGCGGGCAGCTTGCAACTGAATTTATGATGACGATGACCACTTATACTTAGTTTGGTACCTGGTACACCCACACAGGATGACGTCGGTGTCTCTCCGCTGGATGTCGCGGTGCGCGCGGCACGTGGAGGTGTCCCCGGCGGCGGCGGCGGGCGCGGCCGAGTGGCTGGCGCGCGCGCAGCGGCCGGACGGCGCCTGGCCCGCGCCTGTGCTCGCCAACGACCCGCGGGCGCAGGCGCCGCTGCCGCTGGCGGCTGAGGCCCTACTCGCCCTGGTGCAGGCTAAGGTAACTCGTCTGGTCTGAGGTGCACACAAACAGAACGACTTAAGTATCTCCGCAGCTGGCAGCAGCCGTTGACGCAGCGGAGTACCGCGCTCCGGAGAGACCACTGGCTGCTGAGGCTCTACTGGCCCTGGTGCAGGCCAAGGTACATAGTTTACTCTGTGGTAGGTACACACAAACAGAATGACTTCAGATGCTCTTCACCAGCAGCAGCCGTTGACGTAGCGGAGTACTTCGCAGGCAAAGGCACCATTGCCACTAGCCACTGAGCCTCTAATCGCCCTGGTGCATAGCCTTACAAGGGCGTGATACAAAAATGATAAAAGATCAACGTCAGAAGTGAATAGTCTGTACTAGCTCTCGGGCAGGCTAATAGCTTGCACTGCAGTGACCAGGCTGTCTCTGATTGACATAAACAGGGTGACCTCAGATGGAGCTTGCATTCTTTACCAGAGCTTGATATTTAACCTACCAGTTACAATACTACTATATAACCTTACCTACCTACATTGGAAGTCGTTATTAAAAATAGCATAGGCATCTAATTCAACTTTGAACTTCCAGGGCAAGGACATTCACTACAAGAATGCTATCAACAAGGCAGTCGATTACTTAGCTAAAGGACTGGCTCCCTCGCTGGACGCTTACACCCTGGCTATAATAGGGAATGCGCTGACCGCCGCCAAACATCCCGAGGCTCCTGTTGCATTGCAGTACATGGATAAATACGTCAACAACACTGGTAAGGAATGGACCACTACTATGATGTGTAAAATTACTCATTAAAATTCTTGTTTACTTAGGAGAATATAGGGGACCCTTTGACAAAACCGCAGCGTGACACAGGCGTGTCACGGTGGTAGGCACCAATGGAGATCCACAGGAGAGTACCTAGGTATTGTATGAGTCGCAGGATCATGCTGAATGCAAGCTGCTTACAACCGGTCATTATGGAAAGGCATGTTTTGTTCGGGGTAGGCATGTCCAGCATTTGACAACTTACGTCTGATAATGTAGGTATCTGTTATTATGTATGTAAGGTATTATGTATTAATTTTTAACCGACTTCGAAAAAAGGAGGAGGTTCTCAATTCGTCTGTATGTATAATATTTTTTTTTTTTTTTTTTATGTTTGTTCACCGATATTTCCGTCAATTATGGATGGATTTCAAAAATTTTTCAACAGTTCGATAGAGGACACTTCCGAGGTGGTCCCATTATCACCAAGTCAGGATCTGATGATGGGATCCTGGAGAAATTGAGGGCAACAACCGAAAATTGTATGCTGTTTTTGTGACGTAATCATATTTTACTCAGGTATATGCTTCCGGGCGTCAACATTTGGTGCTGATGATGAAGCCACAGAACTCCTTAACGGTTAGGAGTTAGGGGACAGTACTGACATTGGTCGATATTAAACTAGGTAGTAGCATGTACTTATGCAGGGCTAATAGGGCAGGTGATTTGGTAAGTGATATGCTTGATTCTAGATCGCAAAGTCTTCATTTGACTTAAATCAAAATTTTTCATTCCTAAGTAAAACTCTTAAGGACATTAACTAGCATTTATTCAAGGTCACAGCACATTAACGCAACTAAAAATAGAGAAATAAAATTATTTTTAAAAAAAAAATTAGGTAAACCGACTTCAAAAAAAACACAAACGGTCAAAACTAAAAAGCGATAAATAACGTAAGTATTTCTATCCTTAATACATAATTATTTAAATATTACAATTATCACTTATTTTTGAAGTCGGTGCCAGCCAAACAAATAAATGTACATTGTCGTGTGGATTTGCCGGCCGCGCGCGTCATATAACAACAGTTTATTAAGGATAGAATTACTTACGTTATTTATCGCTTTTTAGTTTTGGTCATGTGTTTTTTTGAAGTCGGTTTAATTTTTTTTTTTAAATAATTTTTTACTTATACATTTCTTATAAATTTAGAATCAATAGATAACTCATCTGACCCTTTTTTTACTATCCTCAACCCAAAGGTTGACAAATCTCGAAGTGATCGCTTATAGAGATAGATAAGACCCTCTAAATTGCAACAAATGTCCATTAAACCTAGTGAGTAGATAGTTATACCTACCTACTGGTAGGTAAATAAATATTGAAACGCAACGTATTTCTTCGCTACCGAAGAGAGAAGTTACGCCCTGCGATCGCCAACACGTCTGCCCAGCGTGACCATTATTTGTATTATGCTCCAGATGTTTGCCCTAAGTGGCGAACAACTAGAGAGGCCTACGTTTAGCAGTGGATTGCAATAGGCTCATGATGATGATGTATTTCTTGCAGGATCCACGCTGTTCTGGTCGAGGAAGGTAACCGGTTCGGAGTGGCGCAACCCGTGGCTGCGCTCCAACAGCTTCGAGGCGCACACCGCCGCGCTGGGCCTCGGCACCATGCTGGCGTCGCGCCTCATCGACCAGGCCGAGCCCGTGGCGCGGTACCTGCTGCAGGCCTACCGCCCTGCCGACCCGGACCCCGATGTGGTACGAACCCTTTACGTGTATGATTGTGGTCACTTACTTAGGAGCCATCATCTGTAAATTACCTACATAATACAAATTTGATGACTTTTTGACCTCGTCCCTCCTTGTCAGAGCTAGCCCCTTTTGTGAGACTCCTATCTTTCTTGAGGGTTACGCACGGAGCCCACCAAGTTACGTGTGACACAAATTATATATGACCCCTTATTATGACGTTCTTTTGTTGCTGAAATTACCTTTTTTTATTCACCACTATGCGAATGTGATGCCACTAAACAGGCATCGTCCTCCCGTAGTGGAGGAGGAGGATAACGGCACACTGCTGCCGCACTCAGGTTTAGAGTGTATAGGTATTCTCTACTAGATAGGAGTAAGTCTATATAATTCAGGTGTCCCGTATCCGGGGTCCTGGTGTAGGTATAAATAAAATATTTCAATTGTTGTATGTTCTTATCCATACTAATTTCTTTTTTTAAGCTGGATGCACTTGCACACTACGCCGTATTGATAAGGACATCGACTAAACTTAGGATATCGGTTAACGTGTCTGGATCCGAGGAGCCGAAGTTGTTCCAGATCGGCGATAATAACCCACTCATCATTCAAGACCAGCAGGTAAATTTACAACTTTATCTGACACATTCGTTTTCAATTATGGACGTACCTACTTAGTTAATAAATAAAAGAGTTTTTGTTCTTTACTTCCTTCAAGTAGACTTGTTTGACTAGGTTATCCTGTTTTAAATTTCGTTAATATTGTAGGTAGGTATATAACGGTCTTCAAATTATGTAAAGAAGTTACGGCCTGTCTTTGAGTGTAGGTATGTAAAAGTACCGCAAACGCAAACGGAGACAGAGACAAGCAGTGGCTAACCACAGCATGTCGGCCGAGGAGAATCCAGACTCCCAGACTCCACTCCAGACTCCTGATTCTTTATTAAGTAGTACACATATAAAATGCGATGAATTTGCCACGGGACTAGAATAGTGTAGTTACGCCATTGGAGACACGATAGACACAGGAGACCACGAGTGCAACCTACTTGTTATGTGGCACGGGTGGTGATCGTCAAGTTGTCTTCGATGTCTCCTATTTTGGTATCTTACACCCGTATTCACAAAACAATACTTAATTATGAAAACTAACAACACTACGTACCTACGCGAAGTAGGGCATTTACAATGGCAACCGGCACTCGCGGTCTAAGATCCCGCTATACAACGACCTTGACCTTGAATTCACGCCACATTTCTCCATCCCGTTCTTCCGACATCCATCAAATCATACCTTGGACCAAAATTTGATCGGCAACCCATATGCATTATATCTAATGACATATTTAATTACATATACATATAATAAATAAGTTACATCCAATAAACCTCACGGTGAAGGTCGTTGTATTATTGTATACCTAGCGGAATCCTCTACTACGTCAAGTTTTGTCTATGAATAGGTGTTCGTCCACGCGACGCAAAGTAGGTAGGTAACGTTTGTGAATACGGGTGTTAAATCGCGGCTCCAACTACATAAGTACCTATAGCTCGGAGGCTACACAAGTGTCGTGTCTCAGGTCAACGACGCCAAGTCGGCGACGGCGGTGACGGAGGGCCGCGGCGTGGCGCTGCTGGGGCTGGCGGCGCGCGGCGGCACCAACGTGACGGCGGCGTGGCCGCGCTACACGCTCGACCCCCGGGTCGACCAGGTCTCCACCAAGTACCGCATGCAGCTGTCCATTTGTGTCGGGTAAGATTGCTATTTTAATGATAAGGGGCAGCGCAGACGACAGACTTTTTGTGCGATAGAGTCTGCGTCTGAGACATTTAAAAAAAGCGTCTAGGTCTGCAGACAGAATGATCGAAGATGTGCGTCGTGTGCGTTGAGTCTGTGAAATATCCGCGACAGATTTTTGCGCATCGTGTGCGTTACTGCATATACTAATTGCAAAAAAGTGCGTCACGTCTGTCGTCGGCGCTGCCCCTAACTGTAGGTAACTAAATAAAACCGTTTAATTTAATTTTTGCCTGTGTCGTGGTTGGGTTAGAAAGAATACGGGGAAAATGGTTGAGATGCGGGCGGATGTCCCGCTACGAGCACTTACCGACCACACTTCGCTCGTTTCCCGTTTTTGCCCTACACCCACGCTCCTATTGGGGTGATAACTCGATTAAGTAGTTTATCTATATTGTTTCATTTAACTTAACATCTATACTTATAATAAATCTGTAGAGAAGTGAATTCTGTACATTGTATATATTTTCAAATTAACTATCAGGGGATGATTAGTGATCGATACTGATGCCAAAAATGCAATCAGTAAAATTTTTGTCTGTCTGTCTGTCTGTATGTTCGTTATAGAAACAAAAACTACTCAACGGATTTTAACGAAACTTGGTACAATTATTCTTCATACTCCTGGGCAGGTTATAGGGTACTTTTCATCACGCTACTATCAATAGGAGCAGAGCAGTGAAGGGAAATGTTAGGAAAACGGGAGAATTTTTTGGAACGCGCATCACTCATAAACTACTGCATGAAATTGAATACTGTTTTCACCAATGTATTGCTAGAGGTTTAACTTAAAGCTTAGGCACTATGTATAGATAGGTACTTATTTTATGGAAGTCCGTTATTTTTCAAACCCGATATCCACGCGTGCGACGCCGCTGGCACAGCTAGTATAAATTAAATGTAGGTATAATGCATTCTCATAAGAGATTTATGTAAGAACATTTTTTGTTTTTAGATTTGTCCCACAAGGCAATGAAACTGAAAGTGGATTGACTTTACTGACGGTACAGCTTCCGACTGGCTACACCGCTGATATAAACACAATAACTGAACTTACGGTAAGTTTTACATGATATTAATTAGTGTGAAATTTAAAACTAAAATACCGACGAAACCACGTGTCTTATAAATATGCAGAAAATTATCCCATTAAGTATTTTTTATAATAGAAATAATAGCGCCATTGTTTCCGTGAGACTACTCCATTCGTAGATACATGGTTCAAGGAAATTTAGAATAGCTTCGGCTTATGAGATGTAAATACCTATAGGTATAATATAGCACAGCTAATTATAATTACATTCTCGTATTATCCCTTATTAAACTTGAACCGAGTAGTCCATCGATATCATACTTAATCGGGAAATCGATCCTACGGATCCGGTAACTTTCCTCCAACACCGTCAATAAGTAGGTATTGCCTTTCGGGCGTAGTCATAATTCATAGTTTCGGGGAATCATCAGGGGAGTTCGGGCCATTTGCTTATTTTTTTTTGTACCATACCTTTAGCAAATAAACTTATTTTATTGTATAGTAACATGATGTGTGGTACCGCAGGCGTCCCGCATGGTGTCCGCGGCGCGCGTGGCGGCGGGCGGGACGCGCGTGCAGGCGTGGCTGCGCGTGCGGCGCGCCGAGCGCTGCGCCACGCTGGCGGCGCCGCGCACGCTGCCCGTCGCGCGGCAGCGCCCCGCCTGGGCCACGCTGCAGGACCTCTACGACTCCAGTCAGTATAACCATCCCCCTTTTTTAGGGATCCGTAGCTGATTGGCAAAAAACGGAACCCTTATAGATTCGTCATGTCCGTATGTCACAGCCACTTTTTTTCGTAACTATAAGATCTATACTGCGGAAACTTGGTGAGACGAGGTGGTTCCATTCTAAGTCCGGAAATGACACTGGACTCCGAAAACCGGTCCGTTTAATATGTTATAGTCACCACATTTGACCGATTTGATGCTCTTAGTCAAAAAAAGTTTTGACAGATCTTCACCGATTCATGTCATCGTCACACACCTGTGTACACACATTTGTAGGACACTTGGTAGGCCTCCTTGAGTATTGACCGCTAGAATACCTATTACTACCAAAAATAAGTCCAATGTAACGTCCTCAGGTCGCCGCGCCCGCGTGTTCTACAACGCGATCGCGGCGAGCGCGTGCGACGTGTGCCGCGTGTGGGAGTCGTGCTCACGCGCGTGCGGCGCGGCGGGCGCGCAGCTGGCGGGCGACGCCGACGCGGGCGCACGCGTGCCGCCCTCGCCCGACGCTGCGGCGCCCGCGCCCGCCGCCTCCGCGCTCCTGCTGGCGGTAGCCCTGCTCGCGCTCAGATAACCGCTATAATAATAAATAGATCGCACCCCCGGTGGAAAAAAGCATAACGAATAGGGCCCCTGTTCACCGTTGTGAATGCCGTTTAAGAGTATGCGACAAACGTTTAACGCACATTTACAACTATATACCTACATACAAACATTTTTATTGAGCCCGTACATATGCAGCGCACCTCAACGCAAGCTAACAACCGCGCACTATCAAAAAGCATGTTTAACGCTCGTCATCTGAACATACACTCGGCGGAGACATTTTCTTTCCCGCGGAGAGTTCCGAAAGAGCTCCAAGGGCATTCTCGATCGTTCGTTCAAATTTTACAGTTTTCATGGAAAACTTTCCCGAAAGCTTAACTCCGATTAATACCTAACTCGTTTTATATAACAACAACTAAAACATAATGTAATTGGAAAATCAATTTATCTACCAGAATTCCAAATAAATATATCTGATTGATTTTTCATTAGCAATCCAAATTCTTGAAAGTGACATTTTTCAGCTTAATAAAAATGTAATAGAGGCCGAAAACTTGTATTCTTATTCAGGAATGATAACGTAATTCTGTCATTGTCGAATTCATACGAATCGAGAAAATGATACAGGTACCTACATCATTTATGTTTCTAAAAATACCTACCCGCAAAATCTAATAAGTATCAAATTAGTGATTAATTTGTTAATTAATACTAACGGTGGATGAGCACTTGAACAGCCATAAAACGTTATTATTTACAAAATCTACCTAAAAAGTTTCTAACAAACTTCAATTAACCAAAACTACTATAAATAGGTACTTTGTGAGTAACTTTTAAGCCAATTCTTGATTAGTGTAAATAGATACGTTCATAGTTATTTTATAGTTGTAATTATCATAAATTAAAATATATTAAATTAAACAAGTATTTATTGCGTAATTATTTCAATAAAAACAATGGAGTTCATAAATCCATCTTCTTTGACCAATAATAAAACCCTTCGAGCGCACTTGACATTCAGTCAGATAGGTATAATCTGATGTTGTCTAAGAGCCCGCGCGTCTAAAATAATATTTTGTTTATTCTCAACGAGTCACACCGGATCCTGTCACATTGTGACTGGTTGAGAAAAATATTAGCATTGAGGAATAATAATGTGACCCCATGCGAATTTTTATTCTTGACTAGAGTGTGAATAATCTTACTCGTTCGGAAAAACAAAATTCAATAAACAAATAGGTACGCATTATTTCAAATGATGAAATAATCCGAATGAGTAGTCTTAAGACTGAAGTGTGATTAGTCTTATTCACACTCTAGTCTTACTATGTATAATGAGAATAAAAAAATCTCATCGGGTCAGACTGTTACTCATTGAGATTTGTTAGATTAGAATATTCCATCGTGGTAGAGATTGGCCAGTCTGCGTCGGGAGAGGGTGTCTGCAGAGTCTGCAGAGGGTGCGCCGGACGTAAACAATTAGTGTTACTAGATGAGAATAAAATATTCCAACGAATCACACTGTTACTCGATGCGAATATTTTTCTCAAAAAGTTACAGATTACAGAGTGTGACACAATCCAGTGTGCTTGTTAAGAATAAACGTAATGTATGGGCCACTGCAGCCCGACTACCTCGAGCGTTGAGAAGAGAAAGAAATAGGAGGAGAGAGAGACTTAGTCTTCATTTACTAATCGGTAACTGCGAATCAAACTACAAATCAAGTAAAGTTTAAAAGGTATAATTTAAAAAGCTTTTAACCAGAGAAAACATTTGTTTACAGATATGTAATGCTCAATTACAAATTCATGAAATACACTTAGTTCATTAGGTACACTAAATCTATGACATAGAAAAGTGGTAGGTACCTAAATTTCCATTTTGCGCATCATCCAGTGAAAGAAGCCCAAAATTGAGAAAGACATTGTCAATGGTACAGCCGACGCTTTAATCCACGCCCAAAGACTGAAAAGATTACATATTGCTTAAATTAATAATTGTGAATAAATTGCCAAATATCTATATATCTAATACTAATCATAAACGAAAGAATTATAAATGATATTTTGTTCTAAAATGTTATTTTATTAATTATTGTTAACTATTACAATGTTTGAAATTCTTAGGTAAGTTTTAATGAAGGGATTCACCTCGAAAAAAAGGTAAGTTTTAATTTTTACACAACTAAAGTAAAAAGTGTATCAATTAAAAAAGGATGTGCTTACTCATATGGATCATCAGATATGTAGTAGGGTTGCGGGGTGGGGACAATTCCGCAGTCGGCGATATAGACATGGCGCGTGGGTCGATCCTCGGGGTCCGTGGGTGTATGTTCCAGCAAATGGATCACATTTTGATTTTCCACCACCTAATAAAATAACCGCCCAATATTAATGCACTATAATAAAAGTTTATTTCCAAATCACAATAACATTTGTGAACTTATCCAGTGGCTCTGCACTAAGCATAATGCTTGTGTTGCAGTAACCATTAACAATTACCAGTTACAATCATCGTGGACATGGTTCAGTATTAAAGGTAAATTTTCAGTAGGTCTTCAAACTTTTTAGGGGAATAATAACTGTAAATCATGCCAGTATACCTTTCCTATGACAGTGTGAAGATTGTCCAACCAAGGGGTTCCAGTAGTTGTTATTAAGAACTGGCAACCATTTGTATTTTTCCCTGACAACAAAAAAAATATTTGAGTATTATCAAACTCAAATTATTACAGTATTATTTAAAATTGATTATTAGATTACCTTTATTTGCCATAGATACAAAGCCTGCAACACTATGTTCAGTGTCCAAATTTTCATCTGGAAATGTTTCTCCATAAATACTGATTGAACCGGAACCATCGTCTGATACCACATCACCACCTAAACAGAAAAGTAATTTTATTATGCAATAGTATAGCTAAATTAAAAGAAGTAATAAAAATACTAATTTACTATGTTACCTTGTACCATGAACCTCTTGATTATGCGATTAAATGATGTTCCCTTGTAAGACTTCCCATTAATACCTTTAGTGGCTAGAATTTTAAAATTTTTCACAGCTTTTGGTGCCAAGTCACCAAATAGACCAATAACAACTCTGCCTAAAGATTTTCCCTCATCTTCTAGGTCTAGGTACACCTGATCAGTGACTCTAAACTGGCGTGCCTAGAAAATGACACAGTAATCATTATAATAATGATGTAATTATTTCAAATACATATTCAGGATATGTTTTCACACTCACATTCACAGAAAATAAATAAAAAAAATAAATCCAATGAAAAACTTTATAAAACTGCATATTTTTAAAATATTAAAAATACAAATAATTAGAACTTATTATCCAGCTAGAACAGCAAGTCACAGAACTGTTACTGATCAATAATACAGCTAATTAGATAAACACTTACATTGGACAAAGAAGCCACATAGGTGCCTCACCAGTACTATTTAAACCTGAAACTCCAGTGATGTGTACATTTCAGAATGCCATAAGAATATGGTTTAGGTAGAAAATATATATAATATCCTTATTCAATTATACATAGGTTCTATTGGAATATACTCCTATTGTATTATGAAATGTGGCCATCATTCTTTATTTTTATTGTCTAAAGGCACTATACAAATTTCAATAGTCCCAGTATCATGGCGCCCAGTGGCTTTCTTCTTGGTTGTGCTTACAGTCATTCGTCTTGTGTGAAGTTTAAGGTGTGACTTAAGTTTGTCACTTCTACTGAACTCTTTTTTACACTGTAATGCATCTCTGAAGGGGCATGTGAACATCTTTCGAATTTGATGTGATTTCATATGTCTGTGTAGTGAATCTTGTCGCTTGAATAAACATTTACACACCACACAAGTAAACTGTCTCTCTCCATGTTTCAACATATGAGATGATAAATATTTTTTCATATGAAAACTCTGACCACAAATATTACATTGGTAAGGCTTTAATTTCCTGTGTATTTGTAAATGAAGTCTCAGCCTCTTATCACTAGAAAAAACTTTGCTACAATACACACAAATTTTCTTGTGATTTTCAGTAAGCATGTGCAACGACAGCTTTTCACTTTTCTTGAACACTGCATCACATTGCGAGCATTTGAATACCTCCCCATGTGGAAAGGAAGGCACACATGTATTGTTGTAACTCTGATAATGGGTTGCTGTCTCTTCCAGTGAGTTAAATGTCAAATTACAATTACAACATGAGTAAGTCAAAGTCTTGTGAGCACTTGAAACATGATGCATTAAACTTTCCACAGTGTCATAAAAATTGTTACATTGATTTTGAATGCATTTATACTTTTTGATAGACAAATGATTCTTCAAATGTCCACGGAACTGACTGTAGTTAGATAACACCAAGTCACAATATATACATGAGTAACTTGACAGATCTACATTTGTAGACTTAGCTGTTGTTTCGCTTAGACCATCAGGCCACACCCTGTGTGATATGATGTGTCTTTGTAGATGTGAATTTTGTATAAAGCATCGTCCGCAAATTACACACTGGAAGGGTTTCTGATCATGTACCTTCAGATGTCCTTGTAGTGTTTTAATCTTTTTGAATTTTTTCTTACATCGTATACAACTCATTTCTTGGTCACACTCATCTTGAACACAAATACTGGTTTGTTCATCTGGACATGACATTTTTGTACCACCAGGAATAGGAATTTCTACATTCGACGACATTGTAGTAGGTTCTTTTGCATTGACTAATGGTGCATTATTACAATCATTGTTATTTTTATGACCTAAGAATAATGATATGGAGTTAAATATTTTTTTACATGAACCGCAGAAAAACACATCTTCATTATTACCATCAAGAACTAAAACGTGTGTCATTTTACAAAATATCTCAATGACAAAACAAATATTTTTTTTTTTTTTTTTTCGGGCTATTTGGCTCTGCACGATTTGTGCTTCAGCCACGGACTGAGTTTGCGAGGATTAGTACAAAAGGTTAGGAAACGTATATTATGTATAGGAAAATTCGGACAAAGGATGAAAGAATAAAGGATCAGGTAGGTATAACAGTAGGTAGATTAATATAGGATTATAATTATAAAAGTATGTACAATAATTATGTACAAGTACATATTTATTTATTTTATTATATGTATATTATTATAGTGTACATATTATAATAATAATTATAATTTAATATTATTTTGATGAACATATAAGGATAATATTTTATATATATTTATATCATTAGCATATAATAATGTTTTTATCGATGTAGGAAAAGGAATTTTGTAGGACAGGAGATTAGAGATGAAAGAAGTACGATCATACAAAGGGCATGCGAAGAATACATGGTCAACATCTCCAACGTCATATGGTATAGGCGATCTTGTCAAAAAGGTGAATTATTTGCCACAGTTAATTTAGCCACAAAGGAAATATATTGAAAGTTGTAACAAAAAAAAATTTTGAAAAACACAATCACGAAGCGAACAATCATCAGCAGGAGAATGACAGCTGACAGCTTTTTTTTTTTAATAAATTCGTTCCTATATTCTTTTTCAGATAGGATGGGTACGCAGACACTTGGGATTTGAAGTTTATAGTCATGTGGTAAAATGAAAATCGAAGGTAAAAAAATCGATTTTATGATTTATCGATTACATTTTGTATGGAGAGAGAATCGATTTTGAGATAATTAAAAATTGCATGATTTAATAAAAAAATATTTATTTATCATCCAAAATTATGTAAAACTAATAATTAGATCAATCTGTGTTTTAAGAATCTCTCCATTCTTCATTTAACATAGATAATTATTTGAATTACGATTAAACTACCCATTTAAATGTAATATCTCAGTCGTGTTATACAAGGTTTTCGGTTTTACACCAATAACTGCTTATCCTTTACTAAGAAATTTAAAAATTTAATAAAATGTATACAATAATTGAAAAATCGTGAAGCGATTTTACGATTAAATCGGTATTATAACGATTTCAATGTTTCAATCCCTATGAAAATACGTTTCAATTTACGCATCAAGCATTACTGATAAAAAATATTTAATTTATTAGATTTCTTTAGTTATGTACATTATAATGTTATTTATGGTTTCAAATACAAATTAAAGTAAATCTCTGTTATCTTGCGTTATAAACAAAGTGAAAATACTTTTTATTTTGATGATTATTTATCATTTTGTCATAGAAATTGCGTAAAAAGGATTCGTTGACAAGTGTCACTGATGTGTCAGCGTACCCATCCTATCTGAAAAAGACTATAATAGAACCGGCTAAGGTCCGAGACCATGCTGCCAAGTCTTAAGTACAGCTGACAGCCAGCCCTGACAGAGGCTTTTTAAATAAAGAGTTTTATAGCTCTGGAAACTGCTCTTTTAGGAGCAGCACAGACGACAGACTATCCTAACGCACACGACGCACAAAAATCTGGCGCGGATATTTAACAGACTCAACGCACACGACGCACATCTTCGATCATTCTGTCGGCAGACTTAGACGCTCTTTTTAAATGTCTTAGACGCAGACTCTATCGCACAAAAAGTGTGCCGTCTGCGCTGCACCTTAAGCTGAACTGACCTTAGAAATTCATAACAATTTATAATTTTTCCACCAAAGTTGCAAAAGGAGACTAGAGAAAGACATTCACGAGTACTTGTTATTTTGTGTTGTATTGTACATATTTTGTAATATGGTACCACAGATATCTCCAATAGATACCGCACATAAGATATCGCGCGAGAGGTAATACATCAATGCAATGCAGGCGCGAAATACGCATGCGCTTAAAGTGCGTCAGTACCACGGTCAGTACTGACCAGAAGTCAGACCCGTGTGTATCGGAGACACTTTTAATAGTTTGTAGAACATAAACGTATGAATCTTAGTATTGAACTCCTTGGCGCCGGAGCTCAAGTTACGATGGAAAATATTTGACAGATGTTAGCTCGCGTTGATGTCTTTTTTCATGATCCCTTTCTTTCATTACCAATTTCACTATTTTTATCCCTTTCTAGCATAGACACGTTTGACAATAGTGTTACAATGTATTACTTTCAAGTATATCGATAATGCAAGATGAGAAAAATTTTAGTGTTTCTACTTTAGATTTCCAAAGTGTCCTGAGAGAACATTAAAATGGACAAATGCCGCACCCTGCTGTTAGAGACATTTACATAGGATAGTTTTCAATGTATGAAGGATAGAAGACGAGTAAATGAAAACTGCTGTGATTACTTCACCTAACCATATTTATAACTATACTCATTTGAATATACTTATAATGTCAAAACGGCAGTTGAAATGTATTATTTAACGTATGTATTTTAGTAAATTGATCATTTTACGGGATCTTGCCGTAAAATCATCCGACGAAGGTGAGGTGAACGTTGATTGGTTCAATGGCTCACGTGGCGTTATCCCGGCAACCAATCAGGGAACAGTGTATTAAGTTACGGGTAATAGTGCACCGTTAAATAGTACATTGAGCAACGATTGGCCCATTTGAGGACGATTTTACTTGTGTCAAAATCGTAAATTATTAAATGACTGTCAGGCTACCGTAAGTTGATTAACTAACTGAAATCCATTGCGTTAAATAATACATTTCCACTACCGTTTGTTATATTCCGAAAGATAATCAACTACCTAGGAAATTGATCAACTTACGATTCTTGCTATTTTCCGGTGACATATATAAACATATATTTATATACATACATAGATAAATATCCAGTATTGCACAAAATACTGAAAAGGTGATACAGACATAATCTAGTCTAATATACCTGATTGGTAATTTTTCGATAAAATTATCGACATTGCACAATACAAATGTACATCACTTGAGAAATGAGTTACGTCCCCCGCACACCCTTCCATACCACCTGAAATTGACTCGCGAAACTCAAAGCAAAATGCCGAACATGCGGTATCTATTGGGGGTAATCTGTGTATGGTACTTACACAGATTACCCCCAATAGATACCGCATGTTCGGCATTTTGCTTTGAATTTCGCGAGTCAACTTCAGGTGGTACGAAGGGTATGCGGGGGACGTAACTCATTTCTCAAGTGATGTACATTTGTATTGTGAAATGTCGATAATTTTATAGAAAAATTACCAATCAGGTAAATAGTCTAATGAGGCTAGATTATGTCTGTATCACCTTTTCAGTATTTTGTGCAATAGCTACTGGATATCTATCTATGCATGCATAAAAATATATGTTTATATAAAACTCTTATTATGGAAACCTAAATTCACGTCATATAGATTTGTTACTTTTAAAGATGGTATCTCGTATTGCAGGAACTGTAGATGCACACACCCCTAAATCATAGCTACTCGTACTACTATGTCGATAATAATCGTAGCTAAGAGGCACAGACACAGAGAACACTTGTGTTATGGATATCAGAACAATTTCGGTACCACAATAATCTATATAAATAAAAATGAATTGATGTTCGTTAGTCTAATTAAAACTCGAGAACGGCTGGGCCGATTGAGCTGATTTTGGTTTTAAAATGTTTGTCCAGGGTAGGTTTAAAAGGTAAAAATAATGGGTGGTACGAAGTCGGCCGGGCCAGTTAGTATATATTATTATGTACGTACTTAAATACTAACACCTAGACACGGAACAAACACGCTTTTTTGATTAGGTACCAAATTTAAAAAAACAGTATAGTTGTAAATATGGTTATGTAAAGCAATCACAGCAGTTTTTATTTACTCGTCTTCTATCCTTCATACAGTGAAAACTATCCTATGTAAATGTCTCTAACAGCAGGGTGCGGCATTTGTCCATTTTAATGTTCTTTCAGGACACTTTGGAAATCTAAAGTAGAAACAATAAAAATTTTCACATCTTGCATTATCGATATACTTGAAAGTAATACATTGCAACACTATTGTCAAACGTGTGTATGCTAGAAAGGGATAAAAATAGTGAAATTGGTAATGAAAGAAAGGGATCATGAAAAAAGACATCAACGCGAGCTAACATCTGTCAAATATTTTCCATCGTAACTTGAGCTCCGGCGCCAAGGAGTTCAATACTAAGATTCATACGTTTATGTTCTACAAACTATTAAAAGTGTCTCCGATACACACGGGTCTGACTTCTGGTCAGTACTGACCGTGGTACTGACGCACTTTAAGCGCATGCGTATTTCGCGCCTGCACTGCACAGATGTATTGCCTTTTGCCCGATATCGTAAATGCGGGATCTATTGGAGATATCTGTGGGTACTTAGCATGTCCTTAGAAATGACCAAGGCCGTAAAACAGTATTATAAAACATGTGTTGTGTCACTTATGTCAGTCGACAGTCTGTCAATGTCAGTCAGTCAAGCAAAACTGAATAGGTATTACTACATACATGTTGTATCATTCGTATTGTATCAACCTCTTGTTGTGCAGCACTTGTAGGTAGTGAAATGTCCTAAATTTCCATAATTTGTAAAAATTGGTAATAAGATTCCTATAGCTTCAACTATATTCGCGAACGTGATCCCGAAGTTAGCACTGCCAAAAAGAGCATTTGTTTAAAAAGTGATAGTTTCACACATAAAACTACAAGTCTGTTGCAAGATGACTGTAAATAACACAATTGCTCATCAACGCCTTATCCTAAGTGGAGACAGAGAAAGGTAAACAAAACCATAATTTTTTGACATTATACACTTTTTTCGATAGTCCAATCAATTTAATACACATTAATATTATTATGTACCTTAGTTATACTAGTGAAATATTATGAGGACAATATTACTTCCAGATTTAAGGAGTTACTACGGCGCCGTCTGATTGAATGTGGCTGGAGAGATCAAGTCAGAATGCTATGTCGAGATGTCGTAAAAGAAAATGAAAGCAACAATGTTACTTTCGACACATTAGTGACAAGAGTCACTCCTCGTGCACGAGCCCTTGTCCCTGACACTGTTAAAAAAGAACTGCTACAGAAAATCAAGACGCATCTTTTAACTCAAAAAGATCAGTAATCAAATGAAATAATGTACTCTCTTATTCATTCGCTAATATTTTGTATTTCTAAACTAGGATTCCCAGGGAGCTTTAATTAAAAATTAATTTACAACCAACAGTATATTTTATTTATAAACACTTTACATTTAGGTTAAACAAAAATATATATTGCTTATATGTAATACTGTTATTAGATCCTATTTATTGACTGTCATGAATGTATTGCTGCATGATGCTGGATGTTGTCATGGACTAAATACAGTAACATGTTGGAAATTCTGTATTAACGAGTTCATATATTACAATTTAAATCCATTAGCCAGAAATTATGAAAAGTGGTACACAAATAATAATTGGAACATACAGTGTATTTTAGTATAAATTTATACATATTTTTTTTTATCAATGGTTGTAAACAAACATTATTGAGCTATAATTTGCATATTAAAAATATTTTTTGAGCAAGTAAATAATGCTTATTTATGAAAAACCCAATATACCAAGAAATAAATATGCAACAACATTATGCACATTTTGACTTAAATGCAATCGCTTAGCCTTAAATAGTTAAATAAAATATAGTATAGATGCCTTTACAGCTGCAAATAAAGTAGCCATCACTGTAAAAGCATTACAGGGCAAATCCTACTTATTATCCCAGACTTAAAAATATACAATAAAACAAGCTCATTAATAAAAGATATAATTAACACCATTTATTGTATATAATACAAATTTATATAAAGATCACTTCATCTGACTTAATTGGCATGTTTAACAATAAAACTAGCAATACATATTCTCAGAGTACCTAGGTAGTGCATATTTGCCTATATCATCAAAGTATCATGTATTACCAATATACCTATTACTAGATTGTGATAATAGCATTAAACCTGGGATGGCCGACTGGTCAATCATGACTATTAACATAGTTGATCGTTGATCATGGTAAGACAGTTGAATTTGAAACTGACTAATGACAAGGATATTTTGGCATGTGGGTGATATTGACATTACGTTGTTCGCATGAAACAACAAGTTTGTGTAAAAGGGACCATGGATGGAAATAATACATTTCAACTACCGTTTGTTATATTCCGAAAGTTAATCAACTACCTAGGAAATTGATCAACTTACGATTCTTGCTATTTTCCGGTGACATATACATCCATGAAAGGGACATTAAAAAGTGACATTATCATGAGGGCAATCATTAGTTCCAATTTCCGCTATGTGTCAAAACAATCCTTGTCAGTTTGTAGCTATTATAATAGTCTGTTAAGTTACATTTTAAATTCAAGGAGTACTTAATTAGTAGGTCACACAGGGTTCTGTTACTAAAAAAGTAGATATTTAGTCTGAACAAGTTGGTCACTGCCTTATATAAATAAATAATTGGAAGTTTAATTCCATTGAATAATTGATAGTTTTATTTTAAACAATATCAATGTTTTGGTTTAAATGGAGAAATATGTACAGCCAAGCTATTTATATTCTTCATTAATATAACAATAACTGAAATACATACTACCTACTTGTATAAAATAAATATATAATGTACTTAAATGCATTTCTAAATGTATTGAAAAGTTCGAATAGAAGTAGATGAGCAATTAATTTTCTTAGTATAACATCCTTAAAGCTCTCCAATATCTGACCTAAATTTGATAATACAAATGTAATTTTTCATTATTATTATGTACAACATATACAATGGAATGTAATTTGGACTTGCTTATACTTTGATCAAATTTAATATTTGATTATGTATAACTTAGAATAGTTATATCAATATCAGTACTCTCTTATAGTGGTAGTAATCTATAGTATTTAGTATTTTATCTTAAAATTACATTATTTTCTTATGTTCGAGCTTAACCAAAATTTACATTTTTAACTTTCCAGTGTACCAATAATAAACAGGCCATCTACCACAATGAAGTTATTGAACATTATACCACACACCATTAACAAATACATTTATACATTGTTTATCCTTTTCTCGTTTGCATTATAAATAAAATGTGAGTAATATCTTTCAATATAAACTTTTGGCAGGATTTACAATCAATAAATCAAAACTCAATAATATACTAAAACAGTGTAAAATTATTATTACGAAATTATTTTAAAAAATATAACTCGAAAAAAAAATATAGGTTGAGATTATTTTGTTACAGTACTTACTTAAAACACTAAGCAACGATAGTTAATAGGTAGGTAGTTCACAATTTTAGAAACTGAAGGCAAGATAACATGAAGTAAACATAGATAGACGTAAGTTTGAACTCCGAAGCGCGACAACAAGAAAGTGCTACTACACATTTATAAAAATATCCAACTGCATTAGGTTTAGGTGTAATAGGCAATAATGTATAGGTAGTGTAAGTAAGCCCAGGGAGAACGGCTAATTAATACTGCATTTTTATATATTTGTATAGATACCTAGATAGAAATGCTATGGCTGTAATACCTAGCTTTATTTTTTTGTTTTTCTTTGGAGGCAATAAAGTTACTTCCAAGAAACTTTCGAAATTGTCTGTTCAAATGAAAAGTTTTAAAAATATATGAAAAATTCTATACCTCTCGTTCCCTAATACATTTCAAAAACCATATATTTGTTACATAATTTCAAAGATAATTTTTAATGTAAACTATGAAAATGTACTTTGACGTCATTGACACTGCAGTTTTAAGTCGTGCGCTTCGTAAATTTTCAAGTAAATTGTAAGTCGTGATTAGGACGAACGTCACCACAGGCCATGGTCATTACTAACTCACAATTAGACAACGTGAACATAACACATACTTCCAACATTCTCTTTTTGATGTACTTATTTTGAAAAGAAGATTAAATTACAAACCAAAAAATATACAATAAAGTCAATGAAACTTAATAAAATAAATGATTTGTTGGTAATACATACCCGTACATTTTATTAAAACAAAACTATAAAACAATAAAATTTAAATGATTAAACAAAAAAATATACTCGTACCTATATATTAGGCATATGTAGGAGCGACTGTGGACGGTAAGCAGGGCAGGCTACAGCTCCCAAGCCTTACGATATACCTAGGTGACTTTAAAACAATATACGCTATGGTGAGATTCGTCTTAACATCAATAAATTATAGTTTTCTTTATAACATATAAAACCTTTAAAAGTAGGTATCTTAAAATATTCAGTTCAAATAATTGCAGCCAATATATAATTTCATTTTAACGATCATCATCACATTATAAGAGATTCACAAATTATTTAGAAGGAACATAGTAGAACTCTAGACTTCATACCAAAGCAAAGAGCATTGCCCTTGTGCAATACATACTATATTACATTGAATTGAACTACTAAATAAAGATTTTTTATTTAAAATATGTGCGCAGGTATACTAATAACAGGAATCAACGCATACTCATCAACATTACATAATAAAATCTCCGAAATAATCAACACAACAGCGACAGCGACTATCGAATACTCACAACCGGCGCACGCGTCGCGCGCGTAATTTTGATTCCTTTGGCTCTCGGTATTCGAGATATCGATTTACACATCGTACAATGCCCTCCAACCTCACCGTCCGTTTCTTACGAATTCGGCCTCTACAAGGGGCTGGATGGGGGGAAAAAAAACCTACCATAATGGCAATATGGTAGGTTAGGATAAAATAACAGTACCCCACTGTCAGAGGTTTGTACCTCTATAAAACGGATCCCAACGCTAACGGAATAGAATCTCTCTAACAAAATATAGCACTCAAATTTAGGTACAACATTATGGCGACAAACGCGCGGACGCTAGGCGCCGCGCCGTCGACCCCGCGCGGCTAGGGCGGTCCAAACAAATAGCAAAATCACAATATGATGTTATCTATATCATATCATCGAAAATAACTATTCCATAAGATAATTCTAGTCATGTTTCTTTCCACTTCTCATCAGGTGGATGCGGTCAGTTTAATGGGCTATTAATTGCAAGAAACCCTATGACTTAACAAATTATTAAAAACTCTTTAAGCCGTAAGCTTTAGAATATTCTATCAGTACACTTATAAATACAAATATTGTGATAATTTTTATGGTTTAAATTTACTAGGAGAACATGGTTTTCAGAGAATGTGCTTTTGATGTTTAGAGTATGCACCTAAAACGATTAATTTAATTACTCCACAAACGACGGAATATTTCCTACCCTTTAAAATTATTAAATGTAATCTCGGGACCAAGGAAAAATCTCTAGTCTCTATACTTTACTCCTCTCCGGGACGAAATAAACAACCAAATAAATCACTCACTTCCGTCGATATGGCACACTACTGCAACAGGATGCGCCACAGGGAACGGCATCGCCCAGTTTTCTCTACGATGCACCGGGATAAATAACACTCCGTTTTTACCTCGAAGCGGCCCACTCGATCGGTGGCGTTCTTCCGAATGTATTCCAAACTGGTTATCGTCGACCTCGCCGAGTTAGCATGCACACGAGATCGTTCGTACACCGCTAATGTTAACATAGGCGCCTAGGAGTCCCTTGGCGCGCGCGGGCGCGGGCGGGGGCGCGGCCGCGGCGCGCGCGCCACCAGCACCAGCGACGACGCCAGCGCCAGCCGCACCGGCGCGCGGGACCCTCCGGGAAGCCTAGCGGAACATTCAACCAGTTAAAACCTCTTACGTTTACAAGAATATTATTATTAGTATGCCTTTTTTTATACCACTAAGATGGCCAACAAGCCTCCGGCCCGTCTTATGTTAAGCGCGCGCTTTGCGCCGACACAGCACTCAACGCACGAGCTCGCCGGCAGAAACACGACCCGGGCCGGGCCGTTATAAGAAATGTCATCATCAGCATGCGAACCGCAATGTCCACTGCTGGACATAGGCCCAGTTACTATTGTCATTTAAGGGATTTGGCTAAGTCGGCCGTCTCCGTCTAACGTTTTTCAAAAGTCCTTTTCCTAGCACTATCGAAGTAATGCTACAAAGATAATAGTTGGACAACTTCGTAATGCTTATGTGTGTATGAAGCTATTTCTTTGGTAAACGATAGGTGTAATATAAACATACCTGACGAGGACAGAGGTGACGGCGGTGCGGCCGTCGCCGGTGGGCTCGATGGCGACAGGGCGAAAGCCGCGCGCGCCCGATACTAGGTGAGAGTCTTTTACGTGTGTGTGAGTGCCGAGCACTAGTATGTCTCTTGGTATAATGATCTATATGTATGACAATTGACAAAAACATAACTGACGAGGACCGAGGTGACGGCGGCGCGGCCGTCGCCGGTGGGCTCGATGGCGACGGAGCGGAAGCCACGCGCGCCTTATACTAGTGTGAGTCTCTTAGGTGTGTGCGAGCGCTGAGCACTAGTATGTCTCTTGGTATATGGCCTATTCTATATGTATGACATAAACATACCTGACGAGGACCGAGGTGACGGCGGCGCGGCCGTCGCCGGTGGGCTCGATGGCGACGGAGCGGAAGCCACGCGCGCCTTATACTAGTGTGAGTCTCTTAGGTGTGTGCGAGCGCTGAGCACTAGTATGTCTCTTGGTATATGGCCTATTCTATATGTATGACATAAACATACCTGACGAGGACCGAGGTGACGGCGGCGCGGCCGTCGCCGGTGGGCTCGATGGCGACGGGGCGCAGGTCGGCCGCGCGCCGCCGCCGCCCGATGCCGGCCAGCGGGATGTTGCCGTTCAGCAGCACCGTCACCGACGCGAACGGACGCTTCGCCATGTGCAGCATCTGAACATAAAGCGATATTGAATATCCCCATATAAAGCTTTTCTACACTAATATTATAAAGAGGAAAACTTTGTTTGTTTGGTTGTAATGAATAGGCTCAAAAACTACTGGACCGTTTTTAAAAATTCTTTCACCATTCGAAAGCTACATTATCCACGAGTAACATAGGCACAATTTTATTTTGGAAAAAAAAACTTTACGCGGACGAAGTCGCGGGCGGAAAGCTAGTCATAAATATAACAGATGGTGAAGATAGTTTATTCAGCGCCACATACGATATATTAAGGTCAGCGCCACATATTATATGGTCCATAAACAGATCATTGATTTAATACTGCTGATGGGTCATCAACCAACCTTGGCGCTTTGCGAAATCACAATTAATTTTAAAATAATTGATGACCAAATTTCACTTAATTTATCTTTTAGCTTAACAGGTTGAACTGTTTGATTGATAAAAAATATGTGTTATGTATTTGAATACATATTTTTTATCATTAGTATGATCCTTTAGAATTATTTCCAAAAAGCGCTTTATACCATATTTCATTACTTTGCGGGCGTAAGTGGCACATAAGAAACTGGACTATAATAAATGAAATATGGCATTGAAAATAGCTTTTTGAGTTGAAAAAATACACCTGTTTCTTTTATCGAATGATTAAAATCAAGTTGAACTGACCTTTGGCCTGAGCGCCAAACGATTACATGTTGTCAATAATTTTTATGCACAATAACAGTTATAAAAAGTCTTCTTACCTCAACTACATGTCTCCTCCTAGCCCTTCGCACATCGGCGGCCTGCTTCGCCTTCCAAGCGACGACACACGCGGCCAAGAACAGGAAGAAACACGAAAAGAACACAGAGAAGAACACGAACAGATCTATGTGCAACTGGTCCTGTCTGAAGAAGATTACTCCGAAGTTAGCCCCTCCGTCCTCCGTGTGCCTCGCCCTGATGATAATATAAAACTTGGTGTGCGTAAGATCGTGCACGTTTTGCGGGAGGGTCAACACGAGTCTGTTGCGCAGATTCCGAACTCGTAGCAGTATGTTCCTCCTGTCGACTGTCACGTAAGTCGCGAGCTCCTTCGCCCGGTAGTCGGCGAGCGTGTATTCGATTTTATCGTACCACCAGGTCACGCGCGGTTTGTCCGGCACGTGGTCGTCGAACGAGGGCATCTTTCGGAACGGTTCGTGCTTGTAGTAGGCGGGGTCTAGTTCGACCGCGTGTGCGCCGTTGGTGGCGTTCACGGACACTACGAATGAGCTGTCGTTGGGACTAAGGTACAGGTCCACGGCCCCTTGTGTGACGTCTACGATAACACGTATGTCCACGTTCATGTATCTCGGATTTACAGCGACGAATACGGTTTGGCCTGGGTAAAGTGGGCGTGGCTTGATTTTACATTCATCTGGAATTAAAATAGAAAATTACATTAAATCAGTATAAAATGATATGGTACACCGGTATATGTTATTTCATGATAAGCAAGTATGACTTGGGAGCCTTTAAGAAACGAGCGTACTCCTATCTAAAAGGCCGGCGCCGGCAACGACCCCAGAACTCGATATGAGATGCAGATGTCCATGGGCGGTGTCGACTGCTTACCATCAGGCATCACATTTGCATAAAAAAAAAACAAAAAATAATAATAATAAGTTCTCTAATACCACAACCGGTAGATTGGTTTGGTTTTGGAAAGTTAGTTGATTGGGTATTTTTTGGGTAGTAAATATGTATTTGGTGGTGG
Source organism: Conogethes punctiferalis (assembly GCA_031163375.1). Lineage (NCBI taxonomy): Eukaryota > Metazoa > Arthropoda > Insecta > Lepidoptera > Crambidae > Conogethes > Conogethes punctiferalis. The sequence continues at coordinate 11,423,615 of CM062080.1, forward strand.
TAAATATTGTCTATATTTTACGCCAGACTGTGTCTCGTAGGACAGCAGACTTCACTTATTTTTATTACAGGCCTAAAGATCACCAGACAGTGATCACTTCAGCCCAGAGACACCGAAGCTAAAGAGAGTCACAGGTGCCACCGGTCCTCGAGAAATTTGAAGACTCGCTTCTAGAAAGTCCCTAAGTCGTAATTCGAAAAGTCGCTGTAGAAACTTGACGCTTACCAATAGACTTCCCGTCGAAGCACAGCTTGTTCTCAATGTTGATGGTCTTGTAGCACTGGTGGCCGTTGCGCGGGTCGCCCATGTAGAGGTCCTTGCACTTGACGCACTGGTGCCGCCAGCACTCCTGCGCAGAGTTCTTGCTGGAGCTCGTGGTCTGGCAGGAGATGTCGCTCTCGGTGTTGTTGCCGCAGTTGCACTTCTCGCCCGTCACCGGGTCGCAAGTGTCGCCGTGCCCGTGGCATTCGCATCTGATGGAATATTGTATGGTTAGTGACACCAATAAAATTGAATATTATTATGTCTAGAAACATTTTCTTGATGGGATTTCAGAAGTTGCGAATTGGTGGCTAATTAAACTATGTATTTCAATTACTTGATAAACATTAAACAATGGTGTTAAGAGTTTCTTCGAAAAAATATCAAAATAAGGTGACGATTTGAAGAACAAAAAAACAAGTCTTTTAGGTACACTGTCAGATAGAATGGGAACCAAGCCTTTTGTTTGCTTCAGAAAGTGAATCTACGGTACATATGTCAAGGCGCCTCCTAAAATTCAATTGATATTGCTTGCCACCTCGACATAGTATAACACATACACATTGTATAAGTTAATTATAAAATGTATTAACAGAAATTATGTCTACAAAATTTGTAACTTCCGCAACTTACGGTCTGCACGGGTCTCTGAAGTCTTCAGAACCTCTAAAGAATCCCTCTATGCATCTCTCGCATCGCGGCCCGTCTGTGTTGTTCGCGCAGCGCACGCAGCGCGCCTTCGCGGCCGCCGCGTCTCTGTAGAAGTCGTCGGGGTCGGGCGGCGCGACGTCGCGCGACGTGGCCGCCGCGTCGGACACGTCGTTCGTGCAGATGGACGTGTGGCCGTGGCAGAACATCGAGCACGGCACGCACTGTCCGTTGTTCGTCGGGTCGCCGACGAAGTTCGGCTTACATTTCTCGCATTGATTACCCTGTGGAACAAATTTTAAGTCTAACCATAGCTAATAGGTAAGTACCTAACACACGTATGAAATCCAGTACTTTCATCATAACACACGTAAATATACATGAAATCTAGTATACATTCATAGTTCAATGAAGTTTTAGACTAAACTTCACAAAAAAATTGTATAATAAAATCTTTGATGATTTAATAAGTACCATTCTAATCTACATTTTATATAGTATCATATCATGTAACATGTATGTTTGACATTGAATATAATAAAAACATAATTTTTGCTCCTTTACATCGTCGACTGCGATGTCGCTTACCATCAGGCGAATCATAGTCAAGCTAAAACCATTTCATATAGGCGCTGCGCACGCATTCCTGCGACTAGTAACTCACCATAGTGTTGTTGTGGCACTCGATGCACTTGTCCAGCTTGTCGGGCCCCTCGCAGTGCGAGTGGCCGTTGCACTGGCACTGGATGGTGCAGTTGGCGCCGACGTAGCCGAAGTCGCAGCGGCACACGTCGGGCTGCACGCAGGCGCCGCGCACGCAGCCCTGCGCGCACACGGCCGCGCAGCCGCCGCCCGGCGCCCGCTTGTGTCCCGCGCCGCACGCGCACTCGTAGCCGGACGGCAAGTCGCGGCACACCTAATACAATAAAAAAAAATTTTTTCGGTGCGGGTTTTCCGAAACAATACGCGCGCTTCATGAGAATCAGTAATTGAACAAACAATGACTGAAAACTTCACTCAAACCGGACGGAACCTTCTTTATCGACGGGGCTTGGCTTACCGACTTGAGAATGGTGGCTCTGTACGCCTCTAGCGGCAGAACGCGGTACTACAAAAATTCTGCCCGCAACAATATTAGTTCGATTTCTTTTGGGCACCCTCTTGTAAATTATTAAATTTAAAACTAGCAAGTACAAATATCAGCCGGTCCTAAATTTATAATTTAAGAAACTATCGCTTTACAAAAGTCAACCATTTGACCTTGATGGTTATAAAATCTATGAGTTGTTTCCATCATCATCATAGATAACCTTCTCCATTTTTCAACTTGCTCAACTCAACGTCCAGCGCCCATTTTGCGTGAGTTAAGTAAATCAAATCTAGCCAGTCAAATGATCCTAAAGTAAAAGGCGAAAAGATCTTACCTCCGACTCCGCTTTACATTGATGATGGTTATTTTCACACTCATTTTCTGGAGGACATCTTGTATAGTGCCACGAAAACGTGTTGTTAGTTTCGTCCGATTCGTGCACGTTGTTGTACACAGCGGCGCAGGTAGTGCGTGTGGAGTAGTCGAGAGGCGTTTCGATCGAGCCCTCCGTGCAGACTCCCTCACCGTTGGCGCCCTCGATGGCGCACCAACCGCAGTGAGAGTGATGCAAACATTCCGAACACTGGTCAAATGTACCACAAGGCTCGGGGCATTTGTTTTTGTCCGCTTTGGTGAGGACGAGCCCGCAAACGCCTCCTGCGCAGTACACCGGCTGATAAGCAGGCGAAATACATTTTCCTAGATAAGTAGCCCAGTGACATTCAGCAAATCCTCCCTCGGCCCCATCCGAGGTGAGGCACGACTGACAATCATCAAACGTGTGGCATCGACTCGGACATTCTTCTTTTGTTGTAGGTCGTAAACTAGTGCGACCAGTGTTCGGTTCTTCGATCAATGCGCAAGACCAATTGTACAGATCTATAGGATCATCCGAAATTCTTGTCATTTGACCTAGAATTCAAGAAAATATTAGGTAAACGCCAAACTTTTTGTATAGCATTCTTTAAAAACTTGTATTGATCAAAATAAAATTACCTTCTCTACTGGCCTGCCTAGTCCATGTACATTGATTAGAAACGCACTTCTCACAATCCGACGCCACACATCTCAGCTCCGGGCATTGGTCTACGTCGCTTATGTACGTAGTCCCTGCGTTACATTTGATACTGGTACAAGACTCGTCTGTTGGCACGCACTCGCCTAAAAAAGATTAGAGTTACTTCTTGTGTACATTACATAAATATGGTTCTTCGAGGATATGTAAACTTACCAACGGCAGCAGCACACGATTCACACCAACGACACGCAGCTTTTTCTTCAGGATATAAGGGCCAGGCGGCGAGACATGAAGCGCAAGTAGTGAAGTTCTCGCAAGATCGCCGGGACACCAGCTCCGCGTCGCAAGCTGCTCCAGAATTAGTGGAGACGCGGTCGCTGCCTTCGCACCCAGACTTATCCACAGAGTAACACTTCGTATAATTTCCCGTGCTGCAGAAACTGCAGCCCATGTGACTACGGCACTCCATTTTACTAGAGCTCCACAGCGAACATAGGTCCTCGGGCAAGGAAATGCGGGTCACTTGGCAGTGAGCACTGCCCGTCCAACCGCCTATTATGTAAATGTAGCCGTCATTTTCGGTCTCAACATCGATCGCCATCGCGTGTGCTATTGTTGGAGGTGGAGGGTGACCAACAATACTTACGCCTGGAAGATAAGTATAATCATAAGTAAATAAATCATTGATATTTATTAGACATAAATACAAGTAAATAAAAGTTACTGACCTTTGACAAGTCTGACCCATTGATTGCAACTATAAACATAAGCGATGAGAGAGTCAGCTTTGTTATCAGGGTCAGTTCTGCCACCAAATACAATCATGTAATCGTTGGTCGTGACTGCTGAATGCAAGTATGTGGCCTGTGGCAAGCCGTCATAATGATTTAGATTGGGAAAAGTCGGTAGTTCACTCCATTTTTTGGTAGGATAATGCAAAGAATACAGTTTATTTGACAGACTAGTTCCATTGTACGCGTATACGATTCCACCGTAAATGTATAGGCTTTGTGAAGGCGCATGGTATACGGTGCTATGGCCGATAATGCCGGCCGGTTTGGCGCCCTCACAGTTCAGTTTAATCCACTTGTCATTATCAAGATCGAACTCCCACATATCGGCCATAAAACCTTGTTCCATCGAGAATCCACCTATCAGTACCAAACTCTCGTAGTCTTGATATTTTTGCAACGTTAAGGTGTGCCCAGCGAGAGGCGGAGGCTGTTCCTGTTTATTCTTGATATTGCCCCATCTTTGGTCTTTCAGGCTAAATTGCCAAAAGTCGCCAAGTGTTTTATTTTCTATATTCTTCTCCTGTAAGCTTAAACCGCCATAAATATAAATATTCTGTTTGGAATGATAAATTTCAGCCGCATGGAAATAGCGACCTTCAGGCATTTTAGCATCTGGTGTAGCTTCAACGGTGACTTGCATCCAAGTATTATTTTTTGTGTCGAAAAATCTAATATCGTTTAAAGGTCCGTGAGAAAGCGAATAACCGCCGAACATCCATAAGCCTCTTCTGTCAGCAACCAAACTGTGCCCAAATCTAGGAAGAGTTTTCCGCAGGTGGTCTAAACCATCAGATAAGAATTCTGAATTAAAAAGTTCCGTAAATACGAGCTGCGTCTTATCTAATTTGATTGAGCAATCATCTCCTCCGTAGCCCTCGTTGCAAAGACACCGTCCGTAATTGTCGTCACATACACCGGCATTTATTGTCATACTACAATTGTTTCTACAAATTTCCACATCACAGTCTGGTCCCCCAAAGCCTTCTCTGCAAACACAGTGTCTTTTATTACAGACTCTCGGGCTCGGGCAATGGTCGTCACACGCGAGAACTTTGTAAACACCCTCGAACCCTTGGTCCAGTTGACCCTGCTTGTAGTGGACTGTTAAATTTCCGCTGCGAGCTTCAACCACTCCAGACGAAGCTCCGTTACAAAATACACCCAATAGCTGACTCTGCTGGTTGTTACTCATATCTGGCACTCCACCTAAGCCATCATACACATACACTGCATTTTCGTCACATGGCACATCGGATGTCGAGGAATTGATAGTGAACTGTATTAGTGCATCTTTTATATCATCTGCTGATATTATCCAAAGACATTCTTTTAAGGGCCCAATAGTTTTGATATCCGGATCACTTTTAAATGAGCCAATACCTTCGGTCTGTGTCGCGTTCAGCATTCCTCTCGGTTCGCACTGATAATAACATCTACCTCCATGCCGAGGATCCCCGTAAAACTTGGGTTTACACCGTTCACAGTTTTGACTCTCGGTATTATCCTTACAGATACATTCGCCGGTCGATACATCGCAAAATCCAAGCGCTTCATCGCCGTGATCATTGCAGTCGCAGCGGCGGCAGCCCTGCCCCGCCGTCGCGTTGCCGTGGCTGCCCGGCTTACACTTTTCACAAAATTCACCCTCCGTCCAATCTTGACACTCGTCGCATCTACCGACTCCAGTTTTGCACGTCGAGTGATTGTTGCATCCACAGTTTATCGAACAATCAGCACCAGTCCAACCGAGATCGCAGTGGCACTTATACTGAGGAGCCTCCAGGCAGTAGCCGTGAATGCAGTTGTTGTAACACGTGCGCTGGCAAGTTTTCTTTCCGTCCCCGATGTAGCCCTGCTTACATTTGCATGTATACGAACCGTGCGTATTGTTACATACTGCGTTCTCGTGGCAATCGTGCAGGCGCAGCCCGCACTCGTCGACGTCGGGGCACTGAGCGTACGCCCAGCCCGCGTCCGCCGACGTAACGTTCAGAAGGGAGGCGCAGTCGACGTGCGCCCGCGTGAAGTCGCCCTCGGTACAGATGCCGTTTATCGGGTTACCGTGCGAGTGACACCAGCCGCACCCCATGCTGCGCAGGCACGTCGAGCACTGCGTGTGGGTCTGGCAGGACTTGCACTGGCCCGACTTCCGGGTCGCCTCGTCGGCGGGCGAGGAGGCGCGGTCCAGCCACTCGCGGCAGAGGCCGAACTGGTACTCGCTGGTGTAGACGCTGAAGCTGAAGCACTGGCGGGTGGCCTCGCACCAGACGCAGCGGCCGCGCTCGTCGAGGCAGTGCTCGCAGTCGAGGCGCGTGCGGCAGGGCGCGGGGCACTCGCCGGCGTCCGCGATGGCGCCGCCCGCGCGGCCGCGGCGGGCGCACCGCGCCTCGTCCGCCCACCACTCGCAGTAGTTGCCGGCCACGCAGCGCTCGCAGCTGATGTAGTTGGAGCAGTTGGGGCACGCGGCCGGCTGCAGCGTAAGGTACCGCCAGTCGCCGTCGGCCGCGCACGCCTCCCGCTCGTCGGTGCTGCGCAGCTCGCAGCGGTTCGTGAGCTCGCACCAGCCGCACGCCGCGTCCGACAGACATAGCAGGCAGTTGCCGTAGTTTGCGCACTGGCCCTCCGAGTACGGTTCCAAAAACTCAAATGTGAACACCTGAAATCGTAATAAATTCATATATATATTTAGTATTATTACACTGGTGTCATCTATTATTCGTTTAAGGAGACGCGGAGCGCCGCACCAGGCGTAGACGTCGTAGTTTTAAGCGTCTCGTGTTGCGTGCGGTTAGTCAACAAAAACGCTGATCCCTAAACGCCTGAATATTTCGCCTTAATTTTGTTTTTCACCGAACCTGTTTGCGACCCGATACACCGCGTCTTCTTAAACGAAACCTTAGACTTTACCGTACCTTTGCAATTTCTGTCGATTTATTATGCAACAATTCCATTTTTGCGTGGTGATGGGACGGGTACAGACCCGTATGTAAGGAATCATTCGCGTGCATGTCGACCAGCAGCCTGCCGGGGAACAGGGTGGGCCAGTCGACCAGGGAGCAGGCCGAGGGCATCGCTGTTAAATTCGCCACTGTGTCGGTATTCTCTCCCAAAACGAGCGTTATGTTAGAGTATCCCGCGCAAATATGTAAAGTTTCCCCGGTTCCGTTCCAGTTTTGCGGTATGTGCAACCATCCTTTCAACCTCGCCTCGCTCGGCCCGCTGAAAATGTGGTTGCTGCCTCCTCCCGTGCCCCAATCGACAGTTGTTGCGTTAACTACAGTAACCCCGTCCGGATGGTTCCAGTCCGCTGGCTGTTGGTATCTCAAAAAGGTTAAACCAGGTCTTTTGTCTAAAATTTTGCATTGTTCTGGACTGGTTACTTCTGTGCCCGTAGATCCCCACCAGCCCGGGTTCTCGGATGGCGTATCCTCACCGCAAACGCCGTAATTATCTGTAAAAGTGTATAGCTTTGTGTTACCTTTGTAATTTTAGTGAAAACTCAAAATAAGTAGGCATAATAAATGACATTTCAAAATTATGTTGTGATTTCTTATGTACGTCCGATTTTAATAGTTCTTTCAGATATCAAATAACAATCAAATTCAAATTCGCTTCCCGTTTTAAATTACCGACTTAAAGTTTATCTCCTTTGTTGTGTGTGGCCCTTATTTTACTTGACGTAAAATCAATTTCCTCTACCTTAAGGTTGTCTCCAAATTGTACTAGGTAGTCTAGACGATTACAGACTAAAGTATTCTATTAGATTAAGTCTATTTATTTAAGTCTACACCAACGAAGTCGCTGGCACCACCTAGCCAGATAGATATAAGTGTGTACCGTCTTTGTGATGGCAGCGCGCATTCTGCACGCACCAGCTGCACTTGTGCAGGCCCAGCTTGGTGCTGACGGACGGCAGCGGCGCGCGCGCGCCCGCGTCGCCGCCCGCCGGCCCGTGGATCAGGCACGAGTGGCAGTCGCCCAGCGCCGGACAAATGCCCCCGCATCGAATCGATTGCAGATTCGTCGTGCAATTAGACCCTATTGTCCTGCCGTAACAAATCTACGAAAAGTGCAAACAGATTAAGAAAACATTCATAAGTTATTTTATTGACAATAAAATAACAATGCCAGTAAGCTAGGTGACGCAAGCACAAAAAATTGCTAGCTATATTTCCTCTCTAGTTAAGTGTCGAACAACCGAAGTCATTAATTTAATTTCTGACATCAAACTATTAAGTCATTGTTTTATCGAGATTCAGGCTGATTTATAAAAGAAGTATGTACCTATATAAAGTTCAAGGAGTACCTATTATTAGCTGTATTAAAAAACTGAACTAAGCATGAATCATGAAAAATAATCTTTCAGATATGTAGTTAAAATATAAGGGAGCTGTCGCGATATTCAGAATATGACCATTAATAAAAATGTGCGACATTACGGGGAATATTTGCCTCAGAAACTTCCGTATTCGGCGCAGGGGCCCTACTACAGAAAACGAAAACGATCGTGCGTTGAACGGATCGCGTATTTCTGCCCCATAAATCCCTCTCATGTGTCCCTCCCGTGTTCGAATATACAAACTAAAATTCGTCAAACACGATTTTCAACAATTTAATTGATATATTAGAACACGAGAGGGATTAATGGGGCAAAAATACGCGATCCGTTCAACGCACGATCGTTTTCGTTTTCTGTAGTAGGGCCCCAGGTTCCGATGCCCTTGCAACCAAAAGTAAATAAAAAACGTACCAACAAGAACAAGGTTGTCGTGCAGCCTTCGTCGAACTTTATTTATTTTTAATTTTATAGAATTTTTAAAGCCTTAGGAAACGAATTTTTGACATCGAGATAATTTAGGTACATGTAGGTACGCCGATTACAGAAGCTTATAGAGTATTTACGACTATCCATAATGAAGAAGACAAAATAGAAAACCGTCTCCGCAAGTAGTCTTAGGATGCGACATAGGGTGAACACCATAACTTACATCATCAGCTGAGCACCATCCACACTCAGGGTCTGCAAGGCATTCAGGCTGGGTATGATGTCGAGGACACGCCGACTCAGGATTGTCGTTTGTGATACCAGCCTGCCAACTCGGAACTACGTAGGCTAATAAATCTCCTGTAGAATATTATAAACAAAATTAATAAACATATTATTACTCCTAATATATGTCACCGGAAAATAGCAAGAATCGTAAGTTGATCAATTTCCTAGGTAGTTGATTAACTTCCGGAAAATAATAAACGGCATTTGAAATGTATTATTTAACGTATGTATTTTAGTAAATTGATCATTTTACGGGGTCTTACCGTAAAATCATCCGACGAAGGTGAGGTGAACGTTGATTGGTTCATTGGCTCACGTGTCGTTATCCCGGCAACCAATCAGGGAACAGTGTATTAAGTTACGGGTAATAGTGCACCGTTAAATAGTACATTGAGCAACGATTGGCCCATTTGAGGACGATTTTACTTGTGTCAAAATCGTAAATTATTAAATGACTGTCAGGCTACCGTAAATTGATCAACTAACTGAAATCCATTGCGTTAAATAATACATTTCAACTACCGTTTGTTATATACCGAAAGTTAATCAACTACCTAGGAAATTGATCAACTTACGATTCTTGCTATTTTACGGTGACATATATACAAATTAATAGAAACAAACATTCTCACCATTCACATTGCCATGATATCCGCCAGCAATGAGTAAAGTGGATGGTGGCTTCAAAGCAGCTGCATGCGCAAACACACCCTGCTTTTTGGGATAAAATTTAGGTATCTTTCCTAATACGTCCAATGGAATCCATGAATGGCAGCCCAGATGATACAAATACATCTGACCATCGTAACAAATCTCATCCTTATTATGACGGTGAGAATAGCCGCCGAATACAACAAGATAATTTCCTGAAAATAGAGTCTTCATTGATTTATCATGCATCAGGTACCTATATCAATTTACATGTGTTTCATAAATATTTACCAATTATTGTAGAAGTGTGAAACGCCCTCTCGCGTGGTACATAAGTATCGCGTAGGTGAGCTCTGGGGTAATGTATTTCGCTCCATTGTCTGTAGTCTATATCGAATGCAAACATTCTATCCGAAAGTTTCGAAAACCTGTGTAACATTCCTTAAGTCAGAGATATCCACACATCATCTATTTCTTTAAAAATTAAATTATAAAAGATTTACTAACGCACGAGTCCTTCATTTAATTGTAATACAGCTAATCAAACATACCATAATGTAATAAACATGTTGTTACTGTATAAGCTAACATTGGTTTTTAGTAGAGGAATGTGAACATTGAAATTAAACAATTAAAGTTAATTTTACTTTGCTGTTATTATAATTCTCCCATAATATCATAATAACTAAACCTTGATATATCTTTGACTCTCATCTGATTGTAGTGACCTCTTGAAAGCAAAAGCGAAGCATGCAACCAGGACAACACTATGACAAAGTTGGCTTACCTTGCTACACTTGCAACTACTCCACCATAGACCAAAATAGAGTTTGCATGTTCATGGTACACAGCAGTGTGTGCTACAACTCTGACATCTAGCTCTTTGCCACCTCTCACATGAACTTTCTCCCATGATTCTGTGCTTACTTCACCAAGTTTTATCTTGTACATACTAAAACGAAAATTTGTATGAAATACATTTCCACAGCAATAGATATAAATATTTTTATACTACTTTTATATCAATAGCAATCACCTTGAAGAGAACTCCCCTTCAACAGTACTTCCTCCAAATAGATATAATTCATTTTTAACTGCTGTTAAAGTGTGACGTGTTAGACCAGGAGGTGTAAAAGTAGAATTAACAGCCCGCAAAGTCCATTGCCTTAACTTTACATTATAGAGCCATAGCTCCGAGGACAGGCTTCCATCTGACAGTTTCCCTCCATAAAGAACAAATCCCTCTCCAAAAGCACAAGCAGAATGTCCATATCTCGGTTCAGGTCTCGAAGAATTTAACTTCATAGAAGAACTTGTCATTTCTGGACGGTCAGTAAACTGTAGGTAACTCTCAGAGTAAGGTGTTGGTGAATCGGAATATGTGAGAGGTAATGTAGTCTTATCAGGATTAGAAAATGATGATAAAATTAAAGTGAATAATGAGTTACTATTTCCTATATTCCAGCTGCCATCATTATTTCCCTGTAAAAGTAAGCTTTGGTTAATTGCAAGGTTAACTATTAATAACAAGAATATTGCTTTATTCATGAGAAACATTTTATTAGTCAGATCAATATTTAATTACAAGCATGTGGATAAAGTGTTTTGAATAACACTTATTTACATCACTAAAAGGTGGTATATACTTTAAGCATAATTAATTCGAAATATTGCCATAAAGATATATTTACCTTTTTAAATAGAGTTAATAAAGATTTATCATTTTCTTCATTTGTAGGATATCTACGCAATACCCTTCCATTCTCATCATGCCATTGACTAGTTGAAAACCTATTAAATTAAAATTATGATGTCAGAAAATAATGTGTATATGATAATTAGAACATTTAGCATCTGCCTTTACTAGATCATTAAAAAGTCATCAACAAAAGGTTTCTTATTTGACATAATTCATTCAGTGTTGATTAACAAAAGCATATAATATTCTTATTTGGAATTTGAAACTCAACATACATTAAAATCAATACAAATAATTATTAGCCACATAATATATTCTCTGCACACTACTAAAGTATACAGAATATAATTGGTAGGTCAAAGTAATCTGGTTCTTGACGACTTTTGTTCAAATTTATTTTATGCATACCTGTATTCTTCCAAAAGGCTGAGCACCTTGTTCAGATCATAGCCTCCAAATACATAAAGTGAATCTGTAAGGTTGACATAGACTGCAGTATGAGCTGCCCTCCTGGTCATACCTCCTTCGGTGTGTGAGAGCCAATGCCAACTATTTCCCTTTTTATCATTATGCCTTAATGAACATGAATCTCCTGAAAACCTGTAAGTTCCAATAGATAAATTACTTCTATACATATAACTTCCAAAAAGAATTCTTTAATATTTTACAAATGAATTACCCTTTTTTGCATTCACATCTATCTCCCTTACAATGTCCATTCCCTGAACATCCATTAGGACAAAGGTCCACACTGCAGTCGGGGCCTCCCCATCGGCCTGAGCAAAAGCATTTATTGGATACACACTCCCCCTGCCCAGTACAATTGTTTGGGCAGTCATATATGGCATATGTGGCACGGAATCCATCTAACACATAATTTGTGTCACTATACAATAAAATTAACATCTGAAAAATAATTTAATATATGATTTACAGACCATCATAAATAATACACATGTCCAGATCAATTACAGGTACAAATACATACATAACCACTAGAAGCGGTAACATTTTGAGGATCTGTTTTTCCACTAAAACTTCCTAATAATAGGGCATCAAAAGAATCACCATCATACACAAAAACATAGTCATATGAACATTCTGTGCCCATGCGTATGAAACTCAAGGTTATAAATTGGCTTCTATTTGCAGCTTTAATAAGCCACTCGCAGTGGGAATCCTAGAAAAAGAAAAATAAATTTGTAGATTAATTTAGTTTTGATAGAAACACAAATTAATAAATTTATGAAACAAACGACTGACTTGTGTGTAATTGGAGCTTGTGGGTCCATCGGTGATAATGCCGTTTTGTTCAGTGAAGACTCTGCGCGTTTTGTCGCAGGGCGCCGTGGACGCGGCGCACAGTACAGCCAGACAAGTCCAGCTGAGAACAACTAAACCTGCACCTTTCTCCCGAATGCGTGGATAAAACATGCCTCTTCCGGATTGTCGTAAAACATAAGTCAAATATCAAAGCCATATAATCGTGAAATCGCGACCAATATCACTAAAATGTAAAATAAACAACACTCATCTGAGATAATAGATGACATCTACTTCAAGGCTAACCACTTAAGTGAATAATGCCACAATGAGTTGGTTAGATTATGGATTTAACTTTTGAAATTATTTGCCCTGGGTAATTTTAACATTTAATCATAACATATAATGGTTTTTTATTACTTTCTAACGAGTTTTTTCTTACAAACAAACAATTCACAGATCCATCACAGTATTTTGACATTTGTCATTGATTTTATTCTTTTTAATTTCATGTCATGCAACACGCATTGACAATAATAATTATACAGGCAACATCATTTTTATAAGTTGTTACAGGGCATTAAATTCCTTAGATATACTTAATAAAAAAGTTAATTAGAATTTAAACAAAATAGTGGGAATTGAAGCTTTGCTGTAAATAGTTTTCGGTTAGACAAACCCCAATAGTTCTGCATAAGGCTGTGCAAAGGAACTGAATTTTCATTATTCCAGGTGACATATTTTTACTACTATTTCCCTTTCCGCTTTTCATTATTTATGGCGGGAATGCGTATAAAATGATTGTTTTGTTTATTCATGATTGTGTGCGGTATAGTAGATGTTTGGGAGGGACATTGTTTACCTGTGTTCTTAGTTATTATCTATTATTAAATTATTTTTATCTCTGCTTTATAATACTTCGTGTGATAAGCTAATATGGCTAGAGAAAGTGGAGGTAAGTTTACTATTGAAGACTAACAAAAATTTTTAATATGTACTTGCTTAACAAGTAATGTTTTTAAGTTATTGTTTATTTTATAAACAATTCTTATTAATTGCCCTATTATTCCGATATTTCAAACGCCGCTGTAGTCTGTTATGCACTATATTTATTTAAATAATGATTAAGTACATAGAAATAAATAAATACTAACCAATACATATACGCTTGAAACCTTCTAATCGATATGAGTTTCTTTTATGATAATCTATTACTATACCTAAACTGACGCATATTTTAAGGTTAAGTTACATACGTGGGTATATCTCGAAAAATATTTTATTATTCTGGGTAGTTTTGTCCTTTGTGTTGGTTTCCGTATCAACTTTACTAATAAAAATAAAAATATAGCTACAGAGACCTTTATTTATTGAGCATTCAAAGCTTTAATTTAACTTCACTTTAAATAAATAAAGAATTGCGTCAGATAATTCACACCAACAACTATTCTAAAAATAAAGTCTTGAACCCTTTTACCTTGAACTTGACTACCAGACGATGACTGGAGGTGTCTCCCATAACACCCAGACCTGAGACTATTTAGAAAAGTACCTATATTTCCTTATTTGATCCGGAAATCAAATCTTCGGATCGCCGAGCTACATTTAACCGTTGCCACCAAATGTGCCCTAACAAACTATTATTTTTACTGCTCATGTTTAATCTGAAACCAAAGGAATAAATTACTACGTAACCAGTACATACTTATAACCTGTTTGCAACAGGCAGGAAGGAGTGAAACAAGGTAAACACAGTAGTAGGTACAGTTTCATTGTCGCACAAAGGCCGTTCAGTAGGCTGCGAGATGCGTATCGATCTCGCGATCTGCTGAGTCTGCAGATCGCGCCACCACTCCAGTAGGTAGTAGTAGGAGAGTATTTTTGGCACTTTTGTATTCGATATAGGTATGCACTTGAGTAAGTCCAAGTGCTCGAAATCCAGCATTGGTAGTTAAAACTTCAAGTCGAATACTGTTTGAAATCAAATGCTGAGACAGATCGTTGCTCTTTAATTAGGTTCCAAGTTCTTACTCCTAACACGGGTATTAAAAGGAGATTTCAGTCACTTGTTATCTAGATTCTGAAAATATTGAATAATGATTTTTCTTTTTTTTTTCATTTTAAAATGATAAGTCAAGCCAGATCAATTATTAAACATCATTTTGTTGTGATGTTTGTTTGCGATTTTGTTGTCATCATCATTTAATTGAACTTTTCGGTGAGTTAAAATAGCGTGGAACATTCCAATATCCTTCAGGTTTCTACCTAACAAATGTGACAGATAGTTTGAGATTCTGACACTTTTATGAGAGGTTTGTACCTACAACTTATTACCTAGTGCAAGGTATCTACCTTCTCGGGACGACTCGAGTGCGTAATCTCCAACGTATCGGACTGGTTGTGGTTCTTTAGTCTTATCGTAGGTCAATTACTAGGTATTATTCGACATCCGGTCCGGTGTAGGAGAGGCTGGTAATCTGTCATACAGGTCTTCTAGTACAGACACCAGTCTTTCACATAGTTGAATAACAATAGATTAAGCATAACTTTGTACCAACCAACTATGTGAGAGAATAAATAAAGATTTATATATTATTTATTTATTATTATTTGCGACTAACGAGCGATTACTAAATAGGATCTACCGGAACACCAAGGCACATCCTGACTTAAACTCCAACAACAGACCAAAGAAAAAGGAAGATTCACTTCGATCGAACGAGGGCTGCAGCCGATGGCCCTAGTCAACTTCATAATACAACAGTCACGTCACGTGTTGTCCAACTATATGTTTTGGGTATATAATACAATTATTACACACCAATGTGTGTTTGCCTTAAATACTTTTATTTACAAAGGTAAAGTTACACGTTTACTGTATCCCAAATGCCGTTCAGTAGGCTGCGAGATGCGTATCGATCGCGCGAGCTGCTGAGTCGGCAGGCCGCGCCACCACTCCAGTACTACGCACCATGCTGCTCTGCCTTCAGAATGAATAGGGCTGCCAAATTTTAGTGCCGTACTTATCATGAGCTTACGAAGGGGTAAACTCAGTATCATATATATAAATAGGGTACCTACGTAGAATCTTTTTTAGTATTGAATTGCTTGACAAATATGTTGGTGAAAGTGGGCGGAAACTAAAATAAAAATTGTATTGTTCTGTTGTCTATTTCATGTGCCATGTGACCCTGCCTTCTGAATTACGAGTTGTGGATTTGATTCCCTCCTGGGACAAACATTCATGTAATTTGCCTTTTGTTACCTTGGTTCATTTCGGTTTCCATAACACAATTGCAGGCGTCCATAGACTGCGGTAAACGCTGAACAT